>CM035227.1:79878390-81078390 GCA_020226215.1 Sindora glabra
GTACACTTAGTGATCCTTTAATTTATATTTTCTTAATTATCTACTAATAATAATTACACAATTGTTTAAATTATTTATGCATAAAAATTTAAGAAACGGAAGAAATAGATGTAAAACAAAACCAAAATAGAAACCTAGATTAGAATGCAAAATACAATAACAGAATGCAGTATGCAACAATAGATTATAGAATTATGTAAAATAGAATTAGAAAGGGTTTGTGAATTCAAATTGAATTAAATGTATTAAGCAAAACAAAAACACAATGTAAACAACAAGAAAGAAAACCAATGTAATAAAATAACTAATTGAAGAAATTAAGAGCTTTAGTTTAGATTAATCATGAATCAATTGAGATTTGACTTTTTCTAATTATAATTTTTAACTTTGAATTACTTGGAACCTATGAAATAATTCATGAATCCTATGTTAGATAATCATCTAAGATTTGATTAATTAAGATTAGCTAAATTAAGTAACTGTTATAATCCCTAAATTAGATCAAAATTAATTTAATAGTAAAATTTCATTGAATTAAGAAATTAAATTAGAAATCTCTAAATTAATCCCTCAACCCTTTATCCTTATGTGTAAAATCATGATTTACCAATCATAATTCAACATCAAAATAGTAAAATATTAGAAATCACAAGGATAAATACTAATTATACAAAATCAACATTCAACATAAGTAATTAGGAAAAGAGGAAAATTAATTAAGAAAAGTTAAAATTACAAATCATAATCTCATAATCCAAAAGAAGAAATCTTTAAACTCCTTGAATTAACTTCGAATTTAGCCTTCCATGGCTAGAGAACATAAGCTAGAAAAAAAGAAAGAAAATTGTATTGTTAAATGTGTCTCTTATGTTTAATGAGTCCTCTTTTTTTATCTGACTTAATTAACTTAAAACCTTATTGGACCTAGATTGTATATCTCTTAGGATTACAAGAATAGGGCCTTCCTAATTTTTAAAAGCCCAAACCCATTTTTACGAATCAATTAACTCTAGGAGTTACTATAGTGAAATCTCATAAATCTGACTTTTAACTAGTATAAGACCATTAAAACAATATCATTTGGGTAACATAAATATAAAACTTGTAGAGCTAATTCTTATGGAGATTTAAATGCTAGTTCCATGTTAACTGGACCTATATAACTCCAAATATAACCCAAAAATTGAAACTAAGTCAATTAGGATAGAGATAAGACTTCAATTTCTCAGCTAAATAAAAGCTTAAAGGAGTACAAAGTGAGCTTTGATCAAAACATTAAATTTATAGATCCATCTTTAAGCTTTCTAATAGTATATAAATCACTCCAATTTGACATCCAAAGCTCAAGATATAGCTGAAAAATAAAAATAGTGCCAAAATCTAGTATTAATAGAATAAATTTAGAATATTGCAAAACTAATCCTAAATTATAAAACAAGGCCAATTCTATGAATTAAAACATGTGTTACTCACTAAGAGGCATAAAATAGGAGGAAATAATATAGTAAATATTTTTCCCATCACATTATAAAGGCCATTTATTGTAATATCCCTTATGTAAAAGCTCTAAAACAAAATTGGATTCCTACAAGTGTTTCATATGAGTTTGTTAGGTTATAAAATAAATGTTGGGACATTGGGGATTTAGTATAACTTGTAAGCTTAATTATGATATTAATATACATTAGCATGCAAATAGGGAATCACTTTAAGATGTGAGTGCATTACATCTTCTCTCCTTATGATAAGTTGATGCATGAAACTAATTTACTTTTGAATTGTTATGAATGCAAATGTTAAGATGTGAAAAGATGGAAGATCTAAGGCACTTGTTTGTATTATATTAAACTATGTTATGTATAAGGTTTATTGATGATGAGGGTAATAATGCTCATCTTTTGGCTTATTTGTGAGGAAATAAGAATTATCCCATATAGACAAGTTCAGGAGTGTAAGGGATAAGACTGAAAGGAATCAAAATAAGGTTTATTTTAATTATTATGCTTTTATAAGGTATTTTATTAATTTTTAAAGTCTTCTTTTACTTGATATTGAAATTATAAAGAAATGGATAGTGACTTGAAATAGCATCTTGGTTTGGCATCCTATTATGAATATTCACCTTGAGAATTGTTTATATGCACTTTCATTTCTATGGTGAGGCCATTTGGTAAGTTATGGACTTCTTTAATACATATGGATTTTTTCTATGTAAAGGTAAGAGGAATTCCTTTCTCTTATGGATAAAACTAGGATAGTTCTTATAAAATCTTATTGTAAGCTATATGTCATTCTAAAATTTTAATATTATTCATTTTCTTATTATTTGCGTGCAAACATACTAAGTTTCAAAGATAGCTCACATTCTCTCTTTCTTTCTTTTTTGGGAATTTCCTTTAAATGCTTAGTCACTTTCTAATAAGGTGGAAGTGAGCTTGCTTGAGGATAATGGCATTAAGGTAATTCTTAGGATAGTTAGGTTAGATATTTATTTGTAAAAGTATTTTGTTACATGTTGGACTAAAATTCATATATACCTTAGGATGGTTATGAGAAATTAGGAACTTTTAGTTAGACTAAAGCTTTTAATTGGGATCGGCATAGTATAATTTGGATCCACTATGTAATAGGGTAACATGATTGGGCTATACTTAGGTAATAATAAATATGGGCTTATTATTAATTAGAATCATTGTTCAACTTGGTCAATAATCAAAGCTTAATGATCTCTTCTCCTTTTAAGTATATATTAGTTAGAAACCATTAATAACTTATTCATTCTATTACATTCAAATTACAAAAACTCTAGCTTTATACAAATTATCTAGAGTTAAGTGAGGTTGCGAGCAAATGAATAGGAAATCAAACCCATAACTAGAATTAGATTAAAAGTCAAGCAATTTCATTTAATATAGATTAAAGATTTAACTTCTCATATGGATACCTTAGAGGAACTGCCCCTTTTACAACATTTATGGTTTGTCATTCTCATCATTTACTTGTGACAAACTATGTTCATGCATTCATAATCTAGTGATCAAATCATTCAAATGTTCATGATTAGATTATTCATGCATTTAAATATTCAATGGAAGCAAAATGCTAATTTATACTTACATTTGTGAACTCATACATAGCAATATTGATTTAGTTTGGATTCTTCTGCAATGAGTTTGAATTACACTACAAAGGTATAATTCTATCACTAATTTATGATCCTTTTAGTATATTTCAATTTTTTTTTATTTTTTCCATTGTGTTTGTTCATTCAAACCAAACATTTTATCCCCCCTTATTTTTTGTTTATCTCCATTTTACTCTTTATTATGACATTCAAATTGCTTTTTGGCACCTTATAAATTTTTTAAATTGATAAAATTTATTGATCATGCTAACAGATGCTTCAAAGATTCAATAGGCTTCTTTTCTAGAGATTTAGCAAAATCATTAAACTTAAGTCTAAGTAACATAAAATGGACCGTTATCCTCTCTTTTGATCTATAGGGTAACTTGATTAAATATATTGAAATAGTCTTTCATGGACTTATTCTACCCCTAATAAATATTAATTAGAGAGGCATTACTTTTTTTATGAACTTAGGATGTGGTAAAATGAGCCAAAAATTGATCAAACAATTATTTGAAAATCTATGTCAAAATTAGGCTTTTAGCTCATAAACCATATCAGACTAGCCTTCTTAAAAAAGGTAGAGAATACCTTGCACATAATTGCATTTGATGCACCTCAAAGCAACATAGTTGCTTGAAAAGCTTCCAAATGCCCTTAAGAATCAATAATTCTATCATAAGGATCCAAATTAGTTGGCTAATTAAAATTTTATAGAATTGAAACTTGCATAATTATCAAAATGAAAGAATGAGATTCCTTATTAGTAGGACCATTATTTTTTTAGTTGTTTAGAAAAGGAGAAAGATGCCTATTAATTGATCGATAATCCATTCCTCTTTCTTCTTAGAGTTAGTGATGAGCTTGCTAGCCACCTTTTCCTCGTGAATCATCAACTCCTTCATTTTTAAATCTAGATGATTATTGATCAAAAGGTTGCCTATCTTTTCAAAACTGCTTCAATTAAAATTACTTTCTTTTCCATAATTCATGGTGATCAAGTTCATAATAGAAGCCTTACTAGTTATCAATATTCCTTTGCAAATTTTATCTTATAAAATCCAACTCCTTACATAGGTGGTACTTTTTAACTTCTAATAAATCATGATTAATATTTTGCTTAAGATTAAAGTGACCATGGTAGTGGTTTGTTAAGAATAAAGCATCATATAGGTAGCATTATACTTAATCAATTATTATTAAACTAAAATTAGAATGATGATTGTGAGATTGATGCATTTCTATAGCTCAAATCATATTAGATTGAACTATGTTAAATGAGATGAGATCAAATCTGATTGGATCAAATCCATGGAAAAAAATAGATCATTAACTAGATCCTAAAAAAGTGAGTAAAAGCAATATCCTATAAAAAAAGATTAAGCGTTTCATATTAACCGATTAATAAGTTTTCATAATATTATATGATTTCTTGAATTAGAGATCATGATTTAGAATTAGTTATAGTGAATTTATTGAAAAGTTTTAAATTAACAAAATCACCTACTTACTTAATTACCATATCAATTACGATCACCAAATCCATAAAGTATAAAAATATGATAATTAAAAATTAAAGAAAATACCTATTTAAAAGTAATGATTGGTATAATTGTCTTAAGTTTTTAGGCAAAAAATCAAATGATCACCACAATTATAGCAATAATAAAAAATGAATTAGTCATCTATCATAATGTAGGATGAGAGTAAAAATTTTTGTTCAGGTTCAAGATTAAAGAAAGAGAACATCAAAATCTTATTTAATGAAAATGAAATAATAAACACACACACATAACACACACACGCACACACATATGAAAATTGAAAAAGAAAATCATGAAAAATTAAAACACAAATGATGCCAATGAAGTTTGCACTACCAAACTTGTGACCTTAGTTAAAGGACAATAATATTTAACTTAATGATCTTAGAGAAATTGGTAGCCTACAAGGAAAAACTAAGTGGTATTGACCACTAAGCCATCCCTGAAAATCATGTTAGCTTGCTTTTTGGTAAAGTAACAACATTAATGTGTGAACCTAAACATTGAAGGCATACTTGATTAGCATTTAGAGGTAGATCCATTTAATTATTGAATGGGCATCTCACGTGTTCGGATATCATTAGATAGATGCTCCTAGATGAAAAGTAGATCAATTTTTTCATCAGTCATACTTAGCACATGATCAATTTTTTCATCATTTTTATGATAGCTAACTATTTGGTCTTACATATGCAACTAATTGTAATAGTCTTCTACAAAATCGATCTCCCACCCTTTATTTAATAATTATGCTTCTTGGACTATCCCTTGTAAGTGAGACTGACCCTTTGGCTAGAGTGAATAGTAATTAGCCCATTATTATGCCTAATTATAGGAGATTTATCATAATGGTGTGACAAATAATGTCACTCTTATATATGTTGATTTCGAAACTATTGTGACTTTTGTGAAATAACAAATGTGTGATTATATTGTTGTAGTAGTTTTTATGTTATTTAATTGATTGTATTAGATCTGACATTGCATATGTTGTATGATTATTTGGTAGATTTACTAGTATGCCAAATGTTGGACATTAGCATCTTTTTAAGCAATTGATAAAGTATTTGAAAGGTATAAAAAATTATGGATCATTTTATAAGAAATATCATGTTGTGCTTGAAAGATATTTCAATGCTAATTGGAATACCATATTAAGTGACTCTTTATTAGTTTTTGGTTGTATTTTTAATTTAAGTGGTAGGACAATATGTTGGAAATCTAAAATAACAAATAATTGCAAAATCAACTATGAAAGATAAGCTTATTACTTTAGTTGCATCTAATGAAAGAGTTAGCTAATTAAAAGATTTATTGAGTGAAATTTCCTTTTGGAAAAAATTAGTACCACTTATTTTGATTCACTATGATAGTATTGCTATAATTGGCAGAGTATGAAGCCATTATTGTAATGGTAGGTCATGACATATAAACAAAAAATAAAGTGTAATGAGATCATATTTGAGTAATAGCATCATTAATGTGTCTTATGTAAATATAAATGAGAATCTCGTCAATCCTTTGACAAAGGCTCTAATTGCAGATAAAGTTATGAAAACATCTATATGGATAGGTCTAAAGCCCAATGAATAGAAAACTACCTATGATGATACCCAACTTAATGATTAAAGATCCTAATAATTAGGTTCAAAAAGAAAAACAAATCATGGAGTAGTTTGGATATTAGATACATAAAAATTAATAAATAAATTATTACAAAATCACCTATATAATGTGGATGCATTCTTCTTGCAACATTTTGGAGGTTGAGTTTTCAAAAGGCAAACTCTTAATAAAATATATGCCTCTTATGAGTAGGGAATTAAAGTTACAAGAATAACCTTGACAAAATTTCACCTATGTAAAAGTTAGAATGAGGTCACTCTTAATGAGAATCGAAAGGTTAATTCTTTTAGGACACTTGTGAATTCAAGATACAACACAAACCAAAAATGTGTAAAGCTTAAAAGTTCAAAGTTGACATTGATCTAATATAAACTTGTTTCCCTTAGAGAAGACATAGTCAAGTCCAAAGTCCACTACTGACTTTGGACTAGTGTAGGTCCAAACTCAGAGTTGTAAAACAAATAAATCAAGTCAAATATGAATTGGTACGTGCAAACTTCAATCCATATAAACTAATCCATATTATTCAAAAAGAAAAAAGAAAAACAATTTTAAGTAGTTTGGTTTGTCAAAATTGGTAAACTTTAGTCCGTTCGACAAGTCTAATTTAAAAAAATGGTACTCTCATAAGACACAATATATATACATATATATATAAGGTATATCGATTGAGATGTATGTTTTTATATGAATGTAAGATGAATGAATCATAGACATTAGATATTACGTTTAATGATCAAGATTAAAATATAAAATTATGTCACTTATTTTAAGAGATTATATGATCTTTTTAAATGATTATATCACCTTCAGTTATATTTTAATCTTGACCATCAATATAAAATTTGATAGTCATAATTCAACTTGCTTATATTTCACATAAAAATATCGTTCTTCTTTGATATGCTTCTTATATATACATAAAGGAAATGTTAAATTATACTTCACTTGCATGTGATTTTGTCCTGTTTGATAAAGCATAGTAGTTCACCTATACTATTTTTATATAAGATATGAATTATTTATATATTATATTTATAAAAGTTGTCATCTTTGCCCATAAATGAAATCACATATGAGTAAGTATTTTTTTTATAAAATAATGTTATCTCTGCTTTATGAAAATAAGTGGAGGATTGTTACAATATTTTTATAAAATTAATTGTGTCTTAATTGGTTTTAAAATTATAAAATTGATAAGCAACTAATGGCTAATGTTTTGTTTTTCATTATTTGGGAATGCCTTTAGATAGCAACGGGAGAAATTTTCTGGTTAATGAAAGCCTTCAATTTTGGAAGACCTAACGTACGTAGTCTTCATTAGGCCACGTGGTGAAAAATAAATGGTAATTACGTCTAAGCATGAAGAGACATCAATTGACTTGATTATTCTGTCCTCAAAGGGCCAAAATGAAATTTATTTGCTTTTATTCTTTTTACATTTGAGTTTATATATCAATTATATGAACTCATGATTTTACTTACACAGACACAGCAATTCCCGTACTTTCTTTCTCCTGTAACAACCAATCCCTTACACTCTTATTAAATTTCTAAAAACATGTGTTGGGCAAAGAGAGGTGTCAGGGAAATTTAGCTTGAGTTGTTACATCTCGGAAGTGAGGGTGTCAAGACCATCTTGAGAAAGAAACTTCCATATTGATATAAAATTATATTAAAAATAGCGGCAATGTGTGCATCATTTCATCAAGATTACCTTTTTTTTCTTGTTATTTGTATTTAATTTTATTTATGTATTTTAACTAATTTTAGCGTATGTCTCTAACAATTTTATTTTTAGAGTTAATATATAATTTTTTTTTCAAAAAATTTAAAGAAAATATAGAAAAAAGTTTTGAAGTTGTGGGTCAAGGAGATTTCATTACTGTTCGTATATAACTCTGGCTAGCCCCAAATTTTGCACAAAATTTTAATAAGAAAATTATTTTTAAATTATTAAATTTTATTTAACCTAAATAATATTACATAAATTTATAAATTTGAATTATTAAATTTAATGATGCATGATAAAACGTAGTAAAGGCATCATATATATATATATATATATATATATATATATATATATATATATATATATATATATATATATATATATATATATATCTCATTTCTTATTGTTAGAGATAGGTAGACAGACAGGCACTTTAAATTCTTGAATATAAAAAAAAAGGGTTTTAAATTTCATTATATAAAATAATTTAGATAATATTATAGACAGTTTTAGATTTAATATTTTATCATTAAATTATATTTAATATATTGAGATTTGACTTTTTAATTTTAATTTATTCATTTTGAGAAAAAAATAATTTAATTTTAAAATATTCAATTTTTTAAAAATTTATCTCTCTTCACCGCATATAAAAATCATTCTATTTTATGCATTACATCATTTTCAAATAAAGTCTTATTGTATTATTTGTAATTATATTATTAAAATAAAATGCCCTCAAATATTCTTCATGTAGAACTGCACTTCCTTTCTGCTCATTTAATGTTGTTTGGGCGGATAAAATATTTAATTTGTCTTGTTCTTCTCACGTTAACAATGGATCATGCACTGAGGTTCATGTCTCTATTATAAATAGATATGTCAAATTCAGTCTGAGGTCATACAATCCTATGAAATAAAAGAGTAGAGTTGAGAAGATTGAACATTAAAATACCTGCATCATTCGTTGTCTTGTGTACCAACTAATTATCAAAATTACGAGATAAAGAAGAATAAAAAAAATAAAACCTCAAAGTAACAACGAAGAAAATTGAAGATCGATTTCCTTTCGTCAAATTCACCTTGTGAAATTGTAGTTCAGCGTCAATTTAATATTTTGAGAGAACTACCAAATCGCCACCAAATCCCTATCTGAATAAATGGGTGGATATCAAATTAGTATTGAAATATTTTTTTACATTAATTTATCAATTTAATATTAATATAAAAATTTTTGATACTAATATAATCTTGTATTAGATTTTTTAATATTAAATTGATGTGTAAAAATCTTTTAATATTGATTTGAGGAGAAATTTTTAAAATTTATACTAAATTGATATAAAAAGTTCTTTCAATACTAATTTGGTGTTAATTGAATTTTTTAGGCAATGATTTGATAATTTATTCTAATATTTTAATATATAGGTTGCATAAAATCTTAAAGTTTATGGTGAAGTACTGAAAACATTATTGATAATTTGTTAATTATATAATGATGGAACTATTTTTTAATATATTTTTTTTGAAAAGACATTATTTTTTACAAAAAATAAAGAATAAAATAATTATTCCATTTCAAAGTTAGGATATGTCATCAACTTCTTTGAAAACACTATTATAACATAGTTGATTAATATCTACTGTTAAGTGAATTACATGTTAGAATATAGCCGATGTCTAATTGAGCATCATTGTAAATAAATTATAATACTAGCTATATAATTGATATGAAACAATTAAATGATGTTGATTACTATATCGACTAAATGTCATCGTTTCTTTGTGGCCATATGGCTTGTTGCCACTAATGATTAAAGAAGTTGATTTTTAATAAATAATTGTCATTGTAAATTAGATTGCAACATCAATTTTTATTAACAATTGACATTGAATATATTATATACTACATTGTTTCTCTTAAATAATTAACATTGTATTACCTACTCTTTCCAAAAAAGAAAGAAAAGGAAAAAAACCATTCCTTTCTGTCCATCCAACCTATTTTATACACACTCTCGATTGTATATGGCATCTTAGATGACTTCCTATTATACTACTCCTAATCTAAAATGCATACACAACCCTTAAATAAACAACAATTCACCAACTATAAAATGCATACATACTTTAAATGAAATAGGAAGCAATGTACAATACCATATTCAACAAATTCAATACAAAACAACTTTGTTGAGAAAGAAACCATACTTCTTAGTTACATTAATTTCATATAATTTGAACATGAGATTAGATAATACCTTAAGATTTGCTTGCTAAATAGCATACAACTGGACTATTTCAAATTGTAAAGGAAAAAAATGTACATGATAATTTGATAGTTGTAGCAATAATAAAGAGAATGTCTATTATAAAAGCAAAATTCCAAAATATTTTTTGTCCAAGTATATTTAAGTCATTATTGATATACATCTCTCTTATAAGACTCGTATAAACCATATTTTTTTTAATGAAATACAAACTAATAAGCAAGCAATTATGGATGTAAGCACAATTATGAATTAGAGGATATTAGTACATTGAACTTGTGATAGAAAATTTATTTAGCAAGATTATCAAACCATATCCCTTCATCATGATCTTTATGCACATAAAACTCCTTCAAATTGCCTTCATGATTAATTAGAAGTAGTCCTAATGAGAAAGAAAGCATGTCTTCAATATTAGCGTCTATGTCTTCTTTGTTTCCATCACAAATAATTTGTTACTTCCCTTAAAAAACTATAGACCACTTGTTATTAACTAGGTTTGATACATAAAAAACTTGTTTCTCTTTAGGATGTCATTATGAATACCCTTTTTATAACCCTCTTTACAAAAATCCACCAATATGAATCTTAACTTATTCACTTAGATATTGTTGTTATTCTCCACCTATTTACATAAAAAAGATAGGCTTCTTAAATTAAGTGTACTCAAGCTCCTATATATCCTTGGTGAAATATGACATCCATGTGAAGACTATTCACTCTAAAAAATGACATCTAATGTTTCTTCCATTATGCTTTCTACCTAATTATGAAACCATGTGATGAAATTTTTATTATTATCAAATTACACTCACTACTCATTCCTACCATAATACAGCTCTTTTATAAGAGCAATATGCTTTTTCATAAAAAAATTAACCTTTTTACTATTTGATAGCTTGTAAAGGTGTGCTTATGTCCATATTTCATGATTTATACTTTCCATTTGGGTCCTTAATGTATTATCCCCCCAAAATTCTTCCTTCATGCAAAGGCTTAGGAAACCCAATAATGTCCATATTTAATAAGTATTCTATACAAAACTACACAATCTTCTCAATAATATACCCCTTAATAGTACATCCTTTAAGCCTATTTCAGTTGCACACATAGTCTTTTAGGATCTTTCTATATCACTCTATCAAGTACATATACCTTAAGTAAACATGTCCACAAAGTTTTATCTCCTCAACAATTACACAACCAAATGCACCATGATGTCAAAGAATGAAAGTGAAAAATACGTCATAAATTGGCACAATTTGATGACAACATCCCCCTCTAAGTCATCTAAATCTTCTAGGGGCATATATTATATTGAAAAATAAACAAAGTCTCTTAGTAAATTGTTTTACATGTTTAGATAATATTTCTTAAATGGTGACTAATAAAATTTATTGCATTAAAGTATGACAATTGTGAGATTTCAAGCTAACCAATTTCAAATCTTTTATAGAAATAGGGATTTTAATGTTAGAAAAATATCCTTGTGAGACTTTAACCTTGTGTAGAAACTCACAAAAACTTTTTTCTCTTACTAGGAGAATGTATGACATACTAGAGGCAAATATGTTATCCATATATTTTTTATGCTAATTCCTTTTATGCAGTTATCTTTTGCAAAGTTAGTCAAGCCTTAACTCCATCCTTTATCTTGTCAACATATTCAAGAGTATTCTAACCATACTATCACATATGTTTTTCTTCACATACATGACATCAATGTCATGTCTAACAAATAAGAATTTCTAGTATGGAAGATTAAAGAATATGGACATCTTTTTCTATAAAAATGTTACCACTAGTCAACACATTGGATTTGCCAAAAATAATGTTAATCTTTTTCATCATTTTATAAACCTTAACCCTAGTTAAGCATTTTAAAGCCATTATTTCTTCTTGTAAACTATTGAAAGTCTTTCTTAGCCTACGATAATTGTGCAAATGAGGCAAAAATCTCTTATGATTGAGATATATTATCTTTTTCTAATGCTTAAAATGAAAAAGGCATATGCCATTTTCAGAAATAAGGCATGCTTTACACTTTTTAACATTATATCCCAACAATTTTCCATAAGTTGGGAAGTTATTGATTGTGCAAAAGAGTATAGCATGTAGCTTGAAAGACTCTTGAAGATATATGCTAAACACTAACACACTTTAATTCTCCATTAGTCTTAAGAAGACGTCTTTATTATTTCCTAGTTGTTTAGGCCTTGATGCAAACAATGTTAACATTATGGATTTTTGCTTCATGCAAAAGGAAGGAAAGAGATTGTAAATCACCAACATTACAAACTATGTGTTATATTTGCTACTTAAGTTACCATTAAGGTTCATTCTATTAGTCTATAATGCAAGTCTGAGGCTTTTTACTTCTCTACTAAATTTAAGAAATAATAAATTAATAGGTTTCTATTAATAAGAATCCTTTGGATGATGAAGTTATTATCATAAATCATCCACTTTGTATGCCACAGTAAATTCTTAGTATTTTCCATATTAGCAAACATGCATTTAAACCTAGGTATTATGAGAAGACATCATAACACTTTAACCTAAAACCCTTCCTTGATGCTATCATCATGCTTCCTAAATTTGTAATAGGATGCCTTGCATTTTAGACACCTATGCAATGTTTTGTTCTCATTTTAGTACAGTATGCAAACATTAGAAAAGACATAACTCTTCCTATACTTATACCTATAAGGCATATCATTTTTCTTGCCTCATAAGCACAAGTTAGTAGTATATTGCCTTTGGAAAACATGTTTTTCCACAATTGCAATGATGTCATGAAGTTCTTGTCACTCCACTCATTTTTCACTTTTAAGTTGAACAATCTTAACATGATAGATAAATGTGTGTATTTAGTGTCACCTAAATACAATGACTTCTTTGCATCATTTAACAAGGTATGAAGGAATTACAATCACTGAATAAAATTATCTACAACTTCATGCATCATATCTTGTAAGTGATACAAAATCCTCCTTTTCATGATCAATAGACATGTTACGTAAGTTACCTTTACCATGTCGCTTCCACTATATATACCTAGGGTCAATGTCATTGACATATAGATGATTTTGTACTTGCTAGATTGTCATCCTCTTCACATAACAGTAGTTAATATAAAGACACCTTATGAGGTCATCATTAAATTCTTCCCTCATCTTCATGACTGCAAATTTGATAAATTTATTAGCCCTATTTTCATATTCAATAGTAAGCTAACCAATACATATCCAACTTTGATTCATGACTAACTAATCTAGTAAGAATAATACACATATGAATATTAAACAAATCATATATCATTATAAATTGTATATATACTTAACTATGTAACCAAAACCCAAATATATTTATACATTTATATACATAAAAAATGCAACCTAAATCAATCAGAGCAAAACATTTTTCCAAGCACAGACCTAAAACCATAAAAATTTCATACATTTATAAATGCAATCTTTGGCATGTAATATGTTTTATGCTTAAAGTTATGATGCATATATATTAGCCAACAGAGAATAAAAAATATTTTAATATGGTGTCATAACCTTAACTCTAATCATCTAAAGCTGAAGATATTAAGATTGAGGCTAAACAAATAAGACCACATTCACACTGAAAATATCAGGACACATACAAAATGAAAACTTAAGGATATTTGGTAAGTGTAGCTTGTTTCCATAGAAGAACTTGTGCTTTATGATTTTTTAGAGTTCATAAGATAGAATATTATGTTTGAGAAATCCTAATACTGCAAATGGTGCCACAATGTTGTAGTCTAGTATTTTGTTCTCTAACTAATGTTTTGTATTTTTTGACAAATTTCTCATTAGTTATTATGCAACATTGATGTATAAATAGATAACATCAGTTTAATTTCAATATTTGTCATCTATATCAATATGGCATTATTCTACTAAATAAAATTTAACTTTGGTTATATATAAGTGAAATGACTATAATTTTAAACTATTATGATTAATGTAAAGATATCAATAAGATAATTTACTAGCCTTTCTAAACTAACTAACTTATAAAAAAATTATTATTTTTTTAAATATGCATAACATAAAGAAGAGATAACATTTAAAAAATTAGAAGATCTTATTCTATTTTAAACACTTTAAATATAATGTCAAATTCAAAAATTAATTTCTTTTTGTTAGAAGTAGATTAAAATGAACTTAATAAATAATGTTTGAAAAAAATACATTTTCAAATATTTATATGTTTATTTTTAATTTTAAGGAAAAAAAACTTTTCTTTATGTTCTTAAAAATTTTCGTGAATCCCATGTTATGGTTTTGTACCAACCTTTAAATAAAACATTTATAAAAGGGAACATATGAGACATATAATGATGTAAATTATGTATATATTAGTATAATTAAACATATGTATCTTTTATACATATAGGGTCTTAGGGTTTTAACCATACCCTTTTCTTAAAATGACTATAATGATGCTATAGCAAGTTAGTGTAACTATATATAATAACTACAAATAAAAAAGAAGAACAAGGTGATAGTTATTAGACTAGCTTTTCACTAATGCATCAAAATAGAAACTTATATCTAACTCATGGTCCTTAGTGGTAACAAGCGGAATATACTCAATAACATACTTAAGCTATGGAATATTTAGTGAAGAGTGTAACACAAATGGTGCTAGTACAATAGCTAGAAGTGACTAAAGTATTAGTACTACAAATGATGTTGGTACTAAAGATATAGGTGCAGGTTCTAATGGTGCAGTTAGAGTAGTAAACATTTTTAGAGGTGTTTTAAGTAAATCAAGAACAAGTATTGCAGGATTTAAAGGTATGTCATTAGTATATAAAGGGATGTTGACCACTCCCTTCTTATAGATGGGAATATTATAAACTGGAAACACTTAAGCCCGCTAAAAGCTTCCTCTAGAAGAAAGCAAATCCAAGTTTGCCACTAAAGGATCAAGCTACACTACTTACAACTTTGTATGTTATAATACAGTACTATCAGCATGGGTCATAAGTGTAAAGTGTAACTTTTGTTGATATGTATTATAATATGTGTAATACACACCCCACTAAATATCTATAAGCTCAAAACGTGGTATTGTGCATAATATTTGGAAAGATATATCCATAAGTAAAGTAAGGAATAAAATTACTTAGTTAGATAGTTATCACATAAATTTTCTAAACAATTTTAATTTAGACAATATTTATATGCAAGACATATATGAAAAATTCACTTTATTAAGGACTATTATTAATTCCACATATATAACTAAGTTATAAACATTAAACAATGGCATTAAGCAAGTATAATGACATAAAATCATGAAAAGCTCCTCCTTGTTACTTTGAGCTAGTTTTATCCTACATCCATGCCAACTTTGTCTCTTTAAAGTCAACTTTATCCCACTTGACTTTCTATGTGACTTAAAAGTCAAGATGTTGGACCAATCCCTAAAATTCTCCACAAGATTTCATATCAAATAAACATGACATACGTCACATGTGGCATTCAAGTTAATAATATCATGTTCAACATTTTAAGCCCACATTTGGCATATAGCCACAATTTCACATCCAAAAATAAACCAATTTCATATTAGGCTCTTACTAGCCCATTTCACATATAATAGGATAAGGTCAAAATGTCATCCATAAGCATAATTATAATATAAAAATAATCTAACAAGAAAAATTCATAGTTTACCTCATCATGTTTCTAGTGACCACAAACATTATTGGTACTTCCATTTAAGTCTTATTGTGTCACTTTTAGGAGCTTATTGACGTGGAGCTTCATTTATAGATATTCTCACATATAAACATGTTAGTGCATCTACTAGTTATAGAATAATTCATATTAACATTAATTCATATCAACATTTATATAATAATCTTATGATTTCATTATAAATCCAATGAAGCAATGTTTATTTTTCATAAAATTCCCATTACTAACTAAATATATTTTTAAGCCAATAATTTCATGTGATAGTATGAGATTTATCAATCAAAATATCAATTTGAGATTGATATACATCATATAATTTTGACAATAAAATTGGAGATATTCAAGTTGAATTTTCCAAGTTCCACAACTCTTAACTTTAAGCAGTTTTAATTCTATGCCTTATGTATAATTCTAATAAGTAAGCAAAATATTTTTTTTACTAATTCAAGAATATTTAAGTTCTATCTATTATTGTTAAAAAATTTTCAAAACCATCCTACTTTAGTGCCAACTAGTTAAGAAAAATAAGTACTAGCCCTTGTTAGTTTTTAGTAAACACCTTGAACTTGTAAATTCCAATTAAAATATCACCTTTTGTTTAATTTTGGTGAAAATTTCCAGATTTAAAAATAAGGCATCAAATGACATTTTCAAATTTTTTTCATATTCAAAACATGTTACACTACTTACTACTTTAATCAAATAATAAGCCATATCAAGAAGGTGTCATATTTTCATTAAAAAATTCAAAATTTAATGTAACTTTTTGTTAAAAATTCAAAAAGTTTCTAGCTATGTTTTGGACATTTTAAACATAGTTTAAAACAAGTTACACAAGCTACCAAAATGTTTTACTAGTAGAAACCATTTATAGAAAATCTATTTACTACTTGAAACTACTAATTTAAAAATTATTTTTCAATATAAATCCATAAGCCTTCAAAAGTGATTCTAATCATATTCTTGTTATAAAATTCTAGTAAGATTTTTTAATATTATTAATTAAATATTTTAAAATTTATGTAATAAATTTTTATTAGAAAAATAGAATTTTTCTACAACCAAACAACAAACAAACAATGGAACTAGTATACCTGTTTCAACAACATTCTTATCTTCAAACTTAATTTTCATGCATTTTGTTATCTCAAATGTAACTCAAAACACAGTTAACATATTTTGAGTTCTAAAAACAAAATTTTTGCCCATTTAAGTTAAAAAAACCATGATCTTTTTAATGCTCACCCACCAAATTTGTCTTTCATTTTTTTGTAAAAATGATGGTTTCAAATATGTTTAATTTTAAGAATCATTTTGAAAATTTCTTTCTTAAATGAATTTCCTTAAAATCTTTTCTTAAACTTTAAGAAAGCATGTTTCTAAATAATTCACTATAAATTTCCTCACTTCAATATCACATATAAACATTGTTAAGAAAGAAAATTAAGAAGAAAAAAGTAGATCTTTAATCACTCAAGGATGCTTAATTTCCTTTCCCTAAATTTCAAAGTGTCGCATCCAAAATCAGAGTTAGTGAAGAATTTAAAGAAAAGAATCACGGAAAGATAATGAATTCTTAAGAGTTTTGAGCTTATACCTTTAGAAGATTAAAATAACTTCAACTTTAACTATCTCCTAAGACCACTCACATAGCTAAATAAAATCACTCTTAACTAAAGAGATCTCTTAAGAATTCTCTCTTTCCCTCTCTTCTTTTCTCTAACCATAAGGTTTCTTACTTTGGTGTGAGAAAATTTATGTTCAACTCCTTTGGCCCTATTTATAGTGTTAGAAGTGTGATGCCTAAGGAATATGACATCAACTACAAGTAATAAGATTGCATCATCATAGTTCCCTCATAACCACTAAATGTTTAGTTTGGTTGAGCCAACGATAAGGCAATTGCACTTCAATTCTTTGTTATATCTCATCTGAAAATAGGTTTATTCAAGGAATATTCTTCTTCAAGCATTATACTTAGCATATTCTTTTCTAAGCTTATCTTATGATCATATACGCCTTAAAATATTCTTATTCTAAATTCCTTAGAATATTCCTTTGCTTTGTGATCAAGTTTTCTATTAAAATATTATATATTTTCCACCTCATTTTCTCTAAATTAATTAAAATTATGGAATTTACTTAGTAATAACACTAGAGCCCTCAACCTATGCTAAATTCCCTCATTTCTCCCTTGATGAACATCCATGGCACCAAGATCAAGTTAAAAATTGCATTTTTGCTACCTTAAGATAATAAAGATGTTCTTGAGTAAAAACTTTAAGCTACCCCTAAGCCTTATCAACATTAGATCTTAAAGACTTTTTAATTCTCTAATATTTTTCCTACATAACTTCTAATAAACTTTTATACCTTTAAAACTAATAAATAATTTTACTAGACATTTTTACTTATTAACATGCATGATCTTACTTCTATCAATTCTTGCCTTCTAAGTTTTTATCGAGTATTACAATAAGAAACTACTATAAGAATATCTTTAGATTTTAGTTTTATTTTAAAATCAATGTCTTTAAATTGAACAAGATTACATCACAATTCATTTTATTGTCAATTAAAGTTTGGAAACACACTAACTATTTTGCAAAAATCATGTCAAATATGGTAATCATAGATACTAATTTTCTAACTTATAAAATTTGATACCATTTTTCTGAAGTGATTAATTTTTTATGCCAATTCAGATTAATTTACATTTAATTATGACATTGGACATTTGAGATAAGTACGATATCATTTCTCAAGGTATATGTTTCTTTTTATGCAAATCAATATGATTAATAACACATTGAATGAGAACTAACAAAAATACAAAAGAAGAGAACATTAATTATGAGAACATATTCTGCAATTTTGTTTATTTCCATATATTGTTACATTAACATATACATAAACAAAAAAAAACCCTCATTGTTCCTTCCTCATAGCCATCTTTGTTACCATTTGTCATTACCATCATCCAAAAATAAATCTTCTTGCATATTTATAAATCAATAATATAGGTAATACATTTGCCTCCATTACCAATGCAACATTTTATAAGCAGAAAGAAAATAGTTCCCTTACCATCCCATCTAACAAATTTAGATATTTGTTAATTCATGAAAATTAGGGATGACAATTTATGTTAATGGTCAAGTTCATATCAAGTTGAAGTATGCTTTGGACTTATTTATAGTGAACTCAAACACGACATGATTAATTATACAAGTTGACATGACACAAGATTTAGTTGATACAACACAACTTACCTTACCTGAATCATATGGAACCTAATTATACAAATTAAGATGCAACCTATTTAACTCTAAATTTCCAAAAATATGAGTGTATACACTTGTTTAACACGAACCCAACTATCAACCCATTTAACCAAAATTCCAACCTACTGCCCTACTAGTGAAATTAAATGAAATTCAAAGTTCTAAGTTTTAACATAATAATTAACAAGTCATCACCATACATATTTAAATAAAATACAAATCCAAGGAAAAATCCAGCTAATAAAAGTTAGCAAACTAAACCATTATAATCATTCATTGTGAATACATGATCAATAATGATGTTACATTATAGAATTATTAAAGCTTCATTATTTTTTAGTTATTCTTCTCCGTTAGCAATTCTACCTGGAAAAGAAATATTTATACCATTAATTCAATTTTGTAAATTACAATGAAAATAAAATGACTACATCAAATTATCCTTAATAAAATTGTTCTAATCAATCCATAACCAAATTAGTTTACCACTAGATACCTACCTAGTTCAATTAATTTAATAATCACAAAACACATGTTATGTTCATCAAATGGAATCAACGATTGAAATACATATTGGCCAATGTATGAATATCACACATTATTGCCACAAGCCCATGATTTTATACATAAAGAAGCATTTTTTTCCATTCAAGATAAGTTAATAATGTTCAAAAGATGGCATCTACCT
This sequence comes from Sindora glabra, assembly GCA_020226215.1. Classification (NCBI taxonomy): domain Eukaryota; kingdom Viridiplantae; phylum Streptophyta; class Magnoliopsida; order Fabales; family Fabaceae; genus Sindora; species Sindora glabra. The sequence goes on from CM035227.1 coordinate 79,898,409, forward strand.
TCTCTTGTGAATCCTAAAAATAATTTAATTATAAAATTGAAAGCATCAAATGATTATCTACAAGTGCTTCCAGCTAAAAGTGCATGAAAATATATGAAAAAAAAAAAACTATAACAATCAGTAAGAATCTTTTAATTCTATCTACAATTTATGATTTCTATCTAAAAAAGACTATAGAATAAATTAATGTTCAATCTTATTCTTAATCTTCTCGTTACAAACTAATAAAAAACACAAAAATATTAGTTCTAGTAACTAAAAAAATAAATATTGAATAAAAAAAATGAAAAAAAAATTATTATCCTTACTTTAAGGATTAACATTAACATTGCTTAAGTATTGTCCTAAAGATTTTCTTCTATTATTGAGTTCCATATTCATCATGTCTTTAAGGAGCTTTTCCAAATTTGGTTGGAAAAATTCTATAATGTCATAAACAATTAACAGATTAATTAACAAATAAAATTGAAGTAAGCTATTATTATGACCCAATTCTTAGGTACTATGACCAACATAAAGACACCTGACTAATAATAATATACTAATCAAATCTTATTACAAGCCCTTAAGACATACTTGACTCATTTATTTTTAAAACTTTTCTAAAAATATAGATAACCACTTATGGAAATAAATTTTACTTATGCATGCATAAAGAAGTTCAAAATATAAGTTGCATATGTCAAATAATATTTATATAAAAGTGTACAAATTTTTTTTGAAAAGCATAACTTTGTACATAATACTTTCAGAAGATAAAACTTCTAATTAGGATACTATGAAAATATTGTAAGGAAGGTTCCCAAAAGTAGAAGGAAAGTTCATATACAAATATCAACTTTCTTTATGGAATCCATGTTCCATATTTATAAATAAAAATTTAATAAAAAAGTGTGAATATTAAAATACTTGATGAATGGATATTTTTCTCCTTTTTCCAGAGAGTTTTCACTATAACAGATCATATATAAATAATAGTGAAAAATAAAATTTGATTGAAGCTCTTATGTATAATATTTTCAAAGTTCATTAAAAAGAATAATAATAATTAGTATATAGGTTTCTCCTTATATTTTCGATCCTCGCCACCTTTAGCACAAGGCTAATAACTTTATCTCTCTAACCTTTATCACTCCTTTCTTTCTCTGCAAAGGATGTATATCTCCTTCTACAAATCAGATCCAAGATAAGTAATATTAAGATGTCAATCATTGCATCAATTACTCATTTATTCATTTCAGAGGATATGATTAAAATATTAACTATGCTATAAAATTTTGCCATTCTCATATGCATTCACATTTCATCATCACATGATATTATATCCAAGGTTGATATACACCTTTTCCATTTACAATAATGACAATACTTAATTCCTTTGAATAGTTAACAATTCATAACTTAAACACTATTAATGTATTACAAATTTCAATTTCTTGTAACATTTATTAATAAAAAGTAGCAAGCATTATACATGTGTGTTGGTAGTAATTCTTCTATGGTTTGGTGCCTTTTGGACTCCTAAATCAATTCAAATTTTTATAAAAATTTTATCTAATGCTAGCCTTTTGGACTCCTAGATTAATTAAAATTTTTATAAAAATTTTATCTAATGTTTTTAACATATTACTAAATATCAAACATCAATTTCCTAACCTTCAATACTATTCACATGGTAGGCATGTGAGTAATTGACTCAAAGGCCTCTTTTTAATATCTAAATCACTTCCAGTCATGACCTAATTTTGATACAACATCTCTAACATGTTAAATGATGAAAAAATTCAATTATTTCACAAAAATTCCATGTGAGCAGTATTCATATAGAATCAAAAACTCAAAATTTCTAATTCTAAGCAATTTTAGAGTTGTAAAAAAAAGCCTTCTTAGCATTCAAATTAATTAGAGTTACCACTAAATTTTTATGTAAACTTACTAACATGTTAGCAATCAAAGGAAATTAATTATTTTAATTTTTCTTGATTAGATTATGGAACAAACAAGACCAAGTTTCTGCATACAGAATCCAGAATTCTATTTTGAGCTTTTATAACTAAAAACTATACAAATGCATTTTTCATAACTTTAAAATTTTTCAAAAATTCTTAATTTCTTCTACATATATCCTAACACTATTTGTAATATTAAAATGATAAAAATTAAAATTTTAATAATTTCTAATTCTTAATTCTAAAGAGTAATGGAAACATACTATAATTTTTCCTTAAAAGTTTTACTACTAAATTTAACATAATCTTACTATCATCTTTCAAAAGAAAATTTAATAAATATTCTTCTACTAATTTTGATACTAAAATATCAACATCATACCATTATATTAATATTTATACAATATTAAAACTAAACTATCATGTACCATAACTTAACTAAACATCTATAATAGCATACACCACCATATTTTTCACTTTTCACAGGAAAACTGAAAGAAAAAAAAGAGATAGTTATCATTCACCTTAAAATCTTAATTCTATAACTTTTTAAAGACTTTTTGAAATAGTAAAAGAGTATATTCATTACAATAAACTAAGTTTTAGGAATTTTGAAAAGAAGATTTCTATGAAAACTTGAAAGAGATGAAGGAAAACCTAGGTTACCTTGTAAAAAATTGATGGAGCCATTTGGATAAATTTTTAGGATTTATTAGAGATTTGAAATCCAAGTAGAAAAACTTAGGAGAGAACTCAGTTTTAACTAAAGAGAACTAGAACAATTTGTGTAAAAATAGGCTAAAAAAAACCTTAATTCTACGGCTTCCTTCAAAAGCTTCCTTTTATTTTTTTAAATAAAAATTTGATAATAAATAAGGCACATGGGGCTGAATGATTTTAGGCTAAAATTAGAAGATTATTTCTTCAAACAAACTAATTCAATTTAGCCAAATTTAATCTTCTAGAAACATACATTAAAAATACTCTTAATTTTTTACTTATTCACTAAATTTGCCATAAGCTTCCTTTATAAGATTAGGCTCTACTTGGGCCTCATTTTTTTTGTTTCAAAAGTCAAATTTAGGCCTAAAAAGTCAAATAACTTAACTCAAATGAATCAAGGTAATTTATTTCAAATTCAAGCCCAATCTCTAGGTTTTTAGGCTACCCAGGCCATTTTTAGGCTACTAAAGCCCTTAATTTCCCATTGGGTCTTTATATAATTTTTCCAAACTTAGTGTTAGGTTTTTAATTATATTTTAACCTATAATAGTGTCTAATATAATTTCTACAAAATTTTTAACTAGATGTTCCTCTAAACTATCTTTATAATTTACTTGAACTTCATTCAATTACTTTATTGGGTTTCTATCCCAGAGATTTCTAGTCAAGATTCCTTCTTGAATTTTCTTATTTTATTTGGGGGTATTATAACTATTTTAAAGTCATATTTTTAAATATATCTATTGTATATCCATAAAGTCAATCCCTAGTTCAAACTAATGCTTCAAACATTCAAGTTTAAAGGCACTTCTAAATTAATCAAGAACATATCCTCCAACACTAAAAGTTGATTTTCAGCTAATGGTTGAAATAAGAATGCTCAACACATCATGAACCATAGAAGAAAATTTAGGGTATCAAAATTTATTTGCATTACACCAAAAAAGAATATCTAATTAAGTTTTCCTATTAACTTTTTGTTTATCAAGATAAAATTCAAACTTTAACTTTAGAGTATTTCAATAAAATTCCTCACTTTTAAAAGAGTCAAATTCCAACATTTAAGTAAAATAATACATTAAAACAACAATAAAAATAAATTTGTAATAATGAAAATCAACTATAAAAAAATAAGGAATAATAAATTACATTCACTACATCTCTTACTTTTGAATTAAAAAACTCCTATCCACTTAAGGTATCAATACTTTTATCAAAAGTCAAATAAAATTCCTTATGGCTGAATTTTTTGCATACTTATTAAAAAGGGAAAAAATGCTTATCTCGAACAATTGTAAATTCAAAAGAACTATTAATCTCATATAGCTTTTTATAGCAAAATTCCATAAATTGAATTTTTTATTGAGGAAATAATAAGATTACAATAACTAATATTCTACAAAAATTAGCCCAATACTTTTGAAACTTTCCAAACATTTGAGTAGACATTTTTTTAAAGTACACATCCACGCTATCCATATGTTGATTCAATGTCAAGTGAACCATAAAGATAAAAAGGAAATACAAGTTTGAAATGGGATGCTTAGTTCCCAAAAAGAAAAAAACTTAAGTGATTTCATAAAGAAGTCCAAGAGACTTATTCATCTTTTTTGCTTTATCATATTCACTTTTAGTTAGATAAAAAGTGTAATTAAAATCAAATATTTCCAAATGCTGGAAAGCATGCTTATAAAATAAAGCACTCTCAATCATAAGGAATATTGAATTCCACCTTCTAGGCTTATCTTGCCTTAAGCCTCTTTTTGTATTTAATCTCGATTGCTTAATACTATCTAACTACTTTTGCTTTTTAGCTTGTGAACTTTTCACATATTTAACATTTTCATGAATCTTTGAAATTGATTCATTAATTTCTTTCAATCCATCTTAGATTACAAGACTAAGTATATGAGTACAACACCTAATGTGAAATTATTCACCATCACAAAGAAGTGTATTCATTAAATTCAATTGTGTTATCAATAAGTCAATGCAAGCCTGATTGGCATTAGCAATATCCAAAGTAAAAGCAAACATTTACTTCTTAATTCCCTACTCAGATAATAAACTAAATATTTTCTTATACAAGTTTATGTCATTATGTGGATAAAACATGAAAGAAAAGTTCAAAATCTTTTTATACAACACCCAATCTTTGTCAAAAAAATGAGTAGTCAAACATATATAATCATTTGTAGTTATAGAGCTCCATAAATCAAATGTTAATAAATTTCTACCAAGAATTGATTCTAACAAAGATTTAACCTTAACATTTTCCTTTAAGTACATTTTCAAAATATCAAACCTACATGTATTTTTGGACATAGATTTTATCCCAAGATGTGTATAATTAAGTGTTGTCATAATGCCTTCTGATTCAACAAATTGAAAAAGCAAATCATGTTTAATCCATAACTTTCTAAATATGGTCGGATTAAACTTACTTACAACTAATCCCATTTACCATTTTCTCCACTAATGACCATTTGAGCAATGTCACTTATGTCTAGCCTTAGACATTATGGTACATGTTGTTTTATGTTATTGATTCCATATGTATCTTTAGCAATATATACTTGCCCATAAGTTTTACATTTTGCTCTTTTCTTTCCATCCACCTTACAAAATGTGTCAAAAAAATTTCCAAATAGACGAAGTATGCTTCTTTTTACACTTTCGATTTGCTCCTAGAATAGTTTCTAAACCTTCAACTTCTTCTGGGTCTATTTATCCCTCATTTTCATTGATAATTGGAAGTGAATCATCTACCTTTAAAGTATCAAAATCCTCAATTATGCTATCTAAGTTCATTTATATACAACAATTAAGAAAAAAGTCATTATCACTAGTAAATAATTAAATGACACCAATATACCACTTAGTATACCATAGGCATCTCCAATATAATGATTGGCAAGGACCATAAAATTACAAAAATATACAAGACAAAAGAATGCATATCCAATAAGAAATTTAGCTTTTTGATAGAGTTGCAACACCATTCTTTCAAGTTCATTATTTTTTTCACTATTAATATTGGTTCTCAATTTTTTGATTTTTTATGTATTCTTCATTTTCTTAGCATAATTGTATTGTAACAAAGAACAAGTAATACTAGTTATTTGATCTATTTGTCAAATCATTTGGCACTTAATGGTAGTGCAATAGACAATGAAGATAACACAAAAATAAGTACAAATAGTGAATTATAGAGTCATTGAACTATTGATAGAATAGAATGAAGTTTGAAATAAAGAATTGATAAATTTAATTTTCTATGAAATAAAGGGTAATATATAATTAAAAACCTATTACATTTTTTTGGCATTTTATAAAATGTTTTACCTAAATTTATCAAATAATTTTTTTCATCATATAATATATATTAAACAAAGGCTAATAAATATGACAAGTTTTGAAACTTAAATTTTATGTTAAAGATTTGAATTAATTTCTTCCCAATCTTTAACTATCTTTATTTTTCTTAGCTAAAAGCAAAAGTTGATGATTCCCAAGAACGTCAATGATACCTTAAAAAATCCCAAAGCATTGATGATATTAATAAGAAATTTTTTGCTTATCCTAAACCCTTCATTTTGAAATTTTAGCCTTTCAAAAGCAAAATGCTACTAGTCAATCTCAAATATACATTGAGACAACTCATAATTCACATAGTGAGATCCATTATTTTTAGCTCACTTTAGTTAATAGTGTGTTGTAATTCCTATTACATGGAAGTAACTAATAGATACATTTCATAATCAAGAAGCAATCAAGCTAGATACATCATAAACTAGTTCTACATTACCATTATATTTGACTAGTGTAGTTTTAAAAAAGTGACTAATTAAAGTAATAATATAAATATCTTATTCAAGTGATTAGTATGTTGAAGGCTAACATGAATCAATGGCTATGTAGACAATGTAAAATGAGATAGATTATACAAATCTGTAAGCTTTTGAAGCTATAAGTCTAATAGAAAGAGTTCTAGAGCTCCTAAACCAATTGGTTACCATCATTAAGGATGAAAATATTAGTGCTTTAGGACCATTGGATGAAATGAATGATAAGGTAATACAACAATAAAAATGCCTCATATCTCTTTTAAATCATTTATAAGAAAGCAAAATAATTCATTAAAGAAAATAGAAATGCTTCATCTTAGAGTTAAGCCAAGATACGACTTAGCATGACTAATAAAGACAATATATATCTTCATGATATTATACCCTTTACTTTGATTCATCATAAATATTAGCATTATCACTTGATCCATTCATATATGACCTTTAAATAATCAACTTCCATCATATTGAAATCTTTAAACATTCATCATTAGTTCATATATCTATGCCTTTAGATGTAAGGGATTTTATTCTATTTGAATCTCTATTCTGAAACTAGTTTTTTGGGATTAACTAGCAATTTACATTTATTTATGTTCATACTATATGGCTAATTCCTACTAGACTACTGCCAATGTTGTTAACCTAACATACATTATGTGCATAGGTCTACACTGAATAAAAAGTAAATTACATTATTTAATTATCCCTAAATGGTGGCACTATGCGTAAGAGTATCTATTATCAATGACCCATAAAGCATTAATATTATCAAATTGAAATATTCTTATTAAAGTGGATTATAAGCTTAAGCAAATGGACCTTAAGCTGAACACATCATAGTAATTCTTATGTAACAAGCTTAAGTTTTTTTTATATGATCACACTTTCATTTTCTTTCTTTCTTTTATAGGAGGATAGATTATTATAATGGGTTATAAGCAAAGCTAAATATAAATTTAGTTGATTTAAAAGAATAGGAATATAGACGCATTGTCTTATATATCAAAATTGATAGATTTGATTCAAAGTTAAAGCAAAAAAATAAACCAAAGTGGGAACAAAACACTATAAAATGCAAATTTAGAACAAATAAATGAACTAGATCTAATTCCTAACCTTGCATTCAAAGTCAAAAAACTCACACAAATTCATGAAAATAAACTCAATCTATTACTACGTAGTAAATGACAAAGTAAAATCATCAAGAGATTCACTGAAGAACTTTTAACTTCAAATGTGATAAGAGATCAAGATCATCCAAACTTGTTGTTATGCTATTGAATGCTATGCTTCATACCTACTTATTTTGAATATTGCCACTCTGTTACTGAGTGTTATGCCTTATGCTTGTGTATTTTCAAATGGGAGATCATAATTGCACCTGCAAGCTTGCAACTTAGGTTTTATTTCCTTACTTTATGAGTTATAAGAGACTTGAGGATCATTTTGTTTATGTTTGATACTAAATCTATTGATTGGTATTCATTTTACTTTTCTAGTTTTTTCAATTTTCAATTTTCTTTCCATATTTAAAATAGTTCAATTATATTGTGATTTATGAACTTATGCCTTTATGGTAGTTTGATAGAGTAATAGATAATAATATAATATTTCTTACATAATTGTTTGGTATATAAGATAATATTATTTTGTGAGTTATGAAAGTCTATTTGAATTTTTTTATTTTATGTTTGATAGATAATATTTCTTATATAATATATATGTCATTATAAATTTATAATTATACAAATTATAATTATGATCACAATAGTTATTTAGTCAATTTTTTACTATATATAAATTAATAATTATAATCTAGTAATGCGAGTTACACAAATCGAGTCATGTCGGGTTAACCCAATTACTAACCTATATAAAATAAATGGCTTATAATGGGTTGATAAGTTGACTTGAACCTAACATGATTTTTTTTTCATGTTACATGGTTTGACCTATTTATGACTTGAACCTAATTATGATTGAACGAAACCTATGTAACTTGTGTCATGTTCATTTGGGTTAACATGTTGCCAAAAATTTCCACCTTTAGTGAAGATACAACAAATTAGAATCTCTAACATCTCTAAAAATGTTAGAAAAAATGGTGAAGGAATTATCTTCCTTGTCTGCAAAAACTCTAAAGTTAGATAATAGAAGTTAAAGTATTACCAATATGTTTGAAATATACATTGAACATCTAATTTATAGGAAGCATTGAAATTATTAACAAAAATCCAATATCTTATGTGTGCTCATCTTTCAAAGAAATTTGGAAATTGATTAATACCAAAATTAATGTGTAAACATTTTATATTTCCAAGAAGGACTTTTGAAATGCCTCTTAGATGATGATTTTTTTAAAAATCAATATCATATATTTTTGTTGTTTTCTAAAACATTGGTAAGAGCAATGAAGTTAGATGTTTGGACTATCTTTATAAGTTAAATTTTATAACAATCGACATCTTATTGTTGAAATTATATAAGAAGTTATTTTTTATTTCAATTTCTTTTATTTGGTGCAATCAAACGATAAAGGAAAAAATAATTCTATAAATTCATTCTTAGATTTTATTTGTTTCCAAATCATTATACATATACAAATTCAATAAACAATGTACATGAAAACTACAACTTCTCATCAACATACAGTTATAGCAAAACCTAGTTCATATCTTAATTATATCAAAATCCTTATCCTTGTTGCAAATTCTCATGTCTTGAAGAAACCTCTACTTCTTTTAGTTAGATCCAAGTAGTTTCTTAATCATCCTTATCCTTCATGCTCCATCCTTGGTTTTAACTTAAAATTTCTTTGAATTGATGAGAAGTATCCTATTTAGGATAATAGTGTTTCAAATCACTTATCTTGGTAAAGGTGATTCCTATGAATTTAAGGAATTTTCTCGAATGAGTGGGCTATGATCAAATTCCACACAAATATAAATGAATAGTGCAAGTGAAATTTTTAGCACTACTAAAAAATATGAATGTTGATTATAGATTCAAGACTAATGTCCTATGCATCACAATTTCAAAGTAGGCAATTAGTCATAATACCTTTAGACATCAATTAAGTACAATATTGACATATGAAATTTTTACCTATCTAATTTGATGCCTCAAATGCCCATCTAGATGATGGTTATGAAGAAAAGTAATGCATTAAGGTTCCATAAATTCCTATGCAAATCTTAGATGTTGGTTATAATTAAAATCAACATAGTAATTTTTTCACTTAATTTCAAAAATACCATCTTGTCAAAATAAGCATCAACCATAATTATCAACCATTGTCTTAAAGTTTCATATAATTTTAAAAATGTCTCCTTATCAAAGTAAATGTTCATGATAATGGGAAAAGACATAAATAATCAATTTCGTAGTAGTAAGAATTGTTTAATGATATCTAACTTAAAATACTTGCTAGTATTTCTCTCTCTTTCTCATGTTTGTTTAAACAAATTATACTCAAATGAAATTTAATCAAATTATTTTTGTATTGTTCTCTTTCAAAAAAATACACTAACCATATTTTCTACATAAACTCACCATCCTTTCCCCCAATCTTAAACTTACACTTTGTACTAATATGAAATCTTATTCAAATATAATATAGCAAGCCTTTACCTCAAATGGTATATGATATTTGTTAAACTATTTGTCTTTCTTCACATCTTGAGTTCAATCCTAGATCCACTAGTTTAATTACTCTCACTACCACTAGAAAAGAAAAAAAGTATAACATAGCACTTATAGGTGAATAACAAGTTTATTGACTTAGTTTTTTAAATGAATAAATTTGGTTCTAATTTTGAATATAGAATTTAAAGGTATTAATTATCAATGATACTCTAAATTATAGTACTATAAATATGTACATGATCAACTAACATTTTTCAAATATAGAAAAGAGTGAGATATGTTAGGAAAAAGGTCCATTAGAGAATTAAATAGATCAAAGTGTCATTTTAGACTACACTAGCAATTTAACATGGAGAATCACAAACTTTAGAGGGGAACCACAAATAAGAAGAGATCCACTATGTCAACAAATATTATAAAATAAAATGTGTGAAGGTCTTCAATCATAACCTTGCAACTTCCTAATCATTATCCTTACTTTTCTCTAAATCTCTAGAAGAGTACTTACATAACCCCATAAGTACTCATATTGTTATCTCTTTATACCTAAAACTCTTGTCTAAGACAAATATTTATAACCTAACAGTAGCTATTGGTGTGTGTCCTAGAAGCTAATCATAAAGATGGTTGTAAATAATGCACAATGTATTATGCTTTATTTCAAGCAATACAATTATTATATTTTAGTTTCTTATATATATATATTTGTGTAATTTATAACTTAATATAATAATTATCCTTGTAATAGTTTTACTATTTCTAAAATGCCCCTAGTCAAGTATTATTATAAAGGGATAGTAATAATAAATCGAGACTAGTATATATAGTGACTAATGATTATGAATCATGGATATGTAATATCAAGTCGATACATGAGTATATTGTTAGTGAACAGATGTACTAAACTGACCTGTAATGAGAAAACTACATGAATTGTCAAATGTCATTAGTTAATCACATGAGACCACAATACACGTAATCCTTTGACCTGAAGTCATTACGGTTCCCTACATGAGGAGTCACACACTTTGATGTCGTCTTGTATCATCTTTAACTAGGATGTGTTGTAGGACGTTGATTGGATGTGTCATGAATCATGTAGAGGGATGTGAGTGATGTAGATAGGAATTTTATTCCTATTACATAGTAGGAGTGATATCCATAGTCCCTTTAATTGAGTGAGATTAAGAAATGCATGGCCATGCTCAAATGGATCAATATAAGATATTAATCATTTGTTTAAGTTAATCTACTCGGTATCAAGAAACATAAATTAAACATCAAAGAGGATGACGCATTCCATACCTCTAGTTCAATCTGGATATCGTTACAAAAGAGACTATGTTGCAAAGTGTTATTCACACATTAAGTGAATATTGAGTCACAGAAATTTCTTATTACTTGGGTGACAGTGATGTATTACTAGATACTACTCAATATCTATGGTCCATAAATGGGTTATTACTAATGTAGTAAGAACCTACAGGGTCACACAAAAAGAGTAGGAATGAAACAATAATTAATTGAGTTTTAATTGAACTAAAATCTAATTAATTGAACTTATTTTCATGCATATATATTATTATTAAAATAAAAATATATTTTCACATAATATATGGTACAATATGTGATATTATTTGATATTAAAGTAATATCAGATAATTACATTATTAGATATTAGATAATTATATTATAAGATAATATTATTTTCTAATATAAGATAACTATATGCCATGTTAATATTAGATAATTATATTATAAAATAATATTATTATCTAATATTAGATAATTAATGGATAAATCCTATCTCTCTTCATTCTCTTCATGATAAGGATAAGGTGATAATTATTAAGTGAAATTAGAATTTTGGAAACATTATCCTAGTAGAACTAGGAATGTAGTATGCCTTAGTTTTATAAAAGAAACTTGAAGGCAACACTTTTAATATACACATTAGCTGCTATCAAACCTAAAAATCACTCAGAAAGCACACTAATCCTAATCCTAGAGAAAGAGATGTGTCCTAACAAATTCGTAGAAGGTGAGAAGTCTTTATTCACTATGCATGGATATCATAAAGACACTGTACCTTCTGGCTAACGTTAGATTTGTGATTCATCTTGATCTCTCAAAGTTTTATTCAAAAAGAACACAAGCACACAAAAGGTAAAATCCTAACATTAATTTATGTCTTTTTGCATGGATCCTTGGTGAGTTTTGGATTAAAAATTTTGATTTTTCGCTGTGTATGTTGATTTGAAATCCAATAGTAGCCATTTAGCAACGAACCCCAATTCTACTCTAACACAAAACCTTATTTTGAATAGGAAAGTAATTCATAATAAGAAACAATAATAAATTGATAACAATTAGAATGTGGATTAAATTGAATAGGAAGAAATAATTCAATCCTCTTATTTAGATTTTCCAAATGAAGAGATCCCTAAATTAGGATCATAGTACATATAAATACAAATGGTCACAATGGAAGTATGAATTTTCAGAAACATTTGAAGTATTTCATTTATGACACTAACATAACTATTTTCAAGTAATATTTAATTAATTAGCTATTCATCAATATTTAATTGATTGATCTAAAGTTATTGATGAAAAATTTATCTAAATCATTTCTTCTATTAAAAAAAAGTTGATAAGTGATATTTTTGCAAATAGAAATATGTGTTACATACTAGTTGGCATTCAATTAATTGGTATAAGATTATTAATAAAAAAAATTATTTTAGCCATATATTTTACCTCAAAAAAATAAATAATAATTTTTTTTAAAGAAAATAAAGATTTTATTAAAATTAGCCTTAAAGGGTAGCAGCATCCTTAAGGATAAATAATTGGAGAAAAAGAAGAATATAATATAACATCTCATTCCATTCCTAATGACAATAGTGACCTATTTAGTAACCTTATGAGTGACTTAGTTAAAATCCCTAAAGCATTACATAAGGTTAATATTATTCAAAGAAAAGAAGAAATTCTTAACAAACTCAAAAACTAGAAGAATGCACCATAGGCACTTAATGAACCCAAACATAGCATTAACAACCATTTTGCAATCACTTTCACCTTTTTATTTGGATGATTATAGGATACCATAATAGCTTTTCTTATACCTAATAACTTAGCCTCTAAAGCTAAAACACATTCATAATTATTATACCACATGTCAAAGATATCACCAGAGTTATTATTAGAAAAAATTACCATTGATAACTTACCCTAAGATAACCATGCATCTACATATAATTTAATTGCAGAAGAAGGAGGATAAGTCAAATAACTTTGGCCCAAATTTGTGTGAGAAGGCCTACTTGTTTTCATAGCCTAGTTGCACTTTTAAGGTTGCTGTAACCTCCTTTCTTCTTCAAACATATCCTAATCCATAAACTAGGTGAGTAGTTCTATCTTAACCCATTCTCAACGGACATGATTGTGCCAGCCTTTCCTACAACATATCTAATATGATATTTTATAATTATGTTTTCAAAGAGTGTGCAATTTTCAAGATTCAAATGCAAATGTATTAATAAATCATTGTAAATGATTATTCCAATTGTCCTAAAACTTACCTTGGCACAAAAATTCTTCACTGAGCCTACTTTTATCCTAACTAATGATAACAAGACACCTAAAAAAGGAGAATCCCTAAAAAGAAATAAACAAGGAAATGAGAAAGTTAAGTTTCATTAAAACTCAATGAGTAAGCATTTAGGAATAAATAAATAACAACAATTAAGCTAAGGCATACTATAAGAATAATATTCATAATGTATAAATGGATCCCCTAATACTAACCAAGCTTAATTGTAACTAACATCTATATATTTATATCTTTACTAGGGAAAAAGGAACGATTTCATCAATGGATAACCTATATAGCAAGAAATAGAATTATACCCACACTAAATTAGGTCACATTTATGAGTATAATAAATACTTAGTTGTTTATTTCCTTTATCACGTATTAATCCAATTCATAAAGGAGGATCCTTTTTAATATAGCAATTATATGCATCATATTGCCCTTATTATAATTTAGGTATGGTGAAAAAGGACTTCCAACACTATGCCATTTAGTAAAAATAGTCTTGTAAAGGCTTCCAATACTATCCTATCATCTCTTAGTGAAGACATCCTCCTATAGGCTTCCAACATCATTTCATTATCTCTTGATGAAAATAAGCTCCTATGACTTCTAATACCATTACATTATCTTTTGGTGAAAATAACTTCATTAGGTTTTTGATACTATCATATTTCCTCTCTCATATCCCCTATTAAATAAATTAAATGCATTCTTTTCATAAAGTATATATCAGGCATACCTTATTTCAATTGTATTTGCATACTCATTCATTTTTATCTAAGCATGTTAATGCACGTAACTCATATATCATATTGCCACATAACCCTACTCATTCTACAAATAATATCAGAATCTGATTTACAATCTAGTTTATTCATCATTATGTTACCATGCCTCTTTACATGGTCACATGACTCAATTTATCTCCATAATAGCATAACATAATAATTTCCATCAAATAATAGTAAGTAATGTAACTGTCATGCCTCCATTACATAACCACAATGGTTTGCCTAATAATAACTCACAAGGTGTGTGTGTGTATTCGAAAATGCATGATATGTTAATCAAACTACTACATCAAATATCATGCCAATAGAGAATATAAAAGAAGTGTCATGTTTCCACATGGCTTGTCATCTAGGATTTTCTTAAAATTTCCTAAATTTGTGGCTTTAAATGGAGAACTATATAAAATAGATGCAATTTAGGAAGAAAAAATCCTAGTCTTAGCTCGTTAAATATAACTTAATCTAAATATGATTTTTAGAAGCCCTTAAGTGGCTTTTTAATGAGTCAGAAAATAACAAAATTCAAAAAAATTATCATTTTGGACTAGAACCCAAAATCTAAATTTTTATTCTTAGGAATTTTTACTTTTTATATTTTATTTAAATCCAAATGGGATATTTCCTTTTTTAATTTATGTCTTAAGTATATTTACTTAAATAACATATATGGAAATAAGGAAACAATGCAAGTTAACCAACCTTTATAACTTCAAATAACAATTCTTCCACATAGTGGATAATGATTGACTATTATAGGTCTAACGGTCCACCGTTTACTACTAAAAGAATATTCATTGAGCTTCTAAATCAATGGTTAACTATTTGCCTAGAATTCTAGAAACTCTCATAATTTTCACTATTCATTCAATAAATTTAATCATCCAAATGCATTTTTGCTTGCTTCAAATCCATACCCAAGATGAATGCATCTTTGGGATACTAATAACAAACATAAATCAAACACCACTACTTATCGCCATCATCATTTTTATCATGTAGATAATAAAATCTAAAACTCATTCAACTAAACAAAAATCATTCAAATCTTAAATTAGGATTAGAATGTTTACTCATCTAGTATAGAGGAAGATTCAAAAGGTTAGATTTGTTGTCTCTCTACCCTAATGAATCAAATCCCCAAAGATTTCAAGTTAGGTTTGATTTTTCCCTTTTTTGGGTTAATCAATCAAATCCTTTCAAATTTTAAAAGAATAATGAAAATCTCAATAGCCATAAATATATTACCTCGTTAAGCTGAGATATTTTATAAGGATTTGCTTGTATAATGCTTGATTAAAGATAATTTGTTAGGGAAAAGAAGAAAAGATTTAAGAGAGAAGTTTAGAGTTTGAAAAATAAGGCATGGTGATAAATAGAACTGAAGTTTGGGTTAAATAAGAGGCAAAGGCATCTTCATCCATTTACCCTAAATCTCCTTCATACTCTTAAACACTATCCTAATCACTTATAGCCTCTAACTCTTTTATTCAACACACTTTCCTCCATTAACTCCTTCAAGTTTCTTATTTTAAGTCCACTCAAGCAATTTATTTCTATTTTCCTAAAAATTAGTTCATAACTTACTGAATTAATTAATTATTCTTTCTCTAATATCTAATTCACATCTTTCTTATTGAAATTTATCTATTCTATATAAAATTTTTTACTTGTGGATTATTAACGCTAAAGTATCTTATTTGTTTATGTTAAACTCATTTAATTATCTTTCTTCATGAATTAGAATCCTAAAATTTTAGGGAAAATGTAACAATACTTGTCCCTTCAACATAATTCATCCTCAAATTCCTAAGACATCTTATATAGTGTTCATTGAAAGTAACCTATTACTTTAATTAGTATGTAAGACTCACATATGATGTTATTGCTAACTACCTAATCGCATAATCTAAATCTTAAGCATATTCAATTAAAAAAATCTTTAGGTGTTCTCTTTTAATTGTAGTTATTCTACATCTCATAAATTTTTTCATACGATCATAAACTTTATCATGGAAAAATTCAAGCAAAACTTATTTCACCATATGATATTTTTTGTCATAACTCATAGACATTCAAAGTTAATCACAGTAAAGCACATAAATATGAGCTCTAGCATGAATTGCACTTTTCTCATACATATGTCATTAAATTCAAGTTCATATGCAACTTTTACCATCCTATGTCATGTCCTAATATAGATTTACACATATTAGAAAGTGGCATCAATGAAACTTATACAATGTTACCATACTTTCATTCATATGGTTCAATAGGCATAACAATCATCAACACAAGTAGTATCAATTCATTACATAAGCTCATTTCCTAAATATAAATTACCTTGGGTTATAAGTCATGCAAAGTGCCTTTAAAATCAAATTTGATTCTTATCTTGCAAGAGAGAAAATCTCTTAAGTTATTACTTTAAACATCCATAAGTAATTAATCTTTCAAAATATAAAATCACACTATACTCATAGTTACTTCATATTAACATAAGTTTCACCTTTAAACATTATGGTATAAATATTTGGATAAGTAAGTAAAATACAATCATAGTAAATACAAAACAAGAATAGAGATATTAGCTCGTACCATAAATTTGTATTTCCCAACATTGCATAAAGTTTAAGAATTAAAGTTTTTCTCTATAAGGCCTTAAGTTTAACATAACCTATACTATGCAAACTCTAATCCACACCTAATCAACTCTATCATTACATGTACTTTAGTGAAATAATATTGTCTTATTTAAATGCATTGGGTTCCAAGCTAGCAAAATATTCATGATGCTCTACATCTAATTTGTTATCACAAGAATTTTAGGGTTACTTAACACCTTTTATACTATCCCTTTAATCAAAGGCTAAATTCTTAACCCTACTCTCTTACTCAAATTATAATACACTTGTGCCTAAATTGCATAGCTTTAAGCGTATCCTTACAACCCTTACCAAGTTCTATGTAATTGTA
Organism: Sindora glabra; assembly: GCA_020226215.1. Taxonomy (NCBI): domain Eukaryota; kingdom Viridiplantae; phylum Streptophyta; class Magnoliopsida; order Fabales; family Fabaceae; genus Sindora; species Sindora glabra. The sequence goes on from CM035227.1 coordinate 79,915,945, forward strand.
TCATCCATTATCCTTGTTATACTTTGTTGCTCTTTTCATAATTGCAAATAAACTAGATATTGGAATAATTACCACATCTTTGCCTAGCAAATCTCTCATCACCCTACTTATTTATTTCAGACAAAATAGATAAATTACCTATAATCCAACTACACCAACTTCTTTATGACTAGTAAATTCCTATACCATTACACTTAATTTTTATCTAATTCCTATGTGTTTCTAGTATGAATCTCCTCAATTCTCCTATTACCTACTTAAACATTATATTACAACTATCCTTTAATGTCACGTAACATTTATGAACTAAATAAGTCATAATAATGATAATATCTAATTAAATTCTTAAAATTTTCAATTTCCATAGTACAGGTACTCACACGTTATACTTATAAATATAAGAAAAGAAATATATAGTACATTAATTCAAATATGAAATTGGAACCCAAAGTTTTAGGTTTTACCTAACATAATGAAATCAATATATACCTATCCTTACTCCTAGATACTTACAAACAAAGACTGCATGATTTATTTTCATAAACAAAGCATAAGATTCAAATATTAAGGCTTCATATCACATTAGTATCACTTCTTATCAACTCTTCTTACATAGCTTTAAGTATTCTTTTATATTTTCGTAGGTAAAATTATATTACATTTATTTATTCAAATAAGATTCAAAATCTAAAACTTGAAGATTTCATAACACTTCAGCCACTTAGACTTATTTGGGCATTACCATACGTATATCAACCTAACATTAAGCCATCATAAATTGCAAGGTTAATACTAGTTATGACATAATCAAATGTCCAACTAATATGACTCTTTAAACAAAATTATATGACCCATATAACTCAAATAAATAGCAAACTTACTAAATAATTAATTTCATAATTCCATGTTTACACTTATCCTCAAGTAAAATATATATATCTTGTTTATATATTTGTCAAGCCTTCTCAAGACATAAACATGTATAATTTCTTTACTGAATTAAACTATCAATCCATGCTTTTTCTTATACTACGTCAATCACATCAAATACACATAGTAAAAGTCATCAATAATTTAAGGAATAAAAATAAACTTAAGAATAGATAAGTACTCACTTTAATTGTCTTTGATTGCTTGTGAATGAAAGTTACCCATAGAAAGTTTAATATACGAAGGGTAAATGGCAAATCTATCTATGCCCTTTTTTTATAGTTATTGATCTACTATCAAGACTTAATATTTTCAAGCCATTCACTTAGAAGGTTTGATATTTCTACTTCATGATTTCAATCAAAATGCACCATTAAGCCCTAGACCATGCTCTAATGCCATTTTATCATAATCCTTTTCCAAGGTACGTGATTGGCATAGGAAGTCATTATAGGTGACAACCTATCAACTTTTCCTATAACATATCTAATGCAATATTTTATATAAAAGTATGTTATGCTTTCAAAGAGTGTGTAATTTTCAAGATTCAAATGCAAATGTATTAACAAATCACTATGCAAGATTATTCTAACTCTCTTAACACTACTACAAAATCATAAATAGATGTGGACTATTTAGAGGATTAGATATTGATTTTGTGCCATCATTTTATCAAGTGTTATAATAAACATTTTACAATGTTGATTACAAAACTATTGTACAAAAATAACATTACAATACTTACCTAAAAAATAAGCCATCATCATTTCTTGTAGGTTATACCACTTGGTAATTTGTGACATTTAAACACATTAATTTTTTATTAATAATAGTCACTAGAACTTATAGAATAACATTAATTTGTATTATTATCCAATGTGAAATATTTAATATACCACTTTAGTGATTTATATAATCAATGTCATATTAAATTCCCCCTAACCAAAAATTGAAAATCTAATTTTGTACACCCTTTCCATTCTATGTAGCATCTCATGAAACACCTTATTGCACTACTTTTAACCTAAAATACATTTGAAACCCTCCAAAACTATAATACTAGAACTTTATAATACATATAGGCCCTATGTTGAATAGAAAGCAATGTACATTTGATCTTAATAACAATATATAATCTCAAATTTAGCATATGCAATTTATAATAGATAGAATATCCTTGTTTTTCTTTTATATTAATTCCATACACTTATAATGAGTTACATTACTAAATGGCCTACATCAAGATCTTTAAATTACAAGAGAACAAAATAAGCAAGTGAGAATTTAATGTTCAACAACTTCAAAGAAAAGGTTTTTCATGATAAAAAAAATTACCTTCTAATTTATTAGGGACATCATTCTTTCTAAGTATGTTTAATACATTGTTATGCATCTATCAAATGAGACCTGCATTATCCAAAATTCCTATTGCATTACTTTTGACCTAATATACATATAAAATCCTCCCAAAACCATAATACTAGAACTTTATAATATATACAAGCCTCATATTAAATAGAAAGCAATGTACATTTGAACTCAATAATAGTACGTAATCTCTAATTTAGCATATGCAATTCATAAAGATAAAATACCTTTATTTTTTCTCTACATTTATTCCATACACTTATAATGAGTTACACTGCTAAATGCCTTACATCTAAAGCTTTAAACTACAAGAGAACAAAGTAAGCAAAAGAAAATTTAAGTGTTGTAATAACTTTAAAGAACAAGTTTATCATGATAAAAAAAATTACTTTTGAATTTATTAGGAATATCAATTTTTTAAGTATATTCAATTCATTGTTATGCATCTTTCAAATGGGATTTAAATTATCAAAATATATATTTAAACATGCTATATAAACTAAGAAGTAATTGCATATGTAAGCATAACTTTAAGGAAAGAGAATAATTATACCTTGAACTTATAGTGTAGGAAATTTATTTAGAAGGATTATTAATCAATATCCTATCTCCATAATCTTGATACATATAAAACTCCTTCAAATTACTTTCATGAATAATAAGAGCTAGTTTCAATAAGAAATTGAGATATGTTCTCAACATTAGTGATTATATCTTTTTTGTTCTCACGACTAATAATTTGTCTCTTTCTTCAAAAAACTACAAACCTGGGTCTAATACCTAGACTGCCTTTTTTGCTTAGGACACCATTATGAATAGCTTCCCCTTATGACCTTCCTTACTAAGATCCACCAACATCAATCCTAGATCATCTACTCAAATGTCATTGTTATTTTCCACTTATTTACATAAAAAAATAAGCTTTCTAATTTAGATGTAGTCAAACTCTCATATATCTTTGATGACCTTGTACTATGACGTCATAACATAGATAATGTTTTTATCTTTAGCATTGAAGACATGCATTGCTTAACCTATTAAAATGAATCCACTATTTTGGATAGTGCTTCCCTCATCTTATTTCTTTGTGTAAAATAAATATATGTTGATGTTATATCCTTAATAAAATGTGACATCTATATAAAACTAATAAGGTCAAACATCTTATAGTTTTAGAAATGACACTCGGTGTTTTCTCTATTAGGTTACCCACCAGGTTAAAGAACTACTTGATAAATGTGTAATTATGTTTAACATGTATCTATTTCTCATTTTTACCATAATATAGATCTTTTATGAGAGCAATATGTGCATTTATGTAAAGCTCAACATTTTCACTATTTTACAAGACATATAAATGTGCTTATTCTTATATTTTATGATTTCTACTCTCCACCCAATTCTCTAATATGGCTTTCCTTGAAATTCTTCCCTTATGCAAAGCTTAGAAAGCCTAGTAGTGTGATAAGTATGAGGTATAAAACTCGATAACTTTCTTAGTAATGTATCTTTTAACAATGCTTCCTTTAAACTTATTCTAGTTGCACACATACTTTTTAAGATCTTTATGTAGCATTCTATCAGGTACATCTTTCTCAAGTAAATCAAGCCATATAGTGTTACCTCCCTCACCAAATATATAACCAAATGCACTATGATTACAAAGAATAATAATGGAAAATATGCCTTAATTTAGCATAATATGATGACAACATCTTTTAATGAGTCATCCAAATCTTTTAGGTCAATATTCCCAGCACATATGGCATGAAAAAAGGAACAAACCCTCATGATAGCTTATCTCATGTATTTAGGCAATATTCCTTAAATGATGATCAGTAGAAATTGCATCAAAGCATGATAATCATAAAACTTCAAAATGATTAATTTTAGATATTTCATTAAAATAAGGCTCTTAATGTTAAAAGAATAGAATTATGACACTTTAACTTAATTAAAAAATTACAAAAACTTTTTATTTCTTTCTTAGATAAGGTATGACAAGAAAGAGGTAAGTCAGTACATTAACCTTTTTTATTTAATGATAATTCTTCCCATATGGCCATCTCTTACCAATCTAATCAAGCCTAATTCCATCCTTCATCCTACCCTATTTATTTAAGATCATTCCAACTAAACTATCACAGATATTTTTTCCATATGTATAACATCAATATTGTGTCTATCATCCTAGTCCTTCTAGCATGGAAGATCAAAGAAAAATATACACTTTTTCTTTCATAAAGTGTCATTACTTGCTGTAGCATTAGGTTTGCCAAAGATTTGATCAATATTTTCACTTTATTATAAACCACTTCCCTTAATAAGGGCTTTAGAGTCACTGTTTTCTTTAATAAACCATTAGACATCTTTCTTATTGTTCAATAGTTATGGAAACAAGGCAAAAATCTCTTATAGTTAAGATACACTATTTTCTTCTAATACTTAAGTTGATGAAAGAACATGCCATATTTGCAAATAAGGCATGCTTTACACCTTTCAATGTTATACCTTGACAAATTTCCATAAACTGGGAAATTATTAATTATGCTAAAGACCATTGCATGCAACTTAATGAACTTTTGCCTATATACATTAAACAATGATATGCCTTTATCCTACATTGGTTGCAAGTCTTCAATGAGTGATGCTAAGAAGATACTTATGCCATTTTCTAATTGCTTGAGCTTTAATGTCAATAATGACATACTTTTGTTTCATGTATAACAAGGGACGGAAGTTATAAATTATTGATATTATAAGTCATATGCTATGTTTATTGCTTATGTTATTGTAAAGGTTAGTTCCATCAATGCACAATACATGTATGTGGTTTCTTGATTCATTACCAATTTGGGGAATAATGAGTTAATCACTCTCTATTAAGAAGAATCCATCATATGACAAAGTTTATTATTAATAACCATCTACCTTCCATGCCATACTAACTTCTTAGCATTTTCTACATCAACAAACATGTGTTTAAAGCTTGGTATAATGGGAACATACCATAATACTTTAGCTAGTACCCTTTCCTTGATGCTACTAGCATATTTCTTTAATTTGTAACAAGATGCCTTACATTTTAAACATTTAAGCAATTTTTTGTACTTATTTCTGTACAATATGTAATCATTAGAGAAGGCATGTATCTTTTTATATTCTATACCTATCAAGTATATTTTTTATGCTTCATAAGCATGAGTTAATGGTACATTACCTTCAAAAAGCATGTCCTTTAACAATTACAGTAATTTCATAAAGCTTTTATCACTCCAATTATTTCTCGTTTTCAAGTTGAATAATCTTAACACAACAAAGATTATTTGACTTCACCTATTTTTCTATTTTTTTTTAGATAAATGCATGTATTTAGTGCTACCCAGATACAATGGGTTCATTACATCATTTAATATGGTATCAAGTAATTGCAATCATTTAATAAAATTATTTGTAACTTCATGAATTATATCATCTAAATGATCATCAAAACCATTATCTTCATAAATAGTAAATATGTTGCCTAATTTACTTTCACCATGCCATGTCCATAGCTTATACCTATTGCCAATGCCAAATTGAAATTAATGATCTTGTACATACATGACTATCACCCTCTTCACATTACAATATTTAAAGTAAAGATAAAATATAAGGTTATCACTAAATTCACTCCTTTTGTGAGCAATTGCAAATTTAATTAATTTCTTAACTTTATTTTCATATTTACTACTAAGCTAATCAATACCCATCTATCATTATTCCATGACTAGATAATGTAATAAGAACTATACATACAAAAATATTAAATAAATCCTATATCACATGAATTTGTACATTTTTAAATAGACTATAAAACATATAAACATTCATACATTTACATAGTAGTCATCCATAAAACACATAAACATTCATACATTGACATAATGCAACCTAAATCATCCAAAAAAGAACATCTTTTAGAGTTAAACATGCCCAAAGCTAAAACATCTTCATATACATGTATAAGGAATATTTTAAATGTAATGTATTTCATGCCTAAGGTTATGAAGAACATTCATAAGCTAGTAAAAATCAAAAACATTTTAATGAGGTGTCTTAACCTTAACACTCAACATCTTAAGCTAAATATATTAAGACAAGCTTAAGAAAAACAAATCCACACATCTATACTGAAATATTAAGTCAAAAAATATGAAAAGTAAAACTTAAGAATATTTGGTAGGCATACCTTGTTTGCATAAAAAAAGTAGAAGATCAACTTGCACTTCCCGATTCTAATGGAGTTTGTAAGATAAAGTCTAAAATTAAAGTAATATAGAGTCTGCAAATAGCACTAAAATGAAATAGTCTTATTCTTTGGCACTTCTGCAAGTACTATAATGTTTATGATTTTCCACACTAATTAATAATAACAAATGGCATGAAATAGATAAAGTTAAAGTAAAATGGTAATCAAACATAAACCTACTTACAATAAGTGTCTTTTATATTAAAATGATGTTATTCAAATTAAAACATACCTTATGGATTATAACATAGGATTACCATCTTATTTTCATGCATTGATTATTTTTAAAAAATCAAGGTCTTTTTGTATGAGATCATTATAAAAAAACTAATTTTTCTAAGTTTAGAAAATGGTTAATTTTTAAATTAATAGATAAATGTTTTCATAATTTTATCAAACATTAGCAATTGCAAATTTACAACATTAACATATTGAACTTGAATATATAAATAGATTAAAAAAAGTTAAATGTTCTTTTTGCAAATTTTTCTCACAAGTATACAAATATCAACACATTGAACATGAGTATGCAAAAATGTAAGAAAAAAAGCATTGATAAAAGAAAATTTATTTTGTAATTTTATTCATTATATATATTGTCACATCAACAAATGTAAATTTATAATTATATTACATAAAGAGGGAAAAAAGAGGTTTCTAATCTTCTAGTATTGTTGCCAAACTTAGTACTAATTCTCATAGTTATTATCAATCTAGTAAATAATAAATATAAGCGATACCATAGGTTCTATTTTTTAATTCTAGCATTTGTTTGAAAAGGAGGAAAATAGTTCCCCTTTCATTTCATCTAACACATACAAATGATAATGAATAAACTAGCAATAATTAGATTCAATAATGAAATGAAAGATGTTAGATGAAATGTTGATGGAGTTATTTTACACCTTCTCAAACAAACACTTGAATTAGACAATGGAGGCTAAGGCATTAGTAAAATACTTTCAAATAATTGGCAAAGTAGGATATATAAGAAATTGAAAATACTAAAAATGTCAATCATTAACTTAAAGCCTACATTGAATACATACATGATTTTTAAATAAGTAGTGGTTGCATTGCCCAAAAAGAATTTTGGTAACCTTTACAAGTTAGTTTATAAAAAAATGATGTTTAAATGTTAAACATCTTTCTAAGTGACTTATGAATTGTCTTTTGAATTATGGTTATAAAAAAAACGTGACATTAGAATTTTTGATGAAATTTTGGGTTCCATTCCTATTAACTTTACATGCTAGTGTTTAATTCAACCATTATAGTATATTTTCCTACAAATTTAAAAAATGTCACTACATAACTATAGACATCGATTATTGTAGAAACCATTATCTTATTTTTTGTAATAATTTCAAAAATACCACCATAATTTTATAAATATTAGTTTTTGTTACAACTAATATTGATCGACTGTCATAGAATCTTAATTTTATAGTAATGTAACACTTACCTTAGTGCATAAGTTCTTAAAGGGGCCTACTTTCATCCTATCTAGTGGCAATAGGACACCTAAAGAGGAAGGATCCTTAAAAAGAAACAAACAAAGAAGGAAAAAGAATGAGTTTCCTTGAAACTCAATGAGTAAACATTCAAGAATTTATAAATAACAATAGTCAAACCAAGACATACTGTAAGACTTATATTCACAATATGTAAACAAATCCTTTAAAACCAACCAGGCTCTATTGTAACTAACATCTACATATTCATACCTTTACTGAGGAAAAAGGAATGGTTTCATCAATGGATAACCTGTATAGCGAGAAATAAAAATAAACCTATCTTTCCTACATCCTTTGTTAACCTAATTCATAAGGAAAGATCCTTTTTTGTATAATAATTATATGCATCATAATGCCCCTATCAAAATTCAAGAATTGTAACGATAGGCTCATGGACTTTTGACATTATAACCATTTAGTGAATGCAATCTCACACAAGTTTCTGACATTATCTTATTATCTCTTAGTGAAAACAACCTCTCATAGGCTTCCAATACTATTTCATTATCTTTTAGTAAAGATAGCCCTTTATAACTCCTAACACCATTTTATTATCTTTTGGTGAAGACAACCTTATAAAGCTTTACACACCATCATAATACCTTTAGTGAAGACACCCTTATTAGGCTTTTGACACCATTACATTATCCTTTAGTGAAGATATCCTCATTAAGCTTCTAATACCATCATATTTCCTCTCTCATATTCCCTATTAAATACATTTAATACATTCTTTTCATAAAGTGTATTTTAGGTATACTACATTTCAAATGTATTTACTTCACTTATTCATTCTATCTAAGTACTTAAATGCCCATAACTTATATATCATGTAGCCATACAACCTTATTTATTTTATAAATAACATAATAATTTAATTCACATTCTGTTTATCATAATGTTACCTTGCCTTTCTACATGGTGACATGATTCAATTTATTCCAATAACAACATAAAACTATAATTTCCATCATAATAATAACAAGTAACAAAACTGTCATGCCTTTACTGCATGACCACAAAGATTTCCTTAAGAACTTACAAAGTGTGTGTGTGTGTGTGTGTGTGTGTGTATTTCTAACATGCATGATATGCTAATCAAACCACCACATCAAATCTAGTACCAATAAGTGAATATGAAAAAGTGTCATGTTTCTCCTTAGCGTGTTATCCAGGATTTTTTTAAAAATATTCCTAGTCTAGAGCTCTTATATAACAAGCTATATAAAAGAAATATAATTTAGGAAGAAAAAATCTTAATCTTTACTTGTTGAAGTCAACCAACTTTTATAACATCTAGAAGCTATCCTAGCACATAGTGGACAATGGTAAATTATTATTGGTCCAATAATTAACCATTAACATTAGAAGGAAATTCATTAAATTTCTAAATCAATGCTTGACCACTAAGTCCTAACAATTGATCATTTTCCTAGAATTCTATAAAACTCTTCTTTGATTTTTAATGTTCATTTGATAAATCTATCATCCAAATGCATTTTTCTTATTACAAATTCATACCTAAGTATGAATACACCTTTAGGGTACTACATTTAATCCATGTCAAATAATGCACACAAATCAAACACTATTACTCATTATAGTCATCATACCTATCATATAGATCATAAAACCTAAAACTTATACAACTAAACAAAAATTAATTAAATCTTTAAACTAAGGCTAGAATGTTTATTCATCTAGTTTGCAAAAGGATTTCAATGATCAAATTTATTGTCTCTTAGCCCTAATTAACCAAATTCGAAAAGATTTCAAGTTACAATTCATTTCCTCCCTTTTTAGGTTGAACACCCAAATCTTTTCAAATCTTAAAAGAATAATGAAAATCTCAATAGTCATGAAGATTGCCTCATTAGGATGAAAATTTTGATTAGGATTTGCTTCCATAATGCTTAATTGAAGATAATTTATAAGGGAGAAGAAGAAGAAGTTTAGGGTTTGAAAAAAATAAGGAATATTGACAAATAAGGCTAAAGTTTGGGTTAAATTGGGCCAAGATCATTTTCATCCTTTTATCTAAACTCTTATCTATACTCACAAACTAATTAAGTAATCATTTATAACCTCTAACTCTTTTATTCAACACACTTTCCTCCACTGGCTCTTTTAAGTTTCTTATTTTGAGTCCATCTAGGCAATTTATTTCTATTTTCCTAAAAATTATTCAAAGCTCATTGAATTAATTGATTCTCTTTTCTCTCATGTCTAATTCACATTTTCCTTATCAAAATTTATTTGTTCTGCATAAATTTTTTATTTTTGGATTATTACCACTAAAGTATCTTATTTATTTATGTTAAAATCATATAATTATCTTCTTTCGTGAATTAAAATTTAAAATTTTTTGACCCAGCTATAGAAGTAAAAATTCCTCTAAGTTAAGATATTTAGCCCTCAAGCATTTAACCTACAAAGCTTTTTCCTTTATCTTTAACTTCCAAGCTAGTTTAGCTAACAAAGCTATATTGCTATGGTTGAATTGCTTAAAACCCAAACCACCCTTGGACATAGGTTGATATAAATCTAACCAAGCCTTTAGACAAAATTTCTATTGTTTTTCCTTTATAAGTAGAAGTGCAAGTAGGTCAAGTAGCTTATTAGAAGCCTATGACATATCCTAGTCTAACTTATTTATCTAAATAAGTTTGGCGAAAGTGAAGGCTAATAAATAGGTCAAGCCTATCTTCTTTAGGCTTAACTTGTAAGCTAATCAAGTTAACCTATTTAATTATTAATATATTTATAAATTAATAATAATATATATTATACATGTATATAATATAAATGCCCTAATATATATATATATGTATATAAGGTTAATTAAACTATTGGATGATTTTAGGCTTGAAGAAGGTTTTAGCTTACTAGCAACTTTGGAAGTTTATTTATATATGTAGACTTTTAAATATATTAATAGGCTAGGTCAAGCTTTTTTAATAGGTTAGGTTGAGCTTGAATCTTGGGCCTATATAAGCTAACAGGCTAAGCTCAGGCTAATGATTTAAAAAGCAAGTTTGACCTATTTGGGAAAAAGTCTGGCTTGACTTAGTCTTTTTATAGCTTTATTCATAAGTTCCCACCAAAATCTCTAATAAAGAGTATTCATTTTTTGACAAATCTCTAATGGAATTTTTAACATGGGCATCATATAAAATAGTAATTATTATAACATTAAGATAATTCCTCGTCCCTACCCAAGGTAGTGTTATTATCTTCTAACCAAACAACTTATGTTGAATTTTCTCCATTAAATAATAAAAACTTCCAGTCTTAGGTTTTGATAAAAATAATAGGGTTCCCAAGTATCTCACATCCCTCCAAATCTAATCCACTTCCATGTATTTTGAGAAAGACACGATTTGGCTTCTACTTTCACATTCTTTGAGAAAAAAATTATAGATTTTTAGGCATTTATTGACCATCCTTCATATTGTCCAAGAACCCTACACAAATTGGCATCTTCAATGATATTCACTCTTGAGAAAATCATTATGTCATTCACAAACATTGGATGAGTAATGGATGGCCTATTTCTTAATAGTCATATCATGAATAAATTTATTGCCTTCTACTTTAACCAGCAATCTAGATAATATCTCCAAACACAAGATGAATAAATAAGGTAGTGAAAGGTTTCCTTATTGAATTCCTCTTACTAGTACATGCTTTTTAATTTAACTTCCTTTCAACAACACCTAACAAGATACCGTTGAAATGCATTGCTCGACCTATTGCACATATGTTGAATAACTCATAAAGCTCTAAAATTTTAAGAACAAAGCTCCATGAAAATCTACATATGCTTATTGTATATCTAATTTTAAACTCATATGCCCTACACCACCTTTGTCCTTTGAAAGAAAAAATAAGGCAAGGGAGGACCCCTATTAAAAGATAATAAGTGTTATTTTTTAAATTAGAAATATGTGAATTTAATTAAATTGATATTCCATAAATATAAGTAGAATTAATTTGCTTCTTTTATTTAGAGTAGTGTTAGCTCACCACGTCTTAATGTGCATGACAGCCTTCTATCACTAAGGATTTCAAGTAAGCCCTGTACTTAGGATTTACATGGTTTCTTTAATGTATAAGTGATGTGTGCAAGTCATTTTTTTGCTATTACAATAATATTTCGTGCCTTTCTTCATTTTTATATATACTTTATAATGAATATATAAAAAATAAGAAATTTATTAAATAAATTTAATTATGAAATAAAATTAAACATTTTATTATACTATGTTTTACTTAGAATCCATTAGTGCGTGAAATAATTGCACATTTAATTAAGATAATAGAAAATAAATTAAAAATGATTAATGCAACTTTTACAAACAACAACGTTTGTTGCTGGAACGTTAAGGTTAGCCTGCAAAATAAGCTTTCTTATCTAAATTTTTTCTCCAGAAACTATAAAATCCAAATTAGGAAATTTTATGGAAAGTTAATTCTTTAAGAATTAATGAGTTTTTCTAATGTTAGAAATTTATATTTTTATTTGAATTATTTGTTTAGGATTAGTGAATTTTTTTAAGAATTTGGATTAGGGTGATCACAAATTCACTAACCACTATACTCGTTAAACTTAAAATTTGTAAGAAATAGTTTAAATATATAAATTGACTTGAAACAAATAAAATTTATGGAAATTTTCAAGTTTTCAGTTAGTGGTGACTTATGGACTTTTAATTAATCTAACCGACTCAAACTATAATTAAAATTCAGCAAAATAAAATGATATCATTTTTATCAAGTTAGTAATTTTTATTGGTTATCATGATTGTTTCTAGTTTTTAATTGTTACTGCTAATTGAAAAAATAGTTTTGCAAACTTTTTACCTATGTCAAGTTGCTTCAAACCGATCAGATTCAATTTGATTGGATTAAATTACTTAAACAATTCTAGCAGGTTGGTTTTGGGCAAAAAATATAAACTAATAATTAAATTTAATTATTTAAAGAGATAACTTTTAGTCCATTTTAATTAATGAATAAGCACTATAATTTGAACCAGGTAGAATAACCTATGGACGTGACACATGTTTGCCAAATAGCTTAGGAAATGGACTCTTTGACAGTAAAAGGTTAAAAAATGTTTGCTAAAAAATCACAGTATCTCAATTATTTTAAGTCCAATTATTGTTTTGAAGCTGGGTAATGTTTTTTACCTAAACCCTATATATAGTTGTAAAGAAATATATATTGCCTAAGATAAGGCACTAAAAAATTTAATAAATTAACTAATGGTTTATGTCAGTTCAATGAAAGAAATAAAAAAAAAGATAGAACGCTATATAATCAAGTCAATTTGTTTTCTCATATCAATAAATTATATTAAAAGGAAAATTTTAAAAAAATATTTAAAAATAAATAAAGTTAATATATATAAGTTTAAATTTAATCCATTGTTGTTACATATAACTTATAACATGCTAGTAGATGATTTCAGCCGATAAAATTCTCAGCCAATGATGCAACAAGTTATTTATGAAAGGGTTTTTGTTTTATCAACCACCAAAGCACTATCCCACTATGTGGTGGTTACTTGTCAACAGGGGCCATGATCTTTTGTTGAGATAACTTTCAATTATTGGGGCAATTTTTGGGTATATTTACACAACCACTCCAAGAAAATAGCACCAATGACCACTTATATGACCTTGGCAACTGCCAATGAACATTTATAAATATCCTAATTTCAATAAGCAAGGGATAATTTTTTACCAATTCAACATTGAAATACACATTTTTTCACACACTTTGCATACTAGCACTTTACTAGCATTTCTAACTTTGTAGCCATCACTATGGCCCTTTTAGGCAATTCTTAGACATATCATTTACAATTTCATCCATCCAATAAGCAAACCAACAAGGTTATGAGAGTTTCGAATTAGATTAATATGCTCTCACTTACCAATGGACCTATCGAAATGCTAGAGGTTGAATAAGTAATCATAATTAAATTGCTTATTTTTGTTTCTTTTTATGCAAATTCTATATATCACTCATGTGATTGCATCTTTGTGCAATTTTATACTATTGCTATGAATGTATCTATGTTTTTTAAATGTCTCAATGCTCTGACCTATGAAACTATATTTAAGGACCTTACTTTATAATCCTAAATAAATTCTCTTCATTTATTGTATATTATAGAATTTTTATTTAAGGAGAAACAAATTAGCATGCTTGGTAGGACATAGATTAGGTAATTAGCACTAATCATTTTATGTGATTAAAGTGTGGTAAGATAATATAATTAAGAAATGTGAATACACCTTTAACTAATTCGCACCTTACAGGCATTCATCCTTCTAGTTTTTATTTCCTTGAGGGTAATCCATTGTTTCAAGAAAGGTATGTTCAAGATGTTGAAGATAACCAGCCATCTAAAATTGGGATCAAGAATACTAAAATTATGGACTCTTAAAATATCAAGCAAGCTCATCTTGGCTAAAGGTAGCCAAATCAAAACCCAAGTGCTAACTAGAAATATAGCTACTAAAATTACCATAAATAGGCAAGTCAATGCAAAAATGATGCTAGGATGAATAATGACCAAAAAAATAACACTAGGGAGCCAATGGGCCTACCTCACAGAATGTCTTATGGCATGCCGATGATTGATGAAAATAATAAGGTGATTACATACAATGGTCAAAATTATAAGGTCGATAGAACAAACTCACAAATGAGTGAGATAGCTAATAGTGGGGTGGTAGTGTGATATCCTAAACTTTGTAAGTGTTTTGACAACAAATGGATGAGAGTAACCCAAACATAATTAACATGATGTCATAACAAATTGCAACCATCTTAAAATTAGAGCTTGAAGAAATTGTCATTAGTCAGAATTGAGTGACTCAAGCACTTGAGAGGATGGAAATCACTTTAAGCTATCCATAAGACAATAAACAACCTTTAGATAGGGAACAAACCAAGATAGAAACCTTAAATTTTGAACTATTTAAAGGTAACCATATTGATCAAGTAAGGATATTGGGTAAAAGAAAGTAGTTAACAAGAGTAGCTCATCATAGACCTCATAATAGAGGAGGCTAAAACCAAGGACATTGTACAAAGGAATACCTAAGAATCAAGCTAACTAGAATCAACAAGGCTAAGGTCAATTGAACTAGTCAGCTTAGAATTAGCAAAATATACAAGGTGAAGAGCTAAACTAGCAAGTTTTAGTTAGGAGATTACTAACTCAATAAGGAGGCTAAAGTATGTACCCTATTTATCATAATGCCTTACCAAAATAGATTCATCAACTTGAACTTCTTGAAAAATTCAAAATGCTAAAGTTTACTACATTTTCTAATGAAAATAATTAATCAACTATCAAGTGTATTGTTGGATTCATTGTTAAATGTCAAAAGCCTACTTTAAATAAGTTTTTAATGTTAAGACATTTCCCATTATCATTGATAAGAATAACCTTTTCCTAGTACGTAGGGTTACCTCTTAACTTTATCCACTTATAGGCTTAAATGGAATAGCTTTTTCATAATTAATTTTACTAATTAAAGATTAAGATACGATTAGCATATTTGTTTAATGTAAAGAAGAAGTTGACCAAATCAATTAAAAAGTACTTATTCAAATTTTGGTAAGTAAGAAGCAAATGCTTCGTATAATTGGCCAAAATCAAGATTATGAAGATCGTAATAGTTGAATTTAACTATGCCACTTGTAATATGTTTATTAATTAAAATATCATAAATATGGCCCAATTAGTTGAAAAGGTGTGGAAAATCAAGCAATTATGGTAGAAGAAAAATAGAAGGATGCATCTCATGCATTTCAAGAAAGAAAAAGTAACCTATGTCTATGAAAATACTAATAAAGAAAGTGAAAATGAAATCCATTTAGCCAAACTCAAGCTTAAGGCTCCTTGTACATGTTTATTATTAAAATATGCTAACAAAAAAGATAAAATAGATCACATTAATAAGAAAGTATATTTATTTAACATTAATAACACTAATCAAATTTTTAACATTTTTCTAGAAAATAAACAATTAAAGTTGTTTGAAGGTCATAGAATTTTATAAAAGGATAAGATAAAAGATAGAAAATGTTATAAATACCATAATACATTCAACCATAACATCAATAGGTGCATTCATTTCAGGGAAATGATTGAAAAAGCTATCAAGCAAGGAGGATTAAAGCTCAGTAACAAAGGCAAGGAGAAAGAATTATTGGTCAATAAAGACCCTTTCCATACAAGGTTAAACTAAGTTAAGCCTTTCAATGAAGTTGAATTGTTAGACATGGATGTGAATATGGCAACATACTATGTATATCATAACCCCTTGGATGCACCATTCTTCCCTAAAGAATGCAATATCAATTTCATAAAAAGAATTCAATATAAGGGAGGAGTATTGAAGGTATGTCCATGATGTGAGAAATATTATGATAAGTTGAAAGTAATTATGTATGGTAAGTAGTTAAAAGTCCTTATTAACCTAAAAGTGCAGAAATTAGTTAATGAATGAAAGAAAGCCCTAAAAAACTTGAAAAGTTTAAAAAGAGTAGGGGCAAGCTAAAATTAATTCTTCATTGGCCAAAATATGACCAACCAAAGAAAGAAGTAGGAATTTGAATGGGTAAAAGGAAGCTTAGTGGATATCACCCCAAAGGCAAATGGATCAAGAATGAACAATAAGATAAAGGTAAGTAAGCTTCAAGACCTAAACCCTAAAAAGAGAAGTTGGATGCAAGATTATTGATACTATAAGATTCCACTAATTAAGATGTAAAAGAGCATAATGCAATGATAAGATATATATATATATATATATATATATATATATATATATATATATATATATATATATATAAGGCAAGAAATAGAAAGCCATCAAATTCCTTCTGGACTAGGTGAAACTAGTGCTTCTAAATGGGTAGAAGAAAAGAAATAATCCATCATACAGTAACTTAAAACATAAAGGCAAAAGATAGATTCAAACAGTAAAGTGGTGATAATATTGCCACCATTATTTGTAATTGTCAACCTAATCGAATCTGAGAAAGATTTTGATGATGAAAGCCTTAAGATTGTGGTTGAATTCAACAAAGATGCAATTATTGAATTTAAGTGACCCACTGAGTAAAAGAAGAAACATATAAAACCTTTATATATAAAGGCTCACATTGATGGTTAGCCTATGAACAAAGTCTTAGTTGATAAGAGAGTGATAATTAATTTGATGCCATAATCTACACTTGTTTAGCTAGGAAAATAACTAAAAGACATAATGTCATCCAACATTACTATAATAGTATTCAATAGGAAATTTTCCAATTCAAAAGGGATAATATTGGTTAAGCTTAAAGTAAGATTAATAATCTGACCTACTTTATTTATAATATTACCTTCAAAAGCCATTTACAACCTCCTACTTAGCAAGGATACATAAAAAAATGTTAATTTTAAAAGAAGATGGTACAATTAAATGTATGAAAGCTAATAATAGTCTATGCTATATGTAACAATGTCATGTTGAGTTCAAAATTTATAATCCCAGCATCCATTGGTTGCACATGAGCCGATCTGTAGACCTATCAACTATGAAGATGTATGTCTTAAATGCATTTGGCTTCAAAGTTATCCCCAAATCTGAAATAGCAAGATTGACATATATGACCAATAGATAAATGTTAAAAGCAATTTACTCTAGTATCGGCATGTTATCATACAAGCTTAATCCTAGGTCTCAAATTATATATATGATGATAGTTCACTCAAATTTTTAAAATCACTAATTATGGAAAATATTAAGAAAGTGGAAGTGCAAAATATTTTACAAGAAGTTAATTTGGGAACTAATGAAAACCTAAGGCCAACATTTGTCAGCACTACCTTACTTGAAGATGTTAAGTAAGATGTAATCAATATACTTAAGTAGTAAAAAGATTATTTTATCCAGAATTATGATGAAATACTAAGTCTAAATCAAGAATTGATGAAGCATAAATTGCTAATTAGATATGATTCCAATCCTATAAATAACCTCTTTGGCATTTTGCATCTAAAATCATATCAAAAATTAAAGAAGAAATGAAAAGATTGCTTAAAGTCAAGTTCATAAAGATCATAAGATATACAAAATGCCTCTCCAATGTAGTTTGGACTTTGAAAAAGAACAACAAGCTGAGGGTATGTATAGATTTTAAAGATTTAAATGATGCTACCCCAAAAGATGAATACCTAATATTGATTACCAATATACTTATAAATATAGTGTTAGGACATGTAATGGTAAGCCTAATGGATGAGAATGTCAACTATAATTAAATGTGTGTATATATATATAGTAAAAGAAAACATGCCAAAGATAGCTTTTCAATGTCATAGAGCAATTAGGGCTTATGAATAGCTAGTCAAGCCATTTTGTATAAAGAATGTTGAAGCCATATATCAATAAGCAATGAATGCAATCTTCCATGATGTGATTGACAAGTTAATAAAGGTATTTACTAATGATATAGTCATCAAAGGGTAATCCTATGCATAGTACCTAAAAATTTTGAAAAAGGTATTTAACCAAATGCATCATGACAATTTAAAAATGAATCTATTGAAGTGTGCATTGAGATTTCTATAAAAAATTTCTTAGGCTTTTTGGTACATTAAAAAGTTATCAAAGTAGATAAAAATAAAGCTAAAGCTATAATAGAAATCTTAACACCAACTAACAAGAAAGAGTTATAATATTATCTAGGGAAGGTTAACTTCTTAAAAAGGTTAATATCAAATTTATCTAGTTAAACCAAAGCCTTTTTACCTTTATTGAAGTTCAAAAAGACTAAATAATTTGAAAGGAAGGATAAACATCAAGCCATATTTGAATATACAAAGAAGTCTCTAATCAAATCTTCTATAATATCTTCCTTTCTTCTAGGATGACCTCTTAATTTGTATGTTTTAGCCTTTATTGATGTAATAGGATTTTTCCTAGCATAAAAGAATGATGAGGGTAAGGAAAAATCTATTTATTATCTTTTAAGGATGTTGAATGTAACAAAATAGAAATATTCAACAATTGAAAAGTTATGTCTTTCCTTGTATTACTCTTCCATGAAATGCAAAAATTATCTATTTCCTACTACTGTGTAAGTGTTAGCGAAAATTAACATCCTTAAACATATGTTGGCTAACATCTAATTCATGGCTAAGTAGGAAAATGGGCACTAATTGTAATACAATATTACCTATTAAAAGCTATTAAAGGTCAAGTAATGGCCAATTTAGGTGTAAATCACAGAACTTGGTCAGTTAGCTTCATTGTTACTAAATAATGGAAATTATATTTTGATGGTTCTTGTCACGAAGGAAATGCTAGTGTAGTCTTATCAATTATAACTCCATGTAAGAAGTTAATCAAGTTTTCTTTCTTAATAATGCAATCTTATCAATTATAACTCAATGTAAGAAGCTAACAAAGTTTTCCCTCTTAATAAATTAGAAATATTCAAATAAGGAAGTAGAGTACAAGACATTCATAATCTATGTATAACTCCTATTAGAGCAAAGAGCATGAGAAATCAAATTTTATAGTGACTCATACTTAATTATCAAATATATTACTAAAGAATTCAAATGTGTAAGCCCTAGTATGGCTAGACATTTAACTATTTTTGTCAAAATATTGGTTGAATTCAATGACGTGGTTATCAAACATATCCTAAGAATGGAAAATGAAAAAGCTAATATGTTAACTTAAATTATCCCAGGTTACAAAGTTAGTTAAGTAATGCTTGCCAAGTTGATTGCTCATCGTTCATACTTAAAATCCACAATGGCATAAAAGATCTTGTGCACCCAAGTTAGTAGCAAACAAACTAACTAGAGAACACTTTTGATTAGTTACTTGGCAAATCCTTCAAAAAGTGCCAATTGAGCTATTCAAGTGAAGACTTTAAAGTTTGTAATCCTAAAGAATGAGTTATGCCCAAAAAAAAATTTAAAGATCAAGTGCTAAAGTGCTTGGGAGGAAATGAAGCTATTATAACCATGACCAGGGTTCATAAAGGCATATGCAAATCTCACAAAGCTAAAATTAAAATGAAATGGCTGATAATCTATAAAGGCTTGTACCAACCACAAATGATAAGTGAATGTATACATTACATCAAAGGACATAAGGATTGTTAAAAATATAGGTCTATTCAAAAGGTCCTAGCGAGTGATCTAAAGTACATCATTAAGCCATAGTCATTCCATAGCTGAGTAATAAATGTCATCAACAAAATACACCCTTCTTTAATAAAAGGACATTATTATATATTGATGGTTATCAATTAATTCATAAAATGGATAAAAAAAGTAGTTATTAAAGACAAGCAAAGCAATATCCAAGATTTCATTGAAAATAAAATAATAAGTAGGTTCAACTTTCCTGAAACTACCACCACCGATCATGAAACTATATTCATAAGTTAGAAAGTTAGAAACTATACTAAATTTGATGGGATAAAAATATTCACTTCGACTCCTTATTATAAACAAGCTAATGGCAAGCTAAAGCTACTAACAAGTGGATAATTGATTTGATCAAGAAATAAATTAGGCATTATCCAAGAAATTGGCATATAATGTTGGATTTAGCACTATTAGCAATAAAAAAAATACACCCAAAGAGGTGATAAATGTGACACCTTACAAATTAGTTTCCGACCATAAGGTAATATTCCATGTTGAAGTGACTTTACAAGCATTAAAAGTTCAAAGACAAAATGAGTCAACTTCAAGTGATTATTATGATTTAGTGATGAGGTCTTGGAAGATTTATAAGAGATTCGATGGAATGCTTTATATTCTTTAGTTTGTTACAAAAAAAGCTTGGCTAGACATTATAATAAATAAGGGAAAAGTAAAAAGTTTGCTCTAAGATAGTTAGTTTGGAAGTTTGTTCTATCGATGGTTAAATTCAATTTTAAGAAATGGTAACCCTATTGGAAGGAATCTTTCTTAATTAAAAGTTATTTTGATGATAATGGTTATCAAGTGCAAAACATCAATTGTGGTAAAGTTAAACTATAAATGTTAAATATCTAAAAAATTATGACCTAAGTATATATGAAAGGTTAGATTGTAATAATATAAATATAGCCAATAAGTTTTGAAGAAAATTCATTGAAGTTTTGGTATCCAATGATCAAAAACTGTCAAGATCACAAAAAAGATAAAATATTAAGACTAGATTAGTTCCTAGCTAACTTAAAAGGAGCTTTTAAACTTTGTCATTAAGTTATAACAATGTCTTTGAGCTCCCTCATTGCTTAATGCTCATCTTGTAGGTCCAATAACTGAGCCTTTAATGCTTTGAGTTCCTTTATCTTTACTTTATCCCTTCCAGGAAAGCTAATTTTGTATTTACGAAGGCTTTAAAGTTAGCCTCCAACTTTGAGCTTATTTCTTATGCTTTAGCTAGCTTAGTATGTAACTTTTCTACCTTAATTGCATTTTTGCTCATCTTTGTAGCATAAGCTATTATTTTACTACATATTCATCCTTTCTCATTTAGTTATCTTTAAAGTAAGCTAAGAAGCTATCTTGAGTTTGCTCTAAAAAGATGTAGCATTTTTGGTATCAGTTATCTTACTCAAGTCTTAATTATTTTCGACTAAGCATTTAAAATATTATTAATAAATGTCTTAAGACCATCTTTAGTGAATAAGGCACCTTGAAGAAGTTAAAGTAACTCATTCATTTTTCCGACAAGTGTCCATGTCTTGAAGAAAAACATCCAAATCTTGCTCCAAAACAATGTTTAACTTGGTCAAGGCTTTGTAAAAAGCTTCTTTCTTTTCTTTTCTTTCTCTATCGAGGTTGGCCTTGAAAGCGATGAAGTAAAAAAAGGCATGTCATTAGCAACATAAGCTTGCCAAGTTAAAAATGAATCCTTTTTATTAGTCTCAATCTTTGTATCTTGAGTTTAAGAATAGGCTTATTCTAGGATTTACTCATTTTTAGTTACTATTTCTTAATGAACACAACACCATGATCCTCACCAAAGGTATTGTCAACAGAAAGATTCCTATCTTCGGCTTACTTCCAATAACCTTTAGCGAAAATAAAAGGTTAAAAGGATAGGTTTTTTTTTTAGTACTCATTGTGGAAGTTGTAGTAGACAACTCAGAGTAGCTAGTCATGGTAATTAGAGTTAATGAATTAAAAATTAAATACAATTGGGGGGCTATCATTGCAAGAGTAATAGCTTGTTTGCCCTAAATGAGATATTAAAATGTTAGTAATGTCAAACCATAATATTTGAAAGATTAAGAGTAAAACAAATTTACCAAAAGGGCTACAAGGTTGGAGGAAGGATTTGGGTGTGTCAAATGATAATTACTCATTGAGGAGTTGACTAATGGGCTATAGAATCGACTAGTTGCTGCTATTTTCTTTTTCTTACATGATTGAAGCTTAGTAGTTAGTTTAATTAACTACTTGATAATTTGGCCACCCTTACTCTTGGAATTATAGCAGAGTCCCTTCCTTTTCTTAATAATCAAGTAGCATTCAAGCTACTATCTTTAGGAAAAAAACTCCTTAACTACTTTAAGCATACGCTCTAGGTTAACTTCCTAAGTGGCCTAAGCAGTCAAGTTCAGTAGCATGCTAATGATCTCAATTGGTATAACAATGCCTATGAAAAAAAATGGATTCTAAGTTAAGGAAAAAATTATTACTGAGAAAGGATAAACGAGATTATCTCTTGGACCTTTCGGTTACTTATATTCAACCTATGCGATAGGTAACAATTTGGCCCTAGAGCAAATATTTGCATTAGCATAAAGATAAGGGTAAGCTATAGTAATCTTAGAATTCTATTCACCTCCTTTTTTAAGGATTAAAAGTATGTATTTTGTAATAGCATTTAGCACTAGAATTGGTTTCAACTTAAAAGGAGAAGTTTGAGAAGGGCTACTATTGGGATTCTTCTCTTATGCTTTCTATCACTTTCTCCTATGGTAGGCATTATGATTGCTTTTTTTTTTAAAGGACTCTTAGGCATCAAGTATAGTGGCCCACATGTGTTGATAATCATGAGTAGCGTTTTAATAATTTTCAAAAGCAAGGATTTCTTGATATTGTATACTTATTATCTTTTAAAGTGCCTCAACAATCTACACAGTAAGAATCCATGTTAGCTTTACATCCACCACCATGGAACAAATAATAGTAAGTGTGAGTAATCCACCAATCCTAGAAATGTTCAATATAAGCATGACAAGAAGGGAAAAAAACATGTATCTTAAAAGTTTTCAATACATTTTAGTTCAATATTCTATGGTTGGAAAGTCTAGTTAAGTCAAAGTTCAATCCTAATATTTAAAATCCAATGTAATTATTAGCCAACATGGTATTTGATAGGTATCATTCCATTAATAAGGTCTTCTTTAGCGGTAGGTTAGCACATAAATACTGTAAGCATAAAAAATTAGCCCAAACTTAAGTTCTTTAAGTGTTGGAAGGATAAGGGTCATTAGTGAGCCAAGTTGAGCTATTAAACTAAAGGCAAAAGAAGATGAATAACAAGATAATTAATAGAACAAGTATAAAAAGTTTGAAAATACTTATAAAAAAGTTTTATGAAACTTAGATTTTAGTGAGAAGGGTAAAGAATAGCTTGAATGTACTTGAATCCTAAAATGCATAAAGGTGCTTCATAATCCCTAGGTAAAGTGAAATGTTCCAAAAAAATATGTATTATTAGTCATAGTTGAAAAATACAAAAAGGGCTACCTAAGTTTGAAAAAGATTGTTGAGAATGCATGGTTAGCATAACTTGATTACTACCTTCATAAAGGTTAGCTAAAATTAATCAACTTAAAGTTATTTACCAACCTTCATGCAAAAGAGTTACTAGTGGAAAGTAAGTAGCTAAAACTTTTAAAGCAGAAATACAAAACAATTATTTGTAAAAGCCAATAAAGTAAGATAGCCATATGCTTAAGGTTAGACATAACCAAACCCAGTTGATTGATATAATCTTTTAGGAATGTTGAATAAATATAAGTTTTAGAATCTAATTTGAAATTATCTTCAAAGTCACTATTCAATTCAAAAATAGGGATTTTGGTCACTAATAGGGGCAAATCAATTAAAATTAAAAGATAAAAAAGCACAACCCCTTATCATACCATCAGACATATAAAGGTTATTAAATGAGGGTAACCAAAAGGTAATAATTAAACCTACCAACAGCTAATTCCCTTTTTGTGAAAAATAGGAAAGCTAAATTAAATAAAAAATTCCTAAATTTTTCCATTGTTCCTCTTTCAATGAACTCAGCTAATTAGCCTAACTTAAATATTCATTTGTATAATAGGAAAAATTTCTGAACACTTTTGAACTTTTTATTACCTAAGGATAAGTAGGCATTTCATCAGCAGTAAACACAAGCTTTTAGGAAAAGAACTAAAAAGTATTTGTGTCTATATCAATAATGGTAATGGAACTTATGTAATGAGAAAAAGCTTTGTCCTTAGATAATTCAAAGGAAGAAGATGAGATTAATACTTTGTAGGTAAGCACTAAAGCCTTAAATAATTTAGGGACATCTAACTTCATTTGCTTAAAAGCACAAGAAAATGAACCTTGAGAAGCTATAGTAGATTAGAGAAGATGAAGATAGAGAAAATGTGATTTGCAATAGTATGGAGTGGAGAGAAGCAAATGGTTACATAATTATATTTAATTAGGGCATAAAAAGGCAATAAAGGGAGGAAAGATGTTTAAATGATAAAAGTGTGATATTAGGTTTTAATAGGTTTTAATGATGATAATGTACCCAAAAGTCACTTTGAACAAAATGTGATTGGACACTTCTTATCATGAACTTTCTCAAGCCTTACAAACTATAATATGGGAAATAATCCTAATAAACCATATTTCTCCACAAATGAGTAGCAAAAGACATACTTGCTCATAGAAGTTGAAAAAGTGACGACACTTGAACACAAGACTTTAACATCCTTCAAGCATAAGTGTTAAATTTAGTATAAAGTCAAACCTAGCTTGCCAACTTAGGTTGATAGATCTTCTTTATAACATATAACAAAAAAATGTTAAGGGAAAAAAATTGTCAAAAATCTCAGCACATTTTAGTATTATGTTAGGATAACTTTCACAAATCTCAATAACTATAATAATCTTTAAACTTCAACATTCAATCAAAAACTAAGTTTTCCTATTCTATTTTTAGAAATCTTAGCATGCCTTAAGGAAAGTTTCTATTGGCTAGTTTCTTTCCCCTTAAGACTTGATCACAAGAAACAAAACTAGGGGGGCCTCTGGTATATATAGCCCATGGCAAATTGCTGGATGATTTTAGTTGATAAAATTCTTGACCAATTATGAAAAGGTTCTTATTTCATCAACCATTAAAGCACTACCCCATTATGGGGCAGTTACTCGTCAGTAGGGACTCATGATTTCTTGTGGAGATAATTGTCAATTAGTGGAGCAATTTTCAAGGATATTTGCATACCCACTTCTAGAAAATAGTGCCCATGATCATCTATATTGCCTTGACAACTATCGATGAACATTTATAAATATCCTAATCTCAATAAGTGAAAGGCTCATTGTAATATCCCAAGTTGAAATTTAAAGTTATATAAATTTTGACGTTTGTGGAATATTAATTATTGATTTAATTAATATTTGATTTTAAATTTATTTTTGTAATGGAAATTTTAGAATATTGAAAATAATTTTATTGATTAAGAGTATAAGATTTTATGAAATAAAATATTGTATTTAATAAATTGTTTTTTAAATTATGAAAGTCTGAAATAATAATTGAGATTTTAAATGAAATAAGTTTCATAAAAGTGAGTTGTAAAATAGGTGAAATAATTTTTTTTTAAAAAAAAAAACTCAGCAAAACCCCAAGCTTCCTCTTCAACGGAAAGCTCTTCCCTGGGTTCCATGCATCTTTCTTTTACTTTGGCTGTTGTTCCCTCCCCTTAGTTTTTTTTTTTTTAAATATTTCTCCTCACTTCCCTCAAAAAGAAAAAAATCAGCTCTCTCCTTCCTCACACACCTCCACCTTCTTCTCTCTCTCCTCCGCCTCTTTTCTTCCTTTGTCTTGCTGAGGTGTGACTTCCCTCTTTTGTTGTCGCCGATCTTGACTCCTGTGATGCTGCCGTCGTGGCTTGTTGTTACGTGCCACCAGCTGAACCCGTGAGTGAAGGAACCGAAATCAGCAGGAAACTGTGCGACGAGCTTCTACTTCTCCTTTCTCTGGCGCGAAGACCGTTGTTTTCACTTGTCGTTGCCGCCGAGTTCATTCATGAACCATCATCTGGGAGGCCATAGCTTGGTGTTTTGAAGGAGAACAGCAGAACGGTGGGTTATTGCTGGATTTTTCTGCAAAAACAATGGAGATTGAAAGCTCGTCCTTATTGGTGATTGGATTCATATTTGATGCCAACAAGCTACCGATAGCCTTTTGTGGATGCAGTGAGTATTTTCATATCATAAAATTTTTATATTTACAAAGATTTGATGCTTAATTCAAGATATTCATTTATATATATATATATGATATATAATGAAACATGGTAAAAATATGATCTTTATACTATGAAATACTAAAATAAATAGATTATTTTAAACTAATTTAATAACTGATTCGTGTGTGAGGCAAAGAGACCCATTCAGTTTTGGAAATTATGATGATGGGTTGAACAAAAATTGATAATTTATGTCATATAAAGTTAAAATATTATAAATAGAAAATTTATAGAATGTTATATTCTTAGATCTTGCACGATTTCAATCTGACTCAAGAAAACCCATTTTTGGATATTTTAGCTTTCAAGTACTATTTTAGAAAAATATAATTTTTATGTGCTTAAATAGTATAAACAGGACCACTAGAAAGTATTATATTATCATATTCTTTGCAACAGTCATATATTTTAGAAAACCTATATTGAAAGTGGATTCATATATATGATGATAGTCTTACAAAATAAGAGTTGTATGATATAGATTATTAGAATACTTTGCTCAAAGTAATTGTAAAGTATTATATTTTTATATTTTGAAGAATTACAATAGAATTCAAGAAAATCTTATTTTATAATATTAATTGGATGTTGGTATCATATTTATTAAATAAGAATTTTATGACCAAAGCATCAGAATAACCTATTTAGAGCATAATTATAGTATCAAGGTGTAATTTTCTAATAAAGATGCTTTTTTGGTTCTTTATGAAAAGCTAAAGATATACGAAAATAGGTGTATAATTTTATATAATAATATAAGTAGTAATGTTTCAATGGTTTAGTACCTTGAGTTGGAAAGGTTGTTATATATATATATATATATATATATATATATATATATATATAAGAATTTCTAATATTTCAATAATAAGTTTAAAAGAAAATAAAGGAAGTGAGGATCTAAGATAATTAAGTAGCATATTTTATTACCAATTAATATGGGAAAGTACAAGAAACGAGTGATATGAAATACTACTATATTATGATCAAATTATGAATTTATAATATGTGAAAAGAAAATAATTAGTTTTCATATAATTATAATTTATCCTTATAAATGGTGATATTAGGAGAAAAATGTGAAAAGATGATTACGGATCCTTCAAAACTTCCAAAGGTGGATCAACATCACCAAATAAGTATATATCTCACCATTGATTTTATTTTTATATAAAATGACTTGATTGTATTCTTCTTATTAGTAATATAGATTTCATAATTATTATATGAATTTAAGTTCGTGATATAAGAATAATTAGCTATTAATGAGTGATAATTGATCAACGTGTATAGCGAAAGCGTAATAGTGGCAATAGTTATTGATGGATTGTGATTAAACTCAATAATATTATATAGAGATGCCTATATTATTATGTGCTTAGTACTATCCAGTGATGAAACTATAAGTTTATATTGCAATGCTATACATAATTGCGATCTAGGAGTTGAGCTCTCTTGTATTTACTATTTGAGAATCATGCTAATAGTGGCATTAAAAATTATGAATGGTGATGGATAGTGCAAGAGCTAGGTGAAGAATTCCAAGTAAATCATTATGAAGGATATAGAATTGATATGAGAGCTAAATGGGAAATTCCTAACTAATAATTAAAAAAATATAATATGGATTTGAGAACCAGATGGAAAATTCATAGCTAACAATTGAGAAAAGTATATAACTGACCTTGATTACATAGATCAGCTATATGTATGTTCATTTTATTTGAATATGTGACATAATATGATTATTTGTGATTGACTTCTACTAATGATATGATTGTGATAATCTGTGTGCAGTTGAACCTTAATAACTGTTTGTGAGTATGATACCTACCCAGAATGGGTAATATATGATTTTTTATTCTAACAAAAAGTGAGACTCCTATGATTGTACTATGAAAAATAGAATTTAAGTCATGTGCAGATGGACTTCCATTTAGATCATGGTTTCACATATTTCAGAAGTTCAGGAATTGGGTTTGTTAGTATATGATTAATTTGTAAATATTATATATAAAATTAATTATCTGTAAAATAGAGGTAAATATATGCTCACTAAGTTTATGTAACTCACTCTGTTTCATTTCAATGTTTTCAAGTTAAGACTTGAGTTTATTGCATCCATGGAGAAACAAGGCTACTTTACTAAAGATTTGACAGTTGGGAATGTAATTTACATTTAAATAAAAAATTATTGAATCATATGATGTCTTGAATGGTTGTATGTGTAAAATTGAATTTGTGTTGTACTATGTGTATGTTGTTTGTTATTGCATCTAAGAATTAAACAAGTTCTATACTATAAGGTGTGTGACCCTCGGGAAATATCTAAAAATGGGAAAGATTTTGCCATTTTTCTACAAAAATCTCCAAATAATTTTTAAGTTCCCTTAAAATTTGAAAACTTTTGTTAGATAGAAAAAGTGAAAAATTGTTAAGGCTTGTAAAAATTAATAATAGGATTCATGCTGGTTACAATCAGGTTGGGTTGTGACACTCATTTTTACCAATTTAACATTGAAATACAAATTTTTTGCATCCACTTTGCATTTTTAACACTCTGCTAACCTTTCCATCTTTGTAGACATCATTACTATCCTTTTGAGTAATTCCAATATGCATTGTCTACAATTTCTTCCACCTAGTAAGGAAACCAACAAGGCTATAGAAGGTTTCAATTAGATTGATGTGCTCTCACCTATCAAAGGACTTGTTGAAGTGTTGGAGGTTGAATAAGTGATCATAATCAAATTGCTTACTTTTGTTACTTCTATGCAAATTCCATATATCACTCATGTGATTGCATCTTTGCGCTCTTTTACCCTATTGCTAAGAATGTATCTATATTCTTAAAATGTCTCAATGCTCCAACCTATAAAACTATGTATATGAACCCTACTCTATAATCTTGACTAATTTTTTTTCATTTATCTTATATTATAGAATTTATATTTGAGGATAAACAATTATCAATATAAAATATTTTACACTATTAGTGAATGAAAAGAATATACATTATTAAAAAAATAATAATTATTAAGAATTTTTAATTATAATAAAAGAATTTTAATAATTCTTATTAATATAATAATACATGAGTAAACAATAATATAAAATTAATTTATATTCATGACTGAATGAACGAAAATGTACTAGCCAAAAGTGTGACACTAGGCCAAAAAGTAAAGGAAACTTTGTTAAAAACAAGGGAAATTTTGATAGAGAATATTTGAAAATAAAAGAATCAATACTTTCCACTATTGAAAATTAATTAGACAATCTCATAATGTGTAAAACAGAGGTGATGTTTTTTAGGATTTCCTTCGTTACTGATACCACTCCCCCCAACCTTTTTATAAGGATTTGTAATTTTTTTCATGAAACTCCAAACATTTCTGTCTTGTACATAAAATTCTATATGTTTAGTTTATATTATATCATAAAAATTATGTGTAAAAGAATAATGTTATAAATTAACTAATATGCAATAATATATATGATTCTTATTTAAAACAAAATAAAAAATATTTAATTAAATGAATGGTGAACATTAAGTTTTAAGTTTTTTATACTTGAAGGTTTCGATTTAAAAGATTCTAAAATTAAAAGAAAAATGGAACCATTTTAAAATCAAGGGAATGTTTTGTAATTTTTCCTCATTTTGTTTTCAACAAAAGGAGAATAAAATATTCTAACCTTGTTATAAAATCATGCAACTTTCTTAATTTATCATGCATTTTTTTATATGATTTTACCATTCATTTTTTAACTATTTAATTAAAATTTTATATATTTAATTTAGTTTATATTATTTATATCACATAAAAGTTAAGTGTAAAATAATGATATTATAAATTAATATACAATAATATTATAATTTTTATTTAAAAATAAAATATTCTGCCCATTACTTTTTATCTATTGCATTTTCTAAAAAAAATTATTCTTTTTATCTATTGCTTTAGAATTTCAATGAAACATTAAGTAATTTTTTTCCAATTTTACCTTTCTTATTTATTAATAAATGTTTCATTATTTTATATTCTCAATTCGCTTACATTTATTCCATTATATTTTTCTATCTATTTTCAATTATTTTAAACTTTGTGTCTAAAAAGTAGTTTTGAAAATTTTATTAAAAATAAATAAACTAAATTACTTTCTTAATATATATAAAATCAATAAGGAGAATATATAATATGAATCAGAATGAGTAAAAAATTATGTATTTTAATAAAATTACTAATTGAGTAGATGATAAATATTAAGTTTTAAATTTATATAATTAAAGGATTTGATTTTTAGATTTCTAATGTTAAGAGTAAAATGGAAACCACCTTAAAATTGAGGGAATGTTTTATAAATTTTTCTAGTTATGTTTTTAACCATTGAGGGAGAATAATAAATTAGGGTTTATTTTAGTCATGTACTTATCATTTTTGGTCAGGGATATTAAAAATCACTTTGCCGTGAAGCGGTTAGAACAGGGACACCAAGGCTGGCGATCTCGGCCTTAGCGCAGTCTGCTTTGGGTCCTACCCTTAATAAATGGACTATCTTACATATTCCATGCATAATTCATTCCATGATAGGATTTAGATTTATAAATTTTTATATTATATATTACGCGTAATATTTCTTACTTTTTATTATTATATATATTATTTCATAATTTGTAATATGTTATACCAGATTGAGGAATTGAGTCTTTTATTATATTTTCAATCTATCCATCATCTTTTTTTTTATTTTTAAAAGTCAACCTCAAATTTTAAATATTTTATTTTATATTTTAAATTAGTTTAAAATTTTTATAATGAATTATTGTACCTATTAAAACAAAAAATTAAAATTTTGAATTTTGAATTTCATAGTCATTACTTTATATTATCACGTAAACAGTTTTTTTGGTGGTTAGCAGAGAAGGACACAGCGATGGAGTTTTGTAGTTTTTACTCACATCTTTTTTCTTTGGCAGACATACCATTGTTTGGTAAATGAAGTTAACATAATTGAGGTTTGTCTTGTGTGGGATTTTTCATTTTATCTTGCCGAAATCAGTATTATCTTCCTTTTCATTACTTTTTACTTTTTCTGATACATTTGTATTATTAGTGACACTTTTTTTTTTGTGACACTCTTTTTACTTTTTATTTTGTATAATTTATCTTAATTGAATCGTGAATTTATTAAATTTATATTTTGTGATTTTTTATCAAAATTCAAAATTTGAAACTCTGTTTCTCTTTTGGTCATTTACCCTTTTTCCATCTTTTCTCTCTTTTCATTTAAAATTTAATGCATTTACAATTTATGATACTTATTTTTACGACATCTTATAATATAACATAAATTCCTCTAAAATATATGTTTTCTCTATCACCAAAATTAACATAGTTCTTTATCTTTCTATTTCTCTATGTATTTAAATTTTTATTCATTTTTTTATTGATTTGCCCTTTTTCCACAAGTACATGTAACAATTTCTTTGAAAATTAGATAATGAACTCTTACTATTTTACCCAAAAAATAAAAGCTTACTCTAACTATTAAAATATCAAAATGTTTTTAATAAGGGTAAAAGTTAGAATATTGATTTTTTTAAAAAATAGAAAAACTTTAATCTTTTAAAAAATTCTTTTATAATTCATGTTTATTGCTTGAAAATTATTGATCATTTTTATAATGATATAAATAAAGAGATTCCCTTTTTAAAATGCAAAGAAAAGTTTTTATTCTTCATTAAAGATTAAAAATTTTGTTTTAATTATCATTAATGTTTATGAATCATTGACAAATTATATCAAACTTTTATTCTTTATTAAGAATTTTATTTTAATTACTATTCATGTTTAACATTAACTTATAATATCAAATACAATTTTTAATAATTTTTTTATGTTGATAAAAGATCAATTTTATTTTTAATAATAATTTTTTAACAAATGCCTTTTTCATAAAACTTATATTCTATTAAAATAATAAATTCTTAATTGCAAATATTTATATAAGATAATTTTACAATTTACAAATATTAACTATTTGTTAACACAAAAAAGGATATTTTAATTACATAGGTGTTAATTTGATTTACTATAATGTAGTGGGCTTAAAAAAATACAAAAAAACTTGCATATCACAAAGACTAATATCAATAAATAATCATTTGTAAGATTAAATAATATTAGAATATATTAAATCTTAATTATATCTATACTTAATATAAAAATTTCTATTAATTTTTATTTATAAAATCTTAATAAAATAAATGAAATATTACAAAACAATTAACGCCTACAACAACTAGTTTATATAATATTATCTAAGCTGAATGAAATTTAATAATTTAAGTTTATTGATGTGCCATGAGATGAAATGTCTTAATTCATTTCTTAAATAATTCTTAATTACATGCAACATGCACGGCCAAAAAATTGCTGCAATAATTATACACATAAAAATTTGTACATTTTATAAGAAAATTTTATATTTTTTAATAATTTTTCGTGATAGATTATAACGTTTTACAAAAAGTAAAATTTTTTAAAATACTTTTGTGATACAATTTTAATTAATAGAATTATAATTTTATGTATTTTTTATAATAAATTTTATATAAAATTGAAATACTTTTAAAAAATAAAAGATATAAATTAAATTTATATTATTACTGATCAATATGTTACTATATTATAAAAATATGTTAAAATTCCTCTATTCATGTTAGGAAAAAAATAGCTACTCTAATTTTTTTAATAATGTGGCATATTTCTTTTTATTAATAATATATAAAAAATTTCTTTGATAATAAATATTAAATTAAAATTATGGAACATCTGTTCATGAAAATTTCCATGAAAAAGAAAATTAGAATTTAAATTTTATCTATTATTAGTGTAAATTAATTTTATAATATTACTTATTTTTATATTATCATATCAAATAAAAAATTTATTAAAATTTTCTTATTAATGGTACAAAATTTTTAATTATTTTTATTTTTAATTATGTTTTTTTATTGAAAGTATAAAATATTTTATATAGATAATACGTTAAATTTAAACTTTAAAAAGAAAGCCTATGAAAGGAAGAGCCTAAAATCAATGTTAGTTAACACATATATTAAATAGGAACTAAATTGGATTCACTATAGGCGCAAGTGCATTTTACATTGTCATCCCATACGTTGAACCATCCTTTAAAAACTGTTAATTTTTTTTTCACTGATAATAAAAATCTCGGATACCAGATCTTCCTTTTCTAATGATGTGCTTTCTTTCTAATAATAGTATAAAATATTTTGTTTTAAAAGTATATTAAATTTAAATTTTATTAATTAATTAAAATTTTAAATTTAATATATTATTCATATATAATTTTTTTATACTATCAAATATTAAGATGTTACATCATTAAAGAAGCTAAAATAACTAAAATTTTTAGATTTAAAATTGATTAATGTAAATGAATTTTATACCATCATTTATTTACATATTTTCATATTATTG
Organism: Sindora glabra; assembly: GCA_020226215.1. Lineage (NCBI taxonomy): Eukaryota > Viridiplantae > Streptophyta > Magnoliopsida > Fabales > Fabaceae > Sindora > Sindora glabra. Next base: position 79,950,129 of record CM035227.1, read on the forward strand.
AAAGATTGTTCAACTCTTTTATTATTAGTAAAATTTTAGTTTGTTCTTAACTTTATTTGTGCCGTGATATTTCCAATCTATTGACAATGCAGAAAATTTATAAGTGTAATAAATCAAATTTATGCCTAATTTTTTTATCAAAAGCAAATGTATATAAATTTTATCCTAGCTTTTAGTAAAAAAAGGAAAATGATTAATTTAGTAATACCGGATCATTACTTTATTCTAAAAATTATAGGTTTAATATAAAATGGCATCAATTTGTACTAATAAGTAAATGGAAAACTCTTACAACCACTAGTATTTTAGTGGAATTGTGATGACAGACTTACTCCTTAGGTAGTAACTACAACTGAAATCAAACATTCTGCAATGAGGGTGGGAAATTCTTAAGACTGTTAGCACTTTAGTGAAATTATAGTGATAAGTTTGCCCTTTGGACAATAATTATAACTTAAACTAAATATTTTTTAATGAAAGGGTACTTTTATAGTAATATTAGGAAACTAAATCAATGTTAATTGCTTCTATTCTCTCTTTCTCATAGAAAAAAATTTATATTATCACACGTGTGTGTTGCTATGTCAATATAACTATTAAAACTCTTTTATTGTTAATGAAAGAGTTTAAATTTAATACACTATCAGTATAAATAATTTACATTAACAATAAATATAAATATAACACATCATTCAAAATGTAATAGTAATCAAGAATTTTTATCAACAATAAGAGTGTTTTGATAGCTTTTTAATGATATGGTAACACAATAGTAGATTATAGTGTAAACTAATTTTTAACGATAATAAATTAAATTTAAATCCTTGACAAAAAAATTTAAATTTGATCTATTATTAATATGAATTATTTTTATACTATTATTTACCCATATACTATCATACCAATAAAATTTATTGAAATATTTTTATTATTATTAAAAATTATTAATTTTTAATGATATGTCATTTTTTTATTTAGTAATAGAATAAAAAATTTTACATTAATAATAGATTAAATTTAAATTTTAATAAAATATTATTTTCTTATTTATTCACAATGTATAAATTTTAAAATCAAATTTAAACTTAAATTTTAATGATTTGATACTTATATGATAACACATGATGAATGATTATAGAAAATTAATTTCCATTAAAATTAATCAAATTTAAATCTATTAAAAAATCAAAAACATTTAATTGATGTTAGGTATGTGAATATATAATTGATTTCATATAGATATGTGTTTGCAAGACTTCTATTCCTCATTTCTTGTTTGGGCTAGAAATCTCCTTTTTTTTATATATTTATTTAGAAAGATAGAGAGCACATATCAAATAAGAGAAATATTTTTATGTATGATATGAGAAAAGAAAATATTCAATTTAATAGTTACAATTTATATTTTTTTGTTCACATAAAAATACTCTTCTTTGATATATCCCTTATGTGTTGTCGAGAGAGAAAGAGTGTGTGTGTTTATATATATATATATATATATATATATATATATATATATATATATATATATATATATATATATATATATATATATAAGATAGTAAGATTGTACCTTGACTATTAAATTCTATATTAATGGTCAACATTAAAACATTATTTAAAATTATGTGATTACTTAAAAAAGGTTATATGATTCTATTTTTTAATCCTGATTCTTCTCAATTCTAAATCTATTGTTACAATTTACTCTTTTCACTTGATATGTCTCATATATAATATATATATATATATATATATATATATATATATATATATATATATATATACATATATATATATATATATATACATATATATATATATATATACATATATATACTATATATATATACATATATATACGTATATGTATACATATATATACATATACATATACACATATATACATATACATATATATACATATATATGTACATATATACATACATACATACATACATATATATATATATACTAGAATATAACTTGCGGATTCCTATAGGTTTTTTCTGAAAATTATTTCAATTTTATGTAGGGATTAGGAATTGTAATATTATATTATTTTTTAAAAATTACAAATTTATCTCATTTAGATTTAGTTTCAATTTATATATTGAATAACAAAAAATAGAAAATTTGTCATTTTCTAAATGTTTTATTTATATTATGTATTTACATTGAAAAAATTAAAACTAAACTTTTATATTAGACTTAACCCTTACATAGAATTTATAATATTGTTAATGAAAAGAAAAAAAATAATTTTTAAAGGAAATTTATATTTGAAATATTTACATTACATACTGAGAACTATGATATTTACATTCATTGCAAACCTTTATATTTTGATAAAAAAAATTTGTTAGATATTTGGTAAAATTTAAGGATTTAAATTTAATTCATTATTTGTATGAATTAATTTTATATTATTGTCCACTTATATATTGACATATTAATTTTAAACGCATGTGCTAAGAATGAAATTTGGCTTTTTATTTAGAAAATATTTTAGGTTACTTGTACATAAATAAAATTGTGACTTGTCACTACACATCTTAACTAAAAAATTATAATACTTAATTCATAGCAAGGGAAAAAATTTCATCTTTAAAATACAAAATGTTGTTTTCTTTCATCACCTTCTACATTTAATTTAAGATTGAATAAATACATTTTTTTATTATCTTAATATTTTATAATTATAATTTTCATAGAAAATATTTTAAATACAAAATATTTTGAATAAATACATTGGTGAGATTAAGTATATTAAAATTAATTGTGATTTGAATGTTAGATTATCAAATATTACCTTAAACAATCATCATCAAGTGATTGCATGAACAAAATTGGCCACAAATTTTTGTATAAAGTGTTAAGTTAGCTTTCTTTTTAGAAAATTCATGATTGATTGTTTTAATTTAATATAATCCCATTCAGTGGATGGATATTAATTAACTCATCATTCACTTAAGGCACTCTTAGCCACAAAAGGAAGTTTGTCAAAATAGCTTAATGTGCACATAATGACCAATTTAAGAGACATTAAAAGGTATTAAAAACCATAAAAGATGTAGAAAGGAATAAAAGATAAATTAGATACTAATTCCTTCCTCCATCATTAAAATTAACCTTTATAATTAAATTGAGTATTTTATAATCATTAGATAAAACCAAAATAAATTATACAAATTTGATGCCAAAGCACAAGTCTCAAGGTAGTACTATCAATTCATTGCACTTTTACATATAACATTTTAAATTATAAAATGGTATATAATTTAAAATTGAAAAAAAAACTTATTGGAAGTATTAATTCAAGAGAAGGATTTTAATATGATCAACAAAGTAGGAGGAGCATCTAAAGGATATGTAAATATGAATAAACTATAAACACCTCTCATGAAAGTAAATTTTGGCTTTATATTGTCATTACTTTTTTTGTTAGAAGCTTATTAATACAAAAGGATGCAAATGGACATTCAACCATGACTGTCTAATTACAAGTAAACATTTGAATTTGGGGAATCCTTTTTGTAATGCTTGAGACTTGGATCAATCATAATCCATGATAACTGACAAAATTGTAGTTTTAGTAGTTCTTGTATTTTTTAGTCTTCTCTAAAGCATGCTTAGCTCCTTAGAATGACACCCAAATTGATTATAAAATTAATGGAATATATTACCAAAACATGATTAATACTACTAAACCTTTGAATAGGAAACCTTTCATTTAGAAAATAACAATGCAAATTTCTTCAAATAAATATTCTAATGATGATACAAACTAAGAAATGAACATAAGGAAGAATATGACAATTTCAAACTAAGAAATGAATATTAGTTAATAGGGGACACATAAATTTTGAAATCAAATTTAACTATACAATCATCATGAGGATAGTATAAAAAGAGTCACACATGAACACAAATAAATGAAGTCTTAAAAGATTTGCATTATAGTAAAATCATAAGATATGATAAAATTATAAATAGAATTATGCAGAAAGCATAGGATAATCAATAATTCATAATATATAGACACACACACACACATGAGGATATAAAAGAGCATAATAGAGTAAACTTACTTTAATTCGAAATGGGTTAGAAATCAATGAAAATTAGAAGTGAAAATAGCTTTTGAGGGATATAAGGTAAAGAGGGAACAATTTTAAGAAAAAAATGCCTTAAGGATCTAGGTAATTTTATCTGAATTTTGAATAAAATGAGAACAACAACAAAAAGGTGATAAATATTAGAAAGCATATAGACACAAGAGGAATCTAATATAACTATCATAAAAAATGAAAATAATTCTACCAAAAGACATGAAATTTCAAATGGATTATAATTAAAAGATTTTGCAGAAAGTATGAAATATAGTGTCAATCTAATACATATGGTAACTAACAAGGTCGTGATTGGAATATAATATGAAACAATCATGGGAACAAAGAAAGAATTTGAAAGTAGGTATGGTCGGTATAATCTAGTGCTTTAGTGTACTCTTTCCTTTAGAAATAACATGGCCAAAGAAATTTGATTATTATTTAGAAAGTTACAAACTCCATAATCAATACTTACCACTACTAATAAATATGTTTCATTCTCATTGAACTCAATAAAATCATTTAAATGAACAAAGTAAAAACCCTAAATAGTGATAATATCATATATTTTAAGCAATCATATGCACACCATATCCCATATGATTTGGTTAAATATTTCAAAGCACATCCACTTAAATGGAATCTTAGAGCAAATACTAAGTTATCCATCTCAATTAAATCAAGCAATTTAGGATTTAATACACACTTACTTTGTGTAATAGGATTCCATGAGGGAATCTTATACTAGGAGATAATTGATAGATAGCAGGTCTTTTATTCTAGAAATTTACACCTCCAACCACTTGAGATTACACATGAAAAACATAATTCTGCATAATCTACCAACAAATTACAAGAGTTTCATTTTCCTTAGCAAATATTTAAAGTACAACTATGTATATTATCAAATTTAGCCATAAAGCTAGATGGCATCCATCAAAATTAACACCCCACTACATTTTACCTATTGAACATTTAAACAATCAATATGTAATCAAATATTAATTCATAAGTAGAAAATAGACATAAATATTAGCTCTCCTATCAAAATTCACTATTATATAGCTAAACCATTTTAAACAAATTGAGTGTATTCTAATAATCAAATGCACATTAACATTTATTCACTTTCATAACATGGAATTTTCATTTCAATTCTTATTTTAGTTGCTTTAAAATAAGAATTGAAATGAAAATTTTCATTTCACTTAAGCTATGCCGAACTCAATGTTTGTTCATTGGCAAGTGACAACAATGACAAAATGTATGTGAGTAGTAGTTTAAAATAAAGTTTACACTTGACAACAATTTCAATTAGAATTTAGAAGAATTAATCAAGCTTTGCTTAACAATCAACCACCATCACTTACCTTGAGTTTTCTTTCAAGAGCTATGAGAAAATTTGAATCTATGACAATGATATCCTTCTTTCTTTTCTATTTCTTTCTCATTTAGTGGTCTTCTACTAACCTACAAAATTAGCATTGCCTATAAAAATGGAATCCATTCAAGGAATTGAATTGAAATCTTTTTGTTATACAGCAAAGTAATAGTGTAATTAATCTATGACCATGAGGCATTTTTATGTACTACTCAAATACCATTTCCTTAATTTTATTATGGTATAAATACTAACATCTTGCTACTCCTTCTAAAAACAAAATTGAGCAAATGATTCCTTAAGCTTAGTAGAGATTATTGTAACTAAATTTTATAACCAAGATAGATTATTCTCAACAAACCCACATCCTAAGTGGTCATGCAACTTACTAAACAATGGTTTGTAGTATATACATATCCAATCTTTTAAAGTTCAATAGTGTTCTTTTTCTACATTAAATTTCTAAAGGTAACGGATTCTTTAAATTAGTCATCATAAATTCTAAAAAGAATTAAGTCAATAACTTCCATTATAACATTGATGGAGCATTAAGAATCAAGATTAATTAGATTATCTCATGTTGATAGTCATATAGGAATTAGTTAAATTTTTCATGAAGTGTGCAGAATTTAAATGATAAAAAATCATGGGAATCATTGTATATAGATATGGTTGGATTTTAGGGAGTTAATTTTCCTAGCATCTTCTCAATAGGAAACACATTATTATGCTTCATATCTTACTTATATGAGTTAAAGGGAGTGCATGTTTGAATATGGAAATCAATCTAGAAGAATCATTTTGATTGAATTCAATGTTACAATTACAAGTCATAATCACCTCCACAAAATTAAGAAACATTAACATAAAGCCAAATACTTGCCTTTCTTTTTGCTATCTTGTCATAATAAGGTAAGCAATCCTTGTTAAAAAAAGCTTCAAACATACTTACATAAATATTGGGTTATTATTGGATGCAAGAAAACCTTTAAACATTTTGAATTGATGAAATAAAACAATGGATAAACAAATACCACAAATAGCTAACTAAAGCAAAAACATACAAATTGAAAAGAAAACATTTAAGGAAGAAAAAAGATAGGCACTTAAAGAAAATTTTCAGAAAGCAATCAAACCTTAATAGTGATTAGTGTGTTATCAAATTGAAGAGTGAAGAAAATAAGCTTCAAAAAGAAAAAACATTTATATCAAATTGTTTCATAAAAAAATAGAACCATACATAAAATATACCATTTTAGATGAAATGCTTCAAAAACAAATAGACTTAAACTTTAAAAAGTAAACTTAATTCTTGGGTTTTTTGGATAAAAAATACACATACTCAAGGAAAGAAAAATATGTTGTTGCATAATCATAAATATAGAAGAAATGAATCAAGAAAAAGAAGATAGACAATAACATTTAGACTACAATTTTGTAGAGATCTGTGTATAAAAACATTGAAAAATAAGGATGCAAAACACAAACACTTGACATACCAAAAGAAAAAAGAGGAACAGAAAAATTATCTTTGCAAAATAGTAGAAATGGTAAGTGAAATTTGATAGAAATATCAAAGGTTCCATTTCTAGTCATCAAGTGTCATGATTATAACTTGGATTACTTTAATCTTCATCAACTCACAATTTCATTCTATAACTTCTCTATGAAATAAATTATATTTCATAATGGCAGAGAAGAGAAAATAGAGATAAAAACTAAATAGTGTAATTCAAATTTCTCTATTTCCCTTTAAAGGTGAATCATAAAATGATATAAAGAGATATAAATCGGCAAGATATTACCATTTATAACAGTATCATAATTAGTTAATAACATTATCATAATCAACTAATATCAAGAAATTCAAAGTTTAGAATTTGAAATTACATAGATTAGACTACCAACAAAAATTAATCACCTAAATAGCATAGAATCAGAGAAATCCCAATTTACAAATTCAAGGAAAAACAAAAAGGAAATAAATCAACAAAAATAATCCAAAAGCAAGAAGAAACCTAAATCAAAAAAATGCAAAATCAAACAAAGTGTGATTATAATAACAAATGAAACACCAAATAAGAAATCAATAACCTAAAATATTGAAAAAGAAATCATAAAAATGTTGAAAATAGAATAGCAAATCTGAATCTCATAACTATAAAAACAATCTATCAAAATGAAAGGTTTAAAAATGAAGAATGAACCCAAAATGTTATGAGTAAAAAAATTCACCAAATGTTTAATTATGTTTATATATGGCCAAATACCATTCTTTTGATTAAGGAATGTAAAGAATATAGATGATCCATAAGTGATTTTGTGATCATATGCAAGGAAAAGATAAATTAAGGGACAAATCGAACTCAACTAATAAACTACAGGAAAAAAGAAAAAATAGAATGAAAAGACTAAATTAGGGTAAACTGACCTTCATGGAAGTAAAGTAGAGATAATGGAAGTAAAGCATGGAAGAAGAGCGAAGGTGAAGTAAGCATGGCAAAGGCAAAGGGCGCAGACCATCAAAGCAAGGAGAACCTAGCCAAGATTAGTGACTAATGAAATCCATAATAAATGAAACACCAAATAGGAAATCAATAACCTAAAATACTGAAAAAGAAAATATAAAAATGCTAAAAACAAAAAAGAAAATCTGAATCTCATAATTGTGAGATCAATCCATCCAAATGAAAGGATAAAAAATGAAGAATGAACCTAAAACATTATGAGTAAAAAAATCACTAAATGCATACCTATGACTAACGAAATCCATCTTCAACAATAAAGAAAGAAGAAAAAAGGTAGAGACAATTCACGAGTGCTCTATTTGATGAGTGAAAACAACATATGTAGAGAAAAGGAAAAGAAATGCCTTATAGGGGTTGAATTTAGTGCATGAAAGTTATGTGTATGGAGATATTTTTTGGCTAAAAAATATTGAAAGCTCAAAACTATGCTTAATATATAATTAGTTGATATATATAAGGAAACAACATCTAGGCAAGAATCCATTATTCTCATTGCAATTTCATTAGCAGCTTATGGAAATAGATTTTACATAGAAATTATAAGAGCTTATGGTGAAAAAAAGTAACTTAAGATTTTATTATATTAGATTCCATTTAGGCACAGTTAAACAATATTGATTTTAGGTTAATATATCTTTATTCGACAAATTTCAAAGGTAATTGCAAAATTTTTAGGGTAATTTGGACCAAATCAATGTAAGTTGATATTCCTAACTCTTTCTCTACAACTAAATATTTTTCATGTCTTTTCTATTAGATATGAACTTAATTTTATTTGAGATGAGAGAGATAAATAATAAGTGCTTCTTAATAAAAATGCTTTCAAAAATTAAATTTAAAACTTTTATTAAAATTTAAATATTTTTAAACTTAATTTACTTCTACCTAATCATGAAACTCTTAATGGATGTCCCTAACATCCTCATAATAACAAAACTAGCAGGAGATTTTACATAGAAATTATAAGAGCCCATGCTGATAAAAAGTAACTTAAGCTCTTATTATATTGGATTCCATTTAGGCAGAGTCAAACAATATTGATTTTAGGTTAATATATCTTTATCTGGTAGATTTTGAAGGTAATTGCAAAATTTTTATGGTAATTTTGTACCAAATCAATGTAAATTAATATTCCTAACTCTTTTTTTTCTACAATTAAATATTTTCCATGTCTTTTCTATTAGATATGCACTTAATTTTATTTGAGATGAGAGAAGTAAATAATAAGTGCTTCTTAATAAAAATGCTTTTAAAAATTAAATTTAAAACTTTCATTGAAATTTAAATATTTTGAAACTCAATTTACTTCTACTTAATCACAAAACTCTTGGCGGATATCCCTAACCTTCTCATAATAACAAAATTAGTAGATTTTATTAGGGCAGAATGGACTTTTTAAGAAGAACAAGATGAAGAAAAGATAAAATCATGTGTAAGATAATTATTAGAAAGATAATGAATGCTATGCATACAAATTTCAAGTCATCCTTTTGCATATACATATAAAAAACTTCATTTAATTATTGTAAATAAATAAAATAATAATCACTTATCTTTATGGTAGCTATAAACTTTAAAAGATTCAACACCTATTTGTCTTTTTCATTTTCAATCATTCACCAACACTGTACTATGAAAAATTATGCAATGAAATCTTTTTTCAATATTCTTTATTCCTTATTTTGATTCGATTATCACTATTAATCATTTATCCTTGCTATATGATATGAAACAAAACCTTTAAAAACTTTATCAAAATACACCATGAAACAAAATAGAAAATAAGTTAGAAAATATGGAGTGCTTAAAATGTGTTGCAAAGGACATTGTCCTTTAAGCGACTTCGCCCCTACTATTTGCCGTAAGGTTTTATGGCAAATCACTCTTAGGATTTATCTAAGCATTACAAAGATTGAACAACTAGAAATTTGATAATCTCTCCTCAAGATCTCTTTTGAATAATTTAAAGAAGTAATAAACTGATAAAAAAAATAGAGTCATTTATTCTTTTCATTTGTAATGAAAGATAAATTCTTATTCATTTCCATTCATTTACAATCATTTGTAGTCATGAATTGACTCAAATATTTATTTTTTCTATTTGTTTATATGTATATATATATATATATATATATATATATATATATATATATATATATATATATATATATATATATATATTTGTTTCACTATTTCAATCATATTTGTAGATAATGCTTGAATTAACATGTCTCTTGAACATGAACCATCAAATCTCTTAATTTTGAACCTATATGTATGTTTACCATGAATTAACATGACTCTTGATCATAAACTAACATAATTCTTGATAATAAACTAACATGATTATTAATCATTAACCATCATATCTTTTGACATGACTTTTGATCATTATAAATCAAAATATCTCTTGATTATGAAATAATACATCTCTTGATCCCATTATAAATCAAAATATCTCTTGATTATGAGATAATACATCTCTTGATCCTTAACCATGAATTAAAGTCTCTTGATCATGAACCAATGTATCTCTTAATCTTTAACTAATATGTCTTTTGATTATCATGTCTTTTAAGCACAAATCATTATGTTTATTAAACATGAACCATATGTCTCTTGAATATTAACTATTAAACATTTTGATTATGAACAATGTGTTTATCCATTATGAATAAGCATGCCTTTTTTTATTACAAATCAATACATTTATTGACCATGTACCATCATATCTCTTGGTTTCAAAATAATATGACTTTCCAACAATTTCTAACAATTAGTGTGTGTATTTTATTATTTTAATTTAGGGATTTAACCACATACATGTATAGTAATTTACAAACTAGTTCTAACAAATTTAATATATAGGTAAGATATGATATGGAAGTGAAAGCCTTCTCCCTTATTGAATAGGATTTTGTTTAGCATAGAAGAAAAGTTACATGATTTTATAAAACATATACAAACTTTTATAAAATGGGTACTTTCTAAAGGGTGTGTATATTTAAGAGTTTTAATATTATTATATGTTTTGAGTAGTTAATAATTGATTAGTTCAGGTATTCTCTCTCTTATTCTAACTTGCAATAATAATCAACATCAACTAGGTGTTTTATTATTTTCAATTTTTATTAAAAATTGAGTAATAAATGCCAAAAAAAATTCCTTATCAATAAATTGGCTTCCTAACTTGAAATTCATTAGGAACATAATCAAAAAATCAAGTACCCACATGAATCTATAAATTATACTTATAAAACGTTAAAAGTTATATTTGTATAAGAAAAATAAATTATTTTCTTACAAGTAAATTATTTTGGTAGTGTCTGACAAGTAAATTATTTTCTTGTAAATAAATTATTTTAGCAATATCTCTATTAGTAAATTATTTTCTTATAAAAGCATAATTTAACAATAAAAGTCATCCAACAAACAATAAAAGTTTTCCTTCTGGATACATGGGTTTAAAATTTTAAAACAAAAATTTACTCACTTCTTGTCTTTTTTTATCTTTAAACCTTCATGCATAAACAATGGATAAAAATGACATTGGATGCTAAGTTATGTTTTTCCAAAATATGAATTATCACTTGTCTATTTCAAAATGGTTAAGAAGCCATTTTATTAGTCAGAGTATCTCTTTTTTTGATATTTTATACTTTATTTATCCTAATAGAAACTTGAAAATAATTAAACACTCATCAATGTTAATTATTATTACAAATGTTAGAATAAAAGAGAGAATTCACTAATCAATCCATTATTAACTATCCAGGATACATGCCAAACTGATATTGAAACTCTCTTTTAGGCATACACATCTTTAAAAGTACATGAGTATGGAAATTTAACCCATATAAAGATTATAATTTTTTATATAATGTAATTATTTTAATAAATGTTACAAATGTTTATAATATAAAAATATAATTTTCATACATTCTTGCAATATAAATAATTATACATATTTGTTATCTAAAAGTGTTCAAATGTTTTATGACAAACTTTTAAGTTTTTGTAAAAAATTATAAAATTGGATATATATTTGTCAGGAAGAATAAGACTTCTTCATTCATTCAACAAGGTAGGATGCTCAAATTGCATCATAGAGGACAATTTGCTTAGAGGAGTAGATTCATTCTTATAGGAGCTTCCAATCTCAATGGATAGAGTTATATAGCATAAAATATTCCTATATAAGCTCCATTTTGTAAGCAAAGGCAACCTACACCTAAGAAAGGGTGAATTGAGTTTTGAAAACTTTAAATATTTTTGAAACTTTCTTTTGAAAACTTATGATTTTGCAAAAGGCATGAGGATAATTTTAATTCAAGCAAAGCTAAGAAAGTTTTATAAAGATGTTTGTGCTCAAAATAAAATAATTCAAATAATTAGGGCAAATCAACTCAATTAACTCTGCATAAACAAATCATCAAAAAATAAATTTAAGATAATTTAATGAAAAGATTTGCACACAACATATAATAATTTAATGAAGTTGTACAAAGCAACTTATTTAACTATGTATAGATAAAGAATCAACAAGCACATGCATATATAGATTTTTCTTTCAACCATTAAATCATCTAATAATCAACATAAGTTTTGAAACATAATATATTCAATAAATAACATGAATAAAAACAAAGCACATAATTAAATATAAATAAAGTAAAGAAAGAGAGATCAAATACAAGGATTTATAATAGTTCCTTTTAAATATTCTTTTTAAAGTGTACATCTACTCTCTAAGCTTTATAAGCTTATAATTCAATTCACTATCCCTTCAAGTTTTAATCGAACATTTAAAGAAACCTCTTTATAAATTATTACTCTTTCTTGAGCAAGTTTTCTCTTTATAAGGAATACCTTACTCTTTCAAAGAATTTCTAAAAGATATCTCACTCTTTACAATTAGAAAGTGATATAAGATGAATATCCACTCAAATAAACTCTTTCGTAGAGTGGATGAAACAAACGAATCTCCTATAATAGAGAAATTTTAAATGAAGAGCTTAAATAATGATTTTTAATGGAAAAAAGAGTAATTGATATTAAACAATGAAATTTAGACCTTATATATATTGTATTTGATATTTCTTACCTTTTATAAGAAGTTCAAAATGATTTATAGCAATTTGGAACACTTAAGAATGAAAACTAGCCATTTTTAACCATTACACTATAGAATTTTTGCACTAAAGGCTATCCAAAAACTAATAGTTAACTATTTGGCTAACAATGCCTAATTTCAACTTTAAAATATTATAACCTTTTCATTTCAAACCCATTTTTTTAGCAAACAACCTGTTGTTGTAAAGCTATTTGAATCTATTTTCAAATTGAATGGTTTTATGCTCATATCTTATATAATTTTTGAAATATGATAAAACAATGATCAAAGATTAGAAAAAACTAGATGCAAAAAATAGATTTTAAGCTCAACTTGAAAAAATTATAACTCTTTTACATATTAATCATTTTAAGCAATTTACCTATATAGAGAATATCTATTTCAATCTATTTTCACATAGAAAAATTTTCACAATTAAATAACATATATTTTATAAGATACGATCAAAAGAATAAGCAAAGGTAAGAAAAAAACTAGAATGTAAAAAAATTGATTTCTAGACTCAATTTGAAAAATTTATAACTCTTTTATATTTTCATTATTTTAATCAAATAACTATTCATGGAAAGCTATTTGAGTACATTTTCACAAAAAAATGTTTTATAATTAAATCACATATATTTTATAAGATATGATTAAAAGAATGACTAAATATCAAAAGTGAAAAAGTCCAAAAACTCATATCTTATTAGTTTTTGAAATGTTCCATAAGCTATCTTGTAAAAATATAATTATGGACTATCTTCTTAAAACATTGTGATCAAACTAAGATTTAAAAAATATGTTTAAACTCTATATCTTGAAAAACTTTATTTTACAAGAAAGTCTAAACTTAAAAGAAAAAATTATATCAATGAAGTCTTTAAGTTTTTCTTGATACTTTTAAACTTTCAAAACTTTATTCTTTTCATCATTCAATATTTGGATTGCATCTTCTTTTTTTATTTTCTTCCTTATTCATTCTTAAGTTAAGCATGATAAAATTTTCCATTGTTTTACTTTAATGCTCACTCTTCTTCCTTTGGACTTTCCTATACAATATATATATAATTTATAAGTCTTATAGCGAGTCCAATATAATATATCAAGATATTTATATGTATGATTCATATATGGTAAATATTGCAAGTTAGCATAAGAATATGCATAATAATCATATTATGTATATCGATCAAATATAGCATGCATATTGAATTTATACAAGATATAACATTTTAGCACATAATCAAATATTGTTATTGCAATCATAGTATAGCATGTTTATTGAGAATTTTCTAACATTTTAGATAAAGACTTGCAATGCTATTACAAAATTCATTTGTCACCATCAAAACTCATCATTTTGAACCTTGGAACTAACAATCTCCCTCATTTTGATGATTATGAATTAAAAAAGTATATGTTTGAAATAATGATCTAATTTAATAAGTACAAGAAGATATCAAAATATTATGCACATAGAATATTTTTCTTTTCATTTTCTTCTTTCTCTATTTGATATCAACAAAAAAAAATAAGTAATGAAACGAGTGATGTCATTATCCTCTCTTTATGTTGTTCATTACCATCTCCTTCTTTTTCTTTTCTCTCTTGAAAGATGAAATTATCTTAAAAGATAATCATTATTGGAAGCCATATTATTCATTTTTTATAAGTGGAGGCATTTTCATGTCATATGATCTCAACAAGATTATCAAGGATTGCATATTATAATTATATGAAAAACATTCATCAAGTAAATGAGTCAAGTATATCATTTTAACCCCCTCCTTTAGGTTAGCATGAAAAGACACATAAAGTATATAAGCATTAGAAGCCTTCATGTTAAGAGAAAAGTGAGTCAAAGTATAAACTAAATATAAGCAAAGCTCTCCCACAAATCATGCTATTAATAACAATTTTTAAGGTAAAAAGATATAAATCATATGATCTTTGGAGGGACAAAGCAAAAGTTCTTGTATAACAAAGATAGCAAGATTGCAATCATGCATATTAATCTATAAACTGATGCATGGTTGATATGCTATGAAGATATTTAAAGCATATGCAATATTCATTATAAAAACAATTTTCTCCCCTTAATGAAACATCATTAATTTTCTCATAGTTTCAAAAACATGCTCCCCCTTAATGAAACAACATTGATTTTCCCATAGTTTTAAAAATATACTCACCTTTTCAAAAGGTGCAAAATGTATTGAATAGATAAGAACACGAGTGGCTAAGACATATATGCTTACCAAAGTATATAATCATATTCAAAACATGGTAAACATAAACTTTTCTCATTCTAATAAAATGCATTTAAATTTCTCCCCCTTTTAAAATAAGTTTATTTGAAAATAATATATCAAGATGATCATGATTAATAATTTGAAATCAATGGCTATTCATTTTTAAACTAATTAAAGAGAAATTATTTTAAATATTTTTTATTGATATCTCCTTGTTCCTTTATGAAAAATCATGACCAGCACAAGTTCCAAGCAACTAAGAACTTATCTTAAGCATATCATGAAAGAATATGCAATAAAGATAAGAAAAGATAAAAACTATGAAGCTTTCCCTATAGTGATGACAAAGATTATGTAACAATAATAATTAAGCACTTTTTTGTCATATCAAGCATATTTTTCATGATCATATCCTAACCAACCAAAGGCAAGTAGACCAAAGATATCATGCAATTCAAACATCTATAATCCATAAGAAAAGAATGAGGATAGAGATACTCATTAATTATATTGATGTGAAATGCTCCTTAGTTGTAGTCATTTTTTTCTCATTAGTTGTGAAGTGACTATCAGCAAACCTCATGAGTGATGACTTTTCTTATTGTGTTTGATTTTAGAGGAGGATTAGAAGCTATTGTTTAATCAAATTGAGACATCTTGAAGTCATCACTTGATCTTCTAAGTCCTTAAATACTCCATAATTTTCAAGTTAATCTTTTGAATTATCTTACAAAGAATCTTGCAAACTTTTAAACACAAACTTAAGATAAGAGATTAGGATACACAAAATAAAGTCTAAATATTCTTCAATTAAGGGTTAGCTATAAGAATCATTCCAGAACTTTTTGGAACATGTACATGATTGATAGAAAATATTTAGCAAGTACTATATCATAAACTATGTAATTTTGAATCTTTAAAGAGATAAGAGAAATCATATGATATTCTTTTAAAACTAACAAGAGTTTTTAAAAATCTTAAAAAGAGATTTATGATATTTGACATACATGAAATTATCAAAATTTATAAAAACAACTTGATGGAATAAGTATATAAAAGCAAAAAGATGTGTCTAACAATTAAGAATACAAATATCCAACACTAATGAGAAATTGTAAAAAAGTGAGCTCCTTTTCAGACATTTACACATTTTGATCATTGAAAAGTATAGAGCTAATATCATTCTAAATACTAACATATGGATAGAAACATATTCAAAACACATTGGTGACATATTTTCCTAGATAGAAGGAATAGCATTCCCTAACATAAAAGGCACATGTTATCTTAAAGATAAAGCCAAATATAGCAATGATATATTTAATCCTTAATATCCATACTTAAGAGAGATATGAAGCATATTAAGCATAAAGAGAGGATAGATTATACTAATTGTTGGTTAGTGTTATATCATTTACATTTCAACAAAGTCAAAAAGTAATTATTTAAATAACTCAACTCTATGACATCCTTTAAAACATTGTAAAACACATTATCTTCAGTTTTAGGTACAAAAATCTTATTATTTTGCATCTTATGCTTAGGATCTTAAGAAATAGTTACAAATCAAACTCTATTTACCACACATGCTAAATATGACATAATTGTGAAACTTAATCTAGAAGCAAAAAATAGTAACTTGATAGTCACCTTAGGGGATCCATTCTTATAAAGGTGTACATCTATAAAAAAATTTTAAACAAACAATACAAACATGAGCAACCAAAAAGTAAAATTATAAAGTATTAAGTTGCAATGAATATTGTAAGGAATTATCTTTAAGTAAAACTAAGGAGTAAATTAGGTTCTTTGCAGATAATTAATGTTTTCACCACCGCATGCTTGTAATTGTCCTATATGTTCACTATACAATACAAGTTATTCATTAAGAACTAGAAGACTTAGATGAAATACTAGATAGACTTTTAGATTTCATGATAGTTGGTTAGGATGTATCATATTGTAATATTTAGATCACTCCTATCCAAAAAGATAACATTTTTTTTGCTGATAAGTTAACATTGAGATCTAAAAATTGACAATTGCCTTTCATTCTCATATTAACTACATCCTAGTTTCGATAAGGTTGGTTGAATTTAGTTTCTACCTTTTGCAGATATATGGAATAAAACATTAATGCCTCATCTACAACTTACCTTTTAGCAATAGAACCTTTAGATTGAGCATGGTTCCTAACATAGTTTTTTAGCTTCTTTATATATCTCTCATATGGGTACATCTATTGAAAATGAATAGGACCTCTTAACAATGCTTCTTTAGGTAAGTGCATCATTAAGTGCACTATTATGTCAAAGAATGCTGGAAGATATATCATTTCAAGTTTACAGAGAATCAATATAATGTCTTCCTTAGCTTGTTTCATATCTTGTTTAGGCTTCTTATATAGATTTGGTTAAAGTAATTGCATAACTTAATAATTAGACATGCTAACTCTTTTAGCAAGAATGCTCACATTATAGGTACTAACAATTATTGCTGATAGTCATAGGATTTCAACCTTTTGATCTTAGTATCATTGTCGATAGTATTCTTTCTTATATTTCCACCAAACCCATTAAGAAACTTGACATTTTTAATGAATTGGCAAAATGTCATTGATTATTCTAATTAAGTGTGCATCTAAAATGTGGTTTCATTCACTTACTTTCTCCTTGTATAAGTGCAATTCTAGTCTTATATTTATGTCAATTAGATCACATCTTGCATTATCTTTGTTTTTTGATTTGTGTTCAATGTCCAACAATATGCATGCAATACTATCACATATATTCTTCTCAACATGTAATATGTTAATATTGTACCTTAAGATCATTATGGGTTAGTATCAAAATTTGAAAAAAAAATGCTTTTCTTACTCCAATTAAGTTCATCTACACCTCTTTTTTTACCTAACTCCACAATACTACATGTGATTTCTAAGAAATGTTTAATGTACTCTGTTTTATTAGTCCATGATCATGTTATTAATAAACTACCTTTGGGGGGAAGGCTTTCTTTTTATTCTTTTCATTAAAGACTTTATTATTTCACTAGGTGTAGCTTTTTGGAAGGAAGCAACAATGACTAATATAAATTATTTTTCTCTCTAACTCACATTGATAGCACATCTTCATTGGAAGTTGGACATGTTTTGTATTGTCCCCTCCACCTACAAAGACTACTTCATACAACAAAGTCATTCATAATCCACAATAATGCCATTCACATCTTAAACATGCTATTAGTAATAACATCTTGAGTTTCAACTCCTATTTCCCCTAATTATTTTAATTCTTTAACAAGTGGTCTTAAGAAGATATCTATATCTTTTTCTAGAGATTGTGGTCTAGAAATCAATAGCGTCAACATGAAAAATGACTATTTCATACAAAGTCATGGTGGTAAATTATAGTTGGTCATCATAATTGGCTACATGTTGTATAATAGGCTTATATCACCAAAAGGATTGAATTTATCTGCACTCAAAACAATTACACATTCCTTAATTCTATTAAAAAATTAGGATAACTTTTATTGAAATCTTGTTAAGTTTTCATAGATCATCCTTTATGATGTCACATCATATCTTTTGATGTGTGCCTTGATTTGTATAACTACTTTAGTTTGAGGATCAATGGAAAATACCATAGTAACTTTTGAGGAATCTTTTTCCTTCTTATGTTTTTATCAATTCATCAATTCATCAATTCTTTCGATAGATTGGATAGGTGTCATTTCTAGCATACTATTTCCAAAGAGCGCATAATCATACTTACAAACATAATTTGACTCATACCCCAATCCTAACTTATTAAGCCATTTCCTTATATTATTTTTTAGTAATGCTTCCTTTAATAAATCCAATAGAGAGTTGAATGACTTATTAGTCCATTTATATATCACTTTTAGATGCATAATTTAACTAAAAAGTTCAGTGAAGAAAAGGTTGTGTAACTAGGGTAAAATTCTATTTCAACTTAACAGATCATCAAAATTTTGACTATAAAATATGTCCCCCCCTAAGGTATCCTTATTTTAATCTTTATCATTGTTATCTACTTGATCAGCAGTATGATGGCCAATAAAGTCATGTAAGCATTATTAGGGGGTGCCCCGCGCATAACCTCAACCCTAGATACATACTCTTCACTATGATGAATCCAATTTGTGTACAACAAATCAAATTTATTTTTTTATTAGGTGTGCCTCCATGGTCTCCAATGTCTGATACAACACATTTAACCACTTTTTACATGAACATCTTACTAACCTCTTGTCATCAACAAAGTTTCTAGCTCTTTCCATAAATGTAGTAGCACTAATTTAATACTCATCAAATAATCAATCTTCTAAGATTATGCAACTTTTGTCATAGACATGTTGTAATTGGCCTATAACATCATAAGTTGTCATACAATTCAATTGTGCATACATGTTTGTTTTGTGCTCTAAATCCATTTTATCACTCTAACTTTGATAGGTATGGCCTTATTCTATTTAAGATATTTCTATAATTATTATCTTGACTTATCTACAATACATTTCATATACATAAAGATTTTGGCAACATCTCCTTATAATTCTCTAAGTGTGTATACTATATACTAATATAGTACATACCTAAAAAAAATGGAGAAACAAGAAATTTCTACAAAGTGAAATAATAAGCAGATAAATTAAGCATAATAACCAAAAGATATATCTCAAATTATTCAAATTTTTAGGATAATTCAAAGTTTAATTTTTTTAAGAAGACTAACCAACTCTTAAAGGGATATAAGGTTATAGTATAAATGTATTTTAAATTTAATATATTGTAATCTTTTATTACAATAATTTTAATAATATCCTAAAATCATCAATTTATGTATTATTATATTGATAATTGAATGATATATATATTGTAATATTTAATTCCTCCTTCAACATTATCTTTTTTTTAGCATTTTAAATGATTATTCAACAATATAGATATCTCACAACATTAGCTATTGTGTACATTTGATTAATTTAATTATCAAAATTTATTACAAATTAATATCCACTTAGTACAACTTTCATTCTAACATAATATAATAAATTAATTACCAATATGTGACTTGCTACTAATAATGAATGAGTATGTATTTTATTATCCTTTATGACATTTTTTAGCTTAAATTATTACTTAAATTATAAAATATCTTGCATCATAAAAAATTTAATTATTAATTACTATAATTGTCAAAATATTGTATGATCATTATTTATTTACTTGCATTCTTATACAATTTACAAATTAATAAAAATTATATAATTTACTTCTACTATTAAATTATTATGCATTTTATTATCTATTATTACTTATATTTTTAGTATTTTAAATTTTGACTTAAATTACAAAATATTGGACATTATAAATTTTTTTTATTTTCATTACTATAATTGTGAAATTATCATGCTACTATTTTTTAAATGCTTTCATTCTTACATAATATAATAAATTAAATACTATTATATAACATACTTATAATATTAAATTATTATGCATTTTATTATCCATTACTACTTATATTTATAATACTTTAAATTATCACTTTCATTGTTACATAATATAATTAATTAATTACTATTATATGACTTGCTACTAATATTAAATGAGTATGTATTTTATTATCCATTGTTACTTATATTTTTTGTACTTTAAATTATCACTTAAATTATAAAATATTTTACATCATAGAAAGTTTTTTATTTTCATTACTATAATTGTCAAAATTAGTTGTTACCATTTTTTAATTACTTTCATTTTTATATGTTTTAAAATTTTAATGAAAATTATATGACTTATTTCTAAAACTAAATTATTATGCATTTTTATTCCCTATTGTTATTTAGTGATATGCTTTTATTAAGTGTTGAATATTTTTTATTTGATAATTTTTTATGAAGATTTAATTAAGTGATTATGTAAATGTTTAAATTATTTATTTTTTATTATTTTAAATGATTGCTTAAATTATTAAATGTTTCACATCATTAAATATTTTATATTTCATACATGTAACTGTTAAAATTTATGTTTATTCATTTTTATGCACTTTTATTTTTAATATGATTTAACAATTTTATTAATGTAATTTTCAAAATTATTATAAATTTTATTGTCCTATTTTCTATTAAACTCATCAATGTTTAAGGCAATAAACATTCCAACTTCCAAAAAATATTAATTTTATCAACCAACACAATAAAAGCATTAAAATAAATTCATATTCAAATATCATATCAATATCATTGCATATTTAAAGCACTAATCATATCAAATTATACAAAATAATTATTTTTAAGATAGAATATCATATTAAAATATATAAAATAATAATTCATAATCATAATATGTTTAAATCAATAAATATATTGAATTGTACAAAAATAATAATTATATCAAATTAATTAATAAAGTAAAAATTTATTTTTTATATATTATATCAGTACTATTAAAAGAATTTAGTGTATGAGTTTTTACAACATATCTTAATGAAATAGTGAAACAACAATTGGGAATTTTAATTAACAATACACCAATATAATCTTATTATTTGACAAAATAAATAAATAAATAAGCATTAAAACATAGCAAAAAATTAATGAGAAAATGAGAAAACATAGCTAAAAACTTGGAGGAAGAGGAAAAGGAAGAGAGCTCTCTAGTGCATGCATAGAATGAGGAAAATGGCACATTGTGACAATTTATAGGCTAGCCATGTAAAGACAACAAAAAGTCAACTATATAGTATATTTGATTGTTTCTATTGGCCTAAAACAGGGGGCACATATATTATTTTGTCCTCCAAGATTACTGAGACAATAAAATATCATTTGTATAGTAAAAAAAGTCATCTGTATTTATCCAAAAAGAGGGACACATGTATTATTTTACTATTCAAGCCTATTGAGATAGCAAAAAGTCATTTATATAGCCAAAAAAGTTGTTGGTATTGCCTATGCCACTTTGACCACCAAAATTTTGCTAACCTTAAAAATTTAGACTCTATATAAATGACTTTTTGTAGTCTATATTGAGTTAATTTTTTTAAAATTCTAAAAAACTTATATAGGCAACTTTTGTTATTTATATAATTTTTTTATTATTTTGAAATTTTTTTACAAAACCTAGACATAAAACAAAATGTCATTTGTGTAGATTTAAAAAAAATAAATTATAAAAAATCTATATAAATAACTCTTTATCCTTTGTATAGAGTTTTTCATTCTTTTTTCAAAAGTTTTTGCAAAATCTCATTTGTATAGAGGTTTTTAATTTCTTTCAAAGAAAAATTTTGAAAAACCTATATAGATGATCAAGATTATATCATCGGTATAGTTATCATTTTCATATTATATAATTATTGTAGAGAGAGAGAAATTTTATATAAAAATTGGAAGAGTTTATTGAAAGAGAAAAAACTATAAAGTTTTATCGATATTCCTTTATTAAAGATTACAAAAGCAAATTTATGTTAGACGAGGGATTTGAATCCTTCCTTTCCTTTTTTGCTTCTTTTTGTTTTTATAATCATTAACTGAGTAGTGATAGATACAATCTTTTAAGGGAACAGATGGATCAACGAAGAAAATTTTCATGGCTCTCATGAAATGATAATTTTATGTTTATTCTTTTCACATGACAAAAAAAGAGGGAGGAAAAAAAAGGAATAAGATGGAAATTCTTAAATAAGTTTAGAAACGCAGTGAAAGTTTTGGTGGGTCAAACTGACAAATCATTACTTAGGTCTTTAATTTAATGTGATTTTCTATTTTTTTAGCAAAAGTTTTGTCTTCTTATGTGATTTTAGAATGGATCAATTATCATATTTTTAATTTTAAAATATCAAAAAATATTTTTCATAATCGTAAACAAACGCGAGCTGTACCTAATATAACTCCGATATCTCAGAGTCCCAAGTTGATGTCTACCTTTTTTATTGTGTTGACTGCATGTGATTTCGTACTCGTGAAAAAACTAATTTATTGACATTACAATACAATAATGATATGATTATGTTTATTTTTTATTACCATATTTGTTAGTCAATTATAATATTAATAATTTTATTATTAATTCTGATGATAGGTTAATGGAGGAATTTTGTTAACTTAGGGGATAATTTGAACAATAAACTCTAGAACAAACTACACTTATTCTTTTGAGATTTGACTTATTATGTTTACATTCTTCTTTTTTTTTTTTCTAATGTTCACTCACCTCATTTATCTATTATAATTTTAGGGAAGAGTGGTCAATGCACATTTAAAATACAGAGAAACAAATATGAGTTAAATATATTAGCACTCTTATCCTTATAAAAAAAATTAAGAGAAATAGATGAGTGTGTGTGAAAATTAAAAGGAAATTTAGGTTTTGTTTATTTTATTAAAAAGTATTTTTTATGAAAATTACATTTATGTATATGTTAATGATAAAGTAATATGCCATTTGTATTGATAAAAAAAAATTATAAATACATTAGTAGAGGAAAGTAAATTCTTTTTTAAAATACAAGAAGTTGTTTTCTCTTAACTCTTTATTGTTAATATTAAATAAATAAAATATTTTAATCCATCTTAACATTTTATAATTACATCATATAAAAAATATACTTTAATATATATATTTGAAAATAAAAAATGTATTTATAATTAATTAATTACATTAAGTCTTAATTAGGAGATGTGAATGTTAATTTTCCTAAAATTTTTATAAATAAATTAAAAGAACTTTTTAGTAAAAAGAAGTTTGATTCAATGTAGATTTGATTTCCTTATTTAACCATTAAAAATTTAGGATTTATTTTAAAGAAATGAAAATAAAGAAGCACTTATTGCGATACCTTTAAAATTTTTGAATCAAGATGTGATAAATTTTAAAATTATTAAATTTTAATTATTTTTTTTCAATAAATATGATAAAATAATTTTAAATTAATGATTTTGAATGTGACCCTACCATCACAAATTCTAAAATTCTTGAATAAATATAAAGAAGAAAAAGAAAATTTTTTAAAGAGGAAAAATGAGGCTTTCCTGGTTGATAAAGTCATTAATAGGGCCTTGAAATATTTGACCTTAAGACCCCATTTATTACGATCCGATCTGAAACTTGTAGTAGAACGTGCACTAATGGTTTTGCGAGACCACGAGCTTCATTATTCACCTTCAAAATCTTACCGCCCAATCAGAACTAGGCGTGAATCACACGTATTGCATGGAAAGTGAGAGAAAGCAGCGGAGAGATAGAGAGAGATTGGAAGGCCGCCGGTGGTGAACAGAAAGCCTGTCACGTCGTGAGGGGCCACCGTGCGAAATCTACGTGCGTGAAATTTACCCATTCTTACTTATAAATTATTGTTCCCCTTATCAGAATTTTATTTCTTGTCGTTTTCTTACAGCGGTGAGACTTGCATCTCTTTTAGCACGATAAAATGAAATAAAAATAAAAAATAACAAGAATAAAATAGAATAATTATTTTATAATTATATTTAGTGTAATAAGAAATGAAATAAGTATTTTATTTTATTTTTATATTTAGTACAATAAAATAATATATGAATGAAATGAAAAAAAAATTAATTAATGATAATAATATTTTTATTAAAAATAAATATCTTATAAAATAATTTATTATTATTAAAATTTATAATATGATCAAAAATAAAAATTGTCACAATTTAAATTATATCATCAAAATTATAATTAACAAAAATATTTTATAATGAAAGCATAAAATTCAATTTTACTAAATTTTTGTACTAAATATTTTTGTAAAAGTTAAAAATAATATATTTTAAATTTTATTATTATAAATATAATTATTAAAATATTTTAATAGAGAAATATTCAAAAATTAATATTTTATATGAAAAATATGAAGGATATGCATGTAAAAAAGATCATTTCATGAATGATGGAATGATTCATTTTATCATTTTTACTATGAAATAAAAATTTATCATTTGATAAAATAATAATTTTTGAGAAAATGAACATTCTCATTTTATAATACATATCAATAATTTTTTCGTTATTTCCTTTCTCATGTTCATTCCATTCTATCCAATTAAATACACTTTTATATGATGTCTCTAATGTATGATGTATAATAAAACATAAAAAACACTATTGTCTATATTATTCTTCAAAATAAGTGCAGAAAATTTATTTTAAAAGAATCCATATTTATTTTATGAAAAATTAAAATATAGATAAATTATTTCCACTTTTTATATTTAATTTCATTCCATTCACATTTATTTATTTAAAAAAATGTATACTTATATTCTTTATTTATTTTTATTTCAGTGGAAATAAATATATATTTAATTAAATGAAAAATGAGTATAGTTTATAGAAAAAAGTTAGTATGTATTTTTTTAAAATAATGAATAAATATAATTACATTAAGTTTAAAAAATTAGTGTGATGTAGCCTAAAAATATTAATTTAATTTTAAACTTTAACTACGTTATTTTATAAGATCAATAATACAGGAAGGAAAAAGGAGGACTTTCACTCACAAGAGGAGAAAGAAAACTGGTACAATAAAATTTGGTTAAATTAAATCGAGCACAACTCTTTAAATCGTAAAAGGCATACACAATATTTGCTCTAATACTGATGACAACTCTTCAAACCTAGAAGCATATGTGGAGATACTCTAATAGATAACCATAATTTATATGACTTTTCTGGCTTAACAATTAAATATTTTTCCATTAATTTATATAAAATTTAGTTAATTTATCTACTCAAGCTCAGATTTAATATTCCTTAAAAATTTTACTTTCTATTTATTTTGAAATTAATTTATATTTTTTAAGTTCAATTTGGTCGCTCTTACAATTAAAAAAATATAATTTATACTTACTTTCTCTTACGTGTGGTATAATTATATTTATACATTTTTTATTTTAAAAAATATACAACTTTGTATATATAAAAGAGAATGGTGTATATTTTAAAATTAGTTAAAAAAATTTAAGTGACATTTGGTTCAATTGGAATAATGGAAAGAGAATGGAATCAAATAGATGGACTAAGGGAAAAAAATTATCATTTTTTATCTATTCAGTTGAATTAAAGAACAAATGATATTATTTGTTAATTTTTTTTTTTTATGTTTGATTCATCAGTGAATAAATAAATGATAATGGTGATGATAATGATAATAATAATAATTGTGATGGAAATAATAAAATTATAATAGTAATAATGATAGCAATAATAATAATAATAATAATAATAATAATAATAAAAGTAATAGTGGCGGTAATATTAACGGTAACAACAATATTGACATTGGCATCAAAGGCTGCTGCGATAGTGGTGAAAGGAGTTTTATTTATATTTATTCGGATAACGTATTTTAAAGTCTTCGGAAAAAAAGGAATTAAATAAAAGAATTTGTTAAATATAAGTAATGATAATAAATTTTATAACATATGTACCAAATATTCAATAAGATAATTAATTTTTTTAACATCAAGAAAAATAATTTTTTATTTAGTTTCCAACTCTTAAAAATCTTTTAATCAAACGTCACTTTAATTGAAATTAAATTAAATGTCGAGTAAAAATGAGTATAACTTATTCCTCAAAAAGAATTACAAAATAAATTTTGATATGATATTAATTTTTTTTTCATAGGTAAGAATATAACTTCCATCATATGACCCACAGTTTTTTTAACTTGCGCTCCATCCGTGAGCTACAATTTTGAAATTTATAATTATATATCTATCCGAGTATATATTGGTACATCAGATTAAATAAATTTATATTTTTATAAATATATAAATATATATTTTCTGTCCACCTTCCCCGTTCCACAGTTTCTCTCTCCTCTTATAGGTTCTCGTTGTTTCTCTCTTATAGGCTCTTCTTCTCTTTCTCTCTCTGTGATGAGTGAGAGTCACATTCATATTCATTCATTCATTTATACTTTTTACGTCCAATCAGAGAGGGGCCTCTCTCTCTTTCTTTCTATCTCATTTCCTTCTTTCTCTCTCCCCAAACCAAAAACCCTTCCCTTCCCTTTCTCCCTTCCTAATTACGAACTAACACAAGCAAACCCACAAACCCTTTTCCCGTGAAAAACATCCACCGTTCTGCAATCAACACAAGTAGTCTCCAGCTGAAACCAAATCACACCCACACCAAAGTTAACCCACTATTTGTTTCTCTAGAAAAAGAAAAAAACGGAAGGAAGGAAGAAGCAAGTCCCGGCTTAACCATTTTCTCAATCGAACAGAGAATTCACCCGATCATAACTAGAAAGGTGACAGGATTTTGTTAACACCATATTCGTACCCGACCTAGTTCGTGTTTGCTCATGGATTCAGCGTCAGGAGGTGCATCCGAGCCAAACAGCGGCGAGGGCCCATCAGCTACAACGACGACGGCAGCTCCTCAGACGGAGGGTTCATCGCCATCGCCCGCACCGCCGAGTCGGTACGAGTCGCAGAAGCGGCGAGACTGGAACACTTTCCTCCAGTACCTGAGGAATCACAAACCGCCATTAACGTTGGCTCGGTGCAGTGGCGCGCACGTGATCGAATTCTTGAAGTACCTGGACCAGTTCGGCAAGACCAAGGTCCACATAACAGGCTGCCCATATTTCGGGCATCCGAACCCGCCGGCGCCCTGCGCCTGCCCGCTGAAGCAAGCATGGGGCAGCCTGGACGCGCTGATCGGGCGGCTCAGGGCGGCGTACGAAGAGAACGGCGGAAGGCCGGAGTCAAACCCGTTCGGTGCCCGCGCGGTGAGGATTTATCTAAGGGAAGTTCGAGAAAGCCAAGCCAAAGCTAGAGGAATACCTTACGAGAAGAAGAAGCGAAAAAGGCCCACGGTTACATCAACTACGGTGGCTGCAAATGTGTCGGTGGCAGTGAGTAGTAGTACTCAAGGGGCCGAGGATGGCGGTGGCAATGGCGGCAGAGGAGGTAGTGGCGATGCAGCTCCTAGTGGCAGTGCTGATACCGGTGCCGGCAGCAGTGTAGCTTATTCTACTGCCACTACATCCAGTGTTGCTACTACCACCGTATAGTGTTATTATTACTATTATATATTATTATTGATTTTGATGATTTCCTCTAATATTATTCTCTATTTTAATTTTAATTTTAAGGCAATTAATTGTGATTGCATCTTATGAGTTACAACAAAAATTTAAGTTTATTTGCCGTTTCTTGAATGTCTTTTAGCCAATGAATCGTTCTGTAAGGTAGTACTAACTGCTAGCTCATTCTCTTTGTTGGTGAAGAAGATGGTACCCATAATTCATCACAAGGTCTAACTTTGAATTATTTACTTTTGTTTGTTTTGGTTGTGATGATGGAAAACAGCTCTATGCACTTTGTGAAGTTAAATCAAGACACTACACTTTCTTGGACTTGGAACAGAAAATTCTCAAGAGCCTTCATTTTCATCCTAGATTTAATTTTCAGTTTCTTGGATTTTTTTAAATTTTAATTTTAATTTTTGTTTTCTGGATACCGTTTGGGGTAGGAGAGAGTGCTGAGATCTGTTGTTCTACATTCTCACTGTAGAGTGTAGACCGTCTTTCTATGATGCCATTAAGGAAACTAGCCAGCACTTTGCTTTCATTATGACATTTCGGTTTTTGTCTTGACTTGGTGGAACTCCAATCAATGGTTATGTGCATTTGGATTGCAATTTGGGGGAAGTTATAAAGATGGGAGAAGAATATCACAAGCTATATCATTATCATTTATTTCTTTCTCCACTGATTATTAATCAACGGTCGGCTGGTAACGAGTGAAGTTGTACCGACTTCCTTCTTATCTCAAACTCAGCTTGATATGAAATTAGTCACTTCATTATACTAATAATAATCAATTAATCTATTTTCTAAGATACCCTTCCTATCTGAAACTCAATTCTATACGAAATGGACCATTTTACTATATTTATTATAATCGATCTATTTACAAAGATAAATTAATTAATTAAACTTTATATTCTCAGTTTTCTTGTCATGTGTAGTGGCTAGAAGGGCAAGAAACAATGCACAGAACCAGTCAATTTTTAGTCTAGATTCCTTTTTTTTCAAAGGAAATACTATTCATCTGGTCCCCCGGCTTCAAACTAGATCTTCTGGGCAGGCACAAACCTATATATGTAATATTGATGCACACGTGCATCTATCATTTAAACATTTTGGCTCCTGTTTCAGGTGTTTCTTTTACATACCATCATCTAAAATCCCTGTTTCGAACAATTTTAAGGATTTCTTTTTGGGTTTTTAGATTTTAATAAAAGACTTTAATTGCATTCTTCATCGTATATTACAATTGCTATAGACATATATTATAATCATATACTAAATTGAATTTGAATCACATTCATTCCTTTTAACAATTTATGATCAAGTTGAATTAATTTTTTTATATCATATTGTAAATTTTAAGCTCTTAGATAATAGACTGGTGACGACAACCTTGAACAGTAAATTGAAGGTTTTAGATTTAAATTTTATCATTAAAAATTAATTTTTCAAACCTTATCATAATTTGGTTAATAACAATGATAATCACACAACCTTGATTTTAAGATTTTGAACTTTTTTTATATATATCTTTGCTTGGGGGTAGGTTTTGGGCTTGGGATTTAACTCATTCATAGCACCTTCCCTTCTTCTATCCACCTTCCCTCCTTTCTCTCTTTCTCTCTCCCAAAATACCCATAATTGACAATTCTTTGTGTGAAAAGAACACCTACAAAAAGATATAAGCCTACAAGCATCAATCAAAAGAAAACCGATCCCTTGTGATTGCTGCTCATATTTTATTTGGGGTAACCACCACCTAAGTGTGAAAGGGACATCTAGCCAACCGTTCCTTGCATTCCTGATTGACATATATATATATATATATATATATATATATGTATTTATTTATCATTTTTTGTAACCCAGCTGGAAGCTGCAATTTAATTATGTTCTATCTGTTATTATAGCATTATAGACCCACCAGCCACTCCCAATCAAAAATATTATTTCTGAATTTTAATTTGGACCCATATCCACTAAAATCATCATTCATCTAGTCACGATAATGTACTGAAATTATTTCTTGAATTACTTTTTGTTTGCTTCCTCTTTTTCTAGCATTATTTTTTTTTAAGTTTCTAATGCACATTTGAAATAAGAAAAAGTCCTTACTCTGTTACGAGAGAGAGAGAGAGATACTTCATTGTAGGATTTATATGGGTGAGATCCATATGAATATTAATCCTACACTTTCGTATTTTTCTCTTTTATAATGGAGTAATAATTTCTTCTTATCCTATGAACATATCAATTTTTTTAAAAATTTAAATTCTCTCTTTTTTCTTTATCATTAGCAAGACATAGGTACAATTTTTTTTCATAATGAAACTCAGAATCCTTTTTATATTTAATAGAAGTCACAAATAATTTTGCATCTATCTTTTTTTTAATATATAAAAAAATAAAAGGGAAATCTAGAAATTTCTCCCTTCTCTCTCGTAAGAAATATTGATACTTTTTTTCACATTTAGGAGGAACTTTCGCTTTCTGGCCTTTTGTAGAACCACATAATTTCGTATAGGACGCTTTATTTCTCACTTTCTTTTTTTTTTTTTCTTTATCGTGTGCGGTGGCCACTTTAACCATTCCGATTTCTAAAAAGTCAAAAAGAAAATTTTGGATATATCCGATCTTTTTTTATTAAGATTTTTGTTCTTTCTTCCTCTCCTCCTTCCTCCGTAGTACATTCCCTTGCTTAGAATGAAATTTTTAAGTACTATTTTAACGTTTTAAGAATTTATATGAATGAGGATTTACTTTTCCCCTATATGGATCAAGATCACTTTGATATATTTACGCCCGATTGACACATGTATAAACTTTGATAATATAGAATAGACTATGTATATTTAAAATTTAAGTAATATTTAAAGATTTCAAACAAATTATATAAATTATTTAAAAATTTTCTCTTATACATTTAATTTTGTATAAAACTATTCACCTTTTGATGAAGAGAAAATAAGAATCAAGATAAATTTTAAATTATTAAAATTAAAAAAAGCTCTCTTATACTCTTATCTCTCTCATTTATCAAAAAAATAAAAAAAACTCTTCAACCATGTACTCTATAATAATGTAAAATATCATCTTTCAAAGTCTAATGTCTCTCCATTCCTCCCCTCTCTCTATATATACATTTCATTCATTCATTTATATTTTAATAAAAAAAATAAAGAAAAGATATGATTCTTGTTGGATTTTTATTCTTAAATTATTAATTTATTTTAGATATTTTTTGGATATGTCTTAAATATACACAGATGTGTATGTGTATATGTTATATAATGAAGCATATGTTACAATTTTTTTTATCACAAAGTAAATTGCTTAATTTATATTTATATTTTTAAGATATTAATTGTTGGAGAGCATTTTGGTCTAACTATATACTTTAAATCATTTAGGATAATTTTATTAATTTTTTATATGCAAGGATATTTTTGCCAAATTATTTATTTTTTAAACCTATACATTCTTAAAAAGTATGACAACAAATATAAGATAGGGTAATTTTATACAAATTTTCATCATATATACTAAATATTATATAGTGTACTACCTTATTTTATATAATAGTATATTATACTATATAATAGTTCTTATCTTATATAATATGATGAATTAGAGGAGGCCGTAATATACTATATAAAATCATTTAAAATAATTTTGTTCCAAATTATAATAAATGTGTCAGAAAACCTATCATTTTATGTGGTGTATTTTTATTTTTGGTGAGAATTAAAGTAACTAACGTACTAAATTCAGATGTAAAAACTCAAGGTCAAATCTAAAATATAAAGGGAAATAAAGATTTCTTAATAACTTCGAATAGCACTTGGACATTTCAAGTGGTGCATTGCAAACAAATAAAACCACTCATGGATCATACAAGTTTTACCACCCAAATAAATACATGAAGACCGGCCCCATTCAATTTAAATGCATTAACTTAGGGAAACATGTTCCATTTAGGTTAATTGAAAGTCTTTGGTATGGTTGAGAGGAATTTTTGTGTAACAAGTACAACTTTTTATTTTGAAAAAATAAAGATTGAGTGGGTATTGAGTGTAAAAATAGAAGTAGAACTTGTTAGAAAATATTATTTTACACAAAATAGAAGAAGTAACTTATTTAATATTTTTTAATAAATTGTTTTTTTTTCATCTTTTACGAAGATAAATATAAAAAATCCTTATTAATTTTAATTAATGACAACATTATCCTTTCAATTTCAACTAGGATAAGTCAAATGCAAAATTTAATCACCTCTCTTTATTTTTAGAATGATCAATATTGCACTTTTTTATATTTTCTTCTAGGAATTGTTATTTATCTCTTATTATTTTATTATTTGTATTTGTCTACAAAATTTTGAGCAAAATGATAAACTACTAAGACTCATTTGATAACTACTTTAATTTTTTTACACTTATGAAAAATAAAAAATTACAAGTTTAAAAAAACTATGATATAAAAGATACAAGACATATCATTTCAAAAAAAAAAAACTAAAAGCAATTGAAACTTATTAATATTTTTAATTTTTTTGTATTATACTTATAAAAAGTATAATAATCATTTTGTTAATATTTTTTTGGAACTTTAAAGTTGAACTAAACAAAATATAACAAATTAATTTTTATAAAGTATCACTTCTTATGTATTAATTAAATAATTTTAAATACTTTCTACAAAATTTACAAGAGAATTTATTTCTAGAAAAATTTAACTTTTGGTAAAAATTTACATCCTATGTCAACCAAATAACTTTAACAATATCTCAAATTAAACTCTTGGCTTATAATGGATTCAAATGTAATTCATGTAGCAAAATCTAAATAAGTGAAATAGGAAGTAAGCAAAGTAACGTCGATACAATTTCTTAAATGTACAATGATAATACATTTTTTATGGAAAAAAAGGATTTGTAAGATACTTAATTCAATTTTGAGATAACAGGATTTTATTCTTTTTAACTTCGTAAATTTGAAAATTATTTTTTTAAACTATACAAAATTTAAAATTAATATTCACTGTTGATTTAATTTATCATTTAATCAAATTAGATATTTTTAAGTAAGAATCACAATATTATAATTTGTTAATTAATTTTTATATTTTTTATAAATAATTTCTATATTATAAAATTAATAAGAGTTAAATTAGATATGTATAGTTTTAATTAGATAAAAAAATGATTAATGAAACTATGCGTAAAAAATATGAAATAAATTAATATTATATAATATTATAATTATTGTTTAAAATTTTTTTTAAAAATGATGTACTTTGACAAAATGATTAATCAAATTGATAATGAGTATTAATTTTAATTTTTGTAAAATTTTAAAAAAATAATTTTTAAATTTTCGAAATGAAAGAGAACAAAATTCAATTATAACAAAATTTGAGGGAATATTTTACGTTTTCTTCCATTTTTTATTAGAATAGCAGTAACAAGACACTTCAAGATACACGTGTAATTCTTAACTCCAAGTTAGGATATCGAAGGCAAAAAGTTCAAGAACATCAAATAGTATTGCAAAAGTGAGAATCATTCATTACGTCTGTGGATTGCAAGCTTCAAAATTCGCGGTTTTTTTTTTTTAATGGTTTGCAATTTTTACAAACCTATTCAATCCGGGAGGAAGCCACCCAAACTTAGAAAAATTTAGAACTATTTTTCTGCATCTTCTTTATTTTTTTTAAATTATATTTATTCATTCAAAAATTAAAAAAATTTATATAAATCTTAATAAAAATCCATTTTAACTCCCAATAATTGAATTCGTTCAGCAACCCGATAAGGTGATTTCATCGAGTTAGAGGAAGGAGAAAGAGAAGATAGTTGCATCTTTTTAGTGCTTGATCAAAATTTTCAAAGGTACAGTACGAGGTGGGTCAGGGAGTTCTGAGCAGAATGATAAGTGCGAAAGGAGGAAGAAAGAGAAAGAATCCCACTTAGCCTCTGAGTTTGATTTCAATTCATGCCTCTTTTGTCGCCACATATAATCGCATCGAAGCCGTGGTACTCTAACTTAGCCACACAGTGACACACTTCATTTATGAAGAAGGCCGCTTAGGCCGGGGCAGTGGGGAGGAAGGGGGTTTCCTGTTGGCTAGCTGTGAGATTGGGTTTCCGGACGCAGAACTGTTTTCTCTCCACAGCTACCTGCAGCGGTTAG
Source organism: Sindora glabra (assembly GCA_020226215.1). Lineage (NCBI taxonomy): Eukaryota > Viridiplantae > Streptophyta > Magnoliopsida > Fabales > Fabaceae > Sindora > Sindora glabra. The sequence goes on from CM035227.1 coordinate 79,984,815, forward strand.
AACTGGACAGAGTATTGATTGGCCAATTGAATTTAACCATTGGCTGTTGAATTATTTTGAATTAAAAAATATAAAATTTATATACATATCAATATTATATATAATAACTTGATTTATGATGAAGTGAAAAATAATACAAGTTAGTGGCATAAATAAAAACTTAAGAAACACAAGTGATAAAACTTCAATTTATATTAAATAATTTTTAAAACATACAGGTTCAGTTGATTAGAAAAATTATGAAGACATTGCATATCAATTGTTAAAAATTAAAATTGTAAAATTTTTACTGTTTTTAAAAAACTTGGAATAAGCCGGTTCAATTCACATTGATTTTTGTTGAACTATATGCATTTTCAGTTCCAAACTATTAACTGAATTTGCCCATTAATCGATTTACTGACTCACCAGTCCCATCGGAAAATGCCACAACCCATGCCACCCGATTTTACAGAAAAGTTGTGTATCTCTTATAAAAGTTTTAGAGTCTTGCTAATAGAAAAATTTATCACTCTATTCCAAATATTTGTACTCTCAATTTATCGGAGAAACTGAAGCATATCTGAGCAAAAAAAAAATTCTCTTATATAAAGTAAGAACAACGAGAGAAAATTGTGCCGACAAATAAGGGCATTTGAACAGTGACATAATTATTTTTTTATATAACAGAAATAACCAGTCATTGAATTAATATACATAAAATTTTAAATTTAATTACACATTCATAATATATTTTTAAAAATAACATTAAATATTAATATAATACTAAAAGCCTCGGCACTGAATTGAAATTGAGAATACTTGAAGCATGGCTGGCTAATTTGGAAAAGAATATATACTTAATTTATTTAGTCCCCACAATTTGGAGACCAAGGGAGTAACCCCACATGCCGTTGTTTATAGAAATAAACGGACAATACCGCAACACGTGGGATGGGGTCCCTATAGCATGCACCATTTTGCACCATATATATTTACGTGCACAGTGTCCTAGTATAATATAATATAATAATAATGAATTATGTATATCATGGCGCATTTCTTGACATTTAATAGTACCAATATGGATGGGGATGGTTCATGGTCCAATTTTCCAGTTCAAGGGCCCTACAAAAGTACGGCTGAATTCATCAGTTAACCTTCTTCCTCACCACTGCATTTTAAAGTTGGGACTTTAATTTTGGTACATATTGGTATAAGTTATAAACAGTTCCAGCAAAAATACTGAAACCTTTTAAGGTTAAAAGTGATGGTGAATACCGTTTGATTTAATTGCGTCTTCCCTTTTTAAAATTATATGTATTTAATAATTGAACTACTCTTATTAATAAAAATAAAAAATATAAAATTGATGGTGAATTAAATTTGATTTTAGACGTTAGTGGTAAATGTAATTGCATTGTTGGCCACCTATTTACATGGGACGCACACTATTTTGTGTGAGTCTTAATGTTTATGGATGAGCAATGACTTTAACTGCGCGATTAGGATTTTACAGGTGATCTGTATTCATTAAAATAAGAGTTACCGAGAAATTTTATGACATTTGATTCGTGAATTTTTTTTTGTATTTTCAAAAATATTTTAAGAAAAAGTGAGACTTTTATATTTGATTCAAATTTTAAAAAAAATATTTTTGAGTATATTTAGATTTTTGAGAATGTTTTTAACTCAATATTCCTACAAAAAAAATTTATGAGGAGAGATAAGTATCCTACATTCCTTTAACTTGAAAAATATTTATTTGATATAAAAAAATTATTTTACTTACTCTACTACTAACTATGATCGACTATTATATACTATTACATATCATTGATAACTACCGTCTACTATTACTTATTATCAATAATTACTATGAGCCACCATTTATTGTTGGCAATTATTGTTAGTTATTACCTATCATTGATGATTATTGTTTACTATCATCTATTTTCAATAACCACCGTCCACTATTATTTATTGCTGATAACTATTACTAACTATCTTTCATTGCCATTAACTATTATTTACCACTACTCATCATTGGTGAATATCGACTAATATTTATTATTGATGATTATTATTAACCATGATAATTATTATCAACCATTATCCACTATTATTGACTATTGTTCACTACTACTGCCCATCATTGATAATCACTACCAACTACTGCAGTAATTAGTATTAATGACTACCATTCATCACTATTCATTATTGATAACTATCATCAACTATCACCTATTGTTAGTAATTATTATTGACTATCACTCACTACCATTGATCATCATTCACCACTACTCACTGCTAATTACTATTGTTTATTATTAACTATTATTGGTAACCATAACTAACCATTATCTAATATCAATGATTGTCGTCAATCACTATTTATTATTACTGATTATCATTGACTATTATTTATCATTAATGATCATTTATTGTTGGTGATCACCATTAATTACTGCTCATTCCTAATAACCACTACTAGCTATCATATACAGTTGATGATCATTGTTAGTCACCACATACCACTGATAACTTTTTATATTTTAATGAAACTTTTTTAGTAATCAAACAACATTTTTTAAAAATATTCAAAATAATTAAAATATAATATTGTAACATTTCTTGAAATATTTTTAACTGAACCAAACAAAAAATTTTTATATTTCCAAGAATTAAATTCATAGAAATCACATTCCCATAAATATTAAGATTCCTACAAATGTTTGATTCTGTGAACCAAATGTCATTTAAGAAGTTAAGTGTTTTATCATCAAATTATTTTTTTTAAACTTCAAAGCAAATAAATTCAAATTAAAAATATAAATCTTAATTCATGAAATGCAATCCAATAATGAAAATGTTTAACCTCTTAAGAGATGGAATTTTCCGTAATGTTTCCTTTAAATTAAACTCTTACTTAAATTATGTAGTTTTATTTTTGCCTTAATTGCATAGACAAGCATCACAAGATTAAAAAGAAACACTGTAGTTAAATTTAAATTTAAGTTTTAATTGATGAAATCGGGGGAAAATAAACATGGGGATGACATTTTAAAATGAATAAAATATTTTATGTTCATAATTGAAGTTTGAAAAGGGTGAAATATGACCAGCAAAAAAATTAAAATTGAATTATGAAATTGCCTTTGATTTGTTTAATGGATGTATTTGTAGATTTAAAAATTATAAAAAAGTGTTCGCGTAAATTTTGAAATTAAAAGAAAATTCTAAAAAATTTTATTAAAATTGATGGAACATTAAGATTTTTTTTTCATATTTAAAAAATTTATGAAATTTTGTGTGACTGGTATAAGCAAAATATATAAAGAATTTTCTAACTTCATTAACAAATTTGCACAAGTTATCACATTTTTACAAAAGAAAATTATATTAAACTAACAAACTTTTTCCAACGAAAATTTTAAGACTTGTATTTACAATTTTTTAATCCTTGAAATTTTTTATGATTCAAATCTCTCTTTTTTGGGGGGCGTTCATTATGATTCAAAACTTGAGAATCTTCTTTGTATTGCCTGCTGGGTCAGTGCGGTGGCCTCGTATTTTGCTCTTTCTGATTCGAGAGTGAAGAGTGAAGAGTGAAGCGGTGGTTGCAGATCTTTCTGTGTACATAAAACTCATCGTTTGTGTATAAAACACTGTCAGCACTCTAACTTTGTCTAAATTTAAGCAAAATAGGAATATAATTTTTTCTAAAAAAATTAATAAAGAAAAATACATCAACCTTCCCTAAAATATAATATAATGCTATATTACAGAAAAACACATCAACCTTCCTGAAAATTAAAAGTGTGATTTTAAATAAATACAAGTTTTTACTTCAAGAAAAGTACATCAACCTTCTATAATATAATATTATATATTTCAATTTAAACTTTTCTTCATTAAAGTAACAAAAAATAAAAAAAAGATATTATAAATTTAAATCAATTGGCTTGTTCAAGCAATATATCAAGTTGAGAGAAAATGATAATTTAAGTATTTTAACATTAAAAATAAGATTTACTTAAATATAATTGATTAACAAATTATTACGATTATATTAAAATTTTAACTTTTTCATGGGTAATATTTTAATTTTTTGACTTAATAAAAATGTATTTTTTATTACAAAATACTTCAAATATTTTATATTGATAGATTTGGACTATATATTTATTTTTTCCACTATTTCTTAAAAATTAAAACTTGAATTTGAGAGTAGCTTTTCTCTTATGTATTAAAAAAGAATTGAGCACATTTTAAAATTATATGGAAGATTTATATAATATCGTTAAAATTTAGGAATGATTACTGTATTTTTTCTTTTATATAAATAGTAAATTTTAATTAAAAATTATGAATTTTAGAATAAAAAATTATTTATTATTTTCTTAAATTAAAAAAATGACAAAAAAAAATTGAAGTATCGTGTCTGGATTTTTTATTCCTCCTATCGCAGTGGTCCTGACTTTGGTGGCTGTGTTTGGAATATCATGATGGATGGTAAAATGATTATAGTGCCTTCGATCTGATGTGAGAGTTTGGGAGCGAAAAATAGACTTTAGGGTCTAAAATACGGGGACAGATGGTTGGAATTCTTGTAATGGCTCGAGAAAGGGCACTACCAATAATTGATTGGTTGGAAAAAGTGCCCTCCGGCGTAAGGGTTTCTCGTGAGCGTGGGGTTAACAATTTCAATTCTTTTTTTAATGGTAATATATATTTATAAAATACAGATAAATCTTATTGATCACGAATTATTTTTTCAACTTTTCATAATTTGACTTTTTGTTATAATGTGTTAGATACTGTTTAAATTTTTAGCATTGAAATTTATAATTGAGTATTAAACTGTGAGTATTTTTAATATTATATTTTGTGTGTTCGATAATTTTTATTTTAAGTACTAAACTTAATTTAACCATTAAAAAAATACATTCAAGATAAATTTGCATATTGGTTTGCTGGGAAATATAAAAAGTGTACACATTATTTTTTTACTTAATAAACCTTATATTATGATAACTATTAGTTTTATTGCAAACTACTGATAGATAAGATGTTGATTTTAATTAATTACTAATTAACATATATTATTTATCATTTTATTTATAAATTTCATTCTACATTCTCACTTTCCAAATGAGACATTTTTAAGATATATTTGCTATAAATTTTGTTGAAGCAACCCATCTATTTTATGATTTCATTTTTAGTGGATGGATGCATTTTTTAAAAATGTTTCACAACACATTTATAAATTTCTATCTAATCTCTAATTATATTCTTGAAATCTCTAAATGTTTGCATAATTGCTACAAGTTTTCATCTCACTCTTTAATATTTTGGCTACAAATGTAGAAATGTTGGCAATCATGTAAAGTATTTCCATTCATTTTTGTGCAATATAAGAGAATGACTAGAATTGTCACCACATAATTTGTGACATTTTTAAAAGTGCAATAAGAATTAGTAAGTGAAAAAGCTTTCTTCAACAAGAAAAAAGATTTTGACATTTTTGGTGATATTTTTCTAACTCACCATTTTTAATCCAAAGTCTCCAGCAATTTTAATCATCATAATAGTTCATGTCAAATGTTTACACTTTGGTTATGTGCTTAACTAATGTCTTAAGTTATAATAATTACCAATTCTATGAGAATAGATCAAACTTAAGATGTCAATTTTCTATTAATAATTGATATCTAAGTTTTTCTATACTATTAATAATTTTCGCTTTCACTATCAACTTGAAGCTTCTTAACAATACCTTAATATCCATTATCTAATTTGAGAGTTTGTGTTGAATATAAACATAGCTTACCTTCCATTTCATATGGAACATTTAAAGAAGGTGCAAATTTTCTCAAAAGACTTGCTTTCTCTGATATCTCTGGTTTTGCATATTGGTAACAACTTGCCAATATATGAAATTAAAGATATCAAGGAAGTTAGATCCTTTGACAAGAATTGTAACATCTTTAAATATGCCAGATAAGATGATGGGGAACTAACCTTGAATTTGATCTAAACTTTTGTATTAGTAATGGAGACACATGTATAGCCTAGACTTGGTAATGTTGAATATAACAATCTATACCTTCGAACTTAAAACTTCTCATGTAATATGAAAAGAAAAAGTAATTTTTCATTAGAATCAAAATTGAGGGACACCGCTTTTCTTTTTCTTTGTAGGGATGACAAAATTTATGTAGGATGCCATATAAAGGAACTAGAAGTAGAAGATAATTCCAAATGTATATAATATATATTTATTATAAATGACAAGTCATTTGTTCATTATAAATTATAGTGTTTGATGTATATGTCAATGTAATAATATGGAAATAAATAAAATTACAAAAATATATTTGGTAATAGATTGTCTTCTTTCTCACATATTTCTACATTCACATTCAATTTATTACTTTATATCTATTTAATTATATAAAAAGAATGTTATAATGTAAAGAAGAATTTTAATGCTATCGATTTCACTTGATTTATGCTTCATTTGTAAAATTGATTAGTTCAAAAATAATGTCATTATTTTTACAAATTCATACTTAATTTATAAAATTATAGCTTCAAAGATTATAAAAACAATTCCTCAATCAAAAGACATAGGGTTTTTTTTTATTAATAGATGTTAAAGTATCATAATATCAATTATTAATTAATAATTAACATTAAACATTTATAAGTATGATGATGCTATCTTATTATAGATGATAGTATTTTATAATAAACTTGACATTTTAATAACTGATGTGGTTTGCTTAAGCTAACTTTATACATTGATTTTTTTTAATAATTGACATGGAAACTATATGATATCACTGAATACAACAATTCACATTATTAAAAAATTACAAATGGATTGGCAGGTGGGAGAACAAAAATAGAAGACCAAAAATTAGTGGCACCATCTATGGAATTAGGATTCCTCTAACTTTTTGAAGCCTTGGACGAACTCTAAAAGAATTTCAAAGTACAAATTTTTTTTTACTCTTTAATGCAAATGAGGTATATGTTAGGTTTTGGATTAAATAATGTTGGAAAAAAAAATGCTTTTCAAAACCTACCAAGGATCCATGCAAAAAGGTCATAAATAAGTTATAGCATAATTCAAATTTGCTAATTTGTTCCAAATCAATCATGTTGAATTTGAAATCATGAATGCACAAACAATGTTCATTCAGCTTTTAATGAATTCCGAACACATGTATGCTCCTATGAATAACAATCACATGAATGATTTACCAAATCATGAATGCATGAATACATTTCATCACAAACATATGATTTGAATGATGAACCACAAATGCCATTTATAGGCAATCTCATTATATTATTCATACAAGCAATAAAAAGTAATGATAAAATTGGATGTAGTCAATCTTAATTCAATGCAATGCTAGTTATAGGTTTTTTTTGGTTTGAGGATCACTCATAATTCCTCTAAACTTTAAATGCTCTAGATTAGACTGGATAGCTAGGGTTTCCATCTAAATAAAATGATAAATTACTTAGAACAAATTGATTATGATATTTAACCAAAATTTCCTTAGAAAGGAGATAACTTGGGCTTTGATTATTGACTAGGCCTAATAATGATTCCAATCAATAATTAACCCATATTTAGTGTTACCTAAGTATAGTTTAATCATATTATAATATTACTTAGTGAAGCGTAATCATATTAGGTCTATCTTAGTTAAGACCTTTAGTATGACTAAAAGCTTTTAATTACATTATAACCCATAATATTTAACTTATTCTTTACATGCAATCCTATAAGCTCTCATTATATTAGTAGTGATCTTAAAATTCTATTTGAATATCATAGATAGTGAGTGGTGTCTAATAATATATCACTATCAACTAAGTAGTAAGAATATTAGTGATTCAACATAACCTTTTTCCATAACTAATACTAAATGTAATTTAGTCCCTTTTGTCTTAAATATCCAGATCAAACTTGAAGCATAGAATATTTTACCCATTTTATAGTTCAACCTATGTGTTTCTTCATTTTTAAGTAGACTAACTTAAAATAAATGAATCACTATCATATATTGATTTATTTGAGCACAACTAGGATTTTATAATCTTATTTAATTAAGGGACAAATAGATATCATTCTTTTAATATAGGAAGAATAAAATCCCATCTAAATAACTCGCATCTCTTTGCATGATTTATGGTATACCCATTCATGATTTTTTAGGCTAAGCTTATTATAAATAACATTAGATATTGTCAAAGTATACTACTTATGTAGAGAACTATAATGATTTTGGATTAAATGACCATGTACATCATTATCACTATAAGAATTGCCTATGATACTTACATAACAATATATGTAGCATTCTCACGGTAAGTCTATTCATTATATTTGTTCTCTTATATGTACTTATGTGCTAATTTGATATCCCATATTCATAAGTAATGAGATTTGGTTATCAACCAACATACATACTTGTCTTGATGCATGATCATTATCCATTTTATAAGAATAATGTTAACTATTCTAAAGACAAATATGTTATTTATTTATATTATGCAAATATTGTATTAAACACAATGGTCAAAATGTCTTTATATATAAAGAAAAACACAATACAATATATACTAATACAATCATATTATGATTAACCTCTAAAGTATACACTAACAGTCTCCTACGTGCACTAGAACTAATCACTTATACATCTAATACCAAGTGAACTAGTGTGACTATAGTGCTTTTACTATGATAGAGGCTTTGCCAATAGATCAATGATATTATTGTTTGTTAGTACTTTGTATATTTTTCACATCTCCTTTGTTAAAAGTTTTATGGATGAGATAGAAGTGCTGAAGCACATGCTTAGATTGTTAGTGAGATTTGGGTTCCTTAGCCTATGCAATGGCCTTATTTTGATCACAATAAAGGTTTCTTAGGTTTGAAATGCTAGGATCAATGCCAAGTTTAGTAATGAACTCCTTAATCCAAATAATCTCTTTATTTACATTGAAGGTAGTAATATACTCAACATTTGGGTAGAATTGACCACTAGTTCTTGCTTTAAACTTTTCCATCTTATAGCACTATCATATATGAAAAAGACAACTGTAATATGAGATCATTCTTATCAGATTGGAAACTAGTATTAGTGTAACCTTTTATGACTAGTTGCTTCTTACCTCTATATATCGAGAATGAATCTTTTATGTTTCTCAATTATTTAAGGATATTTTCTATAGCAATCTAGTAACACTTAACAAGATTTGACTAGTACCACTCGTTATGCTCAAGGCATATGAGTCATCAAGATAAATCTAATTGTTATTTCACATAGATCTTATTCATGTGGTCTCATTTTGTATCGTAGGATATTAAGCTTTAGACAAAGTTATACCATGTGACTTGGGTAATAATCCCTTTTTTGACTTCTGCATGCTAAACCATTTCAAGCACTTTGTTAATAGATGTACTTTGACTTAAGCTAAATAATTTTTTTAATTTATCTCTATAGATCTTAATACTTAGCATGTAAGTAGCTTTGCTTTAGTCTTTCTTTGAAAAATAATTCCTTAAACAAGGTATTATAGCTTGTAGTGAAAAGATATTATTTTCGATAAGTAGTATATCATCCATATACAATAAAAGGAAAATAATTATGCTTTCACTAACCCTTTTGTAAACATAAAATTTATCTTCATTTTTAATGAAATCAAACTTTTCGATCACATTATCAATACTAGGCTTTTATGCATGCAAAATTTTCTGCTAAGGATGATTAGGATTAAGGTTGTGAAATATTATAAATTTTTTTAATGCTATGTTAGCCTATAAGTATGCATCATAACCTTAAGAAAAAAATAAATTACAAATAAAAGTTTGCATATAAATGTATAGATTTATCTTGACTTTTGGTATGTGGTTGAAAAATGTTCAACTCTAGATGATTAGGGTTACAATTTAGATGCATATAAACATATGATTGTGTTTTAGGGTATATAGTTGAGAATATGTGCATACATAATTAATTAATAGTTATTTAATATTTCATTAACTATTCCTATTTTGTTAATGTAGGTTTTATTTGAAAGATAATCATGATAAAGGGATAATGATTTGAATATCCTTGGATAGAAAAATATCTATACAATTAGAAGCTAATTTAGTTTTCTCCAATAACCTTTTCTTTATGATTGTTACAATTATCAAATGATAATATGCTTATTTTTCCCTTGTAACTTGAAACATGGTCTAGCTATATGCCAACACTTAGTAGTTCAATGTTCCTCTAATGAGGTTTATTTAATCCATTGTGCTAATTGTATGAAATTTATGTAATGGGAAGTGTGGCTTTTATTCTAGTTAATCTATTTGTATTGGATTAAAGAACAAAAGATTGTGTAGTGCAATGCAAAATATTGGTTTTTAGTATTTTGAAATTAGAGTATTGCAGAGCTAGTTTCTATTTCATTGGAGGGCTTTTTATGTATTTAAAATTAGGAGTAATCTAGTAGGAAGTGTACTAAGAAGTTGTATAAATGAATAGGAGTGTATAAAAGGGAATATGTTTTTTTTAGGGGCCGAGGAGGGGGTGAGAACATGACCAATTGGTTATTTAACATACTCAATATGATATATAAGACATTTCATGTCAATTATTTAGCAAACCTAATGTTTAATATTGATTTTCAATGATAGTTATGTGGTAAAAATTGACATCATTTTTTAATAATAAACATCATACCCCACCATATTGTATTTTTCATGAGAAATACAACATTTTATAGATATAAACATTAATATTATTTTAATTTTTCAAGTTAATGATATAATTGTCATCATAATAAATATATAATGATAGCAGATTAAACATCAGTTAGAAATTGATGTTTAACTCACCATACACCTAACATTTGTTTGCAATTATGTAGTAGTGAAAATAGTTAGTTACCTCTTACTACACTATGAAATTACTCTAGATCCATGGGTGAATACATAATCTGTGGTAGATCTTCTTATATCATGATCACTAGCATAGTTGACATCATAATAGCTAACTTAATTGTACATATCTCTTTTGTATAAGAGACTAAAGTCTATTGTTCCTTTCGCATATTTTAAGATATGTTGAACAACTTCTAGGTAATTTTTTTTTAGATTTTGCATAAATTGGCTTACTATCCTAACTTAATGAGCAATATCCAAACATATCAAAGTTTAGTAGATTAAGCTATTAACTAACTGATGGTTCATGGTTGAATTGTATAGATTTTCCCTTTTACCACACATAACTTGGCATCATGCTCCTATGGAGTTGAAATAGGCTTATAATTTAATAACCTAAATTTCTCTGATAAATCTTTAACATACTTTTATTGATATAGAAATAACCTATTTTATTTATTTCAATCTCAAGCATTACAAAGTTTTTAAGTTCTTTAAGTTTTTCCATATAGAAACAAACTACAAAATTTTCTTTGCTTCAATAAATCTTTTCATTACTATCCCAACTACTTGAGTGATATACATGCATTTCAAGGTTAGGTAGATTGAGTTACCAACTAATTAATGGTGCATGGTTAGATCATATGAATTTTCCTTTCTATCATACATAACTTGACATCATGCTCCACTAGAGTTGAAATAAGCTTACAATCTAATAACCTAAATTCCTCTAACAAATCTTTAGTATACTTTTATTGACATAGAAATAACCTATTTTTATTTCTTTCAATCTTACTCTTGAAAAAATTTTTAAGTTCTTCAGGTTCTTTCATCTATAAATGAACTACAAAATTTTTGATTACATCCTTTTTAAAATATAATAAATTCAAATTTACTTTATGAAATGAGTAATTACAATATCCGTTATGCCTTTGAATTGAAATGGTAATGATGAAAGCATATGAAAAATTTTAATGAATAAATATAGATGAAATATGATGTAAAAATTGAAAGTTGATGTTTTAGGAAATCTTGAAATAAGGATTTTACAAGAAATAGAGGAGGAAGATATAATATAATAATAATGGATGTGATTATAAATCATTAGAGGTGAGTATAAAAACCCTAAAATCAACCCATCCTCTTATTTTCATAAAGAAACCTTAGGGTTTGTTTGATTTGGGGGGAAATGAATTTTTGAAATTCATTTTCTAATTTTTTCATGTTTAAACATTCAAAAAGTTTAGTCAAAAGGAAAATAAATTCTAGTCAATTAGAAAGTTATATTATTTTTTGAAAAAGTAATTTCCCATTTTGAAAAATAGAATTTATTTTCTTTGTTACTTAATACATCCATAACCAAGCCCAAGCTTTCCTTTTCTGTCTTTTCACCTTGTTACATAATTCCGATCATAAAAAAAAATTAATTTTTATTTATTAAATATTTTCACGATGGATGATCTATTTCTATTTTTATAAAATTTATTTTTATTTATTAAAGTTTAAGTACACATTTTTATATAATATTCACTAAACTATTTTCCCTTTCTGCCTCGTGATAGATACTTTATTATATAATATTTTACAATAATTAATTAAACTAACTATATGAATCTATGTATAAGATTTTATAATGCTTTTAATATATATTTTATTATTAGAGATCAATCATTATTTGACAACTAGGCAACAAGAATGATAAAAATTTTATAAATTTTTTTAAAAAAGTAAATAAAATTATAATAAATTTGAAGTAAATAATTTTAATTTACTTTAAATGGAATTAATTTTTCTTTATGCACTAAATACTAGAAAATATTTTTTCTTTATATACCAAACAATAAAAAATCAAATCATTTTCTAGAAATATGTTTTTTTACGAAAGCATTTTCTAAAAATTTTATTTTTCTCTAAATCAAATGGACCGTTAGTTTCTTTCTCCTTCTCCTTCTTTCTCTTCCACTTATCCCTGAAAATCAAGTAAGTGGAAAGCAAATCTTTATTAATTTCTTCATTTAATTAAGGCAATAAAATATCTATTTTTAAGATTCTTTCTTATCTTCTTTTTGGTTTAAAAAAATTTAGTGAGTTTTGGTTCTAATTAGAAATTGGAACCCTAATATAAGAAATCTTTAATTTGGTGTGATTAAGGTCAAACATTTTCAAATCCAACTTTCTAACATCTTCCCCCACATGAGATGAGTGGATACTCCACCTTTCCATGTTAGATATTAAAGATTTAAACATGAATGTTATATTTTGAATTTTTATGAAAATATGAATGTAATGGCTTAATTGATGTGTTGATTTGTGGTTTGAGTTGGATTTAGTGATGGAAATAGTATCAATAACATAAGGATAATGTGTATTTGTGAGTTGGCATGGAATTGTGACATGAAAATGCATTTGGGTGATAAAATGTTAAATGAATAGTGCTTTTTTGCATTAGAACTCTATATAATCAATCCAAAATAATTGGTTGTTGTTCCAAAATTCTAGATAGGGTTGAATCTTGTCATAACTCATCTTTGGATCATTGTGACTAGTGTAAAGATATCAACTAAATATATTTATAGGATTTTCTAAATTAACTAATCTATGAAAAATTTACTTGTTTTTATAAAATATGCATGATATAAAGAGATAAGATTCACTATTATTTTTTTAAATTCTTGTATTAATTAAAAGATAACTTTTCACAATTGATGATGTTCAATCTTTTATATAAATTTCAAAAAATCATATGTGTCAAATCTTTATGGAGTCAAAATCCAAATTAAAATAAGTGATTTTCTTTTTAAGAGACCCAAAAATCCAAACTGAAAGTGAAGTGATTTTTAAGAAATATTTATTTATTAAAAAGTAGATCTTTAAATAAACATTTTTGAAAAAAGGATAATTCATTTGAAATACAAACTTGAAATTGATTTACAAAACTTATTTGAATATTATTTTTTTGAAAATTTTTCAAGAGACCCAAAAATACTTTATAAGGAAACTTTATGAAAAACTTAGTAATGTCTTTCCATAGTTCAAACTAAGAAACTAATATAATAAAATAAAATCAAGTTTAGAAAAATAAAAAAAAATCAAAAGATCATACGTTGTTGAAAATTCTTTAGAGATAACTTCAAGTTCAAAAATTAGTTTTTTTTGGAAATAGATTAGAATTAATTTAAAAAATAATACTTAAAAAATACCTTGAAAACATTTAGAAAAACACTTGAAAAAGATATATATTCACCTTTTTTATTAGGTAAAACCTTTTTTTTTTGTGTTTCTACAAAAATTTTCATATGATCCCTTGTTACTATTTGTAACAACCCTTGAATAAATGTATATGAAAAGAAACATATAAAATATACAATAATGTAAATTAAATATATACATATTTTATATAAATAGAGTATTAGGGTTTTACCATGCCCTTTTGTCAAAATAATTGTGATAATGCTATAACAAGTTAGTGTAAATATATATAATACTATAAATGAAAAGAAAAGAAAACAAAGTGACAATTGATAACTTAATTTGTTCACTAATTCATTAGAAATAAAAAGTCGTGTTTGTCTTGTGGTTCTCTATAGGGCTAAGTGGAAATTCTATCAGTATGTTCCATATATGTACATGTTCTAACAAATGTTTGTATGTAATACCCAGAAAAAATTTAGTAGTAAAAAAGGAATAAAATTAAGTTAAATGATAACTATTAGTAAGTAATTAGAAAAAAATTTTATTTGTTCCAACAAATGTATTTATTAGTAATAGTAGAAAAAAATATGTTAGAAGTTGTTAAGAAAAATTTTAAGTATTTAAGATTTAAGGTTAATAGAATTTTAGAGGAACTTAGTGTTTTTACTCAAGTGCATCCTGAAACTATCATAAGGTGGTAAAAATGAAAATTTGGAGCCATGCATGTTGGCATGGACACTTGTTAGAGGGAAAGAAGGGAATTTAGTTTAGTTTGAGGGCTTTAAGGTAATTACAAAATAAATTTCATATTTACAATTAATTAAGAATAAATGAGGTAGAAAAAATATAATATTTTATTAGAAGACTTGGTTATCAAGAACAAGAATATACTAAAGAATTTGGCATAAGAATATTTAAAGGAATATATGCTTATATGATAAGCTTAAGGAAAGTGTTAGTAAACTAAGCCTATTAGTTTTTTGTATGCTAAAATGTATTGGTTTAAGCCTTATATCTTATAACCCTATATTTTAATTATAAATAGATATTACCTTCCTTAATTGGGGATATGGTCTCACAAATCACTTTTCCTTATCTAGAGCCATCTAGGTATCTTCTTTCAACCTAAATTAAAAGAAAATCAAAACTAAACAACCTAAACTTCTTCTTCCTCTTCCTTTTTTTTTCCTATGCATGACTAGGTCATAATAATACTGGCAACAATTTAGTGTTGTGTTTTTAGAGGCATGAAATCATGAATGAAGAATTATAATATAAAGGTGGTATTGTTTGATTGTGCTTAATGGGTGCTACTGACTTTTTTTGCAATTGGCGGTGATTTTTGGCAGGTTTTCACAATCTAATTTCACAAAACTGTAGGTTAATGCTTTCTAATAGCTTATGATTGGTGCATGCAATATATGTGCAATGTTTTCTAGAGCATGTGAACACCATGTGCAACACTATTTCTCAACGCATGGCGGCACATAGCACATTCTTTGGTAGTGATTTTTTTTTCAGCAAGTTCCCCAGTAATTTTTGCATTTTTCTATTGGCTGGGTTTGTGATTTAGGCTTTATTTTATTATATTTTTCTCTCTTTTATATTTATTATTTGGTTTTAATTTTTTTATTTGATGTGTTGGCAGAGATTAGTAAATTTGAGTCTAGTCTGAGTGAAAATAAGTTGGATTTTAAGTCCCTTTTCTCTAATTTAACACTAACTACTATAAAAATAACTAATAAAAAACTTGATCATGACAGATGTGAATATATTGCATGGAGAAAAGCTATTAAATATTTCTTTGAAAGGGTTAGTAAATCTAATCACTTGATTAATGACCCATTAACTAACAATATGAAAACTTAATGGATTATGAAAGATAGATGACTATTTGTTATAATAAGTAATACCTTAGAGAAAGAAGTTGAAAATAATTGTGTACACTACAAGATAGTCAAACATCTATGGACAATCCTTAAGACTCTTTTTTCAGGTAAAGATAATTTAAGTTGCATATATGAATTATGTGTGTTTATGTTTCAGCAAATATGTAAGGAAAGACTATGTCTTAGATTTATACTAAGTGGAACAATATCTATGAATAATGGGAAAGTTTTCCCATTTTGAAGATGTCAAGGCAATGTGTATTTAGAGAGAACAGTTAGCTTTTATGTCTTTTCTTATAAATTTACCTGCTAAATCCATTCCTATTCATCAATAGATCTTATCTTGCTTTGACTAGTTAACTTGATAGTCTATTTTTTCTTATGTTCTTCGAGTAGCTTAAGAGATGCCATCAGTTTCCCCATCTACTTCTCTAGTTGACTCTTCTACTTTGGTCAGTTTTAGTACTCAAGAGAGTCTTAGTGGTGGTAAAGGAGATAGAGGTAAAGGTTGTAATCTACCTAATAATGATATCTATTTTTATCGCAAGAAACTGGGTCATATAAAGAAAACTTGTCCAAAGTTAATTGGACAATAAACATGACCATTCTGATTTGCATATACTACTTTTAGCCCTTCTGCACTAGAATCTAAGCATGTAACCTTGACAAAGGATGAGTATAATACTTAATTTAGTTCTAGCTTTCATAACAGCCACCAATCCTACAACAACCATCCTTCACTCAATCTACTATTATTTTAATTTAGATAGGTAATCCTATTACACATCTCTCCTATTCCAAGTCTAGATGGGTAATTAATTTTGGGACTATTGATCATATGAAAGGAGATATATGTGTTTTTCCTTCTTTTACATTCTTATCCTTTTATATCACTCTAGCTAATTACTTTTTTTGGTAGGAGTGGCACAACCAATATTACATTTGATATTTCTTTAATTAATATTTTCTATCTTCTTAAATTTCTATTTAACTTACTTTTAGTTAGTTAAATTACACGTATTTATAACTGTGATGTTTTCTTCTTATTTAATTATTTTGTTTTTTAGGATCTTTTGATAAAGAGGATTTTTGGTAAAGATCATGAAATTGGTGGATTGCATGTGCTTGATGGTGATTTCTTTCAACCTGTTCCTCCATCCATTACTACTACACCACCATTACTCCATACTAGTTACATTGTCAGTTAGCCTACCTTTCATTATCATTCTTAAAGAAATTATGTCTTCATTTAAGTTTTATTTTGCATTTTGATTATGAGTCATGTCAATTTGCTAAATAACATAATTAGTTTTATGTTCCTAGAGTCAATTAATGGATTGCATCCCTTTTTAAGTTAGTTTATTCTGATGTTTAAGGTCCTTGTCTAGTTATATCTAAACTTTGTTATCATGATTATTTAAGAACTACTTGGCTTTATTTAATGAAAAATCATTCTAAGTTATTTGATAGTTTTTATGCCTTTCATGTTGAAATTATGGATCACTTTCATACTTCTATTCAAAATTTGTACAATAATAATGTTAAAGAATATTTTTCTTCCTAGTTTTCTTTATATTTATCCAAGCATGGTATCATACATCAATCCTATTATATGGTTACTCCATAATAAAATGGGGTAGCTAAATGAAAAAATCATAATTTAATGGAAGTTTCATATAAACTTCTATTTCAGATGAAAGTTCTTAAGGTGTTTTAAGTAGAAGCTATCTCTATAACTTGTTTTCTAATCAATAAAATGCCTTCTTTAGTTCTTGATGGTGAGGTATTTTCTTTAGTTATTGATGGTAAGGTAATTTATTCTCTCTTGTTTTCCTTTTAACCATTATTTTATCTCACTTTATGTATCTTCAATTGTACTTATTTTATTCATGATTATTAATTTCAAATTTCTAAACTAGATCCTCAATCTTTAAAGTGTGTTTTTCTTGGGTATTCTCACACTCAAAAAGATTATTATTGTTATTCTTCTAACCTAAGATGTTATTTTGTATTTTTTAATATTACATTTTTTAAGTCAATTCCTTTCTTTGATTCTTCTACAACTACTGATTCCTTACCTAAGTATGAATTTATTAATAATTATTTCTTCATCTATACTATTGCATCTCAAAAAGTCCCCACAATAACAACCCTACCATCAAGTGACAAGCTAATTACTGAATAGCCATTAGCTTTTTCTCCTCCACCAATGACTTCTTCATTAGAAGATTCACCTCTTCCACCTTTTAACTTTGATGTTTTTATTACCTGTTAGAAAGGTAGTCATCCTATATCTCATCCTATCTCTAATTTTGTGCCATATTCTACCTTATTTTTATTTTTTTAGTCTTTTATTACTTCTTTGAATTTTATTACCATTCTTAATCTGTTTCAAAGGCTTTTTCTCATGATAGGTAATGTGCTACTATGAATGAAGAGATAGAAGCTCTTGAGGATAACAATACTTGGGAGCTTATGCCTTTACAAAGTGGTAAAAAGCCTATTAGGTGCAAGTGGATATACATAGTCAAAGCTAAACTAGATGTTTCTATTACTCGATTGAAAACTAATTGATGGCTAAAGGATATGCATAAACTTATGGTATTTATTACTTTAATAGTTTTTCTCCTATTGCTAAGATAACATTTATTTGCTTATTTCTCTCTATGGTTGCCTTTTAGCATTGGCCTCTCCACCAATACATGGAGATGTCTATACGGAGCAACCTTCTAGTTATGTTACTTAAGGGAAGAAAGGAAAAGTATGTCAATTAAAAAAGTGTTTATATGCTTTAAAGCAATCTCCTTAAGCATGGTTTGACAAATTCAATAATGTTATAACAAAGTTTGGTATGAAGAAAAGTGATTATGATCATTCTGTATTCTACCAACATTCTAAATTTGGATGTATACTTCTTACCATTTATGTTAATGATATTGTTATTACTGATAGTGATCAGGTGGAAATTTTAGAATTAAAAAACTTTCTTCAGTTCAAGTTTTAGACTAAAGACTTAGGACTACTTCAGTATTTCCTTCGATATTAAGATTATCCAAAGTAAGAAGGGAATTTGTTTACTTAGTTCAAAACCATGTGACACTCTTATGATATTAAATGTTAAGCTTGGATTGGAAAAATGAGAATTGCTAGAATATCCAGAACATTATAGAAGATTAGTGGGCAAATTGAACTACTTTACTATCACAAGACTTGATATTAGTTTTTCAGTGAATGTAATAAGTCAATTCATGAATTCTCCAAGAACTTCTCATTGGGATGCAATTATATATATCTTAAAATATCTAAAAAAAGCATTAGGGCATGGAATATTATATCAAGATTATGCTTATTGTAGAATTGAAGACTTTTCTGATGCTGATTAGGTAAGGTGTCTTATGGATAAAAGGTTTACCTTAAGTATTGTGTGTTTATTTGCTAAAATATTGTATCTTGGAAAAGTAAAAAACAAGTAGTGCTATCTTAATCTAGTACAAAGTTTAAGTATCAAGCCATGACTCATGTTATTATTGAACTTGTGTGACTTTCTTATTTTTTTTAGTCAGCTCAAAATTGCTTCATCTAGAGCCTTGCAACTATGGTGTGATAACTGAGTAGCCACTTACATTGCAACAAAACAAGTGTTCTATGAATGGACCAAGCATGTAAAGGTTGATTGTCACTTCATTAAGTAGAAACTTTAGAAGGGTATTATTAATTTTAGACATAAAAGAATTAGGGAATAACTTACTGATTTGTTTATTAAAGCTCTCCTAAGAAAGCAGCTGATGATATTTGTAGCAAGTTAGGCATGTTTGATATCTATGCTCCAACTTAAAAAGAAGTGTTAGTGAACTAAGCCCATTAGTTTCTTGCATGCTAAGATATATAAACCTAGGCCTTGTCTCTTGTAATCCTATATTTTTATTGTGAATAGACATTGCCTTTCTTAATTAGGCATATGGCCTCATAAATGTCTTTTCCTTAACTAAAAGAATATGCTAAGTATTATACTTGGGATTGAATATCACATCATTTGATTTTAAAAGTAAGTTTAGATGGGAATATACTATGAATGATGCTTAAGTAAGAATATTCTTTGCATAATTCTAATTAAGATAAGCTTAAAAGTAACTAGGAGAATTAAAATGTAATTAATCCTTTACTTAGAGAACTAAATTGTGATTTGCTTGGTTGAGGGAGAATTAAAATTATGCAAGCATGATGAAAGTGAAAGAATATGCTTAGAATGGATGCTCTACATTTCCCCTATATATAGCTTAAGCCTTAGTTCATTTTTGTAACATTCCAATAGAGTTAGAAAGAAAGAGAAAAATGTGTAGAGAGAGAAAGTGAAAAATAAAGTTAAGTGTTTAAGTGTTCTTTCTATTTTTTAGAGAGATTTCACTAAATTCTTGAGAGTTAGTTAGAGATAAAGCTTTTTTGATCTCTTCATAAAGACAAAAGCCTATAAATATCTATGAATTCATCTTCTTTTCATAATTTATTTCAATCCTTCACTAACTTTATGTTATATTAGGGAAACAAATGTTGCAAGATTTCTTGTGTAAGTAGAGATCTACTGCTTGTCTTTTTAATTTTCCTTTAAGAAGATCTGCTATATTTGAAATATATGTATATCTTATGGTTGATGATATGTTAAAACAATGATTATTTATGGTAGATTATTTGTTATATTTACTTTGTGGTTGATGGTGTGTTGAATCCATGATTATTATAGTCATTAGTTTGAAAGAATTCTCTTGAAAAATTTTATGATGAAAAGTTGAATGTGATGATTTGGAAATGATTTCTTAAAAATAGTAAAGTTTTGGAAGCATGATTTTACATAGAAATGAAAAGAAAAAATTGATGAAAATACAAGAGGTTACCCTCATGTTTCTTGCTTTAAAATAAGCAAAAATTCTATTTTTATGACATAAAAGTTGTTACAATATGTTTCAAAATTGATTGGAGATGATTAAATACTTGGGTATCAAGTTCTAAAACAAAAAAATGGTTAGGTTTTGCTTTAAGAGGACTCTTAGGTTTTGCTTTTTTTTAAAGGGAAAATTATGTTTTTGTTAGAAAATCTTGCTCTATTATGTTTTAAATTATTTTCAAAGCTTTGGTATTCAAACATATGAAGGATTTTTTAAAGTAAAATAACTTGAACTTGAGTTGGCAAGCGACTATTTTCACTATCAAAATAGTGCAAAAAAATTTGTTTTATGACACTATTTTATCTCCTACAACTATTTTAATTTGTAATCATCTTAATAATTTTCGTAACTTGTTTTTAACATAAAAAGGGTTAAAAATGATGTTTAAAACCTTCAAGAACATTCTTGAATTTTTCATAAAAATTCTAGAAAATTTATAGAGAAAAATTGTATTTTCAAGCTCAACATATTTCCTTTCAAAACTATTTTGATAGTTTGAGTTTTGAATAATTTTTAGGGATTTTTTTAGCATAAAAATGGTTGAAAATGATATTTTGTGCCTTTATTTTTTAAAAAAATTATGAAAATTTTTCGTTAAAGTTTAATATTTAAAATAGAATTTTCAAGAAAAGTGTGTCTCTTTTGAACTATTTTGATAATTTAGTGTAAGGGTAATTTATATGATCTATTTTGAACAAAGGTAAAAATTAAAATTTTATTTTAAATCTTATTTTATATATTTGGAGTTTTTCATTAATTTTTAAAAAAGTTTGATACTTTAAATGGATTTTTTAGGATCGGTATGCTTAATAGGGTGCAATTGAGGAGTCTATATGAATGTTTGAAAATTTATGGTGTAAGAAAAGTGATTTTATTGAATTTTTTTTGCTAAATTAGATTATTAATTCTTTGTTTTAAGTGTGTAAAAATATTACTCAAATTTGTTAAAAAGGCACATAAATTATAGGCTTAAATGTGCCTAGGCTTGAAAGTTGTGGAACTTAGAAGAATCCAAGTTTGTTTGCTCCATAATTTTCAAAAAATATGTGTAGTATTTGTTATATGACATATAATCTTCCATTAAGCAAAATAATAAATGGAATTGATAATGTGAAACTTGTTTCTTAATATTGCAATAGATTTCAAAGTACTCCATGGGTTTTCATGATAAAATCATGATTTAGGTTTGATATTAGTGCATAGCTTACACTATGAATTGGTTATGAATATATATGCACTAGTGATTTTATGTGCAAGGGTATTTGTGAAGGATAATGAACTCTTGCATGGAAATTGATACAATAATCTAGTATATGGAAATAAAAACTTATTATCGTTAATTGACAAGTGACGAGGTAAGAATAGGTACTAATTTGCTAGATTACATTATTATGAATATAATATTTTTGTTTTGTGATATTTATGACATTGAAGGTATTCGAACCCTACCTTGGTATTTGGTGTGAAATTGTGAAAAAGCATCTAAAGACTATATGAGTTTGGCTTCATTAATGAAAGTGTCAAAATCTATGAGTCTATATTTGGTAAAATGAAAGTGTTTAAAGATTACATGAGTCTATTCTTACTGATAAAAGTGTTGGACGACCATGAGTTTGTATTCATTAAAATGAAAGGTGTCAGAAGCTTGAAAAACTATTTTCATTGTAATGATCTGTATAAACTAGCATTAGAAGTTAGAAATATTTTCTTCACTATACCAAAATATGAGATGGGATAAAGTTGGTTTCGAAGTAATAAGTTGGTAATCCTGCTTGCCTCCTTCCATTCCTTATTGTGTAGTTATGTTGAAATATATGCTTATGACTATCCTTGGACTTATCTTCTATTTATAAAGCATACAAAAATATTAAATGTGTGAAATGTTTAGAAAAAAGGACTTCTAACAAGAAAAGCTATCTTAATATATATTTTGTATATATTTAATTTTCTTTGCTAAAATCAATTAGAAAATTTGTATGATAGCCATCTCACTAAATAATTCATTACTCATTATACTTGTAGATATATTTTTAGGTACTTTTGATGGCACCAACAATAATTGTTGATTAATGGTGGCATATATATAAAACTGCTTATAAATGGGATAGGTTGGAATTTTACTTTAGCATAGGCATGGATAACAATAGCACTAATAACAATTTTTAAAGATCTGTATTTGAGGACCACATTTTGCCTTATTTTGATAACCTACTAACAATTAGTTTAATTAATAACTATCATTTTTAAGATGCTAGTTTTCAAATTTTATTCTATATAATTATATTTTAATTTTTCTATATAGTTAATTTTTAACTTAACTCTAAAAATTAGTGGGTTTACTACATAAGCCTAGGCATTTTACTTTTATTGAGAGGATGATTTTGGGATGTATGACAAGTTGGCCTATGGTTTCTTAAAGGAAAAAGGAGATATGAAAAATTGAATAACAAACAGGTTTTACATACCTTTAAGTTTTAAAACCCCTTATTAAATATTAAAGAGTCATTTCCTCTTTATAAAGAACTTTTCAAGTTATTATTTGAAAAAATAAATTCAATTTTTAATCAATTTCAAGAAAAAAAATGTTATCTCTAATGTATTTTGTAAATAAGATCTTTTAGTTTTCTAATTTTTTCCTATCTATTAAAGATATTGTTTACACAAATTTAAGGATTTTATTTGAAGTTATTATCTATTTTTCAAAACTTTGAAAGATTAAACCTCATCAATTTGAGAGAAGTTATTTATTGATTTGATAATACATGTTTTGAAAAAAGTATGAATTTTCCAAACTTAGAATCTTTGCATATTATATGTTTTTAGAAAATAGTAAAGGGTTTATTTTAGAAAGGCTTGTAAGGATATTTGATTGACATCTTTACATTGGTTATAATAATCTAGAAATGGGTTGAGACATTGTAAGCATAATGGTTGGCATTAGGCACAATATTTGCAAAAATATAATCATAAGTAGAGTGACTAATGAAATTACTCAATAATATAGTTATTACATAAGTTTTCTAATCAATTATAATTCAAATAACATTTACATACAAGACATATACCAAAAATTCATTTTCTTACTAGGAAATATTTCTCATTAAATCATTTTATGTATTGCATTAGTAACACCTAGATAGAATATAATTTATTTATAAACATAATATAAACATTTAAACAACTATTAAATGGCTTGGAGATATAAAAGATTCCGTCTTGTAACTTTGAGCAACCTTATCCCATGCACATCCTAATCTTGTTTCTTCAGGGTTAGCTTTATCCCATGTATCCTTTAGTGTGACTTGGAAGTTAAGGCATTGGAACAAACCCCAAAACTTTGCATAAGGTTTTGTATCATATAAACATGCCACACATCATATATGGCATTCGAGCCAACAATGTTACATATGGCATATAGTCATAATTTCACATACGACATAAAGGCAATTTCATATGGGGTTCTTACTAATCCATTTTAAATAAATAGGGTAAGGTTAAAATATCAATTGTAGCCATAATCAAAATATGAAATAATCTAACAAAAGAAATTCACAAATTTACTTTGTCACTTTTCTAGTGATCACAAGCATTATTGGTGTTTCCATAGGATATACTATGTCACTTTCAAAAGCTCATTGATGGTTATCAAAGCTAATTAAAATTAAAATTTATCAATTTGATGAAAACTTATAGTACAATGCAATAAATTAAGTCAAACTTCTAGCAATCTACTTAATATATTTATTATGTTGATTTATTAACTATGTTTATAGAATTATCTAAGCCTTTTTATGAAATAAACACAAAAGAAACAAATGCAAGTAATTATGAAAATTAAGAATGCACAATTAGGGCAATTATGCAAACAGTATGCATGCAAAATGTAGTAAGCAAAATAGAATTGAATTAAAGGGATTTTAATTTGAAATTAAATAAAATGCAAGATTGAAAATGGAATATAGAATTATCATAAAAAAAAGAAAAATAAAAACATAACTGATACAAAGAAATTAAGAACTACTTAGTAGATTAATCATAGATCAATTTAGATTTGATAATTGCAATTGATTTCTTAGCTTAGAATCATTTAGAACTCCTGTAATAATTCACAAATTCTATATTAGATTATCATTTAGGATTTGATCAACTTAGACTAGAAGAATTAAGTAACCATCATAATTCATAAAGTTAAATCTAAATCAATTTAAATATAGAATTTAGCTAAATTGAAGGATCAAATCAAAAACTTCTGATTTAATAATTCAATCCTCTATTCTCACATGAATAATGGTAATTAGGTAATCAAAATTCAATATAAAACTAAATAAAATCAAAATTCACATAAATAAATACAAATTATACCAAATCTGTATCTAATTCATGCAAATCCAAAAAAACAAATAAAAGAATTAGAGAAAGAGCAGAATTTATTAACAATTATTAATATTACGAATTAAGGTCTCATAATCCAAGCCAAGTTGAGCCTTAAAATCCTAGAATCAATGTAAAATTTATCCTTCCATGGATAAAAAGAAAAAGCTTAGAGAAAGGGAGAAAATTGTCCGAGATGTGTGTTTTGCCTTTGGAAGCATAAATTGTTAAATTTGATTTCCTCTTCTACAAAATCTAATGAGTCGAGTTTATATGCCCCCTAGAGTTACAAAGAATGGGGCCTTAATAATTTCAAAAGCCCATAACCTAATTTTCAAAATAACATATTACAGGACTTACTGTAATAAAATCTCAAAGGTCTTCCTTCTAGCTATTATAAAATCCCTAAAACTTTGTAATTTCCCTAAAGTGAATCTTGAATCATCTTGTGCTAGGTCTTGGGAAACTTTTAGCACTAGTTTAACCAAATTAGACCTCTAAACCTCCATTTAAAGACTAAAAATTGCAAATGGGTCAAGTGGGATAGCACCACCATTTTATCTTCATGACCATATTTGACTCTCCAAATGTTTGAATTAGGTCCTAGCCAAAACATAAAAGTTTTAAAGATCTCTCTTATTTTTCTAATAATATAAAGACCACCCAATTTTGACATTTAAAACTCAAATCATGGCTAAAAATCTAAAATATTGAAAAAATATAACATTAATCAAGCAATTTAAAAATATTGAAAAACTAACTCTTAATCGCATAACAAGACTAATTCCATAACATGAAATAAACTAAATTGCATAAAATAGAAGGAAATAATATAGAGAAAATCTTGCATATCACTCATCAACATGGAGCTTTATTCATGGATATTCTTACATATGAACACAGTAGTGCATAAATAAATTGAAGAATAGTTCATATTGACATTTTCATACTAATGTGATAATTTCACTATAAAACTAGTGGAGTAGTGCCCATTTTTTCATAACATATCCATTATTAATGAAACAAACTTTGAAGCTAATAATTTCATGTAATTTTACGTGATTCATCAATCTAAATATCAATCAAGGATTAATATTCATCATATGGTCTTTATAACAAATTAGATATATTCAACTTGGATTTTCCACATTCCAAAAATTCTATTTCTAAGGAGTTTTAATCTTATGCATTGCATATTATTATAATAAATACAAGAGATATTTTTTTTAACAAATCATTCATTTAATCTTGCTTCCTAGTAGTACTAAAACCACAAGATTTCATCATACAACAACATTCAAAAATTAAGAAAACAATCATAAAACCATTTTAAGTTTTAACAAACATTCTTATATTTTTGAAATTCCATTTAAACTAGAAAATTTTAGTAATTTTTTCTAAATTTTCAAAATTAAAATAAAGTGTTTAAACCTCAAATTTCAACTTTTTCAAGCTCAATTCATGTTACATTGCTTATTACCTTAAGTACTTTCCAAAATTGCTCAAAATTGGCACCTTTAACTTTGAAATTCCTTTTAAAAAAAATCAAACTTCAATTAAATTTTGTAAGAATTTCCATAATTAACATTTAAGAACAAAATATGAATTTTCTATCATTTTTAATCATAAAATAGTTTGCAAAGATCATCCAAAACAATTACGATTCAAATTAGTTTGTAAAAGAACTTTGTTACTTGAAAACATAGTTTTAAAAATAGTTTTTCTACACTATTCCATAAGCCTTAAAACATATTCTTGGTATAAACTTTGTTGTAATTATTTGTAATAATTATTCAAATAAGTTAGAATATAGTGTAACAAGTTTTTTTTTCATAAATATAGAAATTTTCTACCTAAAAATTACATGAAACCTAAAAATTCTACATGTTATTTTCAAAGTGATTTTAACTTAAAAACTTTGATGTAATCATTGTAGAACCTTTTATTTAGATGGTAGTTTAATGTTTACTAAATGTTTACCATGACAATAGAATTTTCCCTTTTTAAACAAAAAGAACCCTAAAGCTCTCTTTACATAAAATCAAATCCATTTTTAATTTCAAAACTTGATTTTGATGCATTCCATCATTTTTAATTCAAGGTAGAATGTAGTACAATATCTTTTGAATAATAAAAACATAATTTTCATTTTTTGTCATAGAAAACCTAAGAGTTTCAACTTAGTCTTTCTTGAATTTTTTTCCATTTCTATGTAAAATCATGTTTCCAATACTTTGTTAATTTGAAGAAATCATTTTTATAATAAACATTTTTAAACTTTTCATCATAAAACTTTTCAAGGAAACTATTCAAACTAATCTACCATTATAATCATAGCTTTAGCACATCATCAACCATAGAATAAGAATAATAGATAATCATTATGAATAATCATGGTTTTAGCACATTGTCAACCATAAAAAATATATATCTCTCATATATAAAAATCATCAAGAAAGAAAATCAAGAAGAGAAAGAGTGGATCTTAACTCACTTAAGGATGCTTGTAGAACTTGTTCCTTTCACTTAGAATCTAAAGTGTAACATCTAAATCATTATGAAATTCGTGAATAATCTAAAAAAAGAACTATGAAAAAATGAATTCATAGAAGTTTGGAGCTTATACTTCTAATAGATGATCACAAATGCTTCTTTTTCCAACATTTCTCAAGAACTCTTAAAGAACTAAAGGAGACTCACTAGAACTTAGATATAATACTCAAATATTACATTTTCTCTTTCTAATTCCCTCTCTAGCCATGAACCCTTCTTAGTGTAGGAAGGGGTGAATTATGCTTGGCTATTTATAGAAAGATTTAGAATAACCTCCAAGTAGATGACATCACCTTACTTACCTAAGGCTTACATCATTGAAGAATATTTTATATTCTTTCTTTAAGCCCAAGTTTTTCTATTAAATCTTTCATTAATTCTTTAATTGCTAATAAATTATAAACTAACTAAAAATTACTCTAGCGTCCTAAATTTAAGTCATATTAACCCAATGCCCTAAAATTAAATCAAATTCCCTTATTTCTCCTTCTTGGCCATCCATGCCTTTATGGATGTACATAAATTACAATTTTTCCACCTTAGGATTACTTTTAGGATATTCTTGGATAAAAATATTAAATTATTCTTAAACTTTATCAACCTTGGATCTTAAAAACTTTTAATTTCTTAAATTTTTGAATAAATCCAATAGATTTTTCTTCTATTAAAACTAATAAATGCTTCTACTAGTAAAAATCTATATTTCTATTTAGTATCCACTAGCAAATATTATTTGACTTAATTTTGACTATTTTTATGTATTGAGTTTTTCTATAAAGTGTTGCAATTCTCCCCCTTAGAGAAAATTTATCCTTGAATTTACTTACTAAATAGGGAAAATAGAATTGTTTAAAGCTTTAAAGAGTTTTACAAAATAAATCTAGTTATTTTTCTTTCGTATCTATTTCCATTTCCTAAGTGACCTCTTAGTCACCCTATTTCTCCAAACCATTATAACTATAGGTATCTTCTTAGATCTTAACTTCCTAACTTGTTTTTCTATTATCCTAATTAGAATATACTTTTGTAACATGGACACGTGGAATACAAGGTGTATTGCTTTCATGCTTTTTAGTAAATCTAATTGATAAGTTACCTTATCAATTCTTTTTGTTATTAGATAAGGTTCAACATATCTTAGTGCTAGTTTTCCAATCTTACTAAATTGCATTACTACTTTGATTCATAACACCCTCAGAAATACACATTCTCCTTCTTGAAATTCTAACTCTCGTCTATGTGTATCGATAAAAGCATTCTATCCATCCTATGTCGTACATAACTTTTCCTTGATGACTTTAACTTTATTCATTGCATCTTCAACCAAATCTAGCCCAATTATCTTTACTTCTTTAGGTTTGAACCATCTTATCAACAATCTACACTTCCTACTATATGGGGTCTTTTAGGTGCTTGCTTGATAGATTTTGTTGTAGATAAATTCAATTAAAGGTAAATACTCATCCTAACTTTCCTTGAAATTAATTGCACAAGCTCTAAGCATGTCCTTTAGTGTCTAAATTGTCCTTTTTGACTATCCATCTATTTGTGGGTGAAATGTTATGCTAAACCATAATTGGGTTCCTAATGCTTTCTAAAACACTTGCCAAAAGTGTAGTATAAAATGTGTTCTACAATTGAAAATATCATAGTTGGTACAACATGCAATGGTATGATTTTATCTAGAAAACTTTTAGCATATTAGGATGTTAAAAATGTCATCTTAATTAGGAAGAAATATGTTATCTTTGTAAGATGATCCATTATAACCTATATAGAATTATACTCTTTACTAGTCTTTGGTAGTTCCATGAAAAAGTCTATCACAATGTTTTCCCATTTCCATTTTAGAATATAGATGTTTAGATGAAGTCCTACAAGGTATTAATGCTCCATTTTAACCTGCTAGCAAGTTAAACATGTAATCACCACTACATTCTTCTTCATTCTTTCCTACTTAGTACATCTTTATTATACCGAGATGCATCATATACTATGATTCATGTCCTTTCTTAAGAATTTCACTTCTTTTACATTTAAGAACCTATAATCTTTTTTTATCCCTTGTTACACCTACATCATCAATGCTTATTGGGTTTCTTCTTTTACTATTGTCCTTTCCTTTAACTAGTCATAATTAGAGTCTTTTAATTGTTCTTTTTTGAGTTATTCCACTATTATGGATTGTATCCATGTATTGGCTATTTCTCCAAGAGCTTTATCCTTTTGTGCTCTTCCTTTTTTCCTTGGATCTTTTTTATTCAAAGCATCCATCATAACATTTTCCTTTTTAGGATGGTAATGGATGGAATAATATAGTCTTTTATTAGTTTGATTCACCTCCTTTGGTATAGATTTAAATCTTTCTACTTAGAGTTTTACTTCAAGCTCTTATGATCCATATAGACTTCATGGTTGCCACATATAGATAGTACCTCTAAATGTTTAGAGCAAATACTACTATTGTCATCTCTAAATCATGAATTAGATAAATCTTCTTATGTTTCTTTAGTTACCTTGATGCATATGCTATGAATTTTCCATGTTGCATCAATACAAATCCTAACCTAAATCTTTATATGTCATACTAGATTGTATACCCTTCAATTTAATTTAAAAGAGTTAATAAAGGTACAAACATCAAGCATTCCTTTAGCTTTTGAAAGCTTCTTTCACATTTGTCATTGTATGTAAACTTAGCTCCTTTTCATGTTAACATTATCAATGGCAAAAAAATCTTGAAGAAATCTTTTATGAACTTTTGGTAATATCCTACCAACCTAAGGAAATTATGTATCTCTATCACTATTGAGGCTCTTAGCACTTAGCTACCACTTCTATGTTTTATGGACCCACTTGAATCCTTTCTTCTAAAATCACATGTCTTAAGAAATGGACATTGTTCATCTAGAACTCACATTTTGAGAACTTAGTATACAACTGGTGCTCCTTTAAGGTTTAAGAGGCCATTCATAAATGTTGTGTATGCTTGTCCTCACTTTTTCAATACACAAGAATATTATTAATGAATATAAAGATGAACTTGTCCAAGAATGGCTTAACACTCTATTCTTTAGATCCATAAAACCTATTGGATGCATTTGTCAATCCAAAGGACAATAGTAAGAACTTATAATGTCCATGTCAAGTTCAGAATGCTATTTTTAGAATGTCTTCTTTTTGAATCTTTAGTTGGTTATACCTAAATTACAAATTGATCTTCAAAAAGTAATGAATGCCTTAAAGTTAGTTGAATAAATCATTTATGTAAGGAAAAGGATAATGATTCTTGATAGTGACCTTGTTTAGTAATGAATAGTTAATACATAGCCTTAATGATTCATTATTCTTCTTAACAGAGAGTATTGGTGCACCTTATGGGGAAACACTTAGTTGTATGATACTTTTATCTATCAAATCCTATAATTGCTTTTTCAACTCCTTCAATTTAGTTAGCACCATACGATATGGAAGGATTAATATTAGGTTTGTACTAGGAATTATGTTAATCATGAATACAATCTTTTAATCAAGCAACAATTTTAATGACTTATCTTAAAAAACTTTTTGAAGCTCATGTACCATTGACACCTTATTCACTTTAGGTTCTTCCATTTTAACTTTGCTTACAATAACGATTTGGATTTGCATCCTTTCTTAACCATCTTTCTAGCCTTTGCATAAGAAACAAATGTTGAAACTCACGATTACAATCTTTTAATCAAGCGATAATTTTAATAACTTATTTAAAAAAGAAGTTTTGAAATTCATGTACCATTGACACCTTATTATCTTTAGGTTCTTCCATTTTAACTTTGTTTACAATAACAATTTAGATTATGCATCCTTTTTTAACTATCTTTCTAGCCTTTGCATAAGAAACAAATGTAAGCATTTTTGCCTACTTCTTTCCTTGGAATAGTTGTGCTACTTCCCTTTTTGATTAATAAGTTATCGTTTTATGGTGGTGATAAGAAAAATATTTACTATTTTAGTTTCTCTTATTTTATGTCTCTTAGGTGTTATATTTACTTAAATTCACTGATTAGGCTTTATTTTATAATAGTCAATTTTATAATATTGTGAATTATTCAATAAAGGCTGGATTTTAACACTATTTCTATTTTTAAATCATATCTTAGTCTCCGGATGTCAGATTGAGAGAAATTTATATTGTTGGAAAACTTAAAAAAGAGAATTATAACTTTAATATTTTTAGTCCAAGCCCAGTTTAGGCACTTTGAAGGTCATATTTGGCTAAGAAGCTGAGGTCGTGTTTTTGTCCTAACTGAACTCATTTTTATATTTAGGCTATATCTAGAGTTATGAAAGTTCGATTAACCTAAAACTAGCACTAAAATTCTTACAAGACAGAGGCCTACAAGTTTTATGTTTATAAATTTTTTAAATTACATTGATTTCATAGTTAAAATCTAGTTGGAAGTCAGGCCTATAAGAATTCACTAATATATCTATTAGATTCAATTGTCTTGTAACAAATAGGTTTGGGCTTCTAAAAATTAGGAAAGCTTTATTACTATAATCCTAAGAGTCATACAATCCTATTTCAATAAGGTTTTAGCTTAATTAAATTAAATAAATAGGGAAAAGACTCATTAGATTTCCTGACTTTGCACATTGTTAAGAATTTAACAAACATTGGTTTTCTCTATTTTGTTATTTTCAAGCCATGGAAGGCTAAAGGCTCTTGATTAATCCAAGGATTGTGAAGCTCTTCTCTTCAAGGATTATGAGATTTTAATTAGTAATGTTAATTTCTTTCTATTAATTTTCCTCTTTCTCTAATTATTTACGCTGAATTATTAAGATTGCTTGTGTTAAATGCTGATTTGATATAATTGGTACTCAATCTTATGATTTCTATTTTTTTGTTGTTTGAATGTGAAATTATGGTTAGTTAATCATGGTTTTACACGTTAGGACAGTGGGTTAGAGGATTACTTCAATGGTACCTAATTTAATTTCCTAAATCAACTGAATTCTATCTTTAAGTTAATTTTAATCTAGTTTAGGGGTTATAGCAGTTGCTTAATTTAACTAATCTTAATTGACCAAACTTTATATGGTAATCTATCATAGGATTCATGGATTATTACAGGAATTTCGGATAATCTAAGGTTGAAAAATCAATTAGAATAATTAAATATTTCGTGATTTAGGATTAATCTACATTGAAAGCTATTATATCTTTAAATCAACTGCTTTCGTACATTAAATTCTTTCTGTTTACTTATTGTTTTGGTTTTACTTTGTGCTTGCTTATTTTATTGTTATCATTTTAATTTCATGCAACCAAACCCCCCCAATTCTACATAATTTTTATTCTACATTTTATTTCATACAGTATACTAAATTTTATTTTTGTTACAACATTTTATTTTATTGCATTACATATTGTTTGCATTAATTTCTCTCATTCTCTTTGCATCAATAAGTGACAATTGTGTATATATTATTAGAAAATCATTTAGAAAAGATAAAATCGAAATGATCACTAGGGGTATAACCTGGTTGTACCACTATACAGCATTATATTTTTAGCACACTAGTTTTATTCTATTTTAGTGTATTGTGACGTGCATATCAAATGGCAATCCACACAAGTGTGGTACTTAAACAACCAATCTATTCTAAGGATTGCATTATAATCTACTATATGTAACATTATCGAATCTACCCCAATTAGATAATTATCTAAGCTAAAAATGCATTCTTTAACACTAGGTGTGGCTATTATAGCCTAACCTACTAGGGTAATAACTATCATAACATTTTCTAATTCCTCCTTAAGTTTCATGAGTCTATTTGTTAAACTATGAGACAAAAAATAATGAATAGTTCATGAATCAAATAGGAATTTTATATAAAGATTCTTAATTAGTAAGGTACTTGTCATGATAATATTTAAAGCTTGATCCTCTTGCCTCATTATGGCAAATATCCTAGTTTGGGCCTTAATTATTTCCTTCTTTCCTTCTTTTCCCGCTCCTGCTCTAGGTTTTGTTTGCAATCTTATAAAAGTAGACACTTTGGTGTCTTACATATTTAAAGCAAGATCCATAAGGTTTAATATGGTTCATAATGCTTTAATTATAGAAAAATGGTTTATTTAGTGAATTTGGCATAGAATAGGTCCTCCTTAATAGATTAGTTAGTCTAGTCATGACACTAGAACATTGGTAAATCTTTTAGCCTTAAAACTTTTTCATTCCAAATTGTCCTCCCATCGGTGCACTTTATACATTTATGTTAAACTTTTTACTATTGTTACTTCCACCTTCAAACCTTGTTCTTTTCTTATTGAAGCTTCCTTCCATTTCACACTTTTTTTAGAGTGTATCTTTACTTTAGTAGCCAAATTCAATACTTTCTTATAAGTTGCATCCTTCATAACATTAACTTAGTCATAATAATAATCTTAAAGTTTATGCAAAAATCAATTTGCCCTAGGTTTCTCAAAAGACACCAAATACCTAATGTAATGTAAAAGTCTATTGAACTAAGCATCATACTGAGCTACTAACATTGATTCTTGAATCAATTGTTCAAACTCTCTTGCTTTTGCATCCTGAAGACTTGGGGGGTAAGAAATAGTTAGCAAGGTATTCCTGAAACTATACTTAGGTGATTGGGTTATCACCTAATAATTTTAGTTCTACGTTTTAATTATACCATTAGTGAGCTATATCCTTGAGTTGGAATCTTGCTAAGTTTACCATTGTAGTTTCACTAAATCCTAGCATTTTATATATTCTTTCTATTCATTCAAGAAACTAGTAAGGGTTGGCTAATAAATCAGTACTATTATAGCTTATGGGTTTCAACATTAGGAACTCATGAATTAATTGCTACCTATCCTGATGAGGCACTAGAGGAGAAGGTTGCTTATTGTTTTGCCTATCTTTATTGCTATTCCATTAATCAAGTACTCTTTATAAGGTTTGTTATAGCATAGTTGCCCAAGCTAATGCTTCTTGATCATTTTTATTTTCATTACTATATGAGTTTCTAAACACTTTATTTTTTAGTTCTTTTGGATTTACCTTAGTCCTCACCATTACCTATAAGATAACTTATATCCAAAAGTAGAAATCACTTGCCACAGTTAAAAGATACTTGGTACACCTAATGAACTTATTAAGATTACTAATGACATTTAGTGTGTTACATATTTGGACCATTATAACTAGAGTTTCACTTGCTTTGTGTCTAGATTCCATTGTTCCACCTTTTACTTGAACCATATTCTGGCCATTCCACTATTTTGCCCAAATTATTTTCTAATACCACCTATTTCATGATGTTATTTTTGGATTATCGTAACTAATGTAAAGAGATCAACCAAATATACTTAGAAGTCTTTCTAAACTAATTAATGTATGAAAAGTTTATTGTTTTATAAAATATGCATGATATAGAGACACAAGATTCTCGAACATATTTTTAAAAAGTTTATATTAATTAAAAGCTAAATTTTAACAATCGATGAGATTCAATCTTTTATATACATTTCAAAAAATCAAATGTGTCAAATCTTTATGGAGTCAAAATCCAAATTAAGAGAAGAGTTTTTTTTTCTTGATTTGAAAATAGTTGAAACATTATGACTTTAGAAAATAGAAATTGATAGTGAAGTAATTTCAAAGAAATATTTATTTATTAGAAAATAGATTCTTAAATAGATAATTTTTAAAAAAGATAATTTATTAGAAATACAAACTTGAAATTGATTTACAAAAACTACCTAAATATTATTTTCTTGAAAATTCCTCAAGAAACCATAAAGACATTTTACAAGGGAAATTTTTTAAAAACTTAATAATGTCTTTATTTTCATAGTTCAAACCATAAAATTAACACAATAGAATAGGATTAGATTTATAAAACTCAAAAAAATCAAAAGATTCTACTTTATTTAAAATCCTTTGGCAATAAAATCAAGTTTAGAAATTAATTTCTTTTCTTTTTCAAATAGATTAGAATTAACTTAAAAAATAATGCCAAAAAATACTTTGGAAATATTTAGAAAAATACTTGAAAAAGATATATGTTTACTTTTGTTATTATGAAAAACTTTTTATTTATTGTGTTTCCTTAAAAATTACCATGGGATCCTTTGTTACTATTTGTAATAACTTTTAAATAAACAAATATGAAAAGAAATAGATAAAATATACAATAATTTAAATTAAAAATATGCATCTTTTATACAATAGAGTATTAGGGTTTTACCATATTATTTTATCAAAATAGTTATGATAATGTTGTAGCAAGTCTGTGTAGATATATAATAACTACAAATCAGAAGAAAGGGAAGCAAAATAACAGCTTACAACCTAGCTATTCACTAATGCATCAAAAAATAAAAAAGCATGTCTATTTTATAGTTCTTAGTAAAGGTAAGTGGAACTTTTATTGGAATGTATCATATGTGTGCATGTTCCACCAAATGTTTGCAAGCTCAACGAGTGGCATCGAGAGTGGTATTTGCAAAGATATAACCATAATTAGAGTGAGTAATAAAATTACTTAGTGAGATAGGTGTCACATAAGTCTTCTAGTTAGTTTTAATTCAAATAACATTTACACATAAGACATATACCAAAAATTCATTTTCTTCCTAGGAAGTACTATACATTAAACTATTTTTTATATAACATTAATAATAGTTAAATAGAATATAATTTAGTTATAAGTATAATGCAAACATTTAAATAATTATTAAATAGCTTGAAGGTATAAAAGGTTACTCATTGTAACTCTACCCCGACCTTATCCTATGTGTATCCTTAACTTTACCATTCTAGGATCAACTTGATCCCACATATCCTTCCATGTGACTAGTAAGTCAGGGCACTGAGCCAAACTCTAAAACTCATCACAAGGTCTTATATCACATATACGTATCACATATATGTTAGACATAACATAGAAGCTAATATTCAGTATATAGCTATAATTTCACATACCATACAAAGCCAATTTCACATGGGGCTTTCACTAGCCCATTTTGTATAAATAGGAAAAGGTTACAATGCCAACCATAGCCATAATTAGAATATGAAAATAATCAAATAAGTGAAATTCATAAATTTATCTCGTCACTTTTCTAGTGACCATAAACATTATTAGTATTTCTATTGGATATACTATGTCACTTTTAATAACTCATCAATATTGAGCATCATTCAAAGATATTCTCACATATGAGCATAGTGGTGTGTAAACAAATCATAGAATACTTCATATAAACATTTTTATACTAATATGATAATTTCAATATGAAACTAATGGAGTAATGTCCACATTTTCACAACATTCCTATAACAAGCGAACCGAAATTTAAGCTAGGAATTTTATGTAATTGTATATGATTCATCAATCAAAACATCAATGTTAGATTGATATTCATCACTCATTTTTTACTAGAAGCTAAAGATATTCAACTTGGATTTTCCACATTCCTCAACTTCTATTTTCAAGTAGTTTCAATGCCATGCATTGTGTATTATTCTAACAAATATAAGCTATTTTTCCCTAACAAAACATGCATTTAATCATGCTTCCCAATAATATTAAAACTACACGCTTTTATCATATAACAATATAAAAAAGTTAAGAAAATAATCATGAAACCATATTAGACTTTAACAAACATTTTTATACTTAAAAATTCCATGTAAGATAGAAATATTTAGTAAATTTTTTTTCAAAATTTCCAAAATTAAAATAAAGATTTTAAAGCTTATATTTCAACCTTTTTCAACCTATAAGATGTTACACTACTTACTACTTTAAGCATGATAACTACTCAAAATTGGTGCCCTTAACTTTAAAATTCATTAGAAAAATATCACACTTTAATAAAATTTTGTAAAAATATTAATATTTAAACATAAAATAACATTTTTGAATCATTTTTAGTCATAAAACAAGTTGTGAAGATCATCCAAAACAATTACTATTCAAAGTACCTTGTGGAAGAAATTTATTTTTTGAAAATATAGTTTTAAAAATAGTTTTTCTGCATTATTTCATAGGCTTTCAAACATATTTTTCAAACAAATTCTTGCTACAAAATTTTCATATAATTATTTGTAATCTTTAAGAGAATAAGTTAGAGCATAGTGTCGTAAGTTTTTCTTACAAAAACGTGTTTCTTTTGCATAAAAACCGCATGAAACCCAGAAGTTCTACATGTTATTTTCAAAGTGATTTTTTGCTTGAAAACTTTGATGTAATCATTCTAAAACCTTTCATTTAGAGGGTGGTTTAGTGTTTACTAAATTTTTACCATGAAAATATAATATTTCCCTTTTATACATAAAGGATTCAAAAGCCTTCTTTATGTAAAATAAATCCATTTTCTATTTCAAATTGGATTTTCATGCATTTTATTATCTTAAATTAAAGATAGAATATAACGTAACATATTTTGATTAATAGAAACATAATTTATCCCTTTTTGTCATGGAAAACTCTAGAGTTTTAACTTACTCTCTCTTAAAAAAATTTCTTCCATTTCTATGTAAAATCATGTTTCCAACATTTTATTACTTTAAAAAAAAATCATTTTTCAAATTCTACACCTTGAAACTTTTCATCATAAAATTTTTCAAGAAAACTATTTAAAAAACAAGAATACTAGATAATCCACCATGATAATCATAGCTTTAATGTCATGAGGTACCCCATGGTGGATGATTAGAGGCAAGCTATTTTGGTACCTCTTTGAGATGTTGGAGTGTGAATAAAAAGAAAATGTAATTGCTATCAATCATTTGTTTATAATGTGATTGAAATACCAAAAGAGGTTCATATTTCCAGAGTTCAAATTTAAAAGTTAGTTATGTATAGAGAATGTATTAGCACCCTACAATATTCATTTAAGGAATAGTTGGTTGCTTATTCTAACTCTATATTTAAAATCAATTATAATAGTCTTTATTGCAATATGTGTGTATTTTTCTAAAAATGTTATTGGTATGTCCCATCTTATAATATAAAAAATGATCCATGATCTTTATAAACATGGGTAGCATAAAGCTATTATTATTCAAAACAATATATAGGCTCATAGCAATTGTTACAAAGTAATGTTTATGAAAATATTTTTTTAAACAAAAATAAGGAAAGAAAATTTCTAGACACCACTTTTGATAATGTTGCAACAATAATCTCGTATTCTAGTTAATTTTATTTTTAGGATTTTATAAAAATATTAGTATAATTATTTTAGTTTTAGTTAATTAGGTATCAAATCCATCCAACTTCATGTTAGAATTTGAACAAAATAAAATATATTAATAATGTCAAGTACCATTATGATAATACTTGTAATTAGATTACTTAATTTTGATACATCATACGTAAAAATTTTATTATTTTTGAAATATTTTTAGTAAAATATTTGTAATATAACTTTTAAAATAATAAGTTAGAGAAGAATTATTGCAATTAATTTTATTTATTTAATTAAAAAGTATCAAATTAATAATTTTAAATTTAGAGTATCAAATTTATCTAACTTTACAGTCAAATCTGAATAAAGAAGTCACTTAGGAAAATTGAAACTATATTTGTTGCACTTACAATTAATTTTAATATTATTTTTTTATCACAAAAATGTATAATATTTTTTTATCTAATAAAGACATAATATAAATTATAAATGCACATGATGAATATAAGATAACTTTTTTGTGAAATAATATTGAGATTTTTTTAATTTAATTGACTCACCTGATTTAACTTTAAAAATATTTGTCATCTCAAGAATATTAAAATAATCGAACTTCAAAACTATTTTAATTTATTTTGTTATAGGAATTGTGTAAAAATAATATCCTAACAATATTATTAAGACACAAAAAAATGGAAATATTTTTTAAGTAAAGAGGAAAAAAATAGTATGTGGGGTGGGATAGCACAATGATAGTGTTGTCCTATCCATTATTTCCTTTTTCTAAAAGGAATCTTTCTTTTTCTTTTTAGAGACTAATTTCTTTGTATTGCCTTTTTTATTTGTTTATGCTTTTTTAAATAAATAGAGACATAATACAAATTATAAATACACATATAAATGCAATAGTGTGAAATAAATTAAAAAAATCAAGTGCAAAA
Organism: Sindora glabra; assembly: GCA_020226215.1. Classification (NCBI taxonomy): domain Eukaryota; kingdom Viridiplantae; phylum Streptophyta; class Magnoliopsida; order Fabales; family Fabaceae; genus Sindora; species Sindora glabra. Next base: position 80,024,849 of record CM035227.1, read on the forward strand.
AATGATAAATATAAGATAATTTTTATGTGCAATAATATTAAGATTTTTTTAGTTTAATCACCTCACTTACTTTAACTTTGAAATATCTTTCACCTCAAGAATATTAAAATAAATTAAACTATCAAACTATTTTAATTTATTTCATTATAAGAATTGAGCAAAAATAATGCCTTAACATCATATATTAGAAAAATAAAATATTGAATTCTTCTTAAAAAAAAAGTAAGGAGGGATAGGATGAACACAATTCAAGTAATATCCTATCCTTTTGAATGAATAAAAGCATATATAATTAAAAAGATTAGAAAGTGATACATGGTTGTACTACGCTACCTTATTTGCATTCCACAAATGTATCTCACTTTAACTTAAATTATTCTTATCATGTTCTTTTTCTTCTTGCACAATTTCCTTTTTTATTTCTTCAATTTCTCCTATTTTTGCAAACTCACATCTCTTGTCTACCATAGACAATGTTAGTTTCTTTCTTTTATTCTTATTTCATTTTACTTCACTTCATCAATTTTCTTATCTCTTTAATTTTTTTTATTTTTTTCTTTTTTTCATGCTTCTCTTAACACCATTTTTCAAAACAAACAAAATTTATGACTTCTTTGAGTGTAAACAAAATATTGCAAAATATGATTTGCAAATAGGAATGAAAATTTACTTTTTTGCTTGAAATTATATCTAAAACTTTTTTATTATGAGGGTTTTGATATCTCAAGTGCAAGATTTTTGAAAAAAAAGGCAAAAGAATATATATATATATATATATATATATATATATATATATATATATATATATATTCTTTTGCTTGTTCTTATAATTTTTTTTTTCAAATGCTGTTCAATCGGTTTACATTTTCCTTCTTATGGGGAAAAAAATTGGACAATAAAATTTATACTAAAGATTTCTTTTTTCTTTCGTTTGCCAAAAACTAAAGAATTAGTGGCCATCGCACATGTTAAGTTGGCCAAAATGACTAAAAAATTTGATATTTTGTAGGTTGAAAGAGAAAAATGTATTTTATAGGGTGTAGAGTATTTATAGCTCTTCATCCACTATTTTCTTCAGAAAACTTAACTCACCTTGCATAAATTTTTATTTTTAAAATTTTTTAAAAATTTATTATTATTATTATTATTTTATTTTAGTTATATTATTATGTAGATAGAATTAGATATCAATAGTTATTCTTGTTTACTCATCTTTCTAAGACTCGGAGGTGAATAAAGGCATTAACACAATCTTTGGTAAGATGAAGATAATTGTGAAAATGATAATGATCCTAAAAGCAAGGTTAACCTTATTTAATGGAACTTAATTAACAATGAAAAAGTGAATAACTAGATTGACACAAGCTTGATCTAGTTTGACTAGATTTATTTCAACAACAAGAAAGAAAATAATTTGGTGTCATGTAGGCATGTCACTAGCATGGCATCGGTGAGGGAAGACTATTATGGAGCATTTTCACAAATATTTATTATAGAATTTGCACATGATATATAAGTTCAAGTAAACAATAATAATATCATTTATCAAACATTTATAAACACTTTTAAAAAGATATAACATATCATTCCCTATTGATCCAATGCTAACTAGGGTTAATTGTCATGATACCATGGATTACAAATCATATAGCATACTATAGCTATAATATGAAGCAAAATAGCTAAAACACATAACTTACACACTGTAGTTTTATTCTTTAATCTTTCACTAAGTTAATGAGTAAGCCAATTGTCATAATCTCTTTGTCATGGTGTGATATAGTAGGGTGGTAGTCTGAAGTGAGAATAGAAGAAATCGAGGATGGTTGGCAAGAAATTAAAGAGAGATAGAGAAAATAAGTGATGGAGGTTGATAGAAGATAAGGGAAAGGTGATGAGGAGACCAATAAGAAATCAAAGAAAAAAAGAAAAAAATGGGTAATAGAGATTGATAGAAGATAAAGGAATAATGATAAAGAGACCGGTATAATAAGATGAAAAAAGGAAGGAATCCAGAGAAAGTGGAGGTAATTTTCATTGTATGGGATTGTGATATTATAAAGAAGACAAAATGAGAGGTAGGTATGGTTTGACCTAGTCGACATTAGGTTAGAAATAGTAAGAACATATTTCTCATAAATTAAACCTGATTTAATTAGGTTTAAAAATAAATAAATTAAGTTGACATAGTTTTGACCTAACTTTACTAATCTAACTTAACAATTGAATTAATACAAGTTTGACCCGACTTGATTGGGTTCAAATTAAATGACCTAGATTGGCATGAGCTTGACCTAACTTGACTGAGTTTGATTTAATAATGAAAATAAAATAAGTTTAACCTAACTTAATTAGGTTCGGTTTAAAAATACAAAAGGAAAATAACTTAGACTAACATAGACTTGACTTAACTTCGTTAAATTTGATTTAACAATGAAGAGGAAATAACTTGGATTGAATAGCTTTTATTTAGAAAGGTAAATGATTTAAATTAACACAAGCTTAAATTAACTTGATTAAATCAAATTTAATAACATGAAAAGTAAACATAGGCTTGAACTAGCTTGAGTGAGTTTGATTTAATGATAAAAATGAATGAGCTAGATTGATATAGGCTTGATTCAATAATAAGAAGGAAAATGACCTAGATTAACATAAGCTTGACTTGACTTAATCAAATTCTATTGAACGAGGTAAATTATTTGAATTAATATAGGTTTAACTCAACTTAATCAAGTTTAATTTAACAAGGTAAATGACCTAGATTAACATAGATTGGACTTAACTTGATTAAGTCTAATTTCATGATGAAATGAAAAAAATCTAGATCGACCAAGTTTGATTTAAAAAGGTAAATGACATAGATTGACATAAGCTCAACTTAACTTAATTGAATTCAATTTAATGATAAAGTAAATGACTTTGACTCATATAGGATCAACTCAATTGAGTTTAATTTAACAATGAAGTAGGAATAATTTGGATTGACTAGATTTAAATTAAAAATTTAAATGACCTAAATTAACACAAACTCGACCTAATTTAATCAAGTTCAATTTAATAATGCGAAAAGTAAATAACTTAGATTGATATAGATTTAACTCAATTTGATTGAGTTCGATTTATTAAAAAAAATAAACAATGCAAATATGATTTAATGGAAGAGTGCAATGCAAATAATAATGACTTGGTTATCTTTTAGAAAAGCACTTTACTTAATCATTTTAAGGACTTTCTCTTATGAAGATCATGTTTCAAGAGTACTGAGTTTTCCATTTTTCATTATACACATTTCCTTTTTGTTAGGTTTAAATCTTCCTCTAACATTGCCCTTATTTTCTATCTAGTAGAATTAAGACAATCCCAATGCTTAGTTTAACCATATATGCACTATTAATTGCATTCAAGTAATCTACATATATTTGCATGGGTAAGACATTTCATAGTGTTCTAATATGCACTTATCATGTGAAGATACGTGATATTTAAATAAAGAAAATAAGAAAGACATAATAATAAGTATTATTATTATTATTAAAAGAAAGGCTAAGAATGAAGAATTGTTATGGAAAAGATTTCAATATGGAAGGTAAAAAATATTATTTGTAATAAGGCTTATAAGGAATTCTGATCTTTTAACAATATGTTTTAGAATAATGATGTTAGTTAACCCTGTATATCATTTAATCATCATAAATTATGAAACTAGTTATAATTAGTCTAATTAAATAAGACCTTTGTAAGAGAATTTTACTTATTTCATTCCCCTATGTGAAATATCTCTACTCTGTTTTTATGGAAGAATATATCAACCTTATTGTCAAATGAAAGATAAATATACTTTATACGTAATACCTTTTTACCTTATTTTAATTGATAGGTTATAGTGACTCTTCATCATTGATGTTTGTAAGGATCAAGGCTCTACTAGAGAAAGCCTTCTTCATAACATATGGCCCTCATAATTAGGACTTCATTTTCCTTGAAAATCCTTTTGAATTGATAATATCATTTTCAATACCAAATCTCTTTTAATAAAGTTAGCCATGGTATAATGTGGACAATATTTTTTTCTTCAATAAGGTTTAATTGATTATACCAATTTTGAATCCATTAGCCTTTTCCAATTATGCTTCCATTAAAATTCTTAATGAAGGTATTTTAATTTTGACAAGGAGCACTACTTCTTTCCTATAGACTAATAGGAAAAGGGTAGCTCTTGTTAATATGTGAACAGATGACTGATAACCATGTAATGTGAAAAGGAACATCTTATGCTAATCTTTATATATGACTATCATTTTTTGAATGATTCTTTTAAGATTCTTGTTGGCAGTTTCCACAGCTGTATTCATCTTTGAGTGATAAGGTACCAAGTTGTAGTGCTTTATATTGCATTATTTGTAAAATCCTACATCAATTTTTTATCCAAATTGGTCATATTATCTATGATGATTCTTTCTAATATGTTGTAATGGCACATCAAATTCCCCCTTAATGAATTTGAATACCACATTTTGAGTCACACTAGTATTTGAAGAAGCCTTAACCCATTTTATGAAGTGATCAATGGCAATCAAAATAAATTGATGGCCATTTAGAGTTTTTGGTTTAATGAAGCTTATAACATCAATTCCTCATATTAAAAATGGTTAGGGAGTTATTAGAACATTTAATGATATAGGAGGCATGTGGATCTTATCAGTATAGACTTGACATTTATGACACTTTCTCTCATGATTAATGCAGTCAAACTCTGTTATTGTCTAATAATATTCTACTCTCAGAATTGTTTTAGCTATAGCATATGCATTTGTATGTGTTAAATAAAAACATTCATGTACTTCTTTGATATTTTTTTTTAGTTTTATAGCATTAACACATCTCAATAACATAGTGTTATAATTACTTTTGTACAATATCTCTTTATTTAGGAAGAAAACTATTCCCATTCTTATAATTGTTTATCATTTTTTGAGGCTCCTAGTGAGTATTTCTAACTTCTTATGTAGCATTTAATATCATGATAACATGGTTTCCCATTTGGCTTTTCTTAAACATTTAAGTAATATGCTTGGGAGTCTTACATTTCAATCTTGACATAAAGCTTCTTACTATTACAATTCACTTTGAACGTGAAGGATAAAGTTGTCATAGCCTATGCAATCTAGTTATTTTCTTGAGGAATATGGTGGAATGTGATTTCATCAAAATGCTTAGGCATCTCTAATATATAATTATGATAGGGAACTCATTTAGCATCTTATGTCTCATATTCTCTATTTAATTAATAGATTACTAGTGCAAAATCTCTATATACCTTTAGAATTTTTATTCCTAAATCTATTGCTATGAGAATACTTAAGGTATAAGCTTTATAGTCAGCCATGTTATTATTCGTGCATTCAAAACAAAGTTTAGTTATGAATGGGGTAATGTTTTTATTAAGGGAAATTAATACAACACCACCATCATGCCCTAATGTATTAGATACTTCATCAAGTGATAGCCTCCATATATCATATCCAATGTCTTCTTTATCTTTAAATAAGGAAATGATGTTTTCATCAAGAAACTCACTTTACATTGAACCATAATCCTTAATAGGTTGATTAGCCAAGAATTTAGCCAAAATGCTACCTTTCATTGCCTTTTATGTGACATAAAAAATATCATATTTTGATAAGAGCACTTGCCACCTCATAATCCTACCAGTAAGAACAGGTTTCTCAAAAATATACTAGATAAGATCCATCTTTGGTATTAACCATATGGTGTAACTTTAGATATACAACATTAGGTGACAAGCTACCTATGCTAAAATATAACAAGTTCACTCTAACAACAAGTATTTAGCCTTATAATTTGTCAACTTCTTGCTTAGGAAATATATAGCTTGCTTTTTCCTTCCTAATTTGTCATGTTATCCTACTCCACAACCTAGGGATTACTCCAAAATAAATAAATACATGATAAGAGGCCTACCAAGTGTTAAAGGTGCCAAAATTAGTGGCTTCAACAAGTACTGCTTGATTTTTTTGAATGCCATTTGATAATCTTCATTCTATTCAATAGTGGTTGTCAATTAGGATATGAATCTTGTAATGTAATTCAATTTTCCTGGGAAGCTTTGAAATTTTTTCCCTATGCATGGAGTTGGCATTTCCATAACAACTTGAACTTTATTTGCATCAATTTCAATTCCTTGTTGGTTAACCTCAAATCCCAAGAACTTCCCCAATCTCATATTAAATGTGCATTTTGTTGGATTCAACCTTAGTCGAGACTTGCTTAGCCTTTTAAATAACCTTCTCAAATCTTTAACATGATGCTCTTCTACTTTATATTTTTGCAATAATATCATTAACATAAACCTTTTTTTTCTTTATGCATCATATCATGAAATAAGGTTACCATTGCCTTTTGGCAAATTATCCCCACATTTTTTAACCTAAATGGCATTACATTGTAGCAATAAATGCCCCAAAGAGTAACGAAGGTTATCTTCTCCATACCTTGAGGATCCATTTTAATTCGATTGTAACCAGAAAAGCCATCTATAAAAGAAAAGGTCACATATCCAACAATATTATTAACTAAAACACCAATATGTGGCAGGGAATAGTCATCTTTAGAATAAGCTTTATTTAGATCTCATTAGTTGACACATATTCAAACCTTTCAATCCTTCTTTGAAACTCGAACAATATTAGTAACCTATTCTAGATGTTTAGCAATTATGAATAACCCTCCATCAAATTGCTTCTTCAGCTCTTCCTTTATCTTCAAAGTTATTTCAAGTTTCATTCTTTATAACTTTTGCTTCATTAGTTTACACCTAGTTTCAATGGCAATTTATGAAAAACCTTGTTGGTATTTAGTGTAAGGATGTCTTAATATGGCTATGCAAAAATATCACTACATTCACGAAGGAGGTTAATTAACTTTTCTTTTTTAGTCTTAGGTATTAAAGTACTAATTTTTACTTCTTTCTTATCCATTTTAGTGCCCAAATTAATTATCTTGATTAATTCTTCAAAATATTAAATTTCTTTTTCTTCTTTTTCAAGTAACTTTAAGAGTTCAGTGGAGCCTTTTATTTCATCTTTCTGATCATTATCAGTATTATCAATAAGATGATCAAAATCATACACAAAGAGTATAACATTATCATTCTCAACCATATGATGTTCAAATTTAGGTTCAAATAGGATTTATAAAGAAAGAAAAATGATAGAATAAGAAAAACATAAAGTGTAAGATAATGCATTTATTAAATAAAGTGATTATTAGAATAGAAATATGAAAGCCTTTCCATAACTTAAATTCTAAGGCCTTAGGCAGAACCTTCAAGGATAATTACATGAAATTACTTTGCATCAATCTTTATGATAGGAGGAAGCTCAATGCACTTTTGAAGCTTTCCTTTAGGTTACAAATATGAATTCCCTCAGTTTGTGACTCATGATTTTCAAGGTGCACTAATCATTTTTCCTTCTTTTCATTTATGATTCTTATCTTGTGTTCTCTTATGGGTTTATATCCTAGCCCAAATTTGGAATCATTTGTTAGAAGTTTGAGAGGTTCTTTACTACCTTGACAATGTTTTCTTAATCCATTTCCACATTCATTCCTATGCTCAAGAAAAAATTTTACAACCATTATGGAAGTAGAATATGAATATGGTTTTGGAAAAGGTGACTCTTCTTAAATGTAGGTGATGTTTGTGATTTCAAAAATTTGGAAAGCACTTTCAAATGCCTTTTCTTTTTCTTCAACATAGGGAGTACTTGAAAAGTTAGTGACTGGTGATGACTAGCATATCCTCTTCACCATATTCAATAATTAATTTGTTCTTTATTATAAACTTTACCTTTTGGTGCAAGGTGGATGGCACAATTCTAGCTAAATGAATCTATAAGCAACCTAATAAGCAGTTATATGCTAGATTAATATCCATAACTTGGAAAAATATGTTAAAAGTGTGTGGGTTGATTTGAATACAAAGTTCAATATCGCCAATAACCTCTCTTCTGGTTCTATCAAAATCTCTTACAATTGTAATTTTAGCTTTTATATAAGATTGATCAAAAGGAAGCTTAGGTAATGTTAATTTTGGAAGCACATTTAAAGATAAGTCATTATCAACAAGGACTCTTGCTATAATATGATCCTTATGCTTAATCAAGATATGGAGCACTTTATTGTGCCCTATTCCTTCAAATGGTATCTTACCATTAGTAAATGTAAGATAATTATATGTAATGATGTTGGCGATAATGCCATCAATTTTTTAATTGAGATATGATGACAAACATGAGCCTAATTTAACACCTTCATTAACACTTGGCAATATCCTTTTAAATTCAGGGACAAGAATAGTAAAGAAATTTTAGTCAATGTGCAATTCAACTATTTGATTACTATATAATCACCTTGCTTTAAAATTTTAAAAAAGTCATAAGCTTCTTTTTTAGTCACATTCTTTTTATATTCAATATCTCAGAGCCTGAGAGGGTCACTTTGTTTCTCTTTAAGATTGCCTTTTGCAATAACTTTTCTCGTTAATGATTTATCCTTTCCTCTTCTTTGCCTTTCTAATTCTTCCATCCTATGCTTTTCCAATTCTTTTTGGTATAACAATGATCACTTTGGGTGATTCTACTAATCTAAAAAATGCTAGTGATGGTTAAAGTTAGCGTAGAAAAAAACTTGAAACTTTAATTTTATTGATTCTAGATTCTTAGATGAAGGTATTGAAGAGATTGATAGACATGCTTTTTCATTGCATCAAATTGTTCAAGGCTAAGTGATCAATAAGGATGCCTGTGTATTTCCCACTTCATTAATTTCCTAGGTAGAAGAGAAGTTAGAATATTCAACTGCATTAACATTGACATCCTTGATAGTGTAATCTATTTAAACCAATTAATCATCCATTAAGCTTAAAGGATTTCTTTATAGCCAATACAATCTTCAATGGAATGTCCACTTTCACTTCCATGAAATTCATAAGTTTATTTATAGTATTAAGCCTTCGTTTGTGATGATTGTAGGTGGACATACTTTTTTTTTGTAAGATTTTGAAAATAATTCTCATTAGCATCTTTATCTTAGATACTTTCTTTTTAATGTACTTTGCTGATTCTCCATAAATAACATTAACATTATAATTTCCATGGTTAGGTAAGAGGTTACAAGTCATATCGGGTGCTTTAGTCACACCTTGAAAGCTTAGTAATTTAACATTAAGAAAAGCTTGAACCTTATTTTTTAGAGTAATACAATTCTCAGTAGAGTGACTTATAGCTCTTGCAAAGTAATCACATCTAACATGTGGATTGTATCATCTTGGATATGGAGGTTTTGTCAATTTCATTGGGACTAGAAACACTTTACCATCATAGAGGAGTTTAGGCCAAAGCTCGATGTAAGAGATTAGGATATGATCATATCGCATAACCCTTTTCTCTTGATTAATTCGAGTTCTTCTCTGATTAGTCCTTTCATAAGGGTTTTAACTTAAATGTTAAATCATTTGAGAGCTTCCATCTACATATGCTAGGGAATGGAATAAGGTTGTACATATGGTGCTTAAGAAGTAGAAGGCACAAATAGATAAGGTATGACATGAGATTGGAATGATTGATTTGCATATGGTTGTTTGAGCACTATTTGTCTTATATTATGCCCTTCATCATGATTGATATTATATACTTCCCCTTCCTTTTTCTTATTAATTGTTGGCTTTTTCAAGCTTGTACTTTCACTTAAGTTATTGAGTATCCTTCTAACTTTTATGTTATGTTTAATTCTCTCTACAATAGTAACTATATTAAAAATGTTGGGGGAAGCATTACTAGTCACTTTATCATAAAAAGAAGAGTGGAATGTGCCAATAAATGTTAAAACTATCTCCTTGTTAGATGTAAGTGGTTATACTTAAGTAACCAAATCTCTTCATCATTGAGTATATTTCTTAAATATTTTACTAGTTTCCTTTTCTATGTTTTGTAATTGTATTCAATTTAAAGCCATGCTAATATTATAATGGTATTGACTTAGAAAAGTATCAACCAAGTTTTTCTAATGTCACACCTTGTTTTAATCCAACTTGGTATACCACCTTGATGTAGTATTAATCAAATTATCTTGGAAGGTATGAATCAATAACTTATCATCTTGAGCATAAAATGCCATTTTTTGACAATAATATGTTAAATGGTTCATTGGCATCCAACCTTATTATACCTTTCAAATTCTAGTACTTTGAACTTATGAGGAATGACCATATCAGGTATGAAGCATAATTCTAAAGCATTTACCTTTCCATACTTATTAGTTCCTTCTATTGCTTGTAATATTTCTTCCAAGATTTCTAATTTCTCTTCACTTTTAGAGTCTTTAATAGACCCTTATTGAGAATTCTTAAGTTCTTCTTGCACTTTAAGGTCATTAAAATTAGAAATATGGTTTGATGCATGCATGCCATCATTTAGTGTTATAGGTCTTAAGAAGTAGAATGGATGAATCAGATGATAGTATATTATATCCCTGGTAGAGATTGTTGCATTAATTTAGCTCCTAGAAGAGGTACATTGCCTTCTGGTGGAATTATGCATTGTTAGCAAAAAAAATTTGAGGCATCAATAGGTGTATATCTAGGTGGATATATTAGGGTGGCTAAGGGTGGTGCATTTTGATCTTGATTCTAGTTTTGATCCAAAGATGTTTCCTTCTCTAGCTTTCTTATGTTATAAAGATGTTAACATTTCTATGATTATTTTTAGTAGCCTTTCAGCTTATTAATATTCTTTTTCATTTATTCTTAGTTTCTATCCATTTCTTCCATGATCTTTGTATTGGTATGAGTTTGATATGGATGTCATGGAAAGGTTTCTTTTTTGAGATGAACTATAATGCTTTACCTTTTTTGAAACATGGATGAATGGTGAGTATTTATATATTCAAACAATGCATGGATGTAATAATATGATTATGTGAAAGTGATACTGCTAGAAACTCATTCATTCCATTTCATATATTAATCAAATGATTACACAATTTATTGTTATTGATCATAAACTTCAAGTTTTAGTAGAATTGAATGAGTTACTTTGAATCTTTACTAACATTAAAATGGAATTCTTGAACATCACTTAGTGGTAGCTTTGCTTCAATTTCCTAATCTATCCTTGTCTTCTTTCAAGCCTTCTCAATGACTATTCTTGTTTCTCCAATCAATTTGTTTGCTTGTTGTTGAACCTTATTTGATCTTTTCTCCATTTCTATACTTCTTTGGTACTAATAATTATCATCTCGTAATAGTTTGTAACCTCAATTATTGAATTGTATCATAGTGCACCTTTAATTGCTAACTTAGATCTTGTAATCGTAATTGAAGGTCAAGTATCTCATTTTCATATTCATTACTCTTTCTTCTTATACTTTCTTCAAGACTTTGACATTTATGCTTGAGTTCCCTTATTTTATGATGTGCTTTTTGAAGCTTTTGATGATGTTTTAAAGCTTCTTCTTGGTATGACTTTTGCAAGTCCCACACTTGTTCCTTAGCTTTGGTTGCCTTATTAAGCTATATATCTTTCTTAATTGATAACTTCTTTTTTTTAGTGATCATTATGACCTATTTCTCTTCAACTTGATGATATATTTCTTTAGAGTAACTTTAAACAAAGAAAGACAAAAAGACAAAGATTAGCTTTAGAAAAAAATTAAAAAAGAAAAGTGACCTACATTAAAGATGTAATTAATGATAATAGCGACAATGAGGTCCATATGGCCGAGCTTAAACGTAGCCCACCATACACTTGTACATTATTGAAAAATGTTAAGAAGAAAAATAAAATAGGCCCTATAAATAAAAAAATTTATTCTTTTGATTTAAGTAAAGTCAATTAAATTTTTAATCTATTATTAAGAGATGAATAGTTAAAATTGTCCAAAAAAATAGATTTTTTTCCAAAGAAGAAATAAGTGGTAACAAATACTATAAATGTCACAATTTGTTTAGCCATAACACTAATGATTATGTTTATTTTTGAGGATTTTATTAAGTAAGCCATCAAACAAGGAAGATTGAGATTTGTTGACAAGCGCAAGATGATGGTAGACAAAAATCCTTTAGGTCTAATCATGTAGAATTAAATAGTGATTTCAACTTATTTGACACTAAAATTAACATGATCTACTATGAAAAGGGAATGACCAACAATTCCTATACACTATAAGATGATATTAACTTATTTCAACCACAAGTCAAGGCAATATTCTACAAAGTGGAAAAGGTTGAAAGCTACATAAAGTCTAATGAAGATTTATTTCAGATTGACATTAACATGATTTGTTATTATAAGTATGATGATCCCCTCAATGTACCTTTCTTCCCAAATGCTTGTCTAATCAAAGGAGAGTGCAATTCTAATTTTATTAGGAGAATTTAATACAAGGGAAGTGTACTCAAAATGTGTTCCCTTTGTAAGAAATACACTATGAACTCAAGATAGTCATGTACAAAAAGTAAACAAACGACTATATTAATCTTGAAGCATAAAAGCTAGTAGATGATTACAAGAAAGTTATAAAAAAGATTGAAGAGTTCAAAAAGCAAAAAAGGAAGTTAACATTTGTTTTTCCTTGGTTGAAGTATGAACACTAGAAAACTGAGAGAGGATCACACTAAAGGTGAGTGGATAAAAAATGAGCCATTTTATAATAAAGACAAACAACCTTACAAACTAAAACTAAAAGAAAGTATGAAAGACACCATTGTTATTATAAATAGCCTCTATCTATTAAAATATAAAAAAAGCAAATGCAAAGGTAAGCCACTTATAAAAGAAAATAAAAAGAAGAAATAGAGTCAAAATATTGATTGATCATAGGGAGATGAATAGTCATAAGAAAAAGGACCATGAAGGAAATACTTTTCCAAAGACTATGATTAAAACATAGATGTTGATACGAATGTGGTTACTATTTTGCCATATTCATTTGCTGGTAATGAAATCTAAGATGTTAGTGATGATTTCAAAGATAACAATAATTGCTATAATGGTTGAATTATTAGTTAAAGCAAAGGTACTCAAAGAAGAGGTCATTTTCGAAAGGCTAAATGAATTAATGAGAAATCATTTAAAGGCCATTTCACATCAAGGATTATTTAAATAGTAGACTAATTAATTAAGTACCAATTAATAAGGGAGCAATAGTTAACCTTATGCCTAAGTCAATTTTTATTCAACTAGGATTACAACCGAAAGACATTTTACTATCCAACATAGTAGTTACTAACTTTAGTGGAAAGATGTCAATAATTGAAAGAGTGGTGATAACTAAATTAAGAGTTAGCTTAATTCATAATTATGCCATTAAAAGCTAATTACAATTTACTACTAGAGAGAGATTGGATTCGTGCAATTAGAGTGATTCCTTCTATTTTACCTTGAAAACTGATTATATGGAAAGAAGATGGAATAACTAAAGTCATTATAGTAGATGACAGTGTTTGTTACATACAATATGTTGATTTCAAGGCATATAACTCAAATGCCAAACCTTTGCAAACTAATGGGCATTTTAACCTAACTGTAATCAAGATTTGCACTCTAGACACATCCAATTTTAGAATAGTCCTAAAAGTTGAAAGAGTGGGATTAGCCTGTAGTCTTGATGAATGACAAAAATAATAGCTTGGTTAACTTTCAGCCTATATAGTTAAGCAAGTTCAAAATAAAGCCCTTGATTGCATATATGATGATTATCTGCTTAAATTTAATGAATTACCAATTAAAGAATACACAAAGAAGATTAAAGTCCAATATAATTTGGATAAAGTTAATTTAGGGATAGAATATGACAAAAGTTAACTTTTATTAATGCCACGTTGTCGAAAGATATCAAAAAGCAAACAATCACCATTTTAAAGGAATATTAAGATTTTTTTGCATGAAATTATGATGAAATGCTAGGATTAAGTAGATACTGTTAGTGTATATGTCCTAAAACTAATCATTTTGTTGATTATAAATTTGAATCTTATTATTTTAATGGCAATTCTAATTATCATATTTATATAAATTATCTGCGTAATATATTTAATTATGATAATAACCTTAAAATAATTATATTCTTAAATGTGCCTAGTCATATATCATTGTGGATTGGATTGCTTTGATATGTTAAGACTAGCATGTGCGGTGACTTATATGAGATATTAAGTTTGCACATGAGTACAAGTTAGAGAACTTGTATACTAGACCGACCCATCCTAAGAACACTACATGAATCATTATATGAGTGTCATAAGTGATTCTTAGTGATCATTATTAATATGGTCATTTGACTTGAGATCATCATGGTTCCCTATACGTGAGTTTCATATTTTGATACTACTCTATGTCACTCATGGTTAAGTGAATACAAGAATAGTTATTGGATATGTCACATATCATGCGGAGGGGTTTGTGTGATCAAGATGGAATTTATCCCTCCTATATAATAGGAGTGACATCTATGGGCCTCTTGATTAAGTAAGGTTGAGAAAATGTATAGCCATGCTCAAGTGAATTGACATGGGATGTTAATTACATTTACTTCAGTTAGCTTGCTTAGGAATTAAGAAAGCTTTGGATTGGGCTATATGGGAATGATACAGTCCATGTCTCGTGCTCAATCTAGATGTCTAGGATAAAAGAATATAGATGATGATCACATATAAAGGTTCAGTTAATTCACCAACTTTCTTATTACTTTGGTAACAATGATATGTTGCTAGACGTTGCTCATTAATGTGATTTATGATTATTGCTAATGTAATGAGAGCCTGTAGAGTTGCACACTTAGAGCCTAGTGGATTTGGAATTGATGGACCAAATTGTTTGGGCCTAATATTTGAGAATTCCATGTTATAATTATAAAACCTAATAATAAGCCTATAATTATACATAAAACAAATCTCGATTAGTTAGGGTTTTCCATGCATCTGTTTAAATAGGCTTGTTGGGTAATAATATATGATTATTCACATATCCCAAAGTATAAAAAAAATCTAACACCCCTCCTTAACCATAACTCTTAAAGAGGTGTAGCTAGCACTACGAGGCTAAGTAGAAGAATTCCAACCAATGTTTGTATGGACGTTCATTGGTGATTTGCTAGTTCATATGGATACCTTGCAGTCTTCAACCGAAAGGAAGTCGAAGAGGTGATCAACGAATGAGTTCTTGAATCATTGGAAAGGTATTCCTTGAATTTTTATTCTAATATAAGGTTTTTCATGGATCTGTTTGCTAGGAGTGGTTAATTTCACTACACTTGTTTGGCTCCCGGTCCCAACAAATACTTTGTCAAACATAAATTACCAATCAAAAAGAGATTTTGAGCTTATAAATAACCACCTCAATGATTTACATTAGAGGCCATACTAAAGATTAAGGAAGAAATGAAAAGGCTACTAAAATCTAAGTTCATCTAGATAACTAGATATGTCAAATGGATATTAAATGTAGTATCAGTAATGAAGAAAAATGGGAAGCTACATGTTTGTATTGATTTTGAAGATTTAAATAATGCAACATTAAAAGATGAATATCCTATGCCACTTACAAATATGTTAATTGATGTAGCATCAGGTTACCTATTGGTAAGTATAATGGATGGAAATGTCATATATAACTAGGTCTACATAGCCGAAGAGGATGTACTAAAATTTACATTTTGGTGCTCGGTTTAAATATCATATTTGAATGGGTAGTTTTGCTATTTGGGCTAAAAAATGTTAAAGCTATATACAACAGGTAATGAATACTTTTTTTCACAACATAATTGATAAGTCAATGGAAGTTTACATAGATAATATTATGGTTATAGAGAATTCTTAGTTAGAGTATTTATCTAATTTGACAAAAACCTTTACTTTAATAAAAAAAAAAGACAAGTTAAATATGAATCCCTTGTTGGTATGTGTCCTAGGAGCCAATCATGAAGATGATTGTAATAATGCATAATGTATTATGTTTTATTTCTTAGCAATATAATTAATATATTTTATTTTCATTTTTTATTATTATTATTTTGTGCAATTTATAACTTAATATAATAATTATCCTTGAAATAATTTTACTATTCCTAAAATACCCCTAGTCAAATATTATTACGAAAGGGATAGTAATAATACATCGAGACTAGTATGTATAGTGACTAATGATTATGAATCATAGATATGTGATATCAAGTTAATACATGAATACATTGTTAGTGAACAAATGTACTGGACTAACCCATAATGAGAAAACTAAATGGATTGTCATATGTCATTAGTTATTCTCATGTGACCACAATGCACGTAGTCCTTTGACCTAAAGTCACTACAATTCCCTACATGAGGAGTTACACACTTTGATATCATCATGTATCACCTTTAACTAGGATGTGTTGTAAGACATTAATTAGGTGTATCATGAATCATGCAAAAGGATGTGAGTGATATAGATGAGAATTTTGTTCCTATTACATAGTAGGAGTGATATCCATGAGCCCTTTGATTGAGTGAGATTAAGAAATGCATGACCAAGCTCAAATGAATCAATATGAGATATTGATCATTTGCTTAAGTTAGTCTACTCAGTATCAAGAAACATAAATTGAAAGTCAATGAAGATGACATATTCCATGCCTTTAGTTCAATTTGGATATCGTTACAAGAGGGACTATGTTGCAAAGTGTTGTTTACACATTAAGTGAATATTAAGTCATAAATATTTTACTACTTAGGTGGTAGTGATGTATTGCTAGATACCACTCACTGTCCATGATCCACAAACGGGCTATTACTAATGTAGTAAAAACTTACAGGGTTACAAAAAAAATAGGAATGAGACAATGATTAATTAGGCTTTAGTTGGACTAAAATTTGATTAATTGGACTTATTTTCGTGCATATATTTTCACGTAATATATATATGATATATTATGCGATATTATTTGATATTAAAGTAATATTGGATAATGGATAAGCCTTATCTCTCCTCACTTTCTCCATAATAAGGATAAAGTAATAGTTATTAAGTATGATTAGGATTTTTGGAAGCATTATCCTAGTAAGACTAGGAATGTGGTTTTCCTTATTCTATAAAAGAGAACTTGAAGGCAACATATTGTACGACACATTAGCTATCATTAAACCCTAAATTCACTTAAAAAATGCATCAATCCTAATTGTTGAGAGAGAGAGAGACGTATCCTAGCATATTCATAAAGTGTGAGAAGTCTTTGTTCACTCCACGTGGATATCGTAGAGATACTATACCTTCTAACCAGTGTTGGATTCATGATTCATCTTGATCTCTAAAAGTTTCGTTTAGAAAGAACATAAGCACACAAAAGGTAAAACCCTGACATTGATTTATGTCTTTCTGCATGGATCCTTGGTGAGTTTTGGATAAATTTTTTTTAATTTTTTGCTGCGTATGTTAATCCAAAACCTAACATCCCTTTCAATGTGTTTTTTAGCATTTCAATAGGTAATTTCCTTAGTTTCTTAATCCATCAAAAAGGGATTGAAGTTAATAAAAACAAAGTCAAGGCCATCATGTAAATGTCATCATTAACCAGTAAGAAAGAACTATAATGTTTCTTAGGAAAAGTTAATTTCCTAAGGCAATTCATATCCAACCTAGGATAAAAAGTGGATAATAATTTGTGTGGTAAGTTGAACACCGAATTGAATATGAAAGTATCAAGTAATTTCTAATCAATCCATCAGTAACATCTTCACTTATTCTAAGTTGACTACTTAAAATGTATGTTTCAACCTTTAAAATTGAAATTGGTTGTGTTCTAACCTAAGAGAATGATAAAGGAAAAGAAAGGGCCATTTATTATTTATCTAGGGTAATAAATGTAACTGAACAAAAGTATTCGAAAATTGAAAAATTATGTCTTGCTTTGTATTTTTCATGTTCTATGCTTAGATATTATTTACTGTTGACTACAATTTTAGTCATTACCAAATCCAATATTTTAAAGCATATGTTAGCACGACCTTTCATACATGGTCAAGTTAAAAATTAGGCTTTAGACTTAACTAAATTTACCTTGCAATATTGTCCTTTAAAAGTAATAAAGGGCTAGGTTTTGGCTAACTTTGTCACTGAACATCATAAACAATAAGTTCACTTTGTTAGAATTAGTTATTAGAAATTGTATTTTGACGGATCATGTCACAAGTATGGAGTTAGTTGTGGAATTTCAATCATAACATCACAAGGCCAACAAGTCAAATTCATGTTTTCTCTAAATAAAATGTGCTCAATAATAAAGTCAAATGTAAAGCATTAATAATTGGTTTAGAATTACTATTAGAACAAAGGCATGTAATGTAGAGATATATAGTAAAATATTTAGCCATTTTAGTTAGATTGTTATATGAATTCAATGATGTTATTGTTAGGAGTTCGGATTATCATATGCAGCAAAAATTCAAAATTTGATCCGAATTCTACTTAGGATCTATGCAAAAAGCATAATCAATGATTAAGGTTTTACCTATTAGGTACTCGTGTTTCTACTGATCAAAACTTGAGAGTGGATGAATCAAATACTGGCCAGAAGGTACAACGTCTCTACGGTATCCACACGGAGTGAACAATGACCTCTCACCTTCCACGAATTTGCTAGGATGCATTTTTCTCTCTAGGAATTAGGATTGGATGTTTTCTAAGTGATTTAGGGTTTGTATGGAAGCTTTGAGCGTTTTTTTCATGTGCTGCCCTCAAGCCCCTTTTTATAGAACTTAAGCAAGTCATAATCCTAGTCCTACTAGGATAATGCTTCCAAAATCCTAATTACACATAACAACTCATCTTATCCTTATCCTAGAGATAATGAGGAGAGATAGGACTTATCTATTAATTATATATTATTAGACAATATTATCTCATAATATAAATATCTTAATATTAAATAATTACATATATTTATTAAATATTAAAATAATATTATCTTATAATATATTTATCTAATATCTGATAACGTAACTTATTTGATATTTCTTTAATATCAAATAATATCATATAATATTATATATATATATTACATGAATAACACATTATTATTCTTAATAATAATATATATGCATGAAAATAAGTCTAATTAATTGGATATTAATATAATTAAAGTCCAATTAATTGTCTTATTCTTACTCCTTTTGTGTGACCCTGTAGGTTCTTACACAATGACTCATTATTGAGTCATAGATAGTGAGCGGTATCTAGCAATACATCATTGCCACTCAAGTAGTAAAAATGTCTGTAATTCGACATCCATCTAATAATGATCAACGTTTTGCATCATAATCCTTTTTTGTAATAATATCCAAAATGAACTGGAGGCATAGAATGTGTCATCCTCGTCAATGTTCAATTTATATTTCTTGATACTAAGTAGATTTAAAATAAATGATTAATATTACATATTAATCCAATTGAGCATGGCCATGCATTTCTAAGTCTTATTCAATCAAGGGGCCCAAGGATATTTCTCTTTTATACAAGAGTAATAAAATCACATCTATATCACTCACTTCTCTCTGCACGATTTATGACACACCCAATCAATGCCCTATTCGTCATCTTGATTAAAGGTGATATAGAATAATATTAAAGTAAGTAATTCCTCATGTAAGGAACCATAGTGATTTCAGGTCAAAGGTTTATGTATATTTATGATTATATGAGAATAACTTATGACACGTCTATCCATGTAATATTCTCATAGTGGGTCAGTCCAGTATATTGTTCACTAGTAATGTACTCATGTATTAACTTGATATCACATATCCATGATTCGTAATCATCAGTCACTATACATGCTAGTCTCGATGTATTATTACTATCCTTTTCGTAATAATACTTGACTAGGGGCATTTTAGGAATAGCAAAGCTATTCTAAAGATAATTATTATATTAAGTTATAAATCGTGTAGAATAATAATAAAATTATGAAAATAAAATATAATAATTAAATTGCCTAAAATAAAACATAATACGTTATGTATTATTTCAATAATATATATGATTGGTTCTTAGGACGCACACTAACAGTTATAATTGGGCATACACTGAAAATAACAAATGAAAAATTATCATAAAATGTGCAAACTTCAAACTAATCAAAAACAAAGAATTACTATATGAATGTGTCAAAACTTTCCTAAATGATTAAAGGAAGATTTTGATTGGTTATCTTGAAAATCCCTTTGGTAATATAGATCAAACAACCAAAATTAAGACATTAAAGTTCATTTTAGTTAAAGGAGAATTATATAAAAAAAGGTTTGAATTACTAAAGTGTTTAGGAAATGTAGAAGCCCTTTCTGCTATGACGGAAGTACATGGAGGAATATGTGGAATACATCAAGTATGTAAGAAAATAAGATAGACTTTAGGAAAACAAGGTTTGTGTTGGCCTACAATGATTAAATATTTTATAGATTTTACCAAGAGTTGCTATAAGATATCAAAAACATAGGCTAGTCCAAATAGTACTAATGGTGGAACTAAATATATAATTAAATCTTGGCCATTTAGAAAATGGGCTTTATATATAATTAGCAAAATTTATCCTTTCTCAACTAAAGACCATCATTTCATTTTGGTTATGGTTGACAATTTTACTAAATGCGTAAAAGCTAAAGTTTGTAAGGAAATTAAGCAGCTTAATATAAAAGACTTTGTCAAAAATAAATTAATCATGAGATTTAGTTTACTTAAAACTTAGACAACAAATTGAGGAACTATTTTTATAAGATGAAAAATAAAAAATTGTGCCAAATCTAGAGGAATCAAGATGTTAACTTTGAATCATTACTATACTTAAGCCAATGGATAAGTTAAAGTTACAAATAAATTAATTATTAATATAATAAAAAAATATACATTAGCCATTATCCTAAAAATTGGCATTAAATACTTGAAAATGCATTTTGGGCAATTAGAAATTCACCTTAAAGTTTGACTAGACTTACATTATGGTCATGATGCTATGTTATTAGTCAAAATCATAGTGCAACAATTAAGATTACAGAAATAGAATGAATTGTCACAAGCCACACATCATAACTTAATACTTGAAAAATTAGAGGGACTAGATGAAATGCATTAGGGTGCTTTAAATGCATCCAAGGAAAATTTTGCTGAATAATATGACAAACATATGAGAATTGAAAATGAGGAATTTGAAACAATAAATGATAAATACTAAAAGCTATTCAATCCAAGCATTTATGAATTGAACATTGGAAGTAAGTTGAAATTAAATTCTATTTATTAAGTTAAAGCTTTAAACTTATGAAAAAAAATTTGATTAAGAGTTTTAGCTATGACTACAAAAGATTGAAATTAAAAGTTAGCTATAAAGACAAAACCTAACTAGTTAAAAACTATTTAAAAATCCCTAATCACAAAAGTTAAGGCTACATAATACTAGAAATAAGATTGAAAATTTTCCCTAAAATTAATCCATTTGGTCACAATAGAATATTTAAGGTTCAACATTGCTTAATAGTCATTTACCATATTGTTCAATTGATTTTCGATTTTCTTAAATTCTTTGACTACATCTTCATCACTTTGTTTCAATTCTTGTTCTTCAACTTTGATAACATCAAGCTTAATGTCAAAGGTTAGCTGGTAAACTTCTAATTGGTGCAATTCTTATTGTAAAGTGGCAATATTCTCTTTTAGGTTTAAGATCTTTTAATTATAGACTAATATTTTCTCATTGCAAGTTTTATATTTAGTCACTAGTGCTTTTTTACATTTTTCCAAAATATACCAAACTTAATTAAGCCTTGCCTTTTCTTAAACAAGCTTTCATAGAGAGTTCTAATAGTCATGGCTTTATTTATGTCTTTCATAAGTTTTAGAAACATGTTGATAGTGATAAATAGATGAGTCGCATCAGATTTCTTCAATATTTGCAAAAAAAAATTTAAACTTTTCTTGATTTTCTATGATAGCTTATAGGTCTTGATCGAATGCCTTTTCTAAAGAAGAAACTATTTCTTTAATTTGGTTAATGCAATCTGTTAGAGTATTTAGCTTGTCAACTAACCCAATGGCTTAACCAAGTGAAGCCGATTGACTTCTCAATGGAACCTTAGTCAAAAGGTGAATCGATTGTCTTCATTTCATCATAACCTTTATGTTTAGCTTCATAGTCTTCTTCTTCTTCTTACTACTCCTTTTCCTTCTTTATTTTGACTAGAGTTAATCGATAGGTGATAAAGACATTTTCATGTGACCATGATGTTCCTTTTAAGGTAATTATCAATATATAATTGTTGTTTTAGGTCTCAACTATATTTTTGGTTAGAATATAATTTAGATTCCTTATTATCAAAACTAAATAACAGACTTAGAGCAACTAATGAGTTAGTTGGGTCCTCTGATGATTTTTCTAAGGATAGATGTACTAAATTCAGCTTGAATTCTTTTCTCTTATGTTAAAGAAAAGGGATCTTCACTTAGAATTAAGAAGGAGAGAATTCTTTAAGAAAGAAATTTTAGAGTGCAAGAAGCTAAATAAGGTGCATGCATTCTGAAGAGATCGAAATAATAGATGTTAGTTCAATTCTATAATGAACTTGAATATAAAAAACTTATAAGTTTGAAGAATATTGAATGAATATAAAGATTAGTTAACTAGTTTTTACCTTAGGAGATTAATGCTTAATAACAATGGTGGTAGAAGTAGCTAATGAAGGATTGCTTGGCTAAAAGCCTAAAGTTAATCCTAGCTTATTAACTTTTGGTTGAAAACTTTGGCCATTGGTTGCTAACTGGCCAAAATAGTTTTTTTTTTTTTTTTTACATTGTTGAAATAGAAACTTCTTCATCTTCAATAATGACTTGTTCAACTTTTTTATGTGCCTTTTTAGCCTTTTGACTTCTTCAGCAACTTCTTACTTAGTATAGGTTGAATTTGGGAGTATGCCAAGAATGTGGTCAAGTGGAATAGCTTCACCTTTGGCTTAAAAAGAAAATACCTAGTAAAGAAACTAAGAAATAAAATATGCAAAATATATAGTTACTAGATGGAAAGTCAGAAATAGCTTGAAGTGCTATTGTAACTAACTAAGCCAATTCTCTAAAAAGAGGGTAGATACAAGCAATGATCACTCTAAGAGTACGCATCTTTAACTTTTTCAATTTTGTGGGTTTTGTTACATTAAAAGGTGCATACAATAGAGGCACTACTTTAGGCTAAAATAAAGCTTTATTAAATCTCTCTCAAAATTAGGTTTGTTAATAAAAGCAATAAAATTTTTTATTAAAAAGCTTGATCATGAGGAGCCTTTTCCTATTTAAAGATGCATTGATTTCTCTAAGTGTATAATTTATACTTCCATAATCATATCCTCCTTTATAAGTCTTTTGAAAAATAATAATTTCAATATAGTGCATACCTACAATCTTTTTAAAGCCTCCATATTTTGAGTAACAAGTTAATACTTCATCTAAAGATTTGTTAAAAAGCTTATAAGTCTAATTGAACCACTAGATTTGGAAAAAGTTAGTACTAATATGGCAAGGGAAGAAGTTATAGAGAGTAAAATGTTTGACAAAAGATGTAATAATGGCATCTAAATGTTCAATTGCTCACAAATTATCACCAAAAAGTCCAAAATAAAGATCTCATGGGTGACTCTGGATCACGTTGAAATGATAAACTAATAAATTTGAAAAAAAAATTGAATGAGGAAATCACATTTTCAATAGGAAGACCAATTACTATAATCTAAGGGTATAAAAATTTTGACTAAAGTTGTACGCTTTTGATATTAGTAAAATTAAATGCTATAGTGAACTAATTGGGACTTCTAAATTGGTTGCAAAATGGGTTTATTCTTTTCAATACTCATTCAGCTAGGAATTTATAAATGACAAAAAAAGAAATAGGTGAAGGCTTCTATTAGTTTTGACCTAAGTAGTTTCTTTAAAATCCCTTAAGTAAGTTAAAAGACTTCAATCAATAATATGATATCTTTGTTAGCTTTCATTTTAAAATTATCCCAAAAGTTGAAAGGATCTAAAAAAGGTTACCTAAATTAGTGAAGGATTGACCTTGTCTAGAAAGTCTAGATGTTTTGCTCATAATCTAAAAAATGTAAACTAATAATGAAGAGGCAAGTGTAAACTTTTAGCCTTTATGAAGAATAATGGTCAGACCAACATAGGTTGAATAGAATTTTAATTAAGGAATGTAGTAGATATGCTTACATAACTAATATGATAGGAATTAGGAAAGTTATATGTTCAACATTAGTTATAACCGAAACTTTAATCTTTAGAAAGTTTTCAAAAATGTCTTATAAGTTAAGCTATTAGCAGTAACCATAACTAAATGATCATATGCATTAGATAAAAGCATCATATAAGGAGAAATAGATTCCCTAACATGTGACATGCCTATAATAGTTAAAACATCAAACATAGATAGGCCGATAGGGCTATAAGGGATATAGAGAGAATTAGTTGAAGATGACTAAAAAAAGACCCTAGCACTAACCAAGAAACTTTTGTTATAAATCACCACCCTTAACATTTGAATGGCATTAAAAGATACTGATGGATTTCCAAAGGTGGAATTTGGCATTTAGAATGCAATCCAACTAAGATATATATTGAATATCACCTTAAGAAGTTAGTGTTAGGAAGTTATGAAAGGTTTAATTTTTCTTTGCAATCTAGGGATAAATAGGAATAATAGGCTTAGTGAGTAAGAGATGATTCTTTAGTTTCAATAGATCATCTTCTAAAAAATTCATAAATGGACTAAAGTGAAAGCATGGTTGTTCATCATTCTCAAGAGTAAAAGCAGTAAAGAGAAGTAGTATCTACAGCTTCAGGATCTCTAACTCTTGTAGGCTAAGATTAGTAACCTTCATTAGTTTAGTAATAGATTATGATTAAGATCTCAAAAAAGTTTTCATGGTAGTATTTTGTGTTAAGGATAAAAAAATTTTAAGCAAGAATAGGAGAGAACTCTCAAAGAAAAAAATTATAAAAAGTAAAAGTAAAAGTGAAAAGAGATTTGGGGTTTATATAGAAAAGTGCAATGAGCAATTAATGATGATTAAATCCTATAAGGATAAACATGGTAGAAGCATAAAATTTCTATACTGAAAAGCCATAAAAAATATTGAAATACATGCATAAAGGTCTAAAAAGATCCAAAGATAATGATAGTTAAGAGAAATGAGGGAAAACCTTAAAATGCCATGTGCCAAAGATAGAGCTCATGCTCAAACATGTAATCATCAAGAAATTAATAATTTTATAATGAATATTAAATAGTAATGATGAGTAAAAGATGACAATTAAAAGGTATAAAACTTCTTTTTTAAGTTCTTTTGGATTTTGAATTTTTGGTCAAAAAAGAGAAGTCGAAAGTCTAAACACTCAAGTTTAATATCGAAATGAGGTGTATAAGTGAGTTTTTTTTAACTTTAATATAAATTGAATAAGTATGTTCATAGGTTTAAAAATTAAAAACTCTAGTTGTAGTCATGTGTTAGGTAGAAAAGTTAATATTTTTTACTATATCGAAATAACCAAATAAGGTCTAATTTAACTACTCTTGCATGACTAAATATCTAAACTAGGAGGCCTTTGTTTGGCCTATACTTAAGAGTTTTGACCTAAAAACACAATTTAGCTTATAGTTCTAGACCAGCCAAAAACATTTTCCTAATACTGGCCAAAAATAGAGATGGTTATGTCACTTAGAGATGTGGCATTCAACTAGAAAACTAGTTATGCCACCTAAAAGAGATAAATGATGCAGCAAAAATAACATGCCATATGTAAGATATGTGGAAAGTTGTAAAGTAATCCTATATATTAGTAAATACTTACAACTGCTTATTAAAAACTATAAATAGTTAGATAAAAATTCTAAAGGGATTTTTTTCTTACAAAAAATCATATCAAATAAGATCACGTGCATTACATTTAACTTGGTGGTGCTTTACTACCCTAACTTTTACTTTTAACATTTTATCTAGCATTCATTTGTAATTCTTTTTCCTTAAATCTTTGAGTGTGAGTAAATTAAGACTTTTTCTTAATTTTGTTAGCCACTTATTTTTTGCAAACATCTTTATTTACTTCAATTTGGATGTTCTTATCCTTTGGAATACTCTACAAAGGTATCCTATTGAATTACATTTGAATTATCATTATTAGTCAATTTTATGTATTGTGACTTATTTCGAATAATTGTCCTATTTTGTCATTTAATGTTGCAATTTTACTATGGTATTGACTGCTTTTCCTTGTATGAATAAGTTAATTCATAACTTTACTAGTAAATAGATTGAACCCTTTCTTTGTGATCAAGTTAAGGACTTTATGACTAAATTGCAAGTTTTTGGCTAAAACACTTACAAACCTTTAATTCCTAAAGTTAACATTTACTTTAGGCACCCATAATTTCTCTGAGCTAAGTTATCCACTTGTTATAAATTAGGACTAATGACTTAGGCTAATAATAAGACCTAGGTATATCCTACAAATAATTAAAACTATCTTAATAACAATTAAAATTGCATCATAATACTTGGCTCAAAACTAAAATATAAGCCCTTAAATCCTTATCTACCTCCATATCCATCGTTTTAAACCTTTTATCAAATAATGTAGAAATGTTATTAGGAAGTGAAATTTACCTTATATTCAACTCAACCCTAATGTATCATTTGTGTTGCACATAAGGTTGCTTATCAGTAGCAATTTAATAACTTGAAATAACTAAATAAAGTTATATGATGTCATGGCTAAGTAGAGGTAGGCTTTCAATAATGGTAGGTTACAACCAAGGAGAAGTAGAATGGAGCTTTGGTAGTTGCTTTGAGATGAAAAAAAAAAAAAGGGCTTTAGGTATAATGTGAGGGATGATCTATATACATTATTAAAATATATGATGAAAAAAATATTTACTATGTTATTTTCTACTATTCCATGCCTCTTAGTGAGTTATACATGCTTAATTTTATAAAATTAATTTTATTTTATAATTTTGGATTGCTTTTATAATATTTTAAATTTATTTGATTAATATTAGATTTTGACACTATTTCTATTTTTTAGCTATATCTTGAGCTTTAGATGTTAGATTGGAGTGATCTTTATATCATTGCAAAGCTTAAAGAAAGACTTATAACTTTGTTATTTTAGTTAAAGCCTAGTTTAGACTCCTTCAAATCCTTATTTAGCTGAGAATCTAAAGCTTTATCTCTTTCTTAACTAAATTAACTTTGGATTTTGGGTCATATCTAGAGTTATAGAGGTCTAATTAATAAGGAGCCAAGTTCTTATATCTCCATAAGATCTAACTCTACAGCTATTATGTTTATAGATTACCTAAATTACCTTATTTTAGTAGTCTTAAATTGGTTGGAAATTAGACCTACAAGAATTCACTACTGTAACTATTGAAGTTAATTGCCTAGTAAAAAATTAGTGTGGGTTTCTAAAAATTAGGAAGGCTTTATTCTTGTAATCTTGAGAAACATATAATCAAGGTTCAATAGGCTTTTAGGTTAATTATATCAAATAAAAGGAAGGAACTCATTAGACATAAGAGAATTTTACACATTCAGCTAATAATTTTCTCTTCTTCTTCTAGCTCTTGTGTTCTAGCCATGGAAGGCTAATTTTTGCAGTTAATTCAAGAAGTTTAAGGCTTTCCTCTATTGGATTAGGAGATTATGATTTATAATCTTGACTTTCTTTAATTAATATTCCTCTTTTCCTAATTAATTATGTTAATTTCGTATAATTGGTGTTTATCCTTGTGATTTATGATATTTTGCTACTTTAATGTTAAATTATGGTTATTAAATCATGGTTTTACACATAGGGATAAAGGGCTATGGGATTAATTTGGATGTTTCTAATTTAATTTCTCAAATCAATTGAATTCTATCTTTAAATTAATTTTGATCTAACTTAGGAATTATAATAGTTGCTTAATTTGGTTAATCTCAATTGATCAAATCCTTAATGGTAATCTAGCTAGGATTTATGACTTATTGCAAGGGTTTCAGATAATTCAAGATTAAAGAATCAATTAGAAAAGTTAAATATCTAATGATCCATAATTAATTTAAAGTAAAGCATCTCAATTCCCTGAATCAGCTACTTTATTATATTGATTTTCTTCTTTGCTATTTTGTTCCTGTGTTTTGTTTAGTTCAATTTAATTACTTTGATTTTGAATTAAACTTTACAATTTTTCATTCTGTATTCTACATTCATACAATATAGTATGCTATATTTTGTATTTTATTAGCATTATGCATTACATACTAGTTTACTTCTATTTTATATCTATTTTTCACTTTGTTTTTACATTATTTTACATTTTTTCTTTTAAAGGATAATATCAAATGGTCACTATGGTATGACCTGGTTTATGCTAATATACTACATTATTTTAGCAAACTAGTTTTTAATCTAATTTTGGTGCATTGTAACTTATTAATCAAAATTTTGGCACCATTATTAGGGATCCTCTTGAACTCATCTTTTCCTACATATTGTTAGTTGTGTATTACAAAATTATTTAGGCATTCTAGTCAGTAATTGCATCTTTGAAAGTGTTTCTTATGTTTTTTTAGTAACTCTTACTTTTCTATATTTGCTTGCATTCTTTTGCATTCATTAATTTCTACTTATTCTTCTGCTTTAATTCATTATATTTCATCATATTTTACTTCATTGCATATTTAAATAGAAGTTTTTGGCCTAAGAAAATTAGTTTTATACAATTTAGCACCTTAACCCCCTTTAGAACTACACTAAGTCTCATTGGATCTAATAAAGTTGAAATTTTTTCTAGAGTTAATCAAAAGTGCTAGTGAAATGCCCTATTTTTGGCTAAATTCCATTGTTTTGATGATTTTTTTAATTTTAAATTTTTTAAATATTTTTATTGCCTTTTTAGGTTTTGCATAGTTATAGCTAATTTTTTATGGTTGTCTTATAATTTTTAAAAATGTTTAGATAGGTTAATTAGATATATTTAGGGTGATTTTTCATAGTGCATTGTTATTTTTGTATTTGTGTTCTTATAGTGCACTTATTGTAGTATAGTGTAGTAACAGTGTATGACTAGGAGGATTGTTGGTTATTTGCTAGAGTTTGACTCTGAAATTGATTGGACATTTCATTTTTTATGTAGAAGTAAAAATAAAAGTAGTTTTAGCCTTCCCACCCCTATTATGACCTTTTAGATAGCTTTAATAACATGGCTAATAATAATAGAACTTTTAAGGAATTGATTATCCTTGATTTTACCTATTAATCATTAGGAATTTGATATACTGAATTAGATGCTAATTTTGAACTTAAATTTGGCTTAATACACTTCCAAGTTTTTATGGTCTTGTAGGTGAGGACCCTTATAAGCATCATAGGGAGTTCTATGTGGTCTTTTTTACTATGAAATCTTAAGGCATATTAAAAGATCACGTTAAGTTAAGGCGCTTTCCCTTCTTCCTTGCTACTGTTACTAAGAACTGGCTTTATTACTTGTAGCCTAGATCAGTAATATGTTGGAATGACATAAAGCAATTGTTCCTTGAAAAATTCTTCCTTGCTTCTAAAGCTACTACAATAAGAAAAGAAATATGTAGCATTAGGAAGTTGAATGGTGAGACACTTTATAAGTATTAGAAAAGGTTTAAGAAAATTTATGCAAGCTTCCATACCACTAAATCAGTAAGTAACTTCTAATCTAGCACTTCTATGAAGGCCTTCTTCTAATGGATAAAAGTATAATAGATTTAACAAGTGGTGGAGTATTAGTGAATAAAATACTTGTGGCAGCTACGGATTTGATAGAAAATATGATAGCCGACTCCTAATAATTTGGCACTAAAATGCTCCCTATAACTAAAAGTGTGCACGAAATAAGCTTTACTTCTTATACATATTAGCAAAGAATGGAATGAATGATAGATGAATTAATATCCTTAGTGAGACATTGGTTATGGGAAAATAGTGGCAATTCCAACCCTTTTATTTTGCAAAACTTTATGGCATATACTTTTACTCAAGCCATCCTGCTGATGCGTGCCTAACCTTACAAGAAGATTATGGTTAATATTAAGCCTATGTAGCAACAATATTTCCAAGAAAGCTATAATACCAATAACAAAACCAGTACTAACAATAGTAGTAGCAATCCAAATATGTGTTGGATTTTGAATCAACATATGTAGCAAAAAATTAAAATTTTTTATCCAAAACTCACCAAGGATTTATGCAAAAGGGCATAAATTAATGTTAGAGTTTTACTTTTTGTGCGCTCGTGTTCTTTCTAAACAGAACTTTGAGAGACCGAGATGAATCATGAATCAAATGCCAGTTGGAAGGTATAGCATCTCTATGGTATCCACAGGGAGTGAACAAAGACTTGTCACCTTCACGAATCTGCTAGGATATGTCTCTCTCTTTAGGATTAGGATTAGTGTGTTTTTCTGAGTCATTTAAGGTTTAATGGTAGCTAATGTGTATTTTTTAAAAGTGTTACCTTCAAGTTCCTTTTATAAAACTAAGGCATACCACATTCCTAGTCCTACTAGGATAATGCTTCCAAAATTCTAATTTTACTTAATAACTATCATCTTATCCTTATCATGGAAAGAGTGAGGAAAGGTAGGACTTATCCATTAATTATCTAATGTTAGATAATAACATTATCTTATAATATAATTGTCTAATATTAACATGGCATATAGTTATCTTATATTAGAAAATAATATTATCACATAATATAATTATCTGATATTACTTTAATATCAAATAATATCACATAATATACCATATATTATGTGAAAGTCTATTATTATTTTAATAATATATATATATATATATGTATGAAAATAAGCTCAATTAATTAGATTTTAATCCAACTAAAACTCAATTAATTATTGTCTCATTCCTACTCCTTTTGTATGACCCTGTAAGTTCTTACTATATTGGTAATAGACTATTTGTGGACTATAGACAGTGAGTGGTATCTAGTAATACATCACTACCACCCAAGTAATAAGAAATGTCTGTGACTCAATATTTATTTAATGTGTGAACAACACTTTGTAATATAGTCCCTTTTGTAACGATATCCAAATCGAACTAGAGGCATGAAATGCATCATCCTCATTGATTTTTAATTTATTTTTCTTGATACTAAGTAGATTAACTTAAATAAATGATCAGGATCTCATATTAATCCATTTGAGCATGGCCATGCATTTCTTAATCTCACTCAATCAAGAGGCCTATGGATATCACTCCTACTATGTAATAAGAACAAAATTCTCATCTACCTCACTCACATCCCTTTATATGATTCATAACACATCCAATCAATATCCTACAACACATCCCGGTTAAAGGTGATACAAGATGACATCAAAGTGTGTGACTCCTCATGTAGGGAACTATAGTGACTTCAGGTCAAAGGACTATGTGCATTGTGGTCTCATGAGAATAATTAATGACATATGACAATCCATATAGTTTTCTCATTGTAGGTTAGTCCAGTACATTTCTTCACTAACAATATACTCATGTATTGACTTGATACCATATATCCATCATTCATAATCATTAGTCACTATACATGCTAGTCTTGATGTATTATTATTATCCTTTTCATAATAATACTATAATAATAATACTTGACTAAGGGTATTTTAGGAATAATAAAACTATTTCAAGGACAATTATTATATTAAGTTATAAATTGTGAGATATATATAAGAAAACAAAATATAATAATTCCATTGCCTGAAATAAAATATAATACATTATGCATTATTATAATCGTCTTTATGATTGACTCCTAGGATACATACCAACAATATGATCCATACTCCAATTTTTTCAATCATGGTTGGAGGGATCATCTTAATTTTAGATATAGCAATATACTAATCTAGTGGCTAACTAGATTAGCACCATACTAGACTGAACCTCTATTCTAGCAAGAACCTTCCAAGCTAATCCAATAGTGGAATTTATAAAAATAATAAGTAGCCTTCTTATCATACTCTTAGCCATCCTTTAAGGAATTAGTCAAGCAAATAGCTACTAACAATTTATAGTTTTAATAAAGGACAGATGCTACAATGCAGGACTTGTAAACATAAATTGGTTAGCTAACCTCCACTATAAATGAGTTTAAATCACAAGATTCTAATAGATTGCCTTCCTAGATAATTCCCAACTCAAGAGGTAAGATTTCTACCATTATGTTAAAAAGTGGCAAGAAAGTTCATGCTCTTAACAATCTTCCACCAACAAGCTAGAGAAATAAGACAAAACAACTAGTACATCTTGAAAATGTTGTGAAAAGCTCTTTTCCAAGAAACCAAAAATTAGACAAACTAGAGATAATACAGAAACCAACAAATTTTACAAAACCAATTCCATTCTTAAATAGAATTGCATAGTCTAGGAAAATAGAAGAACTTGACAAAGATAAGAGATCCTTAGAGACTTTTAGGAAGGTGGAAGTTAATATTCAATTGCTAGATGCCATTAAGCAAATTCCAAAGTATGCAAAATTCCTTATGGAGTTGTGCACATGCAAAAAAATTATAGAAATGGGTAATGGATTCTTGTAGATACACTTTTTTATCAAAATTCAACTTATTGAAGTTATTTCTATGACCAAATTAATAACATTTGTCATTCAACCACTAACATTGGAGCTTAAACCTCTTCTAGAACATTTAAAGTATGCTTTTCTAAAAGAGAATGAGAAGCTACCAATCATTGTAGCCAAGAATCTATAAACTAAGGAAGAAGAAAAGTTGTTGTAGATTTTAAAAACCCATAAATAAGTGATAGGGTAAACATCTACAAATATTCTTAGTATTAGCCTTTCCACATGTATGCATCAAATTTTATTAGAAGTGCCAAACCAATGAGACAACACTAAAGAAGACTAAGTCTCTTGATATTACACATGGTTAAAAAAGAGATTACTAAGCTTTTAGAGGTTGGCCCCCTAAGAAAATTGGCTTGATAGTAGTGAAAAATTAGACTAATGATTTGCTTCCTACTAAAGTTCAAAATAGTTAAAGAGTTTACATTAATTATAGGAAGCTAAACCAAGTAACCAAAAAGGATCACTTCCTATTGCCATTCATTGATTAAATGTTAGAGAGATTGACTAAAAAATCCCATTACTGCTTCTAAAATGGCTACACTAGCTACTTCAAGATTCATATTACTCCAAAAGATCAAGAAAAGATAACATTTACATGTAGTTTTGGCACTTTTGCTTATAGGAAGATGCTCTTTGGCTTATGCAATGCATTTAGTATATTCTAAAGGTATATAGTGAGCTTTTTTTAGTTTTTTAGAAGATTGCATTGAAGTTTCCATGGATGATTTTTCTAACTATGGTTTCTTTTTTTATGCAGGCTTTAATAATCTTTCTAGGGTGTTAGATAAATGCAT
Source organism: Sindora glabra (assembly GCA_020226215.1). Lineage (NCBI taxonomy): Eukaryota > Viridiplantae > Streptophyta > Magnoliopsida > Fabales > Fabaceae > Sindora > Sindora glabra. The sequence continues at coordinate 80,058,409 of CM035227.1, forward strand.
TGAAACTAATCTTATGTTGAATTTTGAAAAATGTCATTTCATGATAAAATATAGGATAGTTTTAGGCTATATAATGAGTAGTAAAGGCATTAAAGTAGATCTTGTTAAGATTGATATGAATATTAGTTTACCTTATCCCACTTGTGTATAGGAAATGCATTTTTTTCTTGGTCATGTAGGTTTCTATAGGAGATTCATTAGTGATTTCAACAAGATTGCCTTTCTATTATCCTAGCTACTTCAAAAGGAAACAAAATTCAATTTTGCTCAACATCACAAAGAAGCTTTTGACAAGTTGAAGTAAGCTCTCACCACTACTCTCATCATTCTACCACCATCTTGGGATTTACCTATTAAGTTAATATGTGATACTTTTAACTATACAATTGGTGCTGTTTTTGCATAAAGAGTAGAAAAACAACCTTATGTTATTTATTATGCCTCAAGAACTTTGGTTACTACTCAAGCCAATTACATTATAATAGAAAAAGAACTTTTAGCTATTATTTTTATTTTAGACAAATTTAGATCATACTTGCTTAGTTTTAAAGTGGTTGTATTTTCTAATCATGTAGCTTTCAAGTTTTTTTTGAAAAAACCTGAGCTAAAACCTTGTTTAACTAGATGGATATTACTTTTCTAAGAGTTTGATATTGAGATTAGAGATAGGATTGAAGCTAAAAATTTAGTGCTAAACCATTTAAACAAGATTTCAAGAGATTTAAACACTCTTCCCATTCATGATACCTTTCTAAATGAGTAGATTTTTCAACTACTAAGTAAGGATCTTTGGTTTGCTGATTTAGTGAACTATCTAGTTACTAATGAATTGCCTACATATTCCAAGAAAGCTCAAATTGATAAGTTGAAGAATGAGGCTAAGTATTATATGTGGGATGATCCTTATTTGTGGACATTTTGTACTAATCAAATAATTAGAAGATGTGTACATGATTTTTAATTTCATTCTGTACTTACATTTTGTCATGATCACGCTTTTGGAAGTCACTTTGGACCTAAGAGAATAGTAAGGAAAGTTCTTGATTGTGGTTTTTATTAGCTTAATTTGTTCTATAATACGTACATATTTTGTAAAAATTATGAATAATGTCAAAGAATGGGGAATTTAACTTATAAACATGAGATGCCTTAAATATTGTGAGATTATTTATGTATAGGGTATTTATTTTATAAGTCTTTTTCTCTTATCTTTTGATTTTATTTACATTCTTCTTGTTATTAATTATGTTTTTAAATGGGTGGAAGCTAAAACCACTAAAACTAATGATTTCAAAATTGTTGTAGATTTTATCGGATCTCACATTTTTAGTAAGTTTGGCATTCCATGTGCTTTAATTAATAATTATGGAATTCATTTTTGCAATCAAGAACTTGAGGCTTTGTTGAAGAAATATAGGGTTTTTCATAGAGTTTCAACACCATATCATCCTCAAATAAATGGGTAAGCAAAATTTTCTAATAGAGAAGTCAAGTCCATTTTAGAGAAAACTATGAAGCCTAATAAAAAAGATTGGAGTCTTAGATTGGATGATGCATTTTGGACTTATAGGATCGTATACAAAACTCCAATTAGGATGTCCCCATATTGAATTATTTTTAGGAAAGCATGTCATCTTTCAATGGAGTTGGCGCATAAGGCATTTTAGGCTATAAAAAGATACAATGTGACTCCTATTGGGATGTTCCTATACCAAATTATTTTTAGGAAAGCATGTGATCTTTTAATGGAGTTGGAACATAAAGCATTTTGGGCTATAAAAAGATACAATATGGAATTGAAAGCATGTGGAGAGGAAAACAAATTATAATTACAAGAATATGAAGAATTTAGAATTGAAGCCTATGAGAATTCTAGGCTTTACAAAGAGAAAATATAGGCATTCCATCATAAGCTCATTTTAAGAAAAAAACTTTTAAAATTGGCTAAAAAGTTTTATCATTTAATTCAATGCTTAAACTGATTCTAGGTAAACTCCATTCTCATTGGAATGGACCTTTTGTTGTTACTAACATTTTTCCTTATGATACAGATAAGATTAAGAGTTTAAGAATAATAAAGTGTTGAAGGTTAATGGGCACAAGCTTAGACCATTTTATGAATGTTTTTAAGAGCAGCTGGTAGAAGTAATGGAGTTTGGGACCTCAATTTATTCTTAATGAAGGAGCTTAATGTCTAGTCAAAGACATTAAAGAAAAGCACTTTTTAGGAAGCAACCTAAGCCATCTTAGAGATTTGCTTTCTCCTACTTTTCTTTTTTATTTTCCTTATCTTTCATCTTTCTTTATCTCTTAATGATATTTCTTGATGATATTGATATACTTTACATTGAGGACGATATAAAATTTAAGTGTGAGGAGAGTCTTTAGGATTTATCTTATGCTTTATATTTTCATTTGATGCTTTTTAAAAAAATAGAAAAATAAAAAATTTTATTTTTAAAATATATTTTTCATTTATTTTTGAGTCATTTTAGTTACTTTTTTTTTATGGAGATTTTGCATTTTCATGAGTAGGATTCTATTAAAGTTAGATAGGATTCGTAACATAATTGAATGAATGATTTTGCTTCTTAAAATTGATTAATGTAGTAATAGATTTTGAATTGGTAGATCAAATTTGATAGCATGACTTATCTCGTGAGATTTTAAGCCTTACGTTAAAATTTAATACTATTCTCTTCCCTTCTTGTGTGATTTTCTTTCATAATTTGTTTTCCTAAAACTTGCTTTGATTCTTTTTAGGACTATATTTACACATGTATGCATAAAGATGATAAAGATATTCTTTTATTATTTAAGTTAAAGCTATATATTCAACCTTGAGTTTTTATTTTTGTTTAATCCCTTTGAACTTTTATTGCCTTTCCTTTATTGATTAGCCTGTGAGTAATTTTTTAATGAAAAATAAATATCTTTACCTAATTTTAGGGATCAGTAGGGCATTTAAATTTTTATAAAATAGACTTTTAAATAAGTGTAAAGGTGTGTGAGTTTATATGTTGTGAAAAGCCATCAAAAGTTGGTTGAAAAAAAGAAGAAAATGAAGAGAAAAAAAACAAAGCCAAAAAAAAAAAACCAAAAAAAGAAATAAAAAGTACAAAAAAGTAAAAAATGAATTGGATTGAAAATAGAAAGAAACAAAGAAAAGAAAAAGGAAAAATAAAGAAGTTAACGAGTATTTGAATTTGAATTTGGCTTGTTGTGTTAACTTGTAATTGTTTATGATTTGCTTATATATTTTTTATTTAAGTACTTTATTAATTTCTTTAATTTCTAACCTCTCATATCCTTATTTTTCCTTAGCCTCATTACAACCTAGAATAAAGTCCTTTTAGTTTGTGTTGTGCATGTGATTTGAATGATGGATATTAGATGATTAGCAAGCTTATGGTAGGGTAATTTCATGGAAAGAACTTGAGTGAAATACTTACCCTAAACACTTAAGAGTTGAAGAGTGAATCTTACAAAAAACTACCATGTTAATGTACTATTTTTGAATGAAGCTACTATATTGGCTAGTTTTAAGTTTGTCAAGATTTTTCTTCATAATGTATTATGTTTCTTTCTGAATTTTATTTATCTCTTGCTTGTGAAATTGTGAATATAAAATTTTAGGAAAGTAAAGTCTTTTATTTCTTAATTTTTAATAAAGTTGTATCTTACTCGAGGATGTGCAAGAGCTAAGTTTAAGGAGAATTTGATGCAAAAAATATTTACTATATTATTTCCTCCTATTTCATGCCTTTTAGTGAGTTACACATGCTTAATTTCATAGAATTAACTTTGTTTTATAATTTAGGGTTAGTTTCATAATATTATGAATTTATCAGGTTAATGCGAGATTTTGACACTATTTTTATTTTTTAACTATATCTTGGGCACTGGATGTTGGATTGGAGTGGTTAGAAAGCCTAAAGAAAGTGCAACTTTGATATTTTGGTTAAAGCCCAGTTTGAACTCATTCAAGCCCTTATTTAGTCAAGAAGTTGAAGCCTTATCTCTATCCTAGCTGAACCAACTTTAGTTTTTAGGCTATATCAAGAGATATAGAATTCTAATTAACATGGAACTATTGCTTAAATTTCCATAAGACCTAACTCTACAATTTTATGTTTATGGATTACCAAAATTACCTTATTTTAGTGGTCTTAAATTGGTTGCAAGTCAGACCTATGAGAATTCACTACTCTAACTATTAAAGTTAATTACCTTGTAAAAAATAGGCTTGAGATTCTAAAAATCAGGAAGACCCCATTCTTGTAATCCTAAAGATAAATAATTCAGGTCCAATAGAGTTTTAAGTTAATTAGGTCGAATAAAAAGGAGAGAAATCATTATATACAAGAGACTTTTATACATTCAACTAATAAATTTCTCTTCTTCTTCTAGCTCTTGTGTTCTGGCCATGGAAAGCAAATTTTTGGAGTCAATTCAAGGACTTTGAGGCTCTCCTTTACTGGATTATGAGATTATGATTTGTAATGTTAATTTTTTTAATTAATTTTCCTTTTTCCCTAATTACTTGTGCCAATTTGTTGAAATTACTTATGTTGGATGTTGATATGATATAATTAGTATTCATCCTTATGATTTCTAATATTTTACTATTTTGATGTTGAATTATGATTGGTAAATCATAGTTTTACAAATAAGAGTAGAGGGATAAGGAATTAATTTAAAGGTTTTGAATTTAATTTCTTAAATCAACCAAATTCTATCTTAAAATCAATTTCAATCTAGCTTAAGAATTATAAAAGTTGCATTGTAGGGGTTTTAGGTAATTCAAGATTGAAGAATTAATTAGAAAAGTCAAATATATAATATTAATCCTAATTAGAACATCTCAATTCCTTGAATCACCTACTTCATTATATTTATTTTCTTCTCTGTTGTCTTGTTCTTATTTTTTGTTTACTTTAGTTTAATTGCTTTGATTTTGAATTAAACCCCCTAATTCTTAATTCTGTGTTCTATATTCATACAATACAGCATGTTACATTCTGTATTTTATCAACATTCTATATTACATACTAGTTTACTTCTATTTTACATCTATTTTTTACTTTGTTTCCACATTATTTTGCATTTGTTCTTGCATTTTTGCATTCTATTAATAAATCATAGTAAAGAATAATATTAAGGCATTACTAGAAGTATGACCTGGTTTATGCCACTATATTACATTAATTCAGCAAATTAGTTTTTAATCTAATTTTGATACATTGTGACATGTTAATCAATATAATTTGGCCCTTACTACTTATCATCATTTATATTAGAGGAAAGCACCAAATCACCAATTGAGAGATTTGATTAACATCAAATCAATATTAAAATATTTTTTACATTAATTTAGTATCAATTTTCAAAAGCTTCACCTAAAATTAGTATTAACATATTTTTTTATATCAATTTAGTACGTCAAAGACTTGCAAAAGATCAAATTGGTAAGGACATTAACACTAAATTGACATGAAAAAAATATTTCAATATTAAGTATGAATTTAATGTCCATCAAATCTTTTCAAGTAGTGATTTTCTAGTTTTCTCATTATATTATTGAAATAGGTTTTGGTCCATGCTACATAGTATCACAAGGTAAAATATTTTCCTACTTCTTTTAACTTTGCAATACTAAAAAAAATTGATATCATTTTGACTTGAAGCCCGTAACCTTTAAAATAAGATCATGAGCTAATACTACTAAACTAATTACTTTAATAATTGTTTCAATCTCTAGCTTAAAATGACAAACACACTTAACTATTTAAATTGTAGTTTTAAACTTCTCACTACAATAAGTAATATATGATTATTATTAAACTTAAATAGATAATTATTTTTCTAGATAAATGTTATAGTTATTAATTAATATTACTAAACAATAGTTTAAATTTTAATTTTATTTAAATCAATAAAATATCATTTTATTTTAATAAATACATATAGAAAAAATAACATATTTAATTCTAAGTTATTTATGCATATTAGAAAATAAAATTTTACCAATAAATCATTGCATTTGACTAAAAGTTACTTAGTACTTTAACTTGATTGGTTAAATTTGCATAAATACACATGTTTTATTGTAAAAGCACCAAAAAGGAAGACAAGTATTTGTTACACTAAACTAAATTTATATGATTCTATATTATTTGTAAGTTCAAATTGAAGATTAATAAATCAATAGATTTAATATTGATAAGAATATAAGAAAACAAAGGATGTGAAGGGACACAAATTATTTCAAGATAATAATACTAACTAAATTATTCAACACCTAATCTAATTATTTCATGATTATTCAATTCCTCAAATTCCAATGCTTAACTCTTCTCATCAATTTATTTATAAAATGAAAATTTGAACCACTTCAATAAATTAGTACTCTAATCAAATTAACCAAACATTTGTGCAATATTTGTTAAAAATGTAGAATGTTTGACTGAAATTGTTAGATAAATTTTGAAAACAATTCGCATAATTTATTATCCACAATTAACTAATTTAGTTAGGAATTTATTGTAAAAATAATAAAAAATTGAAATAATCTATCAACTTTAATATCTATGTTAATCACCTTTATGACGAACTTAATCAAAATTTTAATTTAATTGGTTGTATTAGTATACTATTTTGGCAAATTTTAAAATTTAAGCAAATTTGCCAATTTAAAATGAAATAATTATATTGGTCTTTTTTTTAAACAATATCAAAACAATTAAAATAGGATCATATAAATAATGGTTTACTATTGTAAGAATTCGCACCAATCTTCATTTTTTGGAAATAATATCAAAAGAGCGGGAAAAAAAAAAAGCTTTGTTATTCCATCAATATTTGAATAATGTCCATATGAGGTTAATCTTATATTGAATAAAAGAAGCTATCACATATGATTTTTTTTTATTACAACCACTTTGTATCAAACTTAAAAGTTTAATCTCTAATTGCCTACACATTTTAGACTTAATAGTTGTGCATATAGTCTACATGCAAAGTATAGTGGAAAACAAAATTAATTAAAATGTTCATTAATTACTCTTCTAATTCCCAATTCAATAAAAAATTTGAAAGTAATTCACCCTCAATTATGACATTCTCCTACCACCAGCCGTTCAACTTCCAATTAAAATTTCTAACATTATTTTTAGTATGATTAATTTAAGGCAACAGTATAAAAAACAATACAATCTATCAAAATATAAAAATATGGTGATCTTTAATTATATGTATATTTTAATTCCAATTTCAATAAAAATTGAAAAGTATTTACCCTTAATTGTGACAATTTCCAAACATCAATTGCTTAACCTTTCCACTAAAACCTCTCATATACAAGTATTCACCTTTAATTGTTTCTAACCTACAAGTTTCAAAGTTGATAGGCTTTCAATAATTATATTAATATAATAAACCAATCAAATTTATTCCATTTGAAAATTGACTAAACAACTAATAGAGTAAAAATAAAAAAAATAATTTTTATGACCAAATCAACATAATCATGAATCAAATTGCATTAAAAATAATAAAATATATTATTAGAATATTAATTATAAAATTAATATGATTTAATGCAAAAAGAATGATAATATCATAATTTCATTCAAGTCTTAATAATTTTTAGAAGATAATTGGCATCATCCATTTTTTTACTCAAAATAAATAACTAATGAATGTAATCAATACATTAAATATGATTAGCCAGTCAAATTCTTAAAAAATTCTTATATAATGTTTTATGCTTATATTTATGTTTAAAATTATTTTTACGTTTATATTTATATTTATTTTCATGTTTATCATGATTATTGATCCAAAAATACATATTAATTCAAGATTATATTATTTAGATTTTTTATGCTCATAATCTTTTTTTATGCACAGTTTCAGAAATGTTTCAATATTATAAAGTCTATGTTTATGTTTACAATTTTATTTACATTTACATTTACGTTTATTCTTTATGCTAGACATTGTTACTGATTTATAAATAGGTAAAAGTTCAAGTCAAATGAAGCCTCCAATTATATTACTAACTAGAAATACATAGATAAAATGATAAAATTAACTAAGATTTATAAATAACTAGTGCCTTGTTTGGGAAATGCCATTTTCCTTAACTCTACCTCTTAAATATTGTGTTCTGACTCATTGGTAATGCAAGATAATTTGACATAACCTACTCTATTTGTTTTGACTAGTTTAAATTCCTAAAATTTTATAAGTTGGGTGAAAAAATAATTAATTCAAGAAAACTAAATAAAAAATACAATAATAAAGAGACATAAAAAAACTGAAAATCTAAAAATGAATGAAGTAATGGATTAAATCATAATCTTATACCATGTTCTTCTCCCCCTTGAAACTTCATCTTCTTCCACTCGAGCCATTTTTTTTTTGGCATCACGTTTTTCATAACAATGATCAATTTATATTCAGATATTCTACTTTCACAAATTAAATAAGGTATATTTTGAAAATTTCATGCTGTTTTCAACGCATGATCACAAAATACTAATATCCACATTAGTTTCAATTTATCAAAAACCTCTGAAATCATCACTTAAGAGCAAAACTACTCATAGCAAATTTAAACAAAATAAAACCCAATATTTGAACTCATAATATCTTGATTTACATAAATTAATTTTATAAATATAAAAAAACTAAAGATAACCATATGACTTGCAAGAATCAAAATGTAGGTATGAACATTTATTATAAAACAATTTTGAATTAAATTCAAACTAAATTGTAAACTTGAATATATTTAATCGACAAACGCTAGCCATCAATATCCTTTTAATAGTCCTTTTAATCGACAAAACTCCTTAGGGTTATGGTTAAACATTTAATAGTCATCAATATCCTTTTATAATTTAAAAAATCTATTTAATTAAATAAATGTAAATAATAATTAATATTATTTTTACAAATAAATAATTCATTAAAAACTTTTTGTACAACATTCTAATTTTTATTTGGTCCGAAAAAATTGATTTTAACCATATGTGACAATACTTTTTTTAATATTTTTAAAAGTAATTTTTTAACTTTATATGAAGATAATGATTTTCTTCGTTAGGGATTTGCTAATTTGTTACATTTTTTACTTTATATGCAAGCAATGATTTTTATTTAGAACTTTATAGTATTTTAGTATTTAATTTGATATATTTAATTAATTATTAATTAATAATTGATTCTTTAATTTTATTATGAAATATTTATTATTATTTTCAATTATTCAGTATATAAATTTATATAAAAATATGTAAAAGAAAATATGAAATATTTAATAATTTGAAAGTCTATGAAAGTATTATCCATTAGATAATGAAAAAAGAATTGTGTATTATAAATATAAACAAGGAAAATATTTTATATCATAAGATATGAAAAATACTCGCCGAGTATGTAAGTTAATATATGAAAAATTTGTAAAGGAAAGTATGAAATATTTTAAATCATAAAATACAAAACATTTTCATATATTAATCACCTGCATATTTTTGAAAGCATTATTATATATATATTTTAATGTTTTTGCATTTAATTTAATAAATTTAATTAATGATTTGTTAATATTTAAAAAATTTTAATTATTTTTATTTTTAATTAAAAAATCTGCAATTTATAGGAATTTTGCTGGGTGTTGCATGTTCAAGGTTTTCATTGACTTTACATGCTACTGCTAAGAAATTTGATGGGCAATTGAACTTATTTTGTTAACTGTGGGATGAGACACATTTTTCATCCGCTATAATAATGCCAGAATTTGACCATTCACATTTATTCCTTTTTATATAAAAAAGAATCATATTTCTCATTGCTTATGACTAACAACAATCATTACTACATAAAAAGTATGTATATATATTGTAATTAATTAGCAAACTCTTAAAAAAATAGTAGATAAATTATTTAAAAGACAATTTATCAGAAGTATTAAATAAAAATATTGAAAATCAATTTCTTAATTAGTGTTATCCAATAAGATTCATTTGGAAATTGGAGATGCTAATAAATGATAAGCATTTATTAATTTTTAAACAAAGTCCTAAAGAAAATATTTCTTATCATAGGATTCATATAGTTAACAAAATTGAATATAATATTTATTATCATAAGAAAATATATTAAAATTGTAATTTGAAGGTATCCACGTGCCGAAAGAAAATTCTCAACTTGTTTTGAATCCAAAGAAGCACTTTAGTAGTTCAAGACCTTAGATATCCATTATGAAATTTAACAATTTTGTAAATCCATTAGCATAAAAGTTACTCCTTTCCTACCTGAAGTTGCGCACATGCCCTTATACGCCCAAACTTAACATTTATTTCATGTTGAATAAAATAATATTTCAAAAGGTATTTTCTTGACATTTTTTTACTAAGTCAGTCTATACCTCATTTTTTACTAAGTCAATGACTAACCCTTACACGTTATTTTTCAAATAAAAATATTAATTGCCTATTAGATCTCAACTTATAAATGGAAGCCAACAATTGACATTGATGCACCATATTAACAGATATGTTATCAATGTTCTGATACGTGTGCGACATAATAGGAGATTTTTCTCTAACCTTTTTATCACAAAGTTTAATGCACATTTTTACTTGATTATAAATAAGTAGGCCTCCCATATAGAATACTCATAACATAAAAGAAATTCATTCTCTCTTAATTGTTTTTCTATGACATGATCCCCTTCTCTTCCAAATTATAGCTAGGTTCTTTTTCTTTATTCTCTCAATATGCTATTTATGCTCTTGGCTAAGAGTGCACACATCTAGATAGTTCATTGAATCCTAAAAGGTTGCTGCATCAACATTTTGCACTAAAGAGAGTAGAATAATCCTTAAGGATAGTGTTTTAAATGCCTCAAACAATTTTTGTTCCACTCATTTAATATATAAACTCAAAGATTATGGCTTCTATGGATTCTCAAAATAATGATGGTGCCTTTGATAATGGAAAGACATCTAGTGTCACTACTAAACATGCTACACCACTGCATCATACTCTATCATAAGTCAAACCATACTCAAATATCTCTAAAATTGAAATATTTTATGGATAAATTTTCAAAAGATGGCAAGAGTGCATTTTGTCTACACTAGATATGCCTAGGGTTGCCATGGCCTTAATTGGTGGAAAATTGGAACAGAATGCAAAAGAATGGCTTTATGCTAGAAGATGTTATGGCATTATCATCACATTATTTTAAGAACTTTATCTAACAACTTTGTTTGATGTCTATTGTAGTTGCAAGGAAGTAAATTAAATTTCAAAATTAATGATTACAAAAATATAACACTGAAAATGCTAGGGAAACAAAAATTCATTATTTGAAATTATAATTCTTAGAAGATGAATGATGAAAAGAAGATTCAAGTTTAGATTAATGAATAACACAAGCCACTGAAGGACTTGAAGGCAGAAAACATCAACTTACAAGAAGAATTTGTTATTGGTTTGTTTATTTAAAAATTGCTAGACTCTTGGAATTACTACAAGCAATAACTCGAGCAGAAATAGAAGAAGCCAACACTTACCAAATTAATTACACACATAATATTGAAGATACTAATTGGAAGAAATCTTAGATCACTAAGGTGAAGTTGTTTTCCTTAAAAGGCAACTTGGTGCATAACAATTTGCACCAACAAAATATAGTAAGAAATCTTTTTCCTCTTATACAAGTAAAACCAATTACAAGCCTAAATCTAATGTTTTCACCTTTAGGAAAAAGAAAGGAAATTGCTTTGTTTATGGCAAGCAAGGTTATGCTCCATAATGTAGAAAGAGAGTGGTAAATGACAATCTTCCTAAAATCAAAAGTAAACTTAGTTAGAGGAGATAATATAATTGCTAAGGCCATTTTTAAAATATGATCATTGATCTGAAAGAGTAGGTGATTGACTCTAGTGCCATTAGGCATATCTATGCTAATAGGGATACCTTCACCATTTACTTACTGGAAACTATTGAAGAAGAACTAGTTTATCTTAGAAACTCAAGATCTAAAAAGTTCTAGAAAAAGGTAAAGTCCTTTTGAATCTTATATCAGGCTTGATACTAGCTCTCAATAATGTGTTGCATGTTCCCAACATCATAGCAAATTTGATTTTCATATAATTGACAAGAAAAGTAGGGATTAAGGTTTCATTTGAATCTAAAAAAATGTAATAACTAAAAATAATGTATTTATGGATAAAGACTATTGTAATTAATGTTTATTTGTACTGAATGCTCAAAATATCATGAATGAAAATGCTTTTAGTTCTCCTTACATAGTTAATTTTGCATTTATGATTAATTTTTATAATTTATGGCATGCTAGATCAGAATATGTGAATGTTTCATATGTTAAAAATATGCAAACTCTAGGCTTAATATTAGGAATTAGTTTAACTAATAACAATATAAAATGTTAGGTATCTGTGTGTCACAACATGTTCTATGGATGCCATGGTGTGAATGATAACTATTTTATTTAATTAAAAATAGAAAACAGGACTTACCATTAATTTTTTAAAATGAAAACTAGAAACAAAAAATATTAATAAATATTTCTTTTTACCTAAAAAATGGTTCATGAATCTAATTATGTGTAATGAAGATGTTAAGCACCCCAAAACATTTGTTCAAAAAAATAGTTAACCTAAAATTAATTATGTAATAGATTATAGCCAAAAGAAAAATAATGATAATTATTAAAAAATTAAAAATAAATTACATATATTATTTTAAATGTCTTAGTAGGATTTACCTACTATCTTATTAGAAGTAGAGAGAAAAGTGGGCACTTTGAATAACCAAAGTCATGAATGTAGGACATGAGAAGATGGACTAGAGAAATTATAAAAGTAAAAAAAATGGAACTTAAAAATTTAAATTAATAAAAAATATTTATAGAAAATGGACTTGACCTACAAGACTAAGGCCAATGTACCTTCAAGTGAAGGATTAGAGCCCATGTAGTTCATAAAAGCATTTTTTATATTTACTTTTTAAAATAAAATTAAATAATAATAATTTTACTTTAAAAGGGTACTTTTATATTAAAGTTATGTGAAATAAATTGATATAATATAAAAAAATTTATATATTTTTTATTTTTAGCATTTTATATATTTATGTGTCATATTTTTATTATATGAAAAAAAGAAAATAAATAATCTATTAATAAAAATTTGTCCAAAATTATCTCATGATCTAGAAAATATTAATATAAATTTATAAACATTAATAAAAAATTTGATAAATATCATAAATTAAATTAAAAATGTATACAACCTTAATGTGTTCTATGGCTCTTCTTAAAAGAACTAGAAATCATAGTCTCCTATAGGTGTTATTCTTAAGCTTAAAAAGAGTAGGCATAACCATCCATTATGGACTAGACACCCTACCATCTCATTATAAGTCAACAAGTCTTCAAACCTTTTGATAGTATATATAAATGTATGATAAGAATAAAAAATAATAATTTGAGAATCAATAAACACATTATGTAAGATCAAAATTTGTAGAACCAATAATAGAACACTTACATTCACATATTGATAAATAATGTCATATAGTAATTATCCATGCATCCAAAACTATAAATAGTAAAGTGAGAAATAATAAAGAAGATCAAAATATGCAAATAGTGCATAGAATTATTCAAACTTGTGAAATATAAAATTCATGTAAATAATAATAATAAATCATATTCAAATAAATTAATTCCTTTATTTTCTATCTTTATTCCTTATTGTCTTGCGATTCCATATATAGCCATATAATATATGATGATTTATGTGAAACATAAGAACATCCACATATGCATAAATATATATAAAGCTTAACATAACAAGAAATTCAAGTGATATTTTTAATTTTAAATGATGTCATGATTTTTGAAAGCACAAGAAGAAATTAATTATGTAGCACAGCTATATGATGTGAAAATCTAATTATGCTTGGGAATAAGAGTAAAAAAATTGGAAGTTGAATAAATCAACTGAAGTTGCTACAAGAATCATTACTCTTTGTATGATGTAACAAGAGTGTTTCTCTCAATTTCACTTCTTTTCCTTGTGATTATCCCTTCTCATATATGATCTTATACCTATTATAATTAGTGAGGGACCAAAGTCCTTTTCCTAATCTCTTTTATAAGTATCATTTTAAAATTATGTAATCACTAATTAAAATTTTTTCAATATGGTTATAAATTATAATTATTATCTTTTGCAATCCTTTTATATTCTTCTTAAGAAAAGATGAATATCTTTTTCTTGATATTTTTTAAATCAAATTATATTCTTATTGAGGAGGGATAAATATCCTCTTCATAATATTAATGTCCTGTATCAAATTTAATTCTCTTGATAACAAATAAATTCAAATAAAATTATTATCAATAAAATTGTCTACCTATTTAATTAGGAAGGGATTGGAATTATTTCCTTAATAAACTTAATATCTCCAATAAATTAATTAAAATAAGAAAAATATAAATAAATTTCAAAAAGAAAATGATAAATGCATGCTAAATCTTTTTTTTAAGTAATCATTTGAAACAATATCTTAACTTCTATATTTAGTATTTTTTATTTTTTAGATATATCAAGTAAAAATAATTATGTAACAACAAGATAACTAATAATCAAAATTTAAATTTAAATTTTTTATTTTTTAGATATAATAAGAAAACTAGTATAATAACAAGCAATGGCTAATAAAACAAAAACAAGATTATCATTAATTATTAAAAATCATATTTTTCATAATATAAAGCAAGAAAAGTGGATATTTTTTATTTATTTTGATACTATTCTTTTTGTGAGTATTTTAAAGATATTTTCAAATATAACTTGACTACAATATGGTGTTCACAGTGTGAAAACTAAATTAACTAAGAAATCACGTGTATCAATTGAAAGAAATTCAAAGATATTAGGATTAATTCATAATAACTTAGTTAATCTAAAGTGAACATTGACCAAAGGTGGCAAAAGATGATCTGCGACCTTTATAGATGATTTTTCTAGATATACAAAAGTCTATTAACCTAGAAACAAAGATAAGGATTTAGGTACATTTTTACACTATAAAGCTAAAGTTCAAAATCTATTAAATAGGAAAATTAAAAAAGCTAGATCAAATAGAGGAGGAGAATATAGAATGTTTAATGACTTTTGTGAAAGAGAAAGAAAAATACATGAAGTCACACCTCTTTATCCACTAGAATCAAATATGGTAGCTAAAAGAAATAATGAATTCTATCTTAGTAAGTTCTTTATTACCTAAGAATTTATAGGGGAAGTTATTTTATCCATATGTCATATACAAAATAGAATACCTTATAAGAAAATAGGCAAAAGCCCATATGAATTATGAAAATGAGCTACACCTAATTTAGAATACTTAAGGGTGTGGGGTGTTTAGCTAAAGTTATGTTTTTTGAACTTAAGAAAAGGAAAATATGACCAAAGATTGCTGACTATTTATTAGTTATGCATAACATAGTCTTGCATGTAGATTTCTTGTTTTGAAAAATGATGTACTTGATTGCAACACCATTGTTGAGACAAAGAATGATGAATTGTTTGAAAATATTTTTCCATTCTAAAAATAATTTTGATGAAACTAATGAAACTTTAAGAAGAAGTAAAAGAGTGAGAAAAAAGACAACTTCTGGGAATAACTTTTACACATATCTTATTGAAAATGATCCTTTATCTTATTGTGAAACTATTTCTTCTTCTGATTTAAAATTTTGGAAAGAACTAATAATAATTGAAATTGACCCAATTTTGAAAAATCAAACTAGGGATCTCATAAGTTTACTTCTTGGAACAAAACCAGTTGGTTGTAAATGAATTTTCAAAAGGAAATTAAATCCTGATGGTTTAAAAGATAAATATAAAGCAAGATTGGTAGCAAAAGAGTTTACACAAAAGTAAAATATAAATTATTTTGATACATTTGTGCCAATAACTAGAATTATTTTTATTCATGTTTTATTTTATTTGACTTTCTTTTGTAAACTTGTTAGGCATCAAGTGGATGTTAAAACTACTTTTTTAAATGGTGAATTGGAAGAAGAAATTTATAAGGCATAATCTAAAGGATGTGTTGTTTCTAGTTGAGAGATTAAATTTTTCAAATTAAAAAATCTTTGTATTATTTGCACTAAAATAATGGTATGGGAAACTTATTCAAATTTTATTAAGTGATGGATTTTCATCTATGAAGGTGGATAAATGTGAAAATATAAAGTGCAAAGATGATTGTTATATACTTATTAGCTTGCATGTTGATGATATGTTGATGATACGCTTATTTTTTGAACTAATATTGATTTAATACATGTTATAAAACAACTCTTAGCTTTTAAATTTGGTATGAAAGATGTGAGTGAAGCTAAAGTTATTTTAGGTTTTAAGATTACAAGGAGTGATAATGAAATGATATTATCACAAAAACATTAAATTGAAAATTTTTTTAGGAAATTTGGAAATTAAGATATAAAACCTATCAAAACTCTTCACGATGCTACCATTTAATTAAAAAGAAACTTAGGCAATTTAGTTACTCGATCTAAATATGCTTAGATCATTGGAAGTCTTATGCACTTTAATGAACTTTTCTAAACTTGATATAGCTAATGATATACATAGATTGAGTAGATATACTCAAAATCCCAATCATGATCATTAAAATGCACTAATTTAACTAATAAAATATTTGATACATACCGCAAATCATGATACTGTGTAAGTGGACTTCCTACTGTGTTAGAAAGACATAGTGATGCAAATTGAATATCTAATTTAAATGAGACAAAATCCACCATTGTATATGTATTCACCTTTAAAGGGGTGCAATTACTTAGAAATCATCCAAGCAAATTAGTATAGAAAAATCCACCATTAAGTCAGAATTTATGGCTCTTTAGATGGTTGGTAATGATATTGAGTGGTAAAAAATACTTCTTTACAAATATACATCTAGGAATGAAATAAATGTATTATGATTGCTAAGCAATAATAGCCATTGCAAAGAATAAATATTTCAATGGAAAGAATCATCATATTTGATTAAAACATGATGTTATGAAGCAATTGCAAAAAAATGAAATTATTTCCATTAATTACATTAAGTCAAAAAGGAATTTGACTGATCCTTTAACTAAGCCCTTTGGTAGGAAACAAGTATTAGAAACATCAAAGGGAATAGCACCAATGCCATTTTATGAAATAAAAAAATTAAGGAAACCTAATTTATGTGATTGGAGATTCCATAAATTAAGTTCATATAGGTAATAACAAATCATTATTAGTTTTCATAGCACTAATTTTTTTAAGTCCCTTCTATGGTGTGTAATTAATGCTAAACTGTAGACTATAATTGAGGATTAGTTTTATTCTTAATGAATTTCATACCTCTTATGGGTGATGTATTCAATTATAATGTGCACTTATAAAAGAACCTATATGAGTATGAAGTGAGGTTGCACCTATAAGACAATGGTAATACCTTTAAAGCACTCATGAATTACTAAGTGTGCGTTGATAAATGCACATTTGCACTTATATTTTATATGTTTCATCACTTACTTATTTAGTATTTTGTGCAAATTAATTGAAAAAGGGTACTTAAATGCTCGATATTTTATTCTCAGGTTTTGAAGTGACTCATTAGAGCATTAGAAAAGGATCTGGAGCCAAAACCATGCAAATTATGGAGAATTAAAGCAAATTTGCTCATCTGACAAAGAACACGGGGTATAGGAATCCCATGTGAATGACCATGTATCTTTCTGTGTGTTTCGAAGCCTCACTGAACTGCTCGCAAAAGAACACGGGAGATAACACAGGAAGTGTCAGACCCCGTGTACCATACTACATGACCCTTCATATAAAAACACGGGTCATAATACGGGCCGTGTCATACTCCGTGTACTTTACCCATATAAGTTTTATGCAAAGAATTTGCTGGCGAGGTAGAAAAAGGAGAGCCAAAAATTAAAAAGAGGGCCGTTAGTAGAATCCCTAGGAGAGGCCTAAAGACATTAAGGGCGATTGCTAGCCTTCGAGGATTGGATTCAAGTAAAGGATTGAATATTCAAGTAAGGAATTTGTAGAACTTTATGACTAGTTTGATTCCCCTCTCTATTTTCTGGTTTTCTGCTAGTTTTGTAATGAACTCACACTAAACTTCAATGCTCAACTGGGGTAGACTTGTTCATGAATTTATGGATTTGATTTTAATATAATCTAGCTTGATTTATTGTTAATTTATGATTTGATTATGCTATTTTGTAATTCAACAACCCAATACTTCCAGAATATTATATTTGTGCAAAGGATTAGTTAATTCTAGGTTGGAATGACCAATTAATTAATCAGACCTTGCATAATCATTGGGAATTTCTATTAAACTTAAGAATTAAGCTAATTGGATTCTTTTGCATAAGATGAAATGTCTCAAATTGGATTCTCAAAGCACTGTTAATGCAACCTAGGTGAATGATTACTAGAGAAATTCTGGGCACTTTATTTATTGGTTAGTAGCTAGTAGCCTTGCAATGAGGTATAGCTTATTTTTGGTAATCCAGCAATCTAAATTAATAGTAAACCGGGCCAGAAGATTATCTTCATCTGAGGCTTATTTTCGAGATATCTTGTCTAGTCAACAGCAGATTCTGGCTGAGCTTCAACTCATATCTGAGCATCAGTCGAGGATTGAGGGCCTCTATGATGACTTGGACAAGAGATCCAAACACATTGAGAGCATGGTTGAGCCCTTTTTCAAGCTTTTCCACCCCTCTTCCCCAGCTGATCCAGATCCTCCTACTCAGTAGCTCAGATTACTTTTTCCTTTTACTTATATATTCTCGCTTTTACTTGTTCCTCTTTTCTATTCTCATTTATCTTGGTTTGTACTTATATTGGTGATGCACTTTCATTTAGTTTTTTTTTACTTTAACTCTTTCTCTTTTATTTTCTTGCACTCTTACTATTTATGTTTGTAATAACTAACTAACGGCATATTTTATCCCAGTAATGCATCTCCTTTCTTTTGCATTAGTAGTCTCCTCTTTGTCTCCTAATCTTTCTCTGCTTGTGGATTCCCCAAAAGCCATGTTTTGTAATTGAGAATAACGCTCCACTTGTCAGGGAAGTTCCAGTCCCCCATCTCTTTTCTGTCTCTTTTCCATTTACCTTTTTTTTGTACATTAAGGAAAATGTCTAATTTTAAGTGTGGGGGAGCAGCTTTTAGAATGTATTGCACTTGAATTTACTTGATTAATTTAGAGTACTGAAATTTACTCCAAATATAATGATGTGTAAAAATTTTTAAATTTTTTTAAGGCAATCTTTTGGCTAAAATGGATTTGTTCATGCCTTGCTCTTTTAATGATTAACTAGTAACTTAAAAAGCAAAATCTAAAGCTTGAAGCTGAGAGTAATGAGCATAATAGATCCTCGTGAGACTTGAGCCTATTGAGCAACTTTTCACATTAGAATTTGAGGTTTATTCTTATTTTCTTAAGGGATTATATCTCACTCTTAACTTTTTAGTCTAGAACTTGCATTTGCTCTTTTTGAGGCTACATTTTATGTATTTTGCATGTTAAAAATAATGAGGTCATGTTTCTTCACCCTTTTTATTTATTTTGCTTATTTGAATCCCTTCTTTGATTTACCCTAGACTATTTTTAGCTTTACCCCTAGTTAACCACCTTGATCCTTGGACCCTTATTTCAAGCCTAACCTATCCTATATGCATTTAAAGCCACTGCCCAAGTGAACTTAAACTTCAGAGTTTAAGAGAACTTAAACACATTACATGAGTTTGGCTATCACTTAGAGGTTCTTACATAGAGCTGCTTAGTTGGGTAAGTTAATTTATAGCTTGAATAAAAAAAATAAAAAAAATAAAAAATGGTGTTAAATAAATAATTTGGGAAAAAGAAGAAGAAAAGCTTGTTGGAAAATAAGAAAGAAAGAAAAGTTTTTTTTGCTGTCATAGAAAAAGTTAAGGTAAAGAATAGAAGCAAGGCAATATGCTAAGCTGAGCAATGGAACTCAACAGTGGTCAAACTTAAGGCTAATATGTCTTTTCCCTTTTCTGACTCTATCACTTTTCATCCCTTAATTTTCCTTTCCTCTATCCTCATCATTTTTCCTAATGAAGTCCTCTGATTTGCATGCATTTTACAATATAATAGTGGAGACTAGTGTTTTTGCAAGCATATGGTAACATTCAGTCCTAAGCTGATTGATTTGAGAGTATACACAAGCCTTATCTTGAGAGTTTGAGTGAACACTTTACCTGTGAGGCTTTTCTCTTTTGCTTTTATGCTAAGGATTGACTTATTTTATTGCTTTCTTTTCATTTAGTTGCCTTGCATGACTTGATCCTAATTTCTGATTCACTGAATGATTGCTTGATGATATTAACAAAAGAGTGGAGTAAATTTTTATTCTCTTACTTCCTTACTCGAGAACGAGCAAGATTCAAGTGTGGGAGAATTGATAAATGCACATTTGCACTTATATTTTATGTGTTTCATCACTTATTTATTTAGTATTTTGTGCAAATTAATTGGAAAAGGGTACTTAAATGCTCGATATTTTATTTTCAGGTTTTGAAGTGACTCATTAGAGCATTAGAAAAGGATTCGAAGCCAAAACCATGCAAATTATGGAGAATTAAAGCAAATTCGCTCATCTGAAAAAGAACACGGGGTATGGGAACCCCATGTGGATGGCCATGTATCTTTATGTATGTTTCGAAGCCTCGCTGAGCTGCTCACAAAAGAACATATGGGTCGACACGAGGAGTGTCAGACCCCGTGTTCCATACTGCGTGACCCTTCGTATAAAAACATGGGTCACAACACGGGCCGTGTCATACCCCGTGTACTTTACCCATATAAGTTTTATGCGAAGAATTTGCTGGGGAGGGAGAAAGAGGAGAGCCGAAAATTAAAAAGGGGGCCGTCAGTAGAAACCCTGGGAGAGACCTAAATACACTAAGGGCGATTGCTAGCCTTGGAGGATTGGATTCAAGTAAGGAATTTGTAGAGCTTTATGACTAGTTTAATTCCCCTACCTATTTTCTGGTTTTCTGCTGGTTTTGTAATGAACTCACACTAAACTTCAATGCTCAGCTGGGGTAGACTTGTTTATGGATTTATAGATTTGATTTTAATATAATCTAGCTTGATTTATTATTGATTTATGATTTGATTATGCTGTTTTGTAATTCAACAACCCAATACTTTTGAAATATTGGATTTATGTAAAGGATTAGTTGATTCTAGGTTGGAATGACCAATTAATTAATCAGACCTTGCATAATCATTGAGAATCTCTATTAGACTTAGGAATTAAATTAATTGGATTCTTTTGCACAAGATGAAATGTCTCAAATTGGATTCTCAAAGCACTGTTAATGCAACCTAGGTGAGTGATTACTAGAGAAATTTTAGGTACTTTATTTATTGGTTAGTAACTAGTAGCCTTGCAATGAGGTATAGCTTATTTTTGGTAATCTAGCAATCTAAATTAACAGTAAACCGGGCCAGAAGATTATCTTCATTCCATAATGAATAGCACAAGGAAACCCTAAAGCTGAGTACACTTCACCCTATTTGAATTAAATATTTACTTAATTCATACTAGTTCCATTTGCTTCCTTTTTTATAACTAAACTTTGTTTTGCATTTTACTTTTAATTCACAATCACAATTAGTACACCTAGATAATTTACCTTGAAATTCAGTTAGTATTCAACACTTAATCCCTGTGGAGACGATATCTTTTATATTATAACTCAACTAAACCCGTGCACTTGCGGGCTCACGTCATGCGCATGGCCCATTAGTGCAAAAATGTGTAGAACAATAGATGTATGAGAAAAAAATGTAATATGATGTGTGAGAAGCTTGAAATAAGATTTATTCATTCATAGAAGTCATAAACTTCACCAATATTTTTGTAAGTTATGTCTTATTATATTTAAATGTGGTTCATAATCCAAAAAACACCAAATACCCAAGAAAATTTCCTTTTATTATTATTGTTATTTCTAACCTTTTTAAAACAAGTGGCGGATACTTAAATAAAATAATATTTCAAAAGGTATTTTCCTAACATTTTTTTTACTAAGTCATTCTATGCCTTATTTTTTTGTTAAGTTATGGCTAACCCTTGAACTTTGTTTTTCAAATAAAAATATTACTTCCCTATTAAATCTTAACTTAAAAATGGAAGCTAACATTTAAAATTTTATGTAGCATAATAAGAGATTTGTTGCCAACATCAAGATACATGTGTGAGATAATGGGAGATTTTTTCTCTAACTTTTTTATCACAAACTCCAACATACATTTTTTACTTTACTTGGCTATAAATAAGCAGGTCTCCTTTACAAAATACACACAACATAGAAAGCAATAACCAATAAAAGCAAAATTATTCTCTCTTAATTATTTTTCTATTATGTGATCTTTTTCTTTTCCAAATTATAGTTAGCTTCTTTTTCTTTATATCTTTAATATATTATTCTTACTCTTGGGTATGAGTGCACACATGCAGAAGTTTTGTTGAATCCTAAGGGGTTGCCATATCAAAACTCTACACTAAAGAGAGTGAAATAATCCTTGAGGAAAGTGTTTTTACACACTTTGGACAATTTTTCTTTCAATCATTTATTATTATTTCTCCAAACTAAGTCATATGTTGTTATAAATTAGGACTAATGGCTTAGGCTAACAATAAGACCTAGGTATACCTCACAAATAATTGAAACTATTCCAATGACCACTAAAACCCCTATCATTATACTTAACTCAAAACTAAAATCTAACTCTTAAATCCTCACTTATCAACTCATCCATTACTTTCAACCTATTATTGGATAATATAGGATTACTAGGAAGTGAAATTTACCTTATATTCTATTCTACTCTACTCTAATACATTCATTCTTTTATCCACAAGGTTGTCCAATAGTAGTAGTTTGATAGCTTGAACTGAGTAAAGCCTAGTGGTGGTATGTGATAACCCTTAGGTGATGGTAGGTTACAACTAAGGAAAAGTAGAGTAGAGCTCAAATAATGATTTTAAGATGAAAAGAAGGGACATTTAGCATAATGCATAGGAGGATATATACATACATACATACACATAATTAAAATAAAGTTTAATCCATACTACATGTTGTCATTTATATTTGAGAAAACCATCACATCACTACCTAAAAGATCTAGTTAGCATCAAATTAGTACTGAAAGATTTTCTTACATCAAATTAATATCAATATAAAAAAAATTCACCTTAAATTAGCGTCTAATGACTTTTTACATCAATTTAGTATGTAAAAATCTTGCAAAGGAACAAATTAGTTTCATTATTGATATTAAATTGATTTAAAAAATCATTCAGTACTAAGTACTAATTTGATGAGCATTTAATTTTTTAGGTAATGATTTGGTGGTTTCTTCTTTGTATTATTAAAATAAGGTTTGGTCCAAGCTACATGGCATCATGAAGTGAAATGTTTTTCTACCTCTTTTATCTCTACAATACTAAAATATATTGTTATAATTTTGAGTAAAAACCCATAATCTTTAGAATAAGATCATGATTTTATATCACTAGAGTAATCACTTTGATAACTATATTATTCTCTAACTTAATATGATTAACATGTTTAACTATTTGAGTTATAATATTATAATTTTTCATTATAGTAAGCAATATATGATTATTTGTTAAATTTAAAAGACAATTATTTTTCTAGATAAATATTGTAGTTATTAATTAATATTAATAAACCATAGATAAAATTTTAATTTTATTTGAATTAATAAAAAATCCAATATCATTCTTGTTTTTTCAAATAAATATAGAAAAGAATAACATAGTTAATTCTAAATTTTTTTCAAATTAAAAAATTGAATTTCAACTAATAAATCAATTCATTTGACTAAAAGTTATTCAATAGTTTATTTAGATAGCTTAAATTTACATAAATACACATATATTATTATTAAATACCAAAGGGAAGACATATTTATTATACCAAAATCAATTTGTATAATTTTATATTGATTGTATGTTCAAACTGAAGATTAATAAATTAATAGATGCAACACACAAAATAATCTAAGAAAATAAATAATTTAGAGAGACACAAATGCACAAAAGTGTAGTTAATACGAAATTTTTTTAATTCAAACACATTACTTTTAAAATTAATTATTATCCTTACTTAATAAATTTGTATTATTATTTCATGCTTAGTTTAAGATTTTACATATGTATGTCTCTTATTCTTAAAAAAATGACATTAGTTTCAAAAGGATATTTTTGTTATTTAAGTCTCCTTATGATTAGTGTATACAAGGAAAATAAAAAAAATCTATATTTGTTAATATTTTTAATTTTTTACTTTACTCATGATTTTACTTTTTATTTTAAAGGTCTTATGATAATGATTGATTTCATTATATTTATCTTCATGTGTTATATATGGTGGTGTAAATTTTTTACAATATTCATTAATGGACCATATCAATAAACAAAGATAAAAATAAAAAGTGACTATTGTCTAAATTTGATCTTTATATTCATTGCACAATATAATTGGAGTCAATAAAAAAATTAATTTATTTATTTTTACTTTTGTTACATAATAATCATTATATATAAATTTTGTCTAATTTTAATTTTAAATCAAATGAGATGAATATGTAAAGAAAATATAAAATAAAACATATAAGAAGCTACATAAGAAACATAAGAGTAAATGTAGGAGAAAGTATATGAGAAAATATATGAAGAAATTATAATTTAATCTTATAAATATTATAGGACATGTCTTGTCCCTTACAAAAAAGAGGACAAAAAAATGTGACTTTTAGTGCTTGGACAAAATGAAATGGATTTCAAGGCAATATAAAAAGGTAGGTAATGGTAATTTCTTAAAAAATATGCATATAGGTATTCTAAGGGAAAAGTTTCAGCCTTTAAGAGTTTTAAGTGAGAAAAAATACAATTTCTTAATTAATCAAGCAAAGATGGACAAAATTATAAATATTAATATGCCATATCTTAGTTACCTTATAAAAATGCTTAAAAGTGTAGCTTGACTCTTAAATATATAAAAGAAAACTTAAAGAATTTGAAGGAAGTATGGTTCGATCATGAAAAGGAATAACAATTGAGAAACTTGAATATTTAGATTGATTTATAAAAAAAATTGAAAAATTAGAAAGAGGTATGGTTTGATTGGACCTTTGAAGATGGTAATATGAAAAGGTAGTATGGTTAGCCTTGGGTTGTGTTATTCTTCAAGAAGCTTGCCATATGGAAGTTGTGTTAGGCATTAGCAAGGTCATGGAATAAAGTAGTAAGTAGTCTTTATCATAATTCTTATTAGTGCATGACAATATGGTAGAAAGACTTGGATTGGTCTAAAAATATCAAATTGGGCTAAAGGCAACAAAAAGTGTGTCCATATAGTTAATATGCATAGCCATTAATCTAGTTGGTACAAGCATTCATTAAATGGCACCTTTGACAATACATCAATGATATCACATGCAAACAATAAAGTAGTTATTAGGTAGTTAGGTGTTCAATTACTTACTGCCATATGGTAAACATATGGTAGTTATGCATGTAGTCTAATAAACTATTTATTGCACATTTTATGCCATATGTTGGCAAAGTGCAATAGCAATAATTTTGTATTATTCCTACATTAATGGTAATAGGGATAATTCCCCTTACTAACTCTTGCTAATCTAACAAAAATTAGTATTAGAGTTTATATTATTATGTATAAAACACTATAGATGAAAGAGCATTCACCCCAAGTAAACTTATTTATGATTGAGATTGGATGTCAAGTTCACATATATTTTATTTGGATCTTTTATATCTATCTTTTGATGTGAAATAAGTTTCTTTTCCTTAACAACTAACAACATTTAGGAATTTAATCACATTTGAATTTCATTTATTTTTTAAAAATATTTTTTGTAAGATAATTTTATATATTTCTAAATGAATAAAAAAATGGCATATCATTTTTCATACCATATTATTAAAAAAAATAATACAAAGAGTTATGGTAATAGAAAAAAAACTTTCTTCATGAAGAAAAGAGGAAGTTAGCTTCTACGAAACATTTTACATTTAGCATAGAATGTATAAAGTATTTTCTACTATCTTAATTATTTATAACTATATTCCTACAAAAGATGTTTTTTTTACCAAAACAATCATACCTATAATCCATTAAATGTAACATACTAATTTAAGATTCTACTAATTTATATTTAGAATCTAAAATTTTCAAGAGTATTAATACTGAAAATTATAATTATATACCTATAATTTGAGTGAAATATAAAATCGAAAGGGAAAGTTATTCAAAGAAATTAACATTTCAAGCAATAATTAAAATCTTTTCAAAAATTAGTCATAATTGGGTATTTCTATTTGTGAATTTGACTATATATGTGAATTTTAAAAAATAAAAATGCAAGAGTTATACAAATACTTGACCCCTTTCCCATCTAAGTCCAACTATGTTACTAATTATTTATTGTATTGGATTAAGAGAAAATCAATGAAGGTTAGAGACTTGTTCTCTATATTAGGCAATCCCATTTATTTACATTTTTTCTCTTCCTATTCAATTAAATACAAGTGACTTGTGAGAAAATTTACTTAAGACTAAGCTTAATACATAAGGCCAACATAGAAAATTTTGAGATTGCATTTTGACCTTGTGACAATTAGTATCAAAGCAAGGTTTACATTCAACTTCCATAAGTATTTTGGAAAATGACTAATGATAACATAAATAACATTTATCTAGTTTAAAGAAGATTATTAAAGCACCTTCCATGGAAAATCCTCTTTCTCTATGCGATACCTATGAAAGACTCATTATTGAATTTGGGGCATAGTCTACTATCTTAAATAGTTAAGTGACAAAACTTAAAATTGTTGTGTGGAATTTAGGGCGGAGTTGCTTGAGGAAAAATAAATTTTTTGCACATTATGTCTGGATATGATGCATAATTGCTTATTTTAAAGTAGGATGTGGCAAATAGATCTTTGGAAAGAGGTATTGATGCCTCGGTGAATCCATGTATTCCAGACCCTTATGCCTTCATAGCTAATAGAGATGCCAAGGATATGAAAAATTTCTTATGGAACATGGACCAGTACTTTAAAGTTGCTAAGATTCAAAATGATGAAAAATTTTCCATCACTAACATATATACTTTTGGTGATGCAAAATTATAGTGGAGGACTCACATAAAGCATAAGTTTAAAGAAGATGTATAAATGTAGGACCTCTTAGAAAAAGATCTAAGAGAGGAGTTCTTTCCATGCAACACTTCTTGGGTTTTAAAAGATACATTAAAGCATCTTAAACAAATTGGCACTATTTAGGATTATATGAAAGAATTCAATTTGTTAATGTTTGATATTTAGAATATGTCAAAAATGGGCAAACTTTTCAATTTTATGTTAGGTTTACAATTGTAGGCTCAAATGGAACTGCAAAAGTAAGGTAAAGGGTTTGAGATTTTTCTTTTGCTATCATTTCTATAAATAGATTTGTATACTTTTGGATGAACAAACATAATAAGAATGACAAAAGGAAATTCAAATGCTAGGATAAAAGTAAGAGCAATGATGGGAACCGAGATAAATGAAAGAAAAAGGAAGATAGCAAAAAAGGGAAAACTGGTGTAGATAGAGGGCAACAAGGATAGAAAAACTTTTGAAAGTTATTACATTTATAATGGCCTTTATATTGCTTAAGACTATCCCAAATATGAAAAGCTCTTTACAATTATCATAGATATTTAAACATAAATCCTAAAGTCAAAGGAACCATTCAAAGTTAATCCATTGCAATTGATAAATGCCTTATGCTTTGTTAAGGGATCCAATAATAAATCTCTTATGTACTTTAAGTCTATTGTGAATAATCATCCTATTACTGTAATGCTTGATATAAAAGCCAAACATAACTTCATGGTTGAGTGTAAAACGAAGGCCCTTGGATTGAAATGTAAGAAAATATCTAGCAAAATAAAAGCAATGATTTCTAAAGCATAACTAGTTAATGGAATAACTAGAGATTTTATTGCTCAATTAGGAAATTGAAAAGAATAGATTGATATGATGGTAGTCCTTTTAGATGATTTTGATATTTTCTTAGTATCAACATTATATTAAATGTTAACATTGAAGCATTACCACATTTAGAAGGGATATTGATTATGGATGAAAATAGTCATTATTTTGTTTCAATTAAAAAAATTGTACACAAAGGAAAGACTGCACAAATGGCAAAAATAGTGTTAACCTTACAATTCAAGCAAGGCCTAAAGATGGGAGAATGTGTTTACCTGCTAGCTATCTTTGAATTAAAGGCTAATAGAAATGTTGAAGTCCCTAATATAGTTGCCAAAGTCCTTGAGGAATTTCATAATGTGATGCCTTCTGAACTCCTCAAAACTTTACCTCTATTATCTATAGTTGATCATAAGATTGAACTTAATTTGAGTGTCAAACCTATAACTCATCTCTTATATAGAATGTCCCTACTAAAGTTGTAAGAACTTCAGAAGTAATTAACAAAATTATTGGATGTGAGTTATATTTAGAATTCTAATGCTCCTTATAGCATGCTAGTATTATGTCAATAGATATAAGATGGCTCACTCTAAATGTGTATAAATTATTAAACCTTGAATAAGGTGACTATAAAAAATAAACATCTAATCCCTTCGGTTTAGGATTTATTCAATAGATTGAGCAAGTCCATTTACTTCAAAAAGATTGATATGAGGTGACGTTTGGTTCGCAGAATCTTACATTCTCAGGAAAGTATACATTCTTGAGAATGCGATTCTTGAGAATTTAATTAATGAGAATGTAATATTCCTATGTTTGGTTCACTATAAATTTTTCTGAAAATATTTTATTAAATTCCTAAATATATTATATTACTATGTTTAGTTCATATTTATTATTCTTAGGAATCATGAGATTGTTTCAAAAATATCCTTGTCAAATTTTTTATTATAAAATATAATATAATAAATTATATTTTTATTTAAAATTACATAAATAATAAAAAAATTTAATGCCTAATAAGTTAAATTTCAATATTTAACATCTAAAAATTTATTAATATATATAAGTATTTTAAACTTTATTATATTTTAATATTTAATGTATTATATTTTTATATATTATACTTTGTTATATTTTAACATTTTATACTTTATTATTATAATTATTAGTATTATTATTAGATCAATTTTCAAAATGAAGTGAACATAATTTATTCAATTTATTATTAGATCAATATTAAATATATTTAATATTTATTTTTTTTATAAAATTATAAATTTTTACAATTAAATTATTTTTACAATTATATTTCATACTGATATTAAATTTTATATTATATTTTTTTAATATAAGAATATTATTATTTTATATTAATATATATAAATATATCTTTTTAAAAAAAGACTCCAAGCCTATTATATTATTTTTTAATAAAAAATTCATATATATAATTATATTTAAAAAATCTTTCAAATATTAGGAATAACAATAAAAAAGCAATTATAGTTAAAAAATTAATATTATTATATTTTTTAATAATAAAAAATATTTTAAAATAAAGTGATAATTATTTTTCAATTTAAATTAAAAATTATTTGATAAAGTAATAAATAGAAAAATAATTAAATGTGAGGATAATTCTATCCTGTTATTTTGACATCAACATTCTCATGCCATGGGAATCTAAGATTCCCACCTCGCCCCATGGGAATATTTTAGGCGGAAAGTTGGGTCAAAAGTATTCTCGGGAATGTGACATTCCCGGGTATTTTTTTCTCAAATCTTCAACCAAACATGGGAATGTAATATTCCCCTACAACATTCTCGAGAATGTTAAAAATATTCCGCAAACTAAACGCCACCTGAGGTCAATATATTGGTGAGTTTGGATTGTTGAGGGTGATAAGCTAAAAACAACATGTATGACTTGGTATGGTTCTTTTGAATTTCTAATAACACTTTTCGGCCTTATAAATGCCCTTGTAAGTTTTTGTAATCTTATGAATGATATGTTCTATGATTTCATTATTGATTTTATGATGGTGTATCTAGATGACACTGCTGTATACAATAACTCTTTTAATGAACATGTCTCTCACTTAAAGTAATTGTTGGCTAGGATGGGGAAATATGAGTTTACCTAATAGGATATAATGTTCTTAGTTCATTGAGTGGCACATGGAATGGTAAAAATGGATAAGAGGAAAGTGTAGGCAATGTTAGATTGATCCACACCTTTTGAAGTAACTAAATCACATTCCTTTCTAAGTTTGGCTAATTATTACAAAAAAATTATTTAGGGCTACTCTAAGAAGGTAACATTCTTTATTAATTTCCTAAAAAAGGATAAAAGATGACAATGGTTAGAGAAGTGCTAGAAAGCCTTTGAATAGTTGAAATCTATTGTTACCATTGAACTAATGTTAAGGTTGCTTGATTTTGATTTGCTATTTAAAGTGCATACTAATATATCCAATAAAGTAATTGGTGGTATGTTAATTTAGAAAAATTATCCCATAGCTTATATGAGTTGGAAGCTAAATAAGGTGGAGAAAAATATTTTACCTATGAAAAGGAGATCTTTATGATGATACATTACTTATGGACCGAGATAGTTTACTTGTTAGGAAACAAGTTCATTGTTAAAACTATCATAATCTAATCTTTGGACCATCATAAATAGCATAAAGACATTATCTGGATGTCTTTACAAGCATTTCCTAACTTACTTAATTTCTTATATCAATTATTTTATTGAAAACATGCATGATACAAAAACACAAGGTTGAAAATTTCACTAAAATTTTTTTTAAGTAAAAAAGTAGTTTACTTCAAATTGTTAGGATTGTATTAATAGACAAGACCTCATCTTTAGATGCACACATTTTTTGCAAGCTTCCTCATTTTGTTGCTAGAAATAACTTTTCTTAATCAATTAAATTTTTATAAATATATTAAAAATTCTTGACAAATTATAGTTGAACAATTTTATATCATCTTTGAGAAAAATAGAGATATTACTTTTTTTTCTTCTTTTTTGAAGGAAAGTTTAAAATCAGGACATAGTTGTTTCTTTATAGTTAAATATAAATTGTGATGGGTGATTTTAGAAAAATATTTCTTGAAAACAATTACTTTTCTTACAGAAAGGTTTCATACATATAAGTTTATAGAAAACAAATTTATTAAGCTTAAAATAGTTTTATTGATAACTTTTCAAAGAATAGAAAAACAACTCCAAAGA
Organism: Sindora glabra; assembly: GCA_020226215.1. Taxonomy (NCBI): domain Eukaryota; kingdom Viridiplantae; phylum Streptophyta; class Magnoliopsida; order Fabales; family Fabaceae; genus Sindora; species Sindora glabra. The sequence goes on from CM035227.1 coordinate 80,089,873, forward strand.
GGAACTCTTTAATTTTGGAAAAGGGTTAAGTACCTTTGAAAACAATTGTTAAAACCATGAAATAAATACAATAGGATAGGACCAGGCAGTAAAACTTAGTGAATTAGTTTATCCTATCTTGTTTTTAAAATAAGACATAGTTTCAAAGTAAGATTATAAAACTTTTCTCAACTTCTTTTATAGCTTTCCTAAGATTCCTTATTAGTGTTTGTAATAATGCCAAGTGAAATTCAAGGATTAATAAAGTAATATATTTATATATAGCAAAGTTTAGGCAACTTACATAGTAAGAAAGTTCATGGATAGAAAATTTCAATCAAAATAACATCTCAATAGAAAATTGTTGATGACAAAGACTAATTTTATTTTAGTTGTATTTTAAAAATTTTAGAGAAGATAAAATTGGAGATTAAAATTTAATAAATAAGTGAAGTTAAGGTAAAACATGTTAACCACTAATCTATTTACCAATGCTAAAGCATGATAAATGAATAGGAGAAATTGATTCCATAGGGTTTTGTAAGTTCATTTATGCAGTGCTAAGTTTAATGCTCATTGCATTGTTACACTTTGACAATATTAGAAAATCGTAAAGAAGTCAAGAAGATGTGTTAGAAAGAGACTTTTTGGCAATGTTTGACATTTTAATTTTTTTCAAGAATGTTATAGCCATCTAGTGTACTTTTATTGAATTTTTGTTATAGTCTACTCAAAATAGGAAAATAGACACTATCTTAATGTGTCATGACCAACTTCCAATTGTGACTAGTGTGGATCTCGATACCAATTTCTACAAGTCTTAGCAAGTTTCTCTCTTTTTATCTAACGAGAGTTTCTAAATTCTAAGGGAACTCAAATTTTCATTTTAAATTTTTGTGGAAAAATGGATAGAATTTTTCCTATTTTTGGATACTTCTTAAGGGCCACACATCTTATAATACAAAACTTATTTTAATTCTAGATATGATAGTATCACAGTATATACAAATTACTATACAATTATAACATATATACAAATAAACAATTCAACACATCAATGGCTAAATCATTGAAAACTTTATCTTTATTTTTTATCCTAATCCAACTCTCAAAGCTCTTTAGCAAGGTGGTCTTGGATCTCCACAAATGCAACAAGCTCAAATATGCTTACCATAACTTAAGAACATTGAAGATAAAATGGAATGAGTTACAAAAACTTAGTAAGCATATATTTATCATTGTTTTACAGGTGATTAATTTTATAAATAATAATCGCATATTAATCATATACTAAATTAGAAAATATTAGCAAACATATTTCTTGAAGTCTCTGAAATATACAAAACCATGTCCTAAAGTGGGAGTTCACTTGCACATAACTTAAACTCTGTTTCTCATGTCACAATTCATAAAAATGTTAACTATTAGTTGTTACACAACATCAGTATCATGTCGTATAATACCCATTACAAGTAGATATAACATTCAAAAATAACCTTTTAGGCTCAAATACAAATTCTCACAATCACAACCAATCTTTACAATCATGTCAAACAATAATATTTAAACACAAGCAAAATTCCATTATTACATAACACCACCTAATAACCTATAACAACCATACATGAGCTCATCCTTAGGTGATATGAGATTTATAGGTTAATATTATACTTTTCTCAACCATTTGCTAGGAAATTCCTATCTAGTTCTCAAATCAATCTTATATCTCCCATAACTATTTGCTGAGAATTCTCCATTTGGCTTTCTCATCATTCATCACCATTCACAATTTTGAAGTATAGCTATATCCATGGCAAAATTCATAAATAATATATATATATATATATATATATATATATATATATATATATATATATATATATATATATATATATATATATATATATATATATATATGAGAGCTCAATTCTTATATTAAGATTCTTTATAAAACTTCAATACTAAGTAGTTAAATTTATCACTAGGCAATATCAAGCATATAGCAGTGTGCAACCATATCATACATATATTGTTATCTCTATCACAATCTATTAGACCATGATTAATGCTAACATCACGCTTCCACTGCGCTCTTTGATTAATTAACACTTTCTTAATAGCTAATTACTCTTATATCAAGAAACTAAGTTTATATATATAAACAAAAATGTAGAATTAGTACTATTAATAAGAAAAATATAATTCATAATATTTAAATTATATTCTATCATATTAAAGTTCAATAGTGAGATATATATTCACTTGGTAACGCTGATGCACCTTTGAAAGCTTCAAAGCCCGAACAGTTATCTTGCCTTTTCCCCTACTCATAGTTTACAAGAATAATTTATAATTACAGGAGTATTACTCACTCACTTACCAATTATTTCAATTCCAATTTCATACCTTAATATATTAACAATATGAGTTATTAGCTTCAAAATTAAGCTTGTCATTATTTAGGAACTATCAAATTAAAATCATACAGAGATAAAAGATCTATTTTATTTCACTTTATCCTTCTAGATTATATGTTTCCTTTATTTCCAAATATTCATTCATAAAAGTGGAGATATGTCCTTAAATAATGATTTCTCAAATCCATTCAGTTTAAATATAGATATTAGAATTTAATAAGTTGAATATGCTCTAAATATACTATTTTGGCACTCCATGACTTAATATCTTTATGTCCTCAATTATTATCAAGTTCTTTAGAATAAATAGATATATATATACACACTTCCTTTGATTTAACTTTAACTTATTTAAGAATATTAAAGTTAATAGCATAAAAAGACTTTCATTAAATCACTCAATCATATAATATAAAAATCCTATTTTTCAAAAATATTATCTCATACTTTCAATGCACATACACAACTATAGTTTCATAATTATAAATTGAGACTCAACTTAATAATTAGTGTCAACATTCCTATGCAAAACAAATTAGAATTTATTTTTGTAAAAATAATGAACAAATGATTTATAGATATTCTAATAAAAAATATGAAGTTTTTAAAAGTAAAAATAGTTCAGGTAGTGTATACACCCACTTAAAGCCTTCAAGATTTTCCAAAAATACTCAAACTCTTCTTCCTTCCATTTTATCTATCAATCTTAATACATGAAAAAATATACTATTATCATTTATTTTCCTTTTGATGTTTGCCATTCCAAGTTTTAATCATACTTTATTAGAAATCCTATATTATAACTTCATTTATTTCTGAACTTTGGACAGGAAATAAAAAATGAGCATGAAAATAGAGATATACTATATCAAGTTTCCATAGCATAGAAAAAATAAATTTTAAGATAGCTCACTTCTATTATAGTGTTGAAAGTAGAACAACTCATAGAAAGCACAAAAGTGACACCCTGTTTTACCATCCACACAACCATAACTGAAAAGAAAGTCAGGCTAGCAAATGGTAGCTGGAAATGCGCAAAGCTTAACTCCTTGCAACTCCCCTAGTTGTCTCTATTTGCATTGTCATCTTCTCATTGATGTGCATGTAGCTCATAGATAGTACAACAATACGACATTCATGAGCTGTTATTTAGCAAGGAAAAACACATATGTGGCACTAATGTTTGGATGGAAGAAGGTGACAGAATAGGGTATTAGAAAAAGAAAGAGAAGAAAGGGAGATAAGAGAGAGGTAGAGGAGAGAAAAGAGAAAAACAAAGGAAAAATCTAAAGAAGGGAAGTTACTATTTGGAAAAAAGTAAAGAGGAGAGAGATGGTGACAAGATAAAATAAAATGGAAAAATAAATAATAAAAATGCTACAAAAAAAAAAAGACAACAACAAATATGAAAAATCTAAAATAAGAGGTTACTGTCTGAGTTTTTTACAAAAATAAGGAGAGAGAAAAGCTTAAAAGGGGGCTAAGGGCTTTGTTACCATATTTTTCATCTTATGGTAAGCTCATTACTCCTTTAAATCTCAGCCTTCCATTTTGCTTACTAATTCTAAACTGTAAAATCTCAGCCACACTTTTAATTTACTAAAGTTCATTTTTATAAAGATTGATTTTATTGAACAGCCCAACTTAATTCTTTTCTTTCTTCCTTTCATATATACACATAATATATATATAATGGCCTAATAAATTTAAAATTCTCAAAATAATTATTTCAAGTTTCCATCATCCTAAAAATAATTTATCAAATACTAACAATTAACTTTATAGAACTTCATACCTACAATTATTATTATTTTCAACTCATGAGGAAATCCTTATAAAATATTTAAATAACCTTATTTTAATAATGGCTATTTAAAAATAATTCTATTTCTAACTTCAACAATTCTCAAAAATAATTTATTAAATACAAACATATATTTCATACATATTTCCAATTATAATTACTAAAATATTTCTAACTTATAGAAAATTCCTTATAAAAATTATTTTAAACCACTTACAAATTTATAATGGCCATATATGAAAATATATAAATAAATAAATAAATCTTGAATATCATCATGAATATTATTTTCAAAACCTTTAATATGAAAATAAATTTAAAATTACATATTAATTGAATAAATAAATAATCAATCACAAACTTCAAAATTTATATCACTATAGATTTTAATTTAGGATATAATGAGTTCAACTTATAAGCTAAATAATGGATTTTCTTTAGCGATCCCTTTTCTTTGTGTTGCCTTGGCTTGTCTTTATTTTTTATATCTCATTATGGTTCAATAGCCTCTTTGTAATGTATGTTCTTAACAGTTCCTTTCTTTCCTTCATTTTCTTTGTTCTTTAGCATTTTATTGCACTTTTTGCTAATGCAATCATTTTGTAACTAAAAGAATGTGATTAACTTTGGCTTCTATTTGTAGGAAATGCTACTTTAATGTCTCTTTATAGTGCTACAACGTATGATGTTTATTCTTGTCTAAAACTGATCTCATTTTTTGAGCTTTTGGGTGAAGAAATATTTTTAAAACTTTCTTTTATTTTATGATTTTTTTTGCAATGTAACCTTCAAAAAGAAAACAAAGAAGATAAGTAAGGAAGATATTTCATATGTTCCTTATATAATTAGACTATTAGATTATCTACTTTTCACTCAGTAGAAAATGCTTGTTGTAAGGAATAAGTGGGAGAATTTCTATTAGAATAGATCAATCACATTGATCATTTCACATCATTGTAATCAAATTTCATATTTAATAAAACTATAAGATTTTTATAAAAAAAATTATTATATCTTCTTACACTTCTCTTAAATGAATTATTCTTTAATAAATCAACTAAATATATGTTATAACTCTAATTACATGTATTAAAGTTGTGTCATAAGTACTAGAAAGTGCTTTCTTCCTCATCAATCAAATCTGATTTTTTTATTAAATTAAACAAAGTTATAGTAAATAACTAAAGATTAAGATTGAAATTATTGCACATTCTAGTATCTTTTAAATTTATGATGAATCTCTAAATTGACATTAGTTGAAATATCAACCTTTCCTCTCTAGAAATATCAATGTTTAAATTGGACTTTTAAGGAAAAAAAATGAAAACCCTTTTTTCATTGTAAAAATGAAAGAGTAGAGGTAGCTAGTGTCAATTATCCTCTATAAGCATTATCATAAAAATGTTCCCTCATTGAAGTGATTTCATCTTTTCACTCCTAATAATTAAAAAAATGAAAAAAATACAATGTTAGATAACATCTTCTATACATAATTGTAGTTAATAATTGATTATCAACTTATCAATCTTCTTCCCCATGACATATGTAAGTTAGTTGTGTTTCTAGGAAGACATCATTGCACAATATTGCAAGGCCACCTGTTAGATGAACAAATTTGAATTATTCTTTGGTTTAACTTAACAAGTCTTGAAATGAAGGCAAGTTCAAGTTTTGTATGCATACTCAAACCCTAAATCACTTTGCTTTTTTATTGAATTTCTATTACTATGAGGACCATTTTCTATTTTTATATGTTTATGTCCCAAGTCCAAATTTTCTCTTCATATTGCATGCATTTTCTTCATTATTTTGTTGAAATAAAGACTTTACTATTTAATCTTGGAATAACAAGTAACTAGAAAGTGTCGATTTAACTCTAAAGTTTTTGTTGACCAAAAAAGATATACAAGATAGTGGTAATATTATCCAGAAAAGGTCTTTATTGATAAGATGGACCTACTTTTGATTAGGACAAGGAACTACTTAGGTGGTTGTACAATTAAAGAAGACCTTATTGATCAAGGAATTATCCCGATGATACCTTTCATGAACTATAATACCATTGAAGCCCTTTTTTATTAGAACTATAATTAATGCACTATACTAATTAGGAAGAATAGTTGAAAAAGCTTATTTTGATTAGGGTTGAAGCAAAAATAATGTGTGCAATCAAGGAAAGCAACTTGGAAAAAATATTTTTTAATTAGGAAGATGTGGATAACAAAAGTTAAAAAAGTCTATGCTAATTATTGTATTTATATTTTATGAAAGTTTTTCACAATTATATTTATAAATAAATTCCAAATTGAAGCACATGTTTATGTAAATAAAATCATGTATTTAGTTTTATTTTTCATTAATTTTATTTTTAGATTTTTTATTTTTTTTTATTTTTTTTGAATTTTCCCATGACAAGATGCCATGGGAAATGTTACACCACTGGTTCCCATTGTTGATACACTGTGAGAACAATAATTTTACAAAAGAAAAAATTGTAGATTTTGCATAAAATTCTTGGTATTAGCCATTAGCTATGGGAATATTTTTCTACATGTGTTTTTCCCTTAGTTAGGAAAGCATGGAAAACATTACAAGAAACTTATTTTCCCATAGTAAAATAAATTTTCCAATGGCTAAAATTACGTGAAAAAAACTATTTTCTTATAATGAAATTTAATCTTATTATAAGAAATGTATGAGGCCTAAATTTGATTAGGATCTAATATAGTGTGATTTGTTCACATCTTGATATGTTAGTGTAATTTATAGGTTATGTAGACATAGGTTCCAATAAACCTTGATAAATGTCTAGGTACCTCTTCTCTTATAATGCACAATTTCTATTCATTGTGAGTTAAGTTACCAGAGAAGAGTAAAGATGAAAATCGAACTTGTTTCAATTAGTTTGTTTTGGCTAAATTAAACATGGATTCATCACAAATACAAAAAAATTAATTACAAATATGTAAAGTTTTGATCTCTCACACATGTGATTTGTTAAATTCTTATTTGAAATCCTAATTAATTAAATTCACCAAGGATGGTGATGGACCAAGGTAAAAGCAAATGAACCTTTTTCTTGCTTCATGCCCCATTATTGAAGATAAAACATTGTCTTAGTCCATGTCCCATGTTTGGGACAAAATTCACCATATCTCATTGTTCCATAGTGCAACAAAGCACCAAAGAGATTTATGAGAAATGATAAAAAAAATAATTTAAAATTAACGGTTACAAATTTATATGTAATTACTATGTAATTTAAAACATTAATAAATTAGGAAGAAAAAAAAATATAGGTTCAAATATTGCAAATCATACATAATTAATAAAATATTATAATATAGGTTTAAAATCATATATAATTGATTTAAAGAATATGAAACTTGATAAAAAATGAAAGTTTATACAAACCAATAAAATATTATTGCTTTTTGCATTCATTATTTTAAATGAAATCTTAATATATTTTTAATTTTTAAATAATTAAATTATTAATATATGTATATACAAATATATTAGTGTATAAGGTAAAAATATAATAATTTTGTAATAATAGAGCTCTATAGGGTAAGGTAATATATTATTGTCCTATTCCACTATTTTGCTCAGGGTGAAAGCTTATTTCATACCTTATCTTAAAGGGCAAAAAATCATATCATCCTAAATTTTGTCAAGGCAATCTCCATAAGGCATTATAAATTTAAAGCATTTTATCATCCCTAAAATCCTTTTTCAATTCAAACAAAAATCTTAGCTCTAAATGTGATAGAAATTAATCATTTTTAGAAAAATTTTATTTTGTTTTTGGTTAGAGTAGGCCTATTTTGTAAATTATTAATTTAAATTTGACTTATCAACTCATATAAGACAAATATTTAGCCTTAGTCTACCTTATTTAAAAAGTTTGGTTTAGCCTATTATTCTATTTAAAATTTTCTTTACATAAATAAAAGTTCAAATAAGCTAATAGACAATAACTTTAAGAAAAAAACTAATAATTAAATTAAGTTTATATATAATTGTATGTATTAAAATTATATGTATATCTATTTTATAAATGAATATATCATATATGATATTATTATTAAATAGGTTACTCTGATAGTTTCATCAAACTATAAAAAATAGGTTTGACTTGTTTAGATAAACAAGTCTATTTATCAGTCTTGATCTGATCTATTTAAATAAAGAATTAAGGTTAAGTTATAGGATTGATGATTCTTATAATTCAGATTAATTCATTTATTAAATATATTAAAATGGATTATCCATATGACTTGTTTGATAATTTTGATTAATAAAATTTATATTATAAAATTATTTATTAAATTTAATTATTTATTATTTTTATATAAATATTTTTTATTATTAACAAAATATTATTTTAAATTTTTATTATCATTTTATTAAAATAAAATTTTTTTGTCTTTATTATATATACATATTTATAATTTAATTATTTATTATTTTTCAAATAATACTTTAAAATTTTTAATATAATTTTTTTAAAAAATTGACGTGTAAACCTAAACTTAAATAAATATATCATATTCATATCGAATTATTGTATTATATTAAAAATTATCACCCTTAAATTAAATTAAAACTAAGTTAGATTATAAATCCTTAATAAGCAACATAGCCTATGTCGACTTTTACTATATCTGTCTAAGATAGGAGAATCATCCATCACTTGAATTTGTTTAATGCAAATCTGCAACTGATTAACGTGTGTTACACACGGTTACAATCGCAAATGACGCAAGAAGGACGCATACAATTAACACATTATGATTTAATATCTTTTCAAAAGGGAAGATAGATTTTAAAAGGTAAAGTATAATATTTTATTTTTTTAAAAAAATTTAAGAAAATAAATAATTATAATTTTAAGAATCATTTTAATTTATTATTTTTCATTAAATTTTTAATTCTTAATTTTTTAAAAAGAACTATAATATTTTATTTTATTTTTAAAATATATTTTATACTTTAAAAAATACGTGTACTCACGTTTTTTGGCTCGTTAATTAATTGATTGATTAATTAATTAATTAATTAAAGTTATTTTTTGTAAGCTGAACTTCTTGTCATAATCATCGATGACTCATCTGCCCTCTAGAAGTCCTAATCTTGTTGTATCGCCACCATTCGTTAGTGCTCCAATATTATATTCATAATTAATTGGATAAACCTTTTAGTATTTACTTGATACTTGATTCTAACTCTGGTTGCTAAAAATTATGAATTGATTATTTTTGGTTTCAATAATTTAAATTAAAAATATATTTTACATTCTTAAAGTTTTATATAGCAATAAATATCGTTTGCTTTAAATTTTAAAAAGCTACAAAATATCTCAAAATTTTCAAAAGTTGCAAATTATATATCCTTTAAATTCGGATGAAAAGTGAAAATGCTAATTGTATATTATTTTTTTAACCACCGATTAGGATATATAATTTTATTGGTGATTAAAGAAAGAACAAATTCCTCCACTTTCAATAAGAGTCATATTTAGAATTTGAAATTCTAAATATTAATAAGAAAAGTGGATCATACTAAGGTAATACCTTATTTTTTATTGTAAATAATAATTTTAACCATACACAATCACATATGTCGTGCATTTCTTTTATGGAAGTTCTTACTTCCTTTTCCTTAAGGTACAATACGGGCATAAAAATTATGTTTGACATAAGTAACTTAATAATTGGTAAATTAATTAGTAATATAAGGTAACTAATAGTTAATAAATTATTTTATTTTATTAAAAGTGTTTGAAAATGTTAATTGTTGAACTAACTGCAAAATATGAAATAACATATTAATATAAATATTTATATAAATTAAATTAAATTATATTTATTTTTAGATCAAATTATATTAAGACAATTAATGTATTAAAAATAAAAGTATAATTAACTAAAATTTAATTAATTATATCTTATGATATTATATATTAATTTATTTACTTATTTTTATTTATTTATATTAAATTAATGAGATTTGTTAAATTTTTATTTACATAATTAGGATGTAAATTGTTATTTAATTAAAAGAGGAATAATAGTTTAAATTTTTCTTGAAAAGTCATTAGTTATAAACTATTTGCTAATCATAAGAACTTATATTTTGAAAATGAATTACACACTTAGAAATTAATTTATAACTTATTGTTTAAGTTAATAACCTATAAATGAGTGTAATATGCCAAACACACTTTAAACGTGTCATTAGATTCAAATCTTTTTGAAACTTATATCATAAAAGCTAGCTTAATTGCAATTTTGGTGCCCTAAAATATAAATTATACAATTTTAGTTTCTTTAATTTAAAATAATCTATTTTGGCCTCATAAATATTAAATTGGTATAGTTTTATTTCTTCTATTTAATTTTCTTTAATTTCTTGACCTCAAAAGACCATTTTTATCTAATGCTTCCTTTAAATTAATCTAAAATGACTTTTACATAAACATGGAAGGAGATTTTTTATTTAGATTTTAAAAATTTTAAACAAAATGAATGGATTATGTGGAAATTTTGAATCATTTTGAGAGTTGTTTTTTTATAAAAAATAAAAAAATAGCATGATTCATTTGAAATATAATGCAATAAAGTTTAAAAATCAAACAAGGGTTAAGTCGATAGAAATTGAAAGAAAAATGATGAAAATCAAATAGAAGACCAAAATTGCACCAATTTAATACTTAAGGGATCAAAATAGTATACTAAAAATTAGAGAGACAAAAATCTCTATTATTCCCATTTATAATTTCAAAAGTTTATTCTATAAAGGAAAAAGAAATTAAATAAATTAAATAGTTTATTTTAATGTAAGCAATTTATTTATTTTACTCTTTATGCTCTAGGATTGAGAAAATAAGTTTGAAATAGAGAAAGGTGATAAGAAAATTAAAGGAAAGAAAATTTATTTAATTAAACCAATTTTAACTAGAAATTTTAGGTAAGTAAGGATTAAATTAATTAAATAAGCATTAAAAAAAGAAGATTCAAGAAATCCATTTAGGGAAAATGTGTGTGTAATAAAAGTCTTAAGAGTTGTTAGTGATTACAAGTGAATAAGTGGATGTAAAGGATATTTTAGACAAAGGATGAAAAATACTCTTGTACCCCCTTTAAAACCCATTTCAACATCTTTGTTCCTTTATTCCTTATCTCAAACCCTACACTCTTCCTCCCACCATCTTCTCCTTCCTTCCTTTTCTTTTTCAATAAATTATGAAGGAAGGAAGTAAAATTTTGTCAAATACCTTATACAATTAAGGTAAAAATCCTTAAACCATATTTAATCTTAAGTTTTCCCCCTTGCATTTCCTTTTTTTTCATATGAAGCTCAACTTTAAGCTTCAAGTAGGGAAATTCAAACATTAATGAGAAATCTTTGAAATTTAGAATGATTATAATTAACGAACAATGAATAAAACCATCCAAACCTTCTTCTACAATAAGTGAGTGAACATCTTGGTCTAAAATTCAAGAATTTCATTGTTTAGTTTAGTTAAGAAATTTTGATATTTTTATGGATTTATGATAAATGAAGTGTTTTATGTTGAATAAATTTTGCGTAAATGATAGAAATGAACTAATGACTAACCACTAGGCTTGATTAGTTGATCGTTGAATTGGGCATTCATCCAGATATTCATTAAAAAGCCAATAATCAACGATTGGACCCCCAATGGTTAACCATGGTTCTTTATCATCTAGAAGTGATGCCCTAGGTTGATATCCTAGTATTATAAGCCTAATGTAATAGTAATATCAGTTTACACATAAAATAAACTAAATAATGAATTCACTCCTCTAAATTACATAAAAAAGGTGAGGTTACAATTAATAATGATAGTAAATGATATATTTTAACAAAATGAAATCGAAATTAAGCCCCTAAATATGCATAAACGTAGTCCAAATGTGATTGTATTATCATGAACTTAAGATGATTTGAATATTATGTTGACTAATTTTGTTATGTCATGATATCCTACTTGTAATGTGCTATAATTAGTTATGGCCATAGGAAAGAGGCATGGTAGCTATTATATTTGACATCATTTTGTGCAAATGGATTGTGAGATGTAATGCATGTATCATATCCAATACCGAAAAGATATGCATTTTGATAGAAGAATTGTAATAAGGTGATAAGATATGTGAACACCAAATCTAGTAAATATTTGTGAAGGCATAAAACAAACCCTAGAGAAACAAGGTTATGTTTATGAAGGCATAAGGATGATCTAAGAGTCAAAAAGAGGTTTGCTTACTTTTTGCATGTTGATTTACTTAATATGTTAAATAAATGACATTGATATAAATATATTTCTATATGCATGAGCAATGTTATGAATGACGAATGCAAACAAATTAATTGAATGCTATTATGAATTTATTGCAACTCATAAGATATGATGACCTTATAGCTTAATAAACATGCATGTTCGATTAATAATGCTAATAAGTATAGTAAATTATTTATGAAGATGATGAACGTAGTAAAAAAATGATTATATTGGATTATGTTAATTCAAATGAAAATGCTATTATGGTGAATTTGCTTAAGTTACAAAAGAGTAAATCCAATTGGTAAGCCATTTATTAAGCTTTTATGATTTGTTTGTATTATGTTTATTCACTAAGCTTGAACTTACTCTTCTATGTGTTGTGTCTTTATAGATTATGTCATGAAAATTCACCACCAACTTTGAGTAAAGCTTCCAAATGTTCTTCTAGTATGGCTTGGATGGCATTGGATAATGTATAATAAATATTTATGGGCCATTATCTATAGAGAATAAAAAAAGGTAACAAGTTAGCAAGTACATTTAAATTTTATATGAGTTTAGAATTATGTTTCTTTTTTATTAATAATATCATTCCCTTATGATCATATGAAAGGTCTCTTAAACTTTCCCTAAATATTAGATTGATAGATTATGGATACAATTCAGGCTAGTAGAAAATTAGTAAGGGGGCTTCATGTCGATCATGATTAAGGTTAAGTTATGATAAAGTTAGTATTAGAGCGTAATCTAGGTTCTTAGTAGGATGAGACCCTTAAGTTATATTTATATATTACCTAAATAGGGATTGATCAAAGCTACACCAATGATATATGTACATCTAAGATCTTATACCATTAATACCATTTCAATGGATCCTATTATATCTATTAACATGGATGTTGGAGTTTTTTTTATGATACATTTCTTATAGCTTCTTTAAATTTATTTTAAATTATTATTTAATTATTTGAATAGATTTTAGTGCTAATGATAATGGAAAATATTACAAGTGTAAGTGCATGGGCTTAACAATTGAGGATAAATTATGTGTATATGGGCCTAGAGTAGTAACACCACAAGGAAAATAGTGGTTAAGTGCCTTCCTTGGAGCTATAGATGTGTTGCAACAAGTCACCATGATAGTTTTAATAGCTAATTCACCTTTAGGCTAGAAATAATGATTGTCTGATGCTATAATGGTATAGGTTTCATTGTTGCTACTAAGGAATCTATAAAACCTAGGTATGTGTACATTATTTTTAGAAATGGAACTAGATAAGTGGGTAGAAATTGAGTTAAAAATAGTGTGTATATTTAGATATGTGTAGCTTTATATATAGAAAAAGATATCTAGATTGAGTTACAATGTTTTAGTTAATTGATAAGGTTAATGGATTATCAAATTTCATAATGTGAGATAAAGGTATGAAATGGTAATGAATTAAAATTATGAGTAATGCTTAAGGATTTGTTATTAAGTATTATGAATGGTTGTATGATACTAGTTACAAGAATTGTTGTCCATGTGCATGTGAAAAAGAATAAAAGTTAGTGCAACGACAAGTTAGTTGAACGATGTCTTAATGAGATATTAAAGAATGATTATTCAATAAAAATTCTTATAAGAAGTAAAGTAGAATTCAATATGAAAATAAAGGTGAGGAATAGGATATCATATTGTCTCGAAAACTTATTGGTAGTGTAAATGATGGTAAGTGAATAATTTAATTTAATTATGATATAAATCATTTGTATTTTTATATAACCTATTAGCTTTGCTCATTTATCCAAGTTATAAAAGTGAGGAAGATTTGTCCTTTTCCAAATTTTGCTAAATATCATAAGCAAAACTAAGTAAAGATTAAGTAGATATAGAATTGCTAGCCCTCCCCAAGGTCCTATTACATTTTGGGACCAACAAAGAGCCAACAATTAGTTGTTAGAGTAGCAACAATCAGTTTTTAAGTACTACATGGAAGGTTCCAAGACATTATGCCAATAATTAAGGATTAAGGTACAAATAGTCGATCATTAAAGGTGTGGTAAATACTAAATCCTAAATTCTGCAACATAATTTGCAACATCTTTAAGGATTGGTTGTCATTTTCTTTTTTACTAACTCCTAAATCTTTATCTTTTCATTTCTTAGCACTGAAATCCACCAATTAAACTTTGATCCATCCTTTCCTAACACCAAATCTTCAATCTTTACTAATTGAAATGTTGTTTTTCTTATCTTTTTAGGAGTTTTGAGGTTTTAGTGCTCTTATTTAGGAGTCTTGATACCAAAACCAATTCACCTATTTTTTTCCAAGAATTTTCAAATTTAAATGGTTATTTCTGCACATTCAAAGTATGCTTAAAGTTCCTTATCCTAATCTTTCAATAATGTTGGAAATAAGATAGAGACTTATAAGAAAATGGAAGCTTAGTTCACTATGGCAACACAATGGAACAAGTATGCTAAATAGTATGAATGATTGACAATATGGGGAAAGGCCTAATTAGATGATTCTTCTAGATTTTTGTATAAAATTCTAGTTACTATTTCATTAAAATAAAATTAAGATATAATTTGATTATTGAAGAAAATATTGTAGCACCTACTAATGTGGCTTGATTGAGCTTAATTCTTAACTAGCATCATGGATTCAAGTGGTAATTTCATTATTGAAATTAAAGAGAGAATTTTGGTATTGCAATTGTGAATTCTAATTTCCAAGGATAATTGTTAAAGAAATGATTGGATTTTGGAGTTAGTTTAATTTTCAAGCATTATTTAATTATAACTTAGAAACACATGTTGATAAACTTGTGGTTTAGACTTTTATGCATAATTTTATTACAAAGAATGACTTGTCCAAATGAGAGTAAGCCATGCCATCCATTTCAAGATCAGAATGCATTTAATGAAGAGAATATTATCATATGTAAGCATTTAGGGAAAGGAATATTTGCACTAATGATGGCACATATTCTTGGATTTTAAGAGATTTTATAAGATTATATGAAATTTGAGGAGATATTGCCTATTATTTAGCTTCCAACATGAAAGCTTATTAAAACTTAGGAAAAATCTCATTTATTAGCTTAACTAAGTATGAACACAAAGGGTTCTAATCATTATAGAATATTTTGCCCAAGTTCTAGGTTGCTAAACACCTATGGTAACTTAAAACTTAAGTTCATGATGTAATGGATGATGACACATAAGGCTTATCTTTTACTATAAATAAGAGTAGTGTTTCCATAAATTTTCACACCAAAATGCAAGTAAGAAAATGAGAGAAAGAGATAGAGAAAGGGTAAGCTGTGATTTTGGTGGCTAGAGAGAGAGAGAAAGGAAGTTTTGTGATGCATTCTTCATTCTTCTTCATCTTCTCTTAGAGTTTCTTAGTGGGATCTTGAGAGATTTTTAGGAACTATTGAGTTTGGTTGGAATTTCTTATAGGAAACCTCTTTATTATTGTAGAAGAAGGTAAAAAAAAGATTACATATGTTAGTTGTTTCATTTCTTTCATGGTTTATTTATAAATCTTTTCATTTACTTTATATTATTTTTAATGGAATTTGAATCCATAGGTGTGTAAAGAAAGCAAGCAAACCTAACAAAAATGAGTGAAAATTTACCTATTTTTTTCTTGATTTTCTTTTAAGATCCTTATGTATGAAATATATATATGTGTTTGGTTAATGTTATGTTGAAGTCATAATATTCATGGTGGATTTTTTTAAAAAGAATGTTTTGTTAAAACTTCAAGATGGAATCTTGAAACTAATTGTTTGAAAATGATGTTTTGAAAAAGGAAGAGTTTTTGAAAAGTTGTAACTTTGGAAACATTTTTTATTTTGAAAAGATTGATCTTTGAAAAAGTTTAGCATTATAAGTCATCCTATGTTTCTAAAGAGAAAGTTTATGATTTGAAATGGTTTAAGCTTTGAAAAATTTTCTTAAAAAGTAAGGAGAGAAACTGAGTTCTAAGGAATATTTGAAAAGTATTTACAAAGAAATTAAAATGTTATTCTTAAAATAAATATGTGAAAATGATTTTTCTAGTTCATACTTTAAGTAATAAATGACTTAAAAACATGATTTTATACAAAAGAGGAAACAAATTTTAATTGGGAAAAACAATATAATGTTGATGGGTACCATTGTGAAACCTTTAGCAAAATTGAGTTTTAAGATAAAAATCAAGTATATATTATATTAAAAGTATTATATGATGATTGCATCAAAGCTTTTCAAGAAAAATCATGTTTAAAAATCCCTATATAGCTCGTGTACCATTAAGTAACCTACATAAAACTTTTGATTTTTGTAATTAAATCAGGTAAACGCTAGTAAGGATGTTAAATGATGTTTAAATAAAAGTTTTTAAGAAAAAAATTAGTTTTGAAAAAATAGTAGGAAGCTTTTAGGTTTTTCTAGGGTTTTCTTGGAAAAAATTCTATTTTTGTAGAAGAAATTTATTGCACTTTGTTCTAAACTCTTTTAGTAACATTAGTCGATATTTATATTAAGAATTTTGAAGTAAAAACGCTTTGAAACAAAAGGGTATGTGTGTGTTTGGATATATTTTTATTTTTAGGTTTTCAAAAACTATTATCAAAATTATTTTTTTATTTTCAAAAACTATTTTTGAATTAAAGGAAAGTAAAGAATGGAAGGTGGTTGATATTACAAATAAGAAAATATTTTATCTAATTACAAAACAGAAATCAAGAACAAGAAGATAATTTTTAAAAATATCTAAAAGTTATTTCTATTTTTCTATTTTAAGTTACACTTTTAGAATTACAATTTTTTTAAAAAAATTGAAAATAGATTGTCAAACATGTGCTTTAAAAAAATAAAAAATAGAAAAATATTTTTAAAAATAGTAAATGAATAGAACTTATAACTCTTGAATTTTTCTTTGTGAAAATAGCATAAAAAATATTTTTTAAACAAAGCTTGTCTCCTAAAAAGTGATTCATTGGTAAAGTATTTTGATTAATTGTATAAAATATTTTAAGTAAGAAAATGGTGGAAATATGACATTTAATGTCATTATTTTAAGGCTAGAAAGTTTTAGAAAATTTTACAAAAAGTTTGATTAAAAAGTTTGTACTTTAAAGTTAAACTTTGTCTTCTACAAAGGTGTTTATTAATAAAACATTTTAGGAACTTAAATAACATGTTTTAAGCATGAAAATGGTTGAAAAATGACATTTGAAGGCATTATTTTGAGTGTGGACAATTTCACATAAAGTTTCATAAAGATTTGACATTTTCAAGTACAAAGATACTTGTTAAAACCTAGTGAAGGGTTACCCCTAAGTTCATGAGAATTGGATGTTTAAATGTAGGGAAATAGTGTAGTTTTTATACTATTGTGCCTTATGTGTTTATGGTTGAATTAGTAATAAAAATATATCTTCTTATTTAATAGAATAATATGCAAAGCTTAGGAGTGAATAAGCTTGGCATTGCAAATAATTGAAGTTAGAAGAACCAAGTTATAGTGTTACAATTTTGTTAAAAAATCATGCACTAATGCTTCACTCTTGAAGTAAAATCTTGCTTGAATATAATATGATAGCTTGAAGGTATGTTTGAATATGAATGGAAATGTTACCATCTATGGTATTTTAATGCATGAAAAATATTAAGATTTCATCTTATGAAATATTATATAAAGGTGTTGAAATGAAACTTTTAGTAATATTTATAATGTGGAATATAATGCGGAAGTGATATTAAACCTTAAAGAATGAATGATATGTTTGAGCATGATTAGAATTGTTAAAATCTACCATCAAATTAGAAAGCATGGATGCTTGAAATATGCTTCACAATTTTCACGCTAAAACCATGAGCATATATATATTAATGGATAAATTATATTATGAGTTGTCTTATGAATTATATATGCACTAATGAGTTTTTATGCAAGAGTATTTGTGAGGAATGCTTTTAGAAGAAAGATGAGGGATTTTGCATGTGGAATGTGATAAATAGTTTAGCATGTGTATATAGAAGCACAAACATTTAAAAAGGTCACTTGATATATGACAAGGAAACTATTTTTACTTTTTGAGTAGATTGTGTTTATCTATATATTATATTAGTCATGATGTTCCATGCCTTTTTTTATGACAAGTGTCATTCATATGGTTTGCCACATGTATTAACAGTGTTATTCTTTGCATTTTTTTATGCTAAGTGTCATTTCTATAGCTTATCACATATTAGTTTGTCATTCTCTCTCAATTAATATTGTGTTATAGTGAGTTATACTTGCACAATCAATCACCTCTTAATGAACATTGCATCATAGTTAGTCACACTCGAGTAATCAGTGCAAAAGACTGAATCTATTATTTATATATAGTAATTTATATTAAATTGAAAAAAAAACTTCTTGATCTATATCCCTCATTTATTGCATTTTCATAATCTCTTTGATTTCTTTCCTTGATTTGTTGAGTTTTCTAATTTTTATGTATGTTCTTTGTTTTAGAATAATCTTTGTGATTTCTTTCCCTTTATTATTATATTTTTTATATTTTTTTGATTTCTTTCACTAATTTACTACATTTTCTAAGATCAAATCTCTTATTTATATCTAACTATTTATATTAAATTAAGAAAAATCCTCCTTAATTTCTTTCCCTTATTTATTATATTTTCATAATCTTTTTAATTTCTTTCCCTGATTTATTGAGTTTTCTAAATTTTTGGGTATTTTCTTCCTCTTTGGAATAATTTCTATGATTTTCCCCTTATACAGTGTTGGTTGATTTCCATGAGCACTAGTAATTAATTCATTTATTCCAAGAAAAATAATGCCTTCATCTTTGGTTGCTTTATATCATTAAAAAAAAATTCAAACTTTTATTGTTTATGCATGTTGTCATCAATTTTTCTTTTCAAATGACAATCTTTTACCTCATCTTTTTTTTATTGCCTAATTTTCTCTTATCTCGCATCTTTCTCTCTCATATCTTTCAATCTTGAATCCTAAAACTTATGATCAATTTCAACTCCAATTAAGCAAGCCATTCAATTTTTAAGTGACTTTGTTTTGCTATTAATGGTACCTACCTATTAAATGATCATGGTACCATCTCAGCAAGCGATATTGCCTACTATCTTTAGTGTTTCCTTTTGGCAAATCTCTTCACCATCATTATTAATCAGTGAGTATGGATCTTTTTGGAAATAGTTCTCTACTTCTTTGATTTCTTTCTATTAATATCACTTTCTTCTTTGATTCCTTTCGATGCAATTATATATAGCATAGCTATCTTGGGCAATTTTTTTTAAAATACATAACAAAATTTACATTCTAATTTTTAACTTTCATTAATTCTATTATGTTAAAATATAATGTACAATAAAATTAAAATTTCAATGCTGTGATAAAATTAAACATTATTCTATTTAGAAACATCACACTTATAATATTTTGCTTAAAATAGCTATACAAGTGAGAATAAA
Source organism: Sindora glabra (assembly GCA_020226215.1). Classification (NCBI taxonomy): domain Eukaryota; kingdom Viridiplantae; phylum Streptophyta; class Magnoliopsida; order Fabales; family Fabaceae; genus Sindora; species Sindora glabra. The sequence continues at coordinate 80,109,873 of CM035227.1, forward strand.
TTTAGACAATGAGTTTAGATAATGATATTCTCCAGCCAAATAATCAAGTAAAGGAGAATTCTATTCTAGCAAGAAACTCTTTTGAACTTATAAGCCTCCTCTTTTTGTAAGTTTTGTAGTTTATACCAATTTTTTTACATAAAATAAATTTATTATATGTAACTTGCTTTATCATGTAAAGTATTTTTTCTTTAATTCTACATGTGGCATGAAATTGATATACATTCATCTTTCAATTGCAAGTTAATAAGATGAAAGATCTTTATATGTTGTACATAGAAAAGGTATGTAATGCAATATTTCTATCAAAAATTGAAGTATATATATGTCTAAATTTCTATCAAATGTTAATGTACATTCATCTTTCCATTACAAGTTGAATTTTAATCCTTAGTTGTATTTAGCATGTATACATTTGCATTATAGTATGTAACTTTTGGAGAGAGTAATGTGTTTAATTGATTAGATATTTTTTATTTGAAAAGTATTTAGAAATATTACTTAATAGATTGGATGATTTTTTATTATTTATCAAGAGTTAATTTTTTTATTATTTATTAAGAGTTAAATTTATAGAGAATTAAGGACAAATATATATATACGTGTTCAATTTCAAATAAATAAATGTTATTGCCTTTATATATATGCATATAATTTTTTTATTTTTCTAAATTTTATTTTTTTTAATATTTAAACATGTATGCATCCTTCTAATTGTAGTAATGATCACTATTAATGTAATATTACAATAATATGATAACTTTATCAATTAGCAATGAGTTAAAAAATATAATTTATCCTCTTACTTAACTTGAATATAATTCTATGAATTTTATAGTTATTTAATTGATATATATGATAATATATTTTACATTAATTGTTTAAATAAATTATAATTTAAAATTTAAACTCATGTATTGCATAGGTTACAAGCTAATAAAATAGTATTATATATTAGCTATGATATACTTTGCCTCCTTTTATGATAAATATTATTCTTATAATTTGCTACATTTCTTCCTAATACTACATTTTCCATAATTTAGCTAAAGGCCCAATATTGGTCCAAATTTCTCCTTATTAGTACATCACTCACTTGTATAGAGCTCATGCATACTTAATTGCTAACAAGACCTTTTCTAGCTTGATTGTTGCTTTCATTCTCCAACTTGATTATTATTCCTTTTTTATTTCTATATCTACTTGATTGTTACCTTCATGTTCATTTAAAGATTTGCTTCAATTCTAAGTTTTACTTACTTTTCTTTCATCTATTTTTTAATTCTTCGATTTGAAAATTGATTATTGTCATTTTGATGAGAAAAATATTTACTATTTTATTTTTCCTATTTCATGTCTTTTAGGTGTTACATTTTCTTAATTTTACAAAATAGACCTTATTTTATAAATTGTGATTAACTTTACAATATTATGAATTTATTTGATAAATGCTGAATTTTGATATTATTTCTATTTTTCAGTCATATATTGGGCTTCGGGTGTTGGATTGAGGCAAACTTTATATTAATGCAAAGCTAAAAGAGAGATCTATAACTTTTATATTTTGATTAAAATCCATTTTGGGCTTCTTCAAACCTTTATTTGGCTAAGAAGTTGAAGTCATGTTTTTGTCCTAACTAAACCTATTTCTGTATCTGGGCCATATCTAAAGCTATAGTGGTTTGATTAACATGAAACTAGGATCCAAATTCTTAAAAAAACATAGGCCTACAACTTTCATGTGTATGGATCTTCCATATTTCATCAATTTCATGATCTTATTCTACTTGGAAAATAGGCCTATGGGAATTTACTAATCTACTTAATGGATTTGATTGATTTGTAAAAAAAAAGTAAATCTAGACTTCCAGAAATTAGGAAAGCCTTCTTCTAGAAATTGGAATCCTAAGAGTCATCTAATCCTAATCCAATAAGGTTTTAGGTTAATTTAGTTATATAAATAGGCAAGAGAGCTAAAGAGAAAAAGATATTTAGATACATACAAAAAATTCAGCAGATAGCTTTCTTCTTCTCTTTGCTATCTTTGTTCTTCATTAATGGAAGCCTAAATTTGTGGTTAATTCAAGGAGTTGAGGCTTTTCTCTTGAGGATTATAAGATCATAATTTGTAATATTGACCTTTCTTAATTAATTTTCCTTTTTCTCTATTTACTTGTGCTGAAAGTCTTGAAATTCCTTGTGTTACATGTTAATGTGATATAATTGATTTTCACTTTTATGATTTCTAATTTCTTTGCTATTTTTATATGAAATTATGGTTGATAAATCATAGTTTTATACATAGGGACAGAGGGTTAAGGGATTAATTGGAGATTTTTAAATTAGTTTCTCAAATTAACTGAGTTCTATTTATAAATCAATTTTGATCTAGTATAAGTATTACACAAATTGCTTAATTCAACTAATCTTAAATAATCAAATCCTAGGCGATTTTCTAGTGTAGAATTCATGAATTATTGTAGGGATTTCGGATAATTCAAGGTTGAAGAATTAATTAGAAAAATTTAAATCTTAATTGACCTATGATTAATTCAATTTAGGACTCTTAATTTCCTTAAATCAACTATTTGATTCCATTGAACTCTTGTATGTTTTATTTTTGTTTTTCTTTTATTTTGTGCTTATTTTTGTGCTTATTACATTGTTTAATTCGTGCAACTAACCCCTTCAATTTTGCATTCTATTATTGCACAATTACATAAACAGCATACATCATACAACATAAATTGCATTCTGTTTCTATGACAATATTCTATTTTGTTACATTGCATTCTATTTTCATTAGTTCTTCACGTTTTAATTGCATAGATAATTCAATAATTATGCATATATTGTTAGAAAATCATTTAAAAAAGATAAAATTAAACGATCACTAGGGATACAATCTAATTGTGCCACTATACAACATTATTTTTCAGCAACTAGTTTTAACACAATTTTGGTGCATTGTGAACATCACATTCGTATACAGACTTGATTTCATTGTTATATCAAAAGTACATTTTATTATCATCAACCTAATTTCTCTTCTCTTCAGTTGTTTTCCAAAGATTTTATTACAATTTACCTAACTAAAATAAGGTTTCAATTAACAAAATCCTTTAGCTTATTAACCCTATAGTATGCTTAAATATTTTGGACAAATTAAGGTCAATTTTATTAATTCTAGATTTAATTTTAATTTATAAATTTTTTGCATTTTAAAAATTAAATATTTCCTTTTACATTTGTTTGATGAAGAATTTGATTATATCATATTAAATCATTAAATTTTTTAATTTATGTAATTTTTTAATTTTAGATTTTAGAATTTAAGTTTGTTTTTAGATTTATATGTGAGGATTTAAGATAATTTTTTTGATAGTTAAAGTAACAATTTTTTTAATTCTTCATTGATCTCTCTTCCTTCACTCAATAAAGTTTCTTTTATGTAGGCATTACCACCATGGTTTATTATTTCTTTGGATTCATACTTCTATGGTAACATTTAAATGGATTTTTGATGCAAAAATATTTACTATTTTATTTTTTCCTATTTTGTGCCTCGTACTAGGTTACACATGCTTAATTTCACAAGATTGGCCTTGTTTAATAATTTGTGGTTAATTTTACAATATTCTGAGTTTATTCAGTTAATGTTAGGCTTTGATACTATTCTTATGTTTTAACTATATCTTGAATTCTAGATGTCAGATTAAGGCAATCTTTATATTTTTAGAAAGGTTAAAAAGAGAACTATAACTTTTATGTTTTAACTCAAGCCTAATTTAGATGTTTTGGAGGTTATATATGATTAAGAAGTTCAAGTTCTTTGTCCCAATTGAACTTATCTTTATTTTTAGGCCATAATTAGAGCTATAAAGGTCGAATTAACATGGAATTCGTGCCTAAATTTTCATAAGACACATGCCTACAATTTTGATGTTTACGAATTATCCAAATTACTTTGTCTTAGTAGTCTTAAGCTGGTTGGAAGTCAGATCTACAAGAATTTACTAATATAACTGTTAGATTTAATTATCCTTTTAAAATAGGTTTAAGCTTTTAAAAATTATGAATGCCCTATCATTATAATCCCAAGAGACATACAATCTAAGTCTAATAGGGTTATAGCTTGATTAGGTCAAATAAATAAGGAGAATTCATTAGACTATTTAGATTTTTACATAACATTTAGCAACATAGATTTTCTTCTTCTTGTTTCTCTTTTGTTTCATCATCAATGGAAGCTTAAACTCATGGTCAATTTTAGGAGTTTGAGGCTCTCCTTTATGGATTATGAGGTTATGAATTATAATGTTGATTTTCTTTAATTAAGTTTTCTATTTCCCTAATTCTATGTGCTAATTTCTTGAGATTACATGTGTTAGATGTTGATTTGGCATAATTGATATTCATCCTTCTAATTTCTTTGCTATTTTGATGTTGAATTGTGATTAGCAAATCACAATTTTATATATATGGGCAAAGGGTTAATGGATTAATTTGAAAGTTTCTAATTTAATTTTTTTATTCAACTGAATTCTATTTTTAAATTAATTTTGATTTAGCATAGGGATTATAATGGTTGCTTAATTAGCTAATCTTAATTAATTAAATTCTAGATAGTAATCTAGCTTAGGATTCACAGATTATTGCAAGGGTTCCAAGTAATCCAAGGTTGAAGAATTAATTAGAAAAGTCAAATCCTAATTAATCAACGATTAATCCAAACTAGACCTTTCAATTCTTTGAATTGGCTATTTTGGTACATTAGTTTTTCTTCTATTTGTTTGCTTTGTGTTTTTACTTTGATACATTCAATTCAATTTAAATTCACACAAACTCCCCAATTTTGTTACTACATAATCCTATATTAGGCATACAACATTCTGCATCCATACAGCATATTACATCTATTCTGTTTACATTTGTAGCATTTTGTTTATTTTTGCATTTTGTTGTGCATTTTATTTATGCATATTGTTAGTAATTCCTAGTAAAAGATAATATCAATGGATCGCTAGGGGTACAATCTAGTTTGTGCCACTATATTGCATTATTGTCCAATAAACTAATTTTTAACTAATTTTAGTGCATAACAACATTACATATCAAAATTTTAGCACTATTGCCAAGATCCTCTTGAAATTATCTTTTCCTACATATTACTAACAGTATATTACACAATTATTTAAGTATTCTAGTTAGTAGTTGTATCTATTATTACCTTACTTGCATTTTTGCATTTTATGGTAACTTTCATTTTTCTGTGTTTTCTTGTATTCTTTTGGCTTATTCAATTTTTACACATTCTTCCACTTTAGTTCATCATATTACACATCATTCCACACTTAAACAGAGGTTTTTGGCTTAAAGAAACTAATTTTCAAGCACTTTACATTTATACTCCTTGATTCAGTGCCTACATCTTACTAGCTTTGATTGAATTGCAATTTTTTTCTATCCTAGATTTGATTTTTATCATCAATACCTATAATCCTCTAGCTTATGAGTTAGGGTGTTTTTGGCCAAATTCCACTATTTTGACCACTTTATCATTTTTTGAATATTTTTATTGCATTTTTTTGGTTCTACATGGTTATAAAAAACTTTTTGTGGTGGTCTCATAATTTTAAAAAATGTCTAGATATGTTTAGGATAATTTTTCATATTGCATTTATGTTTTAGTGTTTTGGTGTTCCTATGCTTCTATCTGGTGTAAAATATTATAACGTAGTTTAGTGGCAGTGCATGATAAGAAGAACTACTACTAAATTATTTGATTTTAATTTTGAAATTGATAGGACTTTTCATTCCCTTTATAGGAATAAACATATAGGTAGTTCTAGCCTTCCTACCCCTCATTCTATACCTTTAGATACTTATAAAACCATGGCTAAAAATAATAGGACTTTGAAGGAATTAGCTGCCCCTAATGTTACATACCAACCATTAGGCATATAATATCTTGAGTTAGATGTTGACTTTGAATTAAAATCTAGTTTAATCTATTTGCTTCCAAAGTTTCATGGTCTTCTAGGTAAGGACCCTGATAAGCACCTAAAGGAGTTCCAAGTGGTATGCTTTACAATGAAGCCTCAAGGCATCTTAGAATATCACATCAAGTAGAGGCCTTCCCTTTTTTCATTAGCTGATTCTATTAAGGATTGACTATATTACTTACTACTTGGTTCTATAACAAGTTGGCATGACATGACTGTAATATCCTTAGTTTAAATATAAAGTTGTATAAATTTTGAGGTTTTGGAGATAAGTTATTTATTTGGTTAATTTGGGGTTTTAAATTTATTTTTCAAATAAATGGTTTTAGAAAAAAGGGATATTTATGGGAATTATTTATATTTATGGTCATTATTGATGTAAGATTAGATTAAATTTTATTTTATAATGAATTTCTCATAAATTGAAAATAGTAATTATGAGTATAAATTTTATAAATTAATGTGGATATTTAGTAAATTTATTTTGGAAATTAAGGGAGATAAAAATAAATTATTTTTAGATTTTTACTTTTATCATGTTATTACATAACATATTTTTATCCATGTTTAAAGGTGGAAAGGGAGAATTGAAAATACATGAAATGAGATTAAAAATTAGTTTTGTAGGAAATATTTGAAATAAATTAATGGTTGAGATTTTATTTAAATGTGAACTTATTATAAGGTGAGGAGTGTGGGATTATATCCCTTAGCTGTCCTTATTTATTTATTTTTTTAAATCTCCCTCCCTTTTCGACGGTTTCTGCCCTTCTTTTTCAAAATTTTTAGTTGCTATCTTTTCTCTAGCATTTTTCTATTTCTCTGAACTGGAAAATAGTATCACCGCTATTGCCGGCTAAAATACCAATATACGAATTTTTTACAAACCTTTTTTCATTTTACCGTAGTTTCGAAACATATTACCAAAGTACACAGGGCGCCATGTGGAATGGCGATCGCACAACATGGAGGTGCCACATTGTTTGACGCCTTTGCAGCACTCTAAAAATGGAGGGCACCATGTTGAATGACGCTCCAAGGTTGAAGGCACCATCCAACTTGGCGCCATTGAACCTTGGAGGCGCCATTCAAGGTGGTGCCATCCGTTCAAAAAATTCTGGGAGGCGCCAAATGTAGCGGCGCCTCCTTCCCTATTTAATACCCCCTACCTCTTCAGCCTTCACTCTTCTTCCCTCTTCCCAGCCGCTACAGTCCCTCTCCCCCTCACTCTTCGTAGCCGTCCTGTTCGTACCATTTCCTATTTTTTCACTCACCAATCTTCATCCTTTCTTACTTTTGTGCACTTTATCGGGCAACATTTTCTTTTTTAGATCAGATCTGGTCTTCTTTCCTTTCTCTTCCTTGGTTAATATTTTTATAATTTCTATATTTATATTATAAGTTTTGTTAGTTATTATGAGAATATATTTTATAGTAGCAGAAAAATTTTTATTTTATATTGATTATTATGATTTATGATGTGAAATTATGATCTAAAATTTAGGAAAAATTTATATGATCTGTAATAGTTTGTGATTTTTACTTGTTAGTATTTTTATATTTTCTGTATTTATATTATAATTTTTATTAGTTATTATAAGAATATATTTTATAGTAGTAGAAAAATTTTTACTTTATGTTGATTATTATGATTTATGATGTGAAATTATGATCTAGGATTTAGAAAAAAATTATACCAATTAATATAATCTGTGATAATTTGTGATTTTAAAAGAAGAATAAAGGGAATAAAGAAAAGTGTCTTAAAATAAAATTTATGATTTAAGTAATAATTATGTTTAGATATTTTTAAAATATAAAATTTTTTAGGATATAGGATATGATAAAAATAAGATTAATTTTATTATATGTTGATTATTATGAGAATATATTATCCTATTGTTCAATATTTTTATATTAATTTTGGAGTAATATATGTCAAAATAAGTAAATATCAATTGATGAAATTTTGTAAAGACTTGATATTTTATGTATTATTTCTCTTTATTTTATCTTTTTTATTGTACATTTTTGTTATTCTTTTTTGTTAACCCATGGTATTTAAACCATATACACAAATATTTTTTAGCAGTAAGATATATCAAATTTTTTATTATAAATGTACTCTATGTAAACTATATAATTCATTTAATTAATTAATTTATTATACAATCAATTTTTTATTACTTTATACCTTACGTATTGTTTATTTCTTATCTACTCTATTATATTCTTTTTATATCCACTCGTATTGTTTATAGTTTAAAACATCAACATCATTAATTAACATAAATATAATAAGTTATATTTTCTAACTTATTATAATATTTTAAATAAATTAAAGCTTTAATATACATTTTATTAATAAAAATAATTAATTTCATATTATATTTTTTAAAAAATACTTAGTAATTAAATTAAATTTTATTTATATAAATTTTTTCAAATTTTTGTTGATAATAATTTGTAAATATTATGTTTTAAATTTAAAATATATCAACTAAGATTTCTCCAAAGGTTTACAGTTCGTACATGATTTTTTCTTCATTTCATCTACTTTGTTTAATTTTTTGTTCTTTCTTTTTTTAATCATTCTATTAAAAGTTCAAATGCAATATATTGAATAATATAAATATAATAAAATTTATTTTATTTTCGACATAAAATTATTTTTAATAATAAAATATATTACTTAATAAAATTAATTGATTATATATTTAATTTTTAACACTTATTACTTTACCTTTCACATAGCATTTCTCCTTTTTTAATTTATTTTGCTATAATTTTTTTATATTCACTTACATTATTTATGATTTAAATATTAGGATAATTACATAATATTGACATAATGTAACATATTTTATTTTTATCTTAAAATAATTTTAAAAAATAATGTTATGGGAAGTGTTAACTGAAATAATTATTTATATATTCCAGTTTTAATAAAAGTATTTAAGAATAAAACTTAATTCTCTTTTAAAATTTATTAATATTTTCTTGACATAAAATTTCAAACACTATATTTAAAATTAAATACACATCAATAAAATTTTACCTATATTATTGTTTTTGTTCCTTTCATATATTATCTTGAAAAATATATTTAATTTAGCATGATTTTTTTAATGATACAATAATATCTAACAATTTTTCCTTAGATATTAAAATTATTAAAATATCTAACAAATTTTTCTTTCATGCAGAGGCTTCTTTGTATTTACTTTTTCTAATACTTACCGGTTAGTATTTTTATAAATTTTTTGCTTATATTATAATTTTTATTAGTTATCATGAAAATATCTTTTATAGTGGTAGAGAAATTTGTTTAGAATATTATGATGCAAATAATATGAATTTTTTTATTTTATATTGATTATTATAGTTTATGATGTGAAATTATGATTTAAGATATGAAATTATGATTCATAAAAAATTTGTAGAAATTTATATGTACTGTGATAGGTTGTACTGTTAAAAGAAGAACAAATGAGATGAAGAAAGGTGTCCTAAAATAGGTTTTAGGACCTAGGTGAAAGTTATATTTAAAGAATTTTTTCATGTGAAATTTTAATATATCATAAGAAAAGTAATAAAAATAAAATTTTAGGATATGTGGATGTAACTAGAAGCTTTAAAAAATAGGATATTGTTATTGAAAATATGAATATTTTTCTATTTAAATAGTAGATGTTATAAATGCAAGAATAATAAATATACTCGCAAAAATTATATTATACATAAGTTTATTCAGAAAGTATTAAAATATATATGGAGGTACTGTAATATAAGTATTAGACGAAGTCAGTGTATGTAAAAAAGAATTCATGATTGTAATCATAAAAATATACAAACAATAATGTATAAATATTTTTTGTTGCTATTTAGTAATAGGTGTGAAGGGAGAAAATTATCATGAAAATAAAAAAATATAGTGTATTGAAAAAGTTAATCAATTTAATAAGTATAATTTGTGCAGAATAAACAAAAAAATGACAATTGAAAAAGATAAATTAAAATATAGATAAGATTATATAGCCAAACATTATATTAGTTTTAAAAAGAAATAACATTTATCTGGTCGGAAAAAATTATCATATTATATAATATATTTGTTATATATGAAAAATTGTGTTGCAATAATATTTAAAAATTAAGCTTTTTTTCCATTGTGTGCAAGTAAGTGAAAATTGAAATTATTGTTTCAAATATAAATTTATTTTTTTGTAATAATTTATTTATATTACATCAGAATTTATGCAAAAAAATAAGAATTAGAATTAAATTATTTAAATCACACTTGCAAATCAACATTAAAAATGTATGAAGTATGGAAAACTATGAATTAGTGTAAAAATAGCTTAAAAATTTGTTAGAAAAAAATGCCGGCTTGTAAAGGTCAGAATAGGTTTAGCCTGTACGGGTAAATTAATACGTACTATTAAATATACACCTTGCAAAAATAGTAGTACATTTCGTTCATTTTTACTTATAATATTAAATACTAGTTCATTCGTTTATAAGTACAAAAATTGTATATGATAATATGCGTCAGTTGTGAAGGTGTAGTGAATTTTTTGCAGTTAAAAGTAACAAGATGAAGAAAAGTTTAATTGTTTTTATATATTCAAATGGTACAATGATTAAGGGATCATGGGGGTAATGTACGATTGACCTCCCCCAAAGGCATTGAAATTGAGAAGATGCAGCACTATGGATGTTTTGCGAGAGAAAATTTATGCCCGACTAAAGCTTCACCAAGATCAAGCTGTGGGGAGAATTATTTATAGGTTTCCACAGCATCAAACAGAGACTCAATATATGGCATATGAATTGGACGACGATGAAGACTTGGCATGTGCCATAGCAAGTTACGAACAACATCCGACGATGACAGCAATGGAATTGTACATGGAGGTGATCACATCCGAACTGCCCGTTGCTAACCTTGATTCAGAAGAAAGAGTCCCTACAATTAGACCATCTGTAGATCCGATGGCTCATGTTAGTACTAGTTGTTGAATGGTGCGGCAAGGCCCTCCTTACATGGGTGGAATTGAGTTCCACATTTTTGATAGTTATACTCCTGCATTAGACTCATCTGTTGCAGGTGTTTTCCCAAGAAACGTATCACATACCATGATGGGTTCAACAAGTACCTTACTAATCGTAGAGGAAGAATCCACTGATCCTATATTCATGGATGCCCACCTTGAGTCTAGTTTTAAAGACGATGAGGTGTCTTGCAGTAGCAGTGATGATCGTGACACTAATGATGAAGAACATGCAACTACACATGATGTCAGCGTTGCAGCTCGGTGTGTAAGGAGTGACAATGTTGCACAGACATCATGTGGTGTCCCTCAAGCTGCTGTCTTCTATTACATTGATTAGGATGCCTGTAAGGAATGCTAATGAATTTTTGAACATAATGAAACCAAGCTATGATTACGACATGGAGGAATTACAGATTGGACAAGAGTTTGATTGCAAGGAGGCATTAATTGTAGTAACCAAGCATTACCACATCAGAAGGCACCATAGTTATTATGTGGAAGAATCAGATACTAGAAGATTAAGTGTGAAGTGTGATAATTATGGGAATGAATGCAAATTCCGCCTTAGAGCGACCAATCTAAAGAATTCTAACACTTGGACAATAACTAGATTTTCAGGGCCTCACACATGTGTTAATGCTAGTTTAACACAAAATCACAAGTGTCTTGACTCCGAGTATATCAGTTCCTTGATACTGGAGATGATTAAAGTGAAGCAAGATGTTCTAATCTCGCTTATACAAGAGAGGGTGGAAGGCATGTATGGATATAAGATTTTGTACAGAAAAGTATGGAAGACAAAACAGAAGGCAATTGTCAAGGTGTATGGAGATTGGGATAAATCATATGAAGTACTCCCTAAATGGTTAGACATTTTAGGCTATTGTGACCAAGCTCTGTTCAAGTTGAAGTCAGAAGAATTCGTCACAGTTTACAACTGTGTTGATCCACAAAAACATGTTTTCAACTGAGTTTTCTGGGCTTTCAAGTCATGCATTGCCGCATTTCTCTACTGCAAGCAATTCATACAAGTTGATGGAACGTTTCTGGATGGTAAGTACAGAGGTGTGCTACTGATTGCTGCGACCTAAGACGGTAACAAATGTCCCATACCTCTTGCCTTCGCCATTGTTGAAAAAGAGAACTATGAAAATTGGAGTTGATTTTTGGCATTATTACGGGTAAATGTTACGAACCAGTAAGGAATATGCTTGATATCAGATCGACACTGAGCTATAAAAGATGCTATAGCCAACGAAGGTCTAGGATGGCAGCCTCCTCATGCTTTTCATCGGTACTGTATCAGACATATTGCCAGCAACATTCGAAAGAAATGCAGGGATGACAATGTCAAGAAAGTTGTCTTTAAGATTGGTATGCCTTATAGCATAACTTTTTTGTTAAGCATTTCATATGTAAATTTATCTATCTGGTAGTTCAACCCCGTTAAACTATTTCTTTCCTTGTGTTCAGCCTATGAGCCAAATCGAGAAAAAGTCATGAAGAGATTGGACAACTTAAGCAAAGTCAATAAGGAGATCCACAAGAAGTTAATCGCTATTCCGATGGATAAGTGGACGCTTGCTTATGATGAAGGAAGAAGATATGGTCATATGACGACTAATATAGTAGAGTGCATTAATGGCCTCTTCAAAGGATTAAGGAAGCTACCAATCACAGGCCTTGTTCAACAAACATACTATAAATGTGTCAAGTACTTTGTGGAAAGGGCAAAAGAAGCACATGCTGAACTACAACAAGGTCACATATACGCAAGTAGATTCAGACAGGCGCTTGCAACTATCCAGTCATGTGCTTCTTCTTACCACGTTCATGCATATAATAGACAAGGAACTAGGTTTGAAGTGGTTGAGGGCCCTGATATGGCCAGGGGATCATGTGGAAAGGTCGTCCAAGTGTTATTAGACAAAGGCCAATGTGAATGTGGACAATTCTAAGCATATAGGTATTCTTGCGCTCATATTATTGCTGCTTGTGCCTCAATTAACATATCGTGGGAACCATATGTCAATCCTCTATACAGACTTGATAACCTTCTTAATTGCTACAAATCTGAGTGGTGGCCGATCGGGGACTGGTCGCAATGGAATAACCCACCACTATTTCCTGTCCTGGTTCCAAATTATGGAAGACTATGTGAAAAGGGGTGACCGAAGTCGACACGGATCAGGAATGAGATGGATTGGCCTCAAGAGAGTGGTGTCAAACAAAAATGTAGTCTTTGTAAGATGGAAGGTCATAATTGTAGGCCCTGCCCACTTCTCCATGGAGATGAAGGCCCTTCTTCACTTTGAGTTTGTTTCTTACTTTTACAAATATGTTACGAAGCATATTAACCAATGTCATAATTGTAATGGTCGGATGATGTGATTTGTTTGATTGTTGTAAAATTGCATCCCATTATAGAAATATATGTGACCCCACTACTATGTATGTTAACAAATTACTTCATTCGTCCAAGTGCTGTAAATTCTTGTGTGGATCTTTGTAGTTAAATTGCACACATATGTTATATTAGTGTGTGTTTAAATTCCACCTTAATGCAGTTCAGTTATTGGCAGATGGCATCCACTTCCCGACGTGTTGATCTTGGACCACGGGATCCTTCACTTCTGATGGCTCAGGACTCACATATATCCCAGTCGATCTGGGCAGGCCATGTATGCAAGTAGTTAGATTTTAATGTTGGTTATATTTTTCCATATTGTCAGACGCAATAATTTATTTTTTTTTAGCCTAACCATGTGCTAAGGATTCGACGGGCTCATCACTACCATCACCAGCACCCGCCAGAGTTAATTGTTCCCTTGTTACGAGCGATAAGTTTTTATGGCTTGGCGATGTGCAAGTTTGTATCGATTGACCATCAGTTGATCAGTGCTTTTGTAGAGAGGTGGAGGCCGAAGACACACACTTTTCACATGCCGCAGGGGGAGACAATTATTACATTGCAGGATGTTACTTTTCAGCTCAGCCTACCCATTGACGATCGAGCAGTGACGGGCCCCACTGTGTGGAGATGGGGAGCCCTGATAGAGGAGTATCTAGGACTGCAGTTACCGGTGAATGAGAATGTCATCAGAGGGGGGCGACTGAGGATGAGTTGGTTAGAGAGGCATTTCACTCATCTTCCAGATGATGCGGATGAAATGACAATGCAGAGATTCATCTGGGCCTACATTTTGCGTCTCATTGGTGGGACATTATTTCCATACCACTTTGGCACGTATGTCCACCTCATGCACTTACACTTACTTGAAGACTTCCATAAGGCTGGGACGTATAGTTGGGGATCTGCCTGCCTGACCTATCTATACAGAGAGCTCTGTAAGGCCACTGCTGTAGATTACAAGGAGATAGGAGGGTGTTACCTACTACTGCAGCTTTAGGCATGGGATAGATTTCCTACTATCGCCCCCACGATTATTGTTTCAGACATACCAGAGGGGGATGTAGGGATTGGCCTCCTAGCCCGTAGGTTAGGGATTTTTTCAATTTACACTTGTAATTAAGTTTACTTTTAAGTTGTTTAACTTAGTTATTGTACTTGGTAGGTGGCACTATTAAAAAACGTTCCAGGATAATCCGGCACACAGCCTACCCTATTATAGATACGTGTTGGACCGTCTTTGTCTCGACTAGGTATGAAGGAGATAATGTATATTTTTATTTCATTCCTTTATCCATTTCATTGTCGCATTTAAATGACAATATAAGTGTGTAATTTCAGATCACCTGGATCCCGTACACTGAGGCGATCATCGCATCACTTCCTTAGTACTGTTTTGACGGGAATGACATGTGGACAGCAGTGGTGCCACTCATACACTTTCAGATTGTTGAATGGCACCAGCCAGATAGGATTTTGCGGCAGTTTGGACTATGCCAGCCTATTCTTGAGCCACCAAAGCAGGTGGCGGAGGTCCATTGCCTTCACTTGTCCGGTCGGCATGATAAGGAGTGGCACATTCGGTATCAGCCGTACATTGCACTCTGGAACATCTGCCGAGACTTGTGTGCTATCATCGAGCTGACCACACGACTAGTCCTAGGCCCACAGTCCGAGTACATGGCATGGTACAGACGGGTTACTAGGCGATTTATTACATCTATTAGGGGAGCACTAGACCTTGTGGTAATACCGCGTGCTAGTTGTTTGTGTTTGATTTTCTTCATGTGCATTAGTATTGTAACTAACTTTAATGTCAAAAATTTGCACAGATAGATGAGGTGTCCACACTACATGACTTCACTACACCTGAGGGCCAGTCTAATTTCACCTTCGATGCGCTTAGATCAGCGACGAACTCCATCCTTCATGCCATTCAGAAGGTTAATCGTGTGATTATTGACTCACATGCGGAGCTAGCTCCTTATGCCCATCATATCCCAGACCCTGCGGAGGGTGACCATGATCAACCTCGTACTCGTTGACATTGTCGCATTGCTCCACGACCTACGTTGCAAGCTGATATTCCATCCACTTTGACAGTGTAACAGACTCCATCATCGATTGCCCAGGACACCATGATAATGATGCCAGATATGATTGCCTCATCTCATATATACCATACTGCACCTGATGATCCTTCATCCTCCACCATGTTCCTGGCTGCATTGTATGGTCTGTCATCATCCCAGATGTACCAGTTTACTTCTGATGTTCCATCCTCATTCCAAGCATTTCCACATATACTAGGAGTTTCATCTTCATTCCATGTCTTTCCTTCCGATGAAGCTGGTCCATCACAGCCATATCATCTTGCATTTGATCTACATACTCAGGATCAGGGATCAGCACTTAGTGGCATGATGACAGATGACTCAGTACTTGCAGATAGAGGTAGAGGTGGAGGCAGAGTGAGAGTTGGAGGTAGAGGAGTCACAGACACCGGAGATGTGACTCCCGAGCCTGCACAAAGGGTTAGTAGATATGGCCGCCACATTACCGATCCTGGATGTGGGACTGGACATCACTTACGTAGACATTAGCTTTCTTTTTCATGTTTATTGTATATTTATGCACATCTATCTTACTACTTTATTACCAAACATCAACATTTAGAATGGTTTTGATTATTACGACATTTTTATCTTCTTGCATAGGTACTTATATCAATTTTAATTACCAAATCTTCTCACAAATACACAATCAATTCAATTCTCATATAACGTATCAAATATATGCAATTTTTTCTAATAACATCCTTCTAACTAGAATTTTATTCTCTCCTCTGGTATTTTATTTTCATAACTTTAATTATTATAAATTATTAACAAATATAAATTAATTACAAATTTTTTACAACAATGTGTGTTTATTTTTTTTTCTAATGATAAGGATTATTCCATGTTTCACATCTCGTACCAACTCCAGTACTGATTTACTATTTTTTTAGAAACTATTTTTCGTTTTACCGTTCTTTCGAAATATTTTACCAAAATACGCACAGCAGTGGAGAGACGCCAAATCGAATGGCGCCTCTGAGGGTGGTCGAGGGACATCTCCCAAACTTTAAGTTAATATATAAATAATAAAAAATAATAAACTTTAAAATAAATAGAATATTTAATTTTTTTATAAAAATAATGATAATGACATCTCTCAAATTTAATAACTAACATTATTAATATTTTATTTTCACAATTGTTATAATTATCTATTCTTTTATTTATTTACCGTATTAAAATAAATAATAAATATTAAAATAAATTAATAAATTTTATTTTCATAATATGAAATATATAATTATTTTTTAATTAAATTTTTTTCTCATTATTTATTTTGATATTATTAGTGAAGGAAGGAATAAATAGTTATAATAAATATAAAAAAATTAATAATATTAATTATAATATTTGAAGAATGAATAACTATCATCCTTGTAAATGACATAAAATGCTATGTTTGTTTAATACGTTATGAGTTGAGTCAACCAAATATTGAGGTCAAAACACGTAGTACAATTGTCAACGTAGATGGGGATGCTGGCCATGTACAATGCCAAAATTCAAGTCTTTTGGATTCACAGTAGACACGGTCACCAGCTAATTAACTTAGAGGAGCGAGGGTGTCGTAGGCCAAAGGCGCCAGATCGCCTGGCGTCCCTTCCCTCGAGCGCCAACGACGCCATTTCGTCTGGCGTTCCTTGACCAACCTCAGAGGTGCCTTTCGGTTTGGCGTCTCTCCGCTGCTGTACGTATTTTGGTAAAATATTTCGAAAGAACGGTAAAATAAAAAATATTTTCTAAACAAACAGTAAATCAATACTTATGCCTCTCATTGTCAAAATATTTTATCATTGTGACGAAATAAAAAGAAATTAATTCATATTATAATTTTAATTTCATTACAAAATGAAAAGATTATTGCAACTAAATAACCACATTTTTTTTATTTTCAACTTCGTCATTTCGTATTTATTTTGTTACAAAATAAAAATAATTTTATTGAACTAAATACAAAGTAGTAAGAATATTATTGGAATAAATACAAAATAAAAGGAAATATATTTATTTTGTTATATTTCTTTTCATTTTCAACAATCTTTAACTTCGTATATAAAGAATATTATTGAATAATTCAATAAATTTGCTTATGTGTAATAACGTATTAAATAATTACTTGTAATATTATAATTTCGAATGGTAGAAGTATATAATTTCGAAAAATGATAAATATTAAGTGTCATTGGATCAAATTTTGAGAGACATTAATATAAATTACGTTATTATTCTTTATTAATCTTATATTTTATTTTAATAATATTTAATTATTTACTAAATATTTATTATTTTTATTAAATATATTATTATCATTAACTACTTTCTTATTTGATTCCTATAATAAATTAATATATTAAATATTAAAGTGGAATAAAATATTTTTTTATGATATCAAATATAATTATGAAATTAGTAATTTATTTTTAAAAAATTATTTTGAGTCACAATCACATATTATTTATTTTTAAAATTTTTATTTTGAAATGGCAATAAGGGCGCCATTCAATTTGGCGCCCTCAAGCCATACCGGAGGCACCATCCGGAGTGGCTCCTCGTCCGCGAGGACGCCTTCCTGCCTGGCGCCTCCACCTCCCACGCGTATTTTGGTAATATGTTTTCAAACGACGGTAAGACGAAAATAAATTTTCAAAAAAATAGTAAATTGATAATTTTGCCGCTGTTGCCTCTCTCCTATGTTTGTCTTTCTCTTATCTCTTTTTGGAGGATGGTAGCAGCTCAGCTTTCTACACATTTTCCAAACTAAGTAGCAGCATCTCTCCCTCCACTGCCTCTCTCTTTCATGGCCTTTCTTCATTTTTCTTCTTCTCCCGCTGCTTCTAAAAAAACTGCGGCTCCATGTATTTTGGCAATCGTGTGCCGGTAGCATCCTCTTCTCCTATGTTTGCGTCACATCTGCTGGTTGGAGAACCACCCCTCGCGTGCTATTGTGTTCTTCACGAGCTGCTGATCAACGCTTGCAAGGAATATCAGCAGGAAGAAGCAGCAACTAACAGTATGCAGAAAAGCATGGTGCTGTTAGGAAGCTGCACCTTCCTTTCCCTCTCCTTTTCTTCCTCTCAAGCGTCATTACTATCGTCTTCTTTTCATTCTTAGCTTCAGAATGATAAGGGTAAGCTTGGGTTTCACTAAAAATAGGGAGCTACGCATGGATGTCTAGCTGACCATGCCTTCCCTAGTGCCATCTTGATTCGTTATAGCTTGTGGAAGATGGAGAAGGAGCTATTTGTCCATACATGGCAACTGAGCTCCTAGCTCGTCATCTCGCTGGCGGACCGCCATGCTTCTGTCACCGTTGGCCTGATCGAAAATTCCATAAAAAGAGGTGAACTCTAGAAGCACAAATTCCTTTTATAGTGACAAAATAAGAAAAACCCTTTCTTATGTGTATTTGAAAAACATGAATTTTATATAGATTATTGCATGAACATATCTATGAAGTAATACTTTTATAACTCAGATAATGACACGACCTATTTTACTTTTGTTGTGACTGGCACAAAGATACCTACCAGGATTGATTACCTGGATAGATATCCTTACAAGCCTTTAAAGTGTGCATGACATTCCCCGAGAATGTCCGATTTATGCAATAAACATTAAATATAAATAGCTTTATATTTACTCAAATAGGTAGATATACAAATACATAGATAAACAAAGTATGAGTATTTTTATAGTATGAGCAAAATACAGTTAAGACATCAGACTTTAAAATAACCTATTAGATTCCTCCTCCTCCAGATCGAATTCGGGAGGAGTAGAACTGGAACCATTACTCTCATGACCCTCCGGAGGAGTAACCCAATGTAGCGCAAATATAATAAAAGCGTTAAACTCTAAATTTATTGGTTTGAAGTCTACACTATATCATAAGCCTACTTCTGATGCACTGATCCAAATTTTAAACCAAAACACAATCTCACAGGTGTCATAGAGGGCAAAGACGTAGCCACGGTAAGTATCAGCATACCTCTCTGGATCCATGCTCAGCTCCTGTAATTACAATTTTAATAAATAGGTGAGTATAAAATATACTCAATGAGTAATAACTTGTTGAAGTGTTTCAATCCTTTCTTTAAGAGTTTTTCTCATGTTTTGGGATTAACATATTAGATTTGCAATTTCCTTATTTACATGATTAGTTCCATGAGAAATTACAATAGTTGGTATGTAGGTTTCACCTTGTATCATAAGTTCAATCTTATCTCCTGCCACCCTAGGCCTGAGGCCGCCATCTTTTCTTTTCACTACTAGCCACATCTCTCCTTCTTTGCGAAGGATGTTATGTCTCCCCCTTTCAATTATTTTGCATACATAATAAATAACAGTGAAATGCCACTCGCATCAACCACATTTTCATGGATTTATACAGTCGAACAAATTGAAATACTAACCTTGCCATGAGTGTCTTATGCTCTTTTGCCATGAAATTTTTATCCTTTTTTGCCATTCTAGCTCTATTACTTTCCAATTTCATAATAAGGTTCCAAATATATACTAGAACGAGTCTCCTTAATAAAAAATCATTGTTAGCTTAGTAACACAATTTAAGGGTAATTAAGTCTAATATTCCCTTTTTATGCTCATATCACATCCCATATTTTCTAATGTGAAATAATAGCCTTTGACATTATAAATAACAATTAATTTGGGTGTAATAACAAGGTTCCTAGCTTGAAGTTGTTAAATTTCAAGAACTTCACTTAATTTTCCCTTGTTCTAGGCACCATTGGAGCAGTCTTGAGGGGTAATTTGTTTGATAAAAAAATGAATTTTAAAAATCATGAGATGTTACACCAAGATTCCTTACACCTTAAAGGACTTCCATAAATTTTTCCAGATTTTTTATTGATCGGTTGGTGCCCTTAAAAATTTCGTGAACAGAACCAGTATTTCTTGAGTTCCATTTTGAACAGTTTTGACTCACAATTTTGTTGAGTAACCAAATCAGCTCTGTTGGTCATGAAATTTTACAAAATCACAATAATACCTTAATCAAATACCATAAATTTTTTTCAGAATTTTTTGAGGCCATTTGGTGCCTCAAAAATACCCAAACCCGAGACCAATATACAGGGGTCCTATTATGGACAGCTTTGGTTGTCTATCATGGGAGGCTGTCCTAAAAATATCTAAAAAATTTTAAAATTCACCAAAAATTTCATAGTTCATCATCACTCCATGAAGGATTATAAAACACCAAGAATCAAAATTTTTTGACGATTATATATCTAAGATTTTCGTGGGTATTGTTCAGTAATTTTCCAACAGCATTTTAGAATTTCTGTCTTAACTATTTCACTATCATTCATCAACTTTTCCTTCACCACAATTATTATACACTCTATTCATATTGATACAAATTCAAATTCTCATTACAAGAGCATTATATCATGCAAAACTTCAACCCAAATCAGATTTACAACAACCATCACAAGCCATATACACATGACAACATTACCTATACAACAACTTCAACATAACCATTGTAGAAATCTTTTAACAAATTATCACTCACCTTGTTTTATTCACTTCTTTCTTTCTCAATAGCCCATGGAATGATGAGGAGATGGTTTCATGGAATTAATTTAGATTTTAGGGGTTTGAAGAAAAAAACTTGACAAAGGTTTAGAAGAAATTGAAGGGAACTATTAATTTACCTCACTAGCTTGAGTTTCTTATTGATTTGCCTTAGGGTTGGTTGAATCTTCTTCCTTTTTTTTTCCTTGAAGTCATGATTCTAAGGCTGGGAAATGGCCAGAATTTTTTTCTGGTCTTAAGCCTTTTTTACTCATATAAAATAACTCTAATCTAATTTCTACAAAATTCTATTAATTTCCACCAATTTCTTTTTTGATTTTATAAAAATTATTTGGGGACAAATGGATACTCCCCTTGGCCGTCCAAGCGGCCTAAAGATCAGCTCATGATGACTCCTCTCACCAATAAAATTTAGCCGTGCTCAAGTTAAATTGAAGTATTTCCAAAAAGGACCTAAATTTTGCTATTTTCTTTCACTTTGGTCCTTAGCTTCCTTTGGAAGCTTGGGTTAACCTTGGGCCACGTTTTTTGGCTTACAAAAATCATATGTGGGCCTTCAAAACTTGGGCTAACCCAGTCCAATACATAAGGGATAAATTACTAAAAAAGATAAAAAGAATTTATTATAATTTGGCCCTAAAATTTTATTTTCTTTACAATTTTGCCCCTAAACTTCTAAATTTTTTTTTGAAATCTCACTTTCGAACTTCCAAGAAAATTTTTATGTCCTAAAATTAATTTAGGGTAGTTTTAATAATTTTGAAAAATTCATTTTTTAAATTTCAATTCTTTTCCTCACTTCTCGGGTCACTGGGCTTCTAATTTTTACCGAATCTTTCAAACAACTTTTGTACACCTAATATCATAATTTAAATTTAATTTTTATCTATTAGGTGCCTAAATTTTTTTTCTTACTAAGATTTCAAAATTTGAGTCTTCTAAAGAATTTTCTTTCTTAATGTTCCTATCCTATTTTAGGGCATTACAAACTCTCTTTCCTTTTAAAAAAATTCATCCTTGAATTTTTCTAGTACCTAGTTAAGTACAAATCTATGGGTAATTATAGAATGATCATTACGAGGAAACTTACCAAATAATTTAGGGTATCTTTTCCACATTTCCTTTTCTAATTCCTAAGTTGCTTCTTGAATTCCATGCTTTTCCTATAACACCTTGACCATGGGAACTTCTTTTGATTGTAGCTTTCATGTCTGCCAATCCATAACTTGTACAAGTTATTTCTCATATATCAATTTTTGATCCAATTCTATTAGGGTTCCTTTTAAAACATGAGATTCATCTGGAATGTACTTCCTTAGCATGGATACATGGAAAACCGAGTGTATCGCCCTTATCTCTTCTGGTAACTCTAACTGATAAGCTACTTTTCCAATTCGGCATTTAATCTTATACGGTCCCACATATCTTGATGCTAGTTTCTCCCTTTTTTTGAACCTCATAACTCCTTTCATAGGGGTAACCTTTAAATATACTTGTTCCCCTGCTTAGAATTTCAATTCCTTTCATCTGTTATGTGCATAAGATTTGCATCAATCTTGAGTTGCTTGCAACTTTTCTAGAATAAATTAAACTTTGACAATAGCATCTTCAACAAGATTGGGACTAATCATTTTGGCTTTCCCTGGTTCGAACCATCCAATAGGTGATCGGTATTTTCAACCATATAATGCTCTGAATGGGGCCATTTGTATACTAGTATGATAGCTATTGTTATATGCGAACTCCATTAGCGGTAAATATTCATCTCAACTCCCTTCAAATTCTATTCTACAAGCTTTAAGCATATTTTCTAACATTTGGATTATCCTTTCTGACTGTCCATCCATTTGAGGATGAAATGTTACGCTAAAGCATAGTTGGGTGCCCAACGTCTCTTGAAATGATTGCCAAAATTGCAAGGTGAATTACAACCCGCAATCTAAAATAATTATAAGCGGTACACCATGCAAGGGAATGATTCTACCCAAGTAAAGCTGGGCATATTGCGAGGCAATATACGTCATTTTTACTGGTATGAAATGAGCCGACTTAGTTAGATGGTATATGATTATCTAGATGGAATCATATCCTTTGCTGGTTTATGGTAATCCTATCATAAAATCTATGGTGATGCTTTCCCATTTCCATTTGGAAATGTAAATATGTTAATAAAGACCTATCGAGTATTAGTGTTATGCTTTCACTTGCTAACAAGTTAAGCATTTCATTACGTGTTCTCATACATCCTCTTTCATACCATCCTAGCAATACAAGTTTTTCAAATCTTGATACATTTTCATTGCACTAGGATGCATTATGTAAGATGACTCATGAACTCGTTTCAACACTTCCTTCCTTAGAACAATAGGTACCCAGAAACAATTCTCTTTTTTTATTACACCCTCTTCGGTTAATGTTAGGTTAATCTCACTTCCCTTGAGAGCCTTATCTTTTAACTATTCATACTGCAGATCCTTTTTCTAGGTTGTCTTGATTTGATCTACTATTGTGGAATGCACCTTTGTACAAGCTAACTTTACGTCTTCATCACCTTTTGATTGATTATTCTTGCCCCTCAGAGCTTTTCGACTTAAAGCATCTACTACCACATTAGCTTTGCCAGGATGAGAGTGAATGGAGCAATCATAATCTTTTACAAATTCCATCCACCTTCTCATCTCATATTAAGCTCTTTCCGATCAAAAATATATTTTAAACATTTATGATTTGCATAGATTTCGCAAGTAGCCCTATATAAATACTGTCTCCATATTTTTAATGCAAACACCACAGCAGCCATTTGCAAATCGTGAGTGGGGTAATTAATCTCATGTTTCTTTAGTTAGCAAGATGTGTAATGTTAGTGTATATGCCCAAAAACTAATCATATTGGTGATTGTAATTTTGAATCATGTTATTTTAATGGTAATTTCAATTATTATATTTATATATATTGTCTGCATAATATATTTAATTATGATAATAACTTTAGAATAATTGTATTCTTAAATGTCTCTAGTCATATATCATTATGGATTAGGTTGCTTTGATATGTTAAGACTAACATGTGTGATGACTTATATAGGATATTAAGTTTACACATGAGTACAAGTTAGAGAACTTGTATACTGGATCGACCCATCCTAAGAACACTACATGGATCGTTATATGAGTGTCATGAGTGATTCTTAGTAATCATTATTAATATGATCCTTTGACCTGAGATCACCAAAGTTCCCTACATGTGAGTTTCATATTTTAATACTATTCTATGTCACTCATGATTGAGTGAATGCAAGGGTAGTTATTGGATATGTCACATATCATGTGGAGGGATTTGTATGATCAAGATGGAATTTGTCCCTCCTATATAACAGGAGCAACATCTATGGGCCCCTTGATTAAGTAAAATTGAGGAAATGCATGGTCATGCTCAGATGAATTGACATGGAATGTCAATTATATTTGCTTTAGTCAGCTTACTTAGGGATTAAGAAACTTCAAGATTGGGCCATACGGAAATGACATGGTCCATGTCTCGTGCTCAATCTAGATGTTTAGGACAAAAGGACATAGATAATGATCACGTGTAAAGGTTTAGTCAAATCACTGACTTTCTTATTACTTGGATAACAATGATATGTTGCTAGACACCGCTCATTATTTATATTAATGATCATTGCCAGCGTAATGAAAGCTTGTAGGGTCGCACACTTAGAGCCTAGTGGATTTGGAATTAATGGGTCAAATTATTTAGGCCTAATATTTGAAAATTTCATGTTATAATTATAAGGCCTAATAGTAAGCTTATAATTATACATGGAATGAAGCCTAAATAGGTTAGGGATTTTCTATGCACCTATTTAAATAGGCTTATTGGATAATAATATAATGATTATTCACGCACCCCAAAAGGCATAGAAAAATCCTAACACCTCTCATTGACCAAAAACCTTTGAAGAGGCATAGCTAGTACTATGAGGCAAAGGAGAACAATTCCAACCAGTGTTCATGTGGACGTTCATCGGTAATTCGTGGGTTCATGTGGATACCTCAAAATCTTCGGCCAAAAGGAAGCTGAAAAGGTGATCAACGATTGAGTTCTAGAGTCATTATTAAGGTATTGAATGAATCCTTGTTCTGATTTAATGTTTTGCATAGATCCGTTGGTTGTGATTGGTTTATTCCACTATGCTTGTATGGCTCCCGATCCCAACACGTAAGCTATTACTTTTCCTTATTACATCAGTAAACATCCCAAGCCTATTTTGGAGGCATCATAGTATACTGTATATCCCTTTGTATTATCAGGTAGTGCTAGCACTGGAGCAGAAGTTAGACATTCCTTTAATCTTTGAAAACTCCTTTCGTAATCGTCATTCCATACGAACCTAACTCCTTTTCAAGTCAATTGAGTTAAGGGCGTTGCTATTTTTTAAAAGTCCTTCATGAACCTTCTGTAGTATCTAACTAAATTGAGAAAACTACGAATCTTTGTTATCGATGATGGTCGTAGCCATTTGAGTAATACTTCAACCTTTTGAGGATCTACTTGAATCCTTTCTTGTGATACTAGATGTCCTAGGAAGTGTACTTTCTTCATCCAGAATTTATACTTCGAGAACTTAGCATATAACTTATGTTCTCTCAATGTTTGCAAAGTGATTCTCAAATGGTGTGCATGCTTTTCCTCACTCCTAGAGTATACTAAAATATCGTCAATAAATACTACAATAAATTTATCCAAGGAAGGCTTGAAAACACAATTCATTAAGTCCATGAATGTTGCAAGAGCATTTATCAACCTAAAGGACATCACCAGAAATTCAAAGTGTCTGTAACGAGTCTAAAATGCTATCTTTGGAATATCTTCTCTTTGTATCTTCAATTGATGATAGTCGGAGCACAAATTAATTTTTGAGAAGTATTAAGAACCTTGCAGTTGATCGAATAGGTCATCAATTCTTAGTAAAGGATACTTGTTCTTTATAGTAACTTTGTTCAATTGTCGATAGTTGACGCATAATCAAAATGATCTATCTTTTTTCTTCACAAATAATACTGGTGCTCATCAAGGTGACATACTAGGATGTATAAAACCTTTATCCAAAAGGTCTTGCAGTTGCTCCTTTAATACTTTTAATTATACTAGAGCCATTTGATAAGGCGTAACTGATATAGGGTCCACTCCCAGGGTTATCTCAATTGTGAATGCTATTTCTCGATCCGATGGTAACCCTGTTAAATCATCTAGAAAAACATCAGGGAATTCTTTTACCACGGGCACTTGTTCTAGCATTCCATTTTTTTTCTTAACTTCTTTTACTGAAGCCATCCATACTGCATATCCTTTGTTTGCTAACTTCTAGACTTTTGTATATGACACAAAATTTGGCATCCCTGGTCTCATTTTCCTTTGGAAAGTTTGAACTACACCATCTTCTAATTGATAAGCAGCTACCTTATGATAATAGTTAACACAAGTATGATATTTCGATAACCAGTCCATTCCTAGTATTATCTTATACTTGACCATTTTTAATATAACCAATCCTATGGTAGTTAGATGGCTATCTATTATGATGTTGCAATTACTGAAGCTATAGGTTGTTATCATAGTTTCACCAACTGGTGTATTCACCACTAAAGGTTCATTAAACCATCTGTTGGTTTAGAAATTTTTGTGGCCAAATTAGGAGATATAAATAAATGGGTGGCACCGGGATTAAATAATACCTTTATAGGAAAAGTTTCAACTAAAATCGTACCTGCCATTATCGCATTTGAATCTTGGGCTTCCTGGTGCATCATCATAAATACTCGAGCTTGGGTTCCTACTAGCTCTTTCCCCTTATTTTTTCTACTGGGTACCATCAGCGGGCTCGCGGAGATAGGATTTTGAGCGGGATGGAAATTGGAGGTCACCATATTACTTCTCTATTGTTTTAACGAGCATTTAGCAACTCAACATCCCATTTGTCTAAACTGAAAGCAAGAGCTATAAGGTCCGATATGACTAAGGCCACAATGGATACATTGCGGAGGTCAACTAGATGATGCTAAGTATGCCTAGTGGAGAGTGTTGATACTGATTTTAGATCTAATTCTAGTTGGTCCCCGTTGAAATCTTCACTGGTTGTTCTTCTTTCTGCCATTTTGTTTACTACTTCTTGGAATACTTGGAGTAGTTGTTATTCTACCTACATTTCTATTGTCCTCTATTCAAAACGAAGGCATTTTTCTTTCTCCCAAACTACCTTCTCTAGCCTATCTCTCCACTGCATGTATTTTGGCTCTAATAGCTTGGTTTAGTGCTTGTTTGTAAGTAGTGTTATCAGAAACATCCACTCGATTGTAAAGGTAGTCTTGAAGTCCGTACACAAATTGACTAACTCTTACCTTCTTTGTAGGCATTAGATATTTTGCATATCGTGATAATTTAGTGAATTGAGCATCATATTGAGCCACTATCATTAACCTTTGAGTTAGTCCTTTAAATTCACGAGCTTTCGACTCTCTAATACTTGGTGGTAAGAATCTATCAATGAACTCCTCTTGAAATTGCTTCCAAGTAATCGATTTTTATGCTGTAATAATAGGCTTGGTGTTGTATACATACCAAAAGTGCGTAATGTTTTCCAATTGGTAGCCTACTAATTCCACAATCATGTTTTCATTGCATCCTACAAGTTTATAGGTTCTCTTAACTTGATCCATGAACTGATACAAATCGACTATTGGATCTGTATCGCCATATTTGGAAGGGCTCAATTTCTGAAATACATGAACTAATTGTAATCTTTCCTTTGGGGGTAATGACGTAACTTATTGTCTAGGTGGCGACACTAGGGGTGGAACGAAAGGGTTTGGAATTTTATCAAAAAATCTTTCTAATGTTTACTGCAACCTTACAGCCTAATCTGGGGCCACTGATTGTTCTTGTGCTGCCCTTCCAAGATTTTCAGCAGGAGTATTAACAGATCCTCATTTTCCAGTGCCTCTGAATGTGCTCTAGTAGTTCGATAAGGCATTGGAGGCTGAGCTTGTTTTCTCCTAGGCATAATTATATAAAATAAACTTTAATCAATAAATAGTACAAATTCTTGAAATATAAAAGATTACCTGACACTTTCATAGATCCACGACCACTAATACTTACTTTTTCATAGTTTTTTAAAAAATCCCCATGGTTAATTTGGATCATCACATACTTTACTACAGAGAATCACAAGTATTCAAGATCATGCTCTAATACCAACTCTAACACGACCCACTTTACATTTGTCGTGACCAACATAAAGATATCTACCAGGACTAACTTCCTAGATAGATATCCTTACAAGCCTTTAGAGTATGCATGACATTCCCCCGAGAATGTTCAATTTATGCAATAAACATTATAGACAAATAGCTTTATATTTACTCAAATAGGTATACATACAAATACATAGATAAACAAAGTATAAGTATTTATATAGTATGAGCAAAATATAGTGATAACATCAAACTCTAAAACAACCTATTAGATTCTTTCTCCTTCGGATTAGATTCGAGAGGGGTGGAACTAGAACCATTACTCTCGTGACCCTCTGGAGGAGTGACCCTATGCAATGCAAATACAATAAAAGCATTAGACTCTAAATTTACTAGTTTGAAGTCTACATTGTATCATAAGCCTATTTCTGATGCGGCAATCCAAATTTCAAACCAAAACATAATCTCGCAGGTGCCACAGACGATGAAGATGTAGCCGCGGTAAGTATTAGCATGCCTTTCTAGATCCATGCTCAGCTCTTGTAATTATAGTTTTAATAAACATGTGAATATAAAATATAGTCAATGAGTAATAACTTGTTAAAGTGTTTTAGTCCTTTCTTTAAGAGTCTTTCTTATGTTTTGGGATTAACATTTTGGATTTGCAATTTCCTCATTTACATGATTAATTCCATGAGAAATGGTAATAGTTGGTATGTAGGTTTCACCTTGTATCATTAGTCCAATCTTATCCCCTGCCATCCTAGGCCCGAGGCCACCAATCTTTTCCATTCACTACTAGCTACACCTCTCATTCTTTACGAAGGATTTTATGTCTCCCCCTTTCAATTATTTTGCATACATAATAAATAACAGTGAGATGCCATCCGCATCAACCACATTTCCACGAATTTATACAATGGAACAAATTGAAATACTAACCTTGTCATGAGTGTCTTATGCTCTTTTGCCATGAAAGTTTTATCCTTTTTTGCCATTCTAGCTTTATTACTTTCCAATTTCATAATAAGGTTCCCAATATATACTAGAACGAGTCTCCTTAATAAAAAATCATTGTTAGCTTAGTAACACAATTTAAGGGGTAATTAAGTCTAATATTCCCTTTTTATGCTCATATTACATCCTATATTTTCTAATGTGAAATAATAGCCTTTGACATTCTAAATAACAATTAATTTGGGTGTAATAACAAGGTTCCTAGCTTGAAGTTGTTAAATTTCAAGATTAATTTTCCCTTGTTCTAGGTACCATTGGAGCAGTCTTGAAGGGGAATTTGTTTGAGGGAACAAATGAATTTTAAAAATCATAAGATCTTATATCAAGCTTCCTTACGCCTTAAAAGAGTCCCATAAATTTTTCTAGAATTTTTATTGATCATTTGGCGCCCCTAAAAATTTCATGAATAAAGCTAGTATTTTTTTTAATTCCATTTTGAACAGTTTTGACTCATAATTTTGTTGAGTAACAAAATCGACTCCGTCAGTCTTGAAAATTTTCAAAAATCATAATAACACATTAATTGATTACCATATATTTTTTTCAAAATTTTTCGAGGCCATTGGTTGCCTCAAAAATACCCAAACCCAAGACCAACATATAGGGGCTCCTATTCTGGATAGCTTTGTTGTCTATCATGGGAGGCCATCCTAAAAATATCTAAAAAGTTTTAAAATTCACCAAAAATTTCAGATTTCATCATCACTCCATGTAGGATTATAAATCACCAAGAATCAAATTTTTTTAAGGATTATATATCTATTATTTTCATAGGTATTTTTCAATAATTTTCCAACAGCATTTTGGAATTTCTATCTTAACTATTTCACTATCATTCATCAACTTTTCCTTCACCACAATTAGTATACACTCTATTCATATTGATACAAATTCAAATTCTCATTACAAGAGTATTATGTCATGCAAAAACTTCAACCCAAATCAGATTTACAACAACCATCATAAGCCATATACACATGACAACGTTACCTATACAATAACTTCAACATAACCATTGTAGAAATATTTTAACAAATTATCACTCACCTTGTTTTCTTCATTTCTTTATTTCTTAATAGCCCTTGGAATGATAAGGAGATGGCTTCATGGAATTAATTCAGATTTTAGAGGTTTGAAGAAAATAAATTTACAAAGGTTTAGAAGAAATTGAAGGAAATTATTAATTTACCTCACTAGCTTGAGTTTCTAATTGATTTTCCTTAGTGTTAGTTGAATCTTCTTCCTTTTTTGGTCTTGAAGTCACTATTCTAAGGTTGGGAAATGGCCAAAAAAAAATTTTAGTCTTAAGCCCTTTTTACTCGTATAAAATAACCCTAACCTAATTTCTACAAAATTCTATCAATTTCCACCAATTTCTTTTTCAATTTTGTAAAAATTATTTAGGGACAAATGGATACTCCCCTTGGCCATCCAAATGGCCTAAAGATCAGCTCATGATGACTCCTCTCACCAATAAAATTTAGCCACACTCAAGTTAAATTGGATTATTTTCAAAAAGGACCCAAATTTTGTTACTTTCTTTCACTTTGGTCCTTGGCTTTATTTGAAAGCTTGGGCTAACCTTGTGCCACATTTTTAGGCTTAAAAAATCATATTTAGGCCTTCAAAACTTGGGCTAACCCAGCTCAATAGACTAAGGGCTAAATTACTAAAAAAAATAAAAAAGATTTATTATAATTTAGCCTCAAAATTTCATTTTGTTTGCAATTTTGCCCTTAAACTTCTGAATTTTTTTTTTGAAATCTCACTTTTGACCTTCCAAGAAAATTTTAAGTCCTAAAATTAATTTAGGGTTGTTTTAATAATTTTCAAAAATTCATCTACTAAATTTCCATTCTTTTCCTCACTTCTTAGCTCACCGGGCTTCCAATTTTTATCGAATCTTTCAAACAACTTTTGTACACCTAATATGAAAATTTAAATTTAATTTTTATCTATTAGGTGCCTAATTTTTTTTCTATCAAGATTTTGAAATTTGAGTTTCCTAGAGAATTTTCTTTCTCGATGTTCCAATCCTATTTTGGGGCATTACAGATAATTTATGTATGATTTACAAAGTATTTAAACATGTAAAAATGGTTTAGGGATTTATTTAAGTAAGAGTTAAAACTATTAGAAATTTAATGTGTAATCTTATAAAATGGTGATAATGAAATATTCTTGTGACATAAAGTTTTAGTGTGCATACTATTTGAAACTTGATTTGGAGAAGCTTGTTTACTAAAGTTCTTAATATCCTTATGATAATTTCAAGGATATACAAAAATAATGATGTATGATAGGGAATTAGATTTAATGGGTAGTTATTATGGAATCAAGTTTTACTACTTCATTTATGTAGCCTTGATTCTAAATCTCCTATAATATGATATATTTTTAAATTCCTATGATTGGCTTCAAAAAAAAAAATAGTAAAATTACAATATAGGAGATTGAAATACTATGATTAGATTTTAGAATAATAATTTAGGAAAAAGATAAATAACATTAAGATATTTATTAATTATTATAAATTGTGAATAGGAAGAAAAGATAAAAAGATAAATGGGTAGTATTAAGTGTATTTTCTAAGGTTGGATCTATAATATTTTCGTATGTGTAACCTTGATTATAAATTACTACATAATAACACATTTTAGTTTCATGAGAAAATGTTAGAACGAATGATAAGATGCATTAAAGGAAATTAGAATATTTTGATTTGACCTTAGAATCATAAGGTTGGAAAGAAACATGTAATACTCATATGAACATTGCTTGTAAACTATAAAGTAAGAATAAAGGATGATTAGATGTATAATAAAAAGTTAGATGTTATGATTAGCTCCTAGAATAGTGATTTAGGAAGAAAATAAAGAATTCTTATTTATTTATAAGTTACTCCTTTAAATTACGAGTAGGAAAATGAGATGCAAGTTGAGCTTGGATGGTTTAAAATAGACTAGACAGGTGGATTCAAGCAGGTGGGTATATATCTCACCACTGACTTTTATTCTTAACAAAAAATATTTTAAATATTATGAATTGTATCTCCTTATTAATAGTTAAATTTTATATTCATATATTTATATATATATATATATATATATATATATATATATATATATATATGCACCTATGCATAAATTCAGTTTTATAGAATAAATGTACATAGTAATTGATCAGAGTATACAACAAAAACATTATAGTATTATTTCTATTGATAGATTATGATTAAGTTCTTTTCTTACTCATACATTGAGGTTTATAGTATGAATGGCACTGAATTGGAAATGTGACAAGGCCAATGAAGTTAGAAGCTGGATGGAAGATTCCTGGCAAATAATTGAGCATATAAGATTGATTTAAGAGCCGAATGAAACATTTCTAATGAGCAATTGAAACAAATATACTATCAACTTGAAAGCCAATAAAATATGCGATATAATGTTTATTATAACTAGATGTGTGATGTTAGAAGCTGTTTGTGATTGAACGTTACAATTGACATAAATGAGATGAATTATGTTGAGCTTTAATATCTATTTGTAAGTGTGATGCTTACCTAAAATGGGTAGTATATGATATTAAGTTCTAACAAAAGTTTAAGATTATGTCACGAGAAATAGAGCTTAAGTTAGGTGCAAATGAAGTCCCACTTCTGGGCAAGGTCTCATACATTTCAATAATTCTAGGAAAAAAATTGGTTTGCTAATGTTCTCTAGTTCAATTTTGGAATAATTTATGAATATTTTATATATAAAATTTAATACCTAAAAAGTAGTGATAGATATATGCTTAATGAGTTTTTATAACTTACTTCGAGGTATCATCAACATTTTCAGGTTGTTGTGAGCATATTTGAACTTGATGCATCTATGGAGATTCAAGATTGTCTTACTAAAGGATTTGATAGTTAGGATTAGAATTAACACTTAAATAAAGATCTGGTGAATTATATGATATGTTGAATTGATTGTATAACTTTGAAATTGTATACTATCATGTGAATGATAATTGATGCTATTGTATTTGAAAAATATCCAAGTTTTGTATTATAGGGTATATGACCTTTGGGAAGTGTCCAAAAATAGGAGAAACTCTATCCATTTTTCTATAAAAATTTTAAAATAAATTTTCAAGGCTTCTTAAAATTTGGAAACGTTCATTAAATAGAATGAGCAAAAATTTTTAAGGCTTCTAGAAACTGCTAATGGTATCCATGCTAATCATAATTAGGTTAGGTCATGACAAAGATGGTATCAGAGCATGGTTTAGGTTTTTAGTGGTGAATGGGCTAAAATGAACTAACTATCAAATCTGAGTAAGAAAGTTGCATATATTATAAGGCATGTCTTTGAAGATCTCCATGGATTTCCTATTAATTGTTTTAGCCATTGTTTGTTAACTATTGAATCTTTGTATAGTTCATCTTGCAAGATGAACTATTTTTTTACTGAATTGAAGTTGTGACTATATGAAATGAATTTGAATTATGATTTGTGATTGATATTGTGTGAAATGAATGATTTGAATTGTGTAAAATGGAATTGAGTTACGATTTATGATTGAATGATGTGCTTGAGATTGTGTACTAAATTACGTGATCTAAGAATGTATTTGCTGATGACATAAGAATGACAGATTTTATTAGCAAAATCCTTATGGCATAGTCAATGTTCTGACCATACCCTATGATAGTGAAATACAAGATTGACACGTACAATATCCTATCGTGATAATGTGATGCCTATGATGTCCTAGCATTGTTCACTAATATATGAGATGATATGAATATTTACTGCTTGTAATGGCCATTATGAGTATGAGTACTCACTTTGTACATGATATGTGATAGAGGGAGATAAACATCCTCCACAGAAGAGAAAAGAAGTGGGAAGGGTTAGACAAAAAAGATTGGTAGCCTCAAGTCTAGGGTGGCAGGGGATAAGGCTAGAAGATATAAGGAGAAACCTTGGATATTAACTATGGCCATTCAATGAATTTTATTAAAAGCTACCGATGTCATTCTCTATACTACTATGTATTGTGTGTTGATATTGAAATTTGATTGATCTTGGATGCTTCCATTTAATGTGACATGATTGAGCTTTGATGATTGACTGAATGATTGATAAGTACCTAATACGGGTTATGTGTAAAATCTATGTTTGTGGTAATGCTTGGTGAATTCATGATTGTGATTTATATTTGGTTGTTGTCAACTTTTAAAATGCCAAGTTATAATATTATTTTGCAATGACAAATTTGTGTAAGTTGCCACAGAGCACATATGGATATAATTGGTAGTTATTGATTGTAAAATCTGTTGACTGATTGAATAAGTGCGAGTCTAATTACAGTTCTAGGTGAAGTTAGGTTACAAACTTATTTGCTGAACTTATTTCTGTAATTGAATCTGTAGTTAAGATTCTTAATTATGAATGGTTAGTTATGATTTGTTTTTATGATAAGTGCTAAGAGGACTTATTGGTGGTGTGTGGAATGTATTGGAATTATAGTAAATGACCAATGTTGATGGAAACATCATTTCATACTCAATTAGGTAAAAGATGAGATATATATTTAAAAATTGTATGATGAATCTTAAATTGTGCTTAAGGCGCATGTTGTGAAGGATGTGCCTAAATAAGTTTAGAGCATAAGTAAATGTATTCGTTTAAGTCTTGCGAAGGTAATTGCATTGAGCTAAGTAGTATGAGAATTAGCACAAAACGAGTTAGTTTACATGATGACACATAGAATAGAGAAATAGGCTATTGACAATCTTGTGTATCATGTTTAACTTCTTGAAAATTCAAGGACCAATTTTTTTGAAAGAGGAGAACTTATAATATCCCTATTTTAAATATACAGTAGTATAATTTTTGAGATTTAGGGATAAATTATTTATTTAGTTAATTTGTTGTTTTAGATTTATTTTTCAAATTAAAAATTTTGAAAAAAAAAGGATATTTATAGGAATTATTTATTTTTATGATCATTATCGATGTGAGATTAGATTAAAATTTATTTTATAAGGAATTTCTCATAATTTGAAAATAGTAATTATGAGCATAAATTTTATGAATTAATGTGGATATTTGATAAATTTATTTTGGAAGTTAAAGGAGATAAAAATAAATTATTTTTATATTTTTATTTTTATCATGTTATTATAAAACATATTTATATACATGTTTAAAGAGGGGAAAGGGAGAATTGAAAATACATAAAATGAGATTAAAAATTAGTTTTATAGGAAATGTTTGAAATAAATTAACAGTTAAAATTTTATTTAAATGTAAACTTATCATGAGGTGAGGAGTATGGGATTACACCCCTTAACTCTCCTTATTTATCTATTTATTTATTAAAACTCCCTCCCTTTTTCACGGTTTCTGCCCTTCTCTCTCATATTTTTCTGGTCGCTGTCTTTTTTAGCATTTTTCCTTTTTTTTCAGCTAGAAAATAGTATCATCACTCTTGCCTTTCTCCTATGTTTGTCTTTTTCTTGTTTCTTTTCGGAGGACAGCAACAGCTCAGCTTTCTACGCATTTTCTAGATCTTTCTCCAAACTAAGCAACGGCCGCTCTTCCTCCATCGCCCCTCTCTTTCACGGCCTTTCTTCATTTTTCTTCTTCTCCCGCTGCTTCTAAAAAAACTGTGGCTCCATGTGTTCTAGCAATCATGTGCCGGCAGCGTCCTCTTCTCCCATGTTTGCATTGCATCTGCTAGCTGGAGAACCACTCCTCGCTTGCTATTGTGTTCTTCGCGAGCTACTGATCAACGCTCGCGAGGAAAATCAACACGAAAAAGCAGCAACTAACAGTGTGTGGAAAAGCATCATGGTGCTGTCTAGAAGCTACGCCTTCCTCTTCCTCTCAAGTTCTTTCCCTCTGTGCTATTACTGTCATCCTCTTTTCTTTCTTAGCTTCAGAATCGTGAAAGTAAGCTTGGGTTTCACCAGAAACAGGGAGCTACGCATGGATGTCCTGCTGACCGTGCCTTCCCCAGCTCCATCTTGATTCGTTACAGGTCG
This sequence comes from Sindora glabra, assembly GCA_020226215.1. NCBI lineage: Eukaryota > Viridiplantae > Streptophyta > Magnoliopsida > Fabales > Fabaceae > Sindora > Sindora glabra. The sequence continues at coordinate 80,146,337 of CM035227.1, forward strand.
TGGAAGATGAAGAAGGAGCTGTTTGACCATACATGGCAACTGAGCTCCCAGCTCGTCATCTCACCAGCAGACCGCTATGCTCCAGCCACCTTGGCCTGACCGAAAATTCCATAAAAAGAGGTGAACTCCCAAAAGCACAAATTCCTTTCATAGTGACTAAATAAGAAAAAACCATTCTTATGTATATTTGAAGAACATGAATTTTATAGAGTATTGCATGAAAATGGTTAGGATATCTATGAAGTAATACTTTTATAACTAAAATAATTTATGTATAATTTACAAAGTCTCTAATCATGTGAAAATGATTTAGGGATTTGGTTGAGATAGAGTTAAAATTATTGAAAATTTAATATGTAATCTTATAAAATAGTGATAATGAAATATTCTTGTGATATAAAGTTTTAGTGTGCATACTATTTGAAACTTGATTTGGAGCAGCTTATCTATGAAAGTTCTTAATTTCCTTATGATAATATCAAGAATGTACGAAAATAATGGTGTACGATGGAGAATTGGATTTAATAGGCAATTATTATGGAATCAAGTTTTACTATTTAATCTATGTAGCTTTGATTCTAAATCTCACATAATACGATATATTTTTTAATTCCTATTACTAGCTTAAGAAAAAGATAGTAAAATTACAATATAGGGGATTGAAATATTACAATTAAAATTTAGAATAATAATTGAGGAAGAAGATAAATAACGTTAAGATATTTATTAATTATTATAAATTGTGAATAGGAAGGAAAGATGAAAAGATGAATGAGTAGTATTAGGTGTGTTTTGTAAAGCTAGATCTATAATATTTTCATATGTGTAATCTTGATTATAAATTACTATATAATAACACATTTTAGTTTCATAAGAAAATATTGGAATGGATGATAAGATGCATTAAAGGAAATTAAAATATTTTGATTTGACCTTGGAACCCTAAGGTTGGAAAGAAATATGTAATACTCATATGAACATTGCTTATAAACTATAAAGTAAGAATAAAAGATGATTAGATGTATAATAAAAGGTTAGATGTTATGATTAGCTCCTTGAATAGTGGTGAAGAAAATAAAGAATGCTTATTTATTTATAAATTACTCCTTTAAATTATGAATAGGAAGACGAGATGCAAGTTGAACTTGGATGCTTCAGAATAAACCAAACAGGGGGATTCGAGCAAGTGGGTATATAACTCACCATTGATTTTTATTCTTAACAAAAAATAATTTAAATATTGTGAATTGTATCTCCTTATTAATAGTTAAATTTTATATTCATTCATATATATATATATATATATATATATATATATATATATATATATATATATATATATATGTTTATATAACTGTACCTATGCATAAATTTAGTTTCATAGCATAAATGCACATAATAATTGATCAAAGTATATAACAAAAGCATGATAGTAGTGTTTCTATTGATGGACTATGATTGAGTTATTTTCTTTCTTATAGATTGAGGTTTATAGTACAAATTATGCCATGAGTAGCATTAAATTGGAAACGTGATAGGGCCAATGATGTGGAAGTTAGATAGAAAATTCTTGATAAACAATTAAGGATATAAAATTTATTTGAGAGCAATATTAAACATTCTCGGTGAGCAATTGAGACAAATATAATATTGATTTAAAGGTAAATAAAAAGGGCTACACAATGTTTATTGTAACTAGATGTGTGATATTAGAAGCTATTTATGATTAAAAGTTACCATTGATATGATTGAGATGAATTGTGTTGAGCCTTAATGACTATTTGTAAGTGTGATGCTTACTTAAAATAAATAGTGTATGATATTAAGTTCTAATAGAAAGTTAAGATTTCTATAATTGTGTCATGAGAAATAGAGTTTCAGTTAAATGTAAGTGAACTCCCCCTTTAAGGTAAAGTCTCATAAATTTCAATAATTCTAGAAAAAATGGATTTGCTAATGTTCTCTAGTTCAATTTTTGAATAATTTATGAATATTTTATATATAAAATTGAATACCTACAAAATAGTGATAGATATATGCTTATTGAGTTTCTATAACTTACTCTATGGTATATTCAACATTTTCAGGTTATTGTGAGCATATTTGAACTTCATGCAACTATAGAGATTCAAGATTGTCTTACTAAAAGATTGATAGTTAGGGTTAGAATTAAAACTCAAATAGAAATCTGGTAAATTATATGATATATTGAATTGATTGTATAAGTTTGAAACTATATAGTATCATGTGAATGATGATTGATGCTGTGGTATCTGAAAATTATCTAAGTTCTATATTTTAAGGCATGTGGCTTTTAGGAAATATCCAAAATAGGGAGATTATGTCCATTTTTCTATAAAAATTTTAAAATAAATTTTCAAGTCTCTCTAAAATTTGGAAACTTCCATTGAATAGAACAAGCAAAATTTTTTAAAGCTTATGGAAACCAATTATTGTTTCTTGAAAAAATTTTCCTTGCTTCTAGTACTATTGTAATAAGAAAAAAGATTTGTGGAATTAGGTAGCTAAATGGTAAAATATTATATGAATATTAGGAAAGATTCAAGAAGTTATATGTTAACTATCTATATCACCAGATTAGTGAGTAACTCCTAGTCCAATATTTATATGAAGGACTTCTTCATATGGATAGAAGCATGATTGATGCAACAAGTGGTGGAGCTTTAGCGGATAAAATTCTAATGGCAATAAGGGATTTTATTGCAAATATGGCAGCCAACTCCCAGCAGTTTGGAATCAGAATTATGGCTAATGCGAAAGGCATGAATAAGATAAATTACTCCCATTCCAATCATCAAAGATTGGATGAACTAAGCTCCTTTGTTTAGCAAATGTCTATGGGATAGCAACAACAAATACAAGCTCTTCTCCCTACCAAGGTTTGTGGCATTTTCTTCTACCTAAATCATTTAACATATTCCTATCACACACTACAAGATGATGAGTGTCCTCCTCCTCCATCTTATGTAGCAACCGTATATCTTGTTAAGCTTCAATTCTAGTAGCAGAACCAATATCCATACTAGCAGCAACTGCCAAACCAATACCACCAGGAACAAGCTCCTTATTCTGGTTGGAGAGACAACTAAAATTCTAGATATAATAACAATGTAGGCCAAAATCAATATCCTCTTGTATACACCAAATTGCAACATAATTTTGTCAATCAACCAGATTCAACTATAGCTTCTTCTTAATTATCATTTGAGGAACTAGTCAAGTAAATAACAATAAATAACTTTCAATTCTAGCAAAGGATAGAGGCTACCATTACAAATTTATAAACTTAAATTGGCTAATTAATTTTTACATTAAGTCATCTTAAAACATAAGGTTCCAACCAACCTTCTTCAAGTAATGCAAGAAATAAAGAAGTTGTGAATGGAATCATGCTTAGAAGTGGCAAGTAAGTGGACAAGTCTTCATCTTTACAATTAGAATCAAGCCATAAACCAAAAAGCAACCAATCAGAAATAAGAAATCAATTAGAATAGAATAATAAAAATAACCAGAAGAGAAAAACTAGAAATAACTAACAAATAAGCAAAAACATGGTGATAGTGTGGTAAATTCTTTCCCTCATCCTTAACTTTCGTAGATTTTTCTATCCCTCTTCCTTTTCCAAATTGAAGAAGAGTTTTCCAACAAAACAAAAATGAGGAAGAGAAAGTAACTTTTTATTCTCTTAGCAAAATTAAAGTTAACATACCTTTGTTATATTTAATAAAGTAAATTTCAAGGTATGCTAACATCATGAAATATTTTTGCATTGATAAGAGAAAATAAAGGTGGATGAAAAATAAATATAGGGGTAAATGTGTCTACAATCATCCAAAGAAAATTACTAGTAAAATGCAAAGGTTTAGGTACATTTAGCATTCCATGCATTATAAGGAAAACCAGAATAGAGCATGCCATATTAGATTTAGAAGTATTAATTAATGTCATGCCTCTTATTATTTTTAATGCTTTGAATTTAGGAGTTTTGCAAGAAACAAGGGTTGTTGTTCAATTAGCCAATAAATTTAACATTTGTCCATTGGGAGTTGTTAAGGATATTCTAGTGCAGGTTAATGGCCTAATCTTTCTAGTAGACTTCTACATTTTGAATGAAAAAGAAGGATTCCAACATTCTTCCACTAATCATTCTTAGTTAGCCTTTTCTTAAAATAGCAAAAAATGTTATTAATATTCAAGATGAAACATTAACCATAGGTGTTATAGGCAAGTTTGATATTTTTGATGTTATGCAAGATAATTTTATATCCTTTCTTCAAACTTTGGAGCCTTTATTAGACAATGTCCCTTTCTAATGGTTCAAATTCTAATGTTTCTGATATTGCTATTTTAAATTCTATTATCTCTAATCCTGTTGTTTCTCATTTTGATTTTATTTGTTCTGAAGTTGTTGATTCTGATTTGCATGCTAATGTTATTCATGATCAACTACTTGCTGATTTTTCTAAATTTTCTAAGTTTATAAATTATACAGATGACCATGAATGCACTTGTTCTAACAATAATACTAAGTGTGATATATATGTTGAAATTTTTATATTTTTAAGTGAAAAAAATAGTTTCAGTTTAAAAATTATAAAAAAATAAGATGATGAGGACATTTTATCTTTAAAAAAAAAAGTATTTTTACATTGATCATTCTTATCATTTTGTTGATCATGTTAAATTTAATTTACTAGATAATTTTGAACATTCAAGCAAGTGTGATTTAAGGATCCGTTTGGGAGAGTTTTTCTAGATGATCCTAAATTGCAAAGCACTTTTTTAATGATGGATGACCTGAGGGTTGGAAATTTAGAAGCAATAGAGATAGTCAATCCTCATGTAGACCCTAGGTTAAGAAATTGAAGTAGTGGTCTAGGCAAAGATATTAAAAAAAGGTATTTCTTAGGAGGTAACCCAAGCTACTTTTGAGATTTGCTTTCTCTTTTCCTTCTCTTTTATTTTCCATGCCTTTTATCTTTCTTGATGCTATTCTCAATGTTATTGATATGTTTTACATTAAGTATAATGTAAAATTTAAGTATGGGGGAAGCTCTTAAGATTTATTTTGAGTTTTAAGAGTCTTCATGCTTTTAAGAGTCTTCATGCTTCAAAAGAAATGAAAAAATTAAAAAAAATTGTCTTTCATTTGTTTGGAGTTCTTTTTGAGTTATTTTAGTTGCTTTTTACTAATGGAGATTTTGTATTTTTATGTTTAGGATTCAATTGAAGTTAGATAGGATTCATAACATGATTGAATAAATAATTTCACTTCTTGGAATTGATTAATGTTGTGATGAATCTTGAATTGGTAGATTCTACTTGGTAACATAACTTACTTTGTGAAATTTGGAGTCTTTTGTTGAAGATTCATGCTATTCTATTGTTTTTCCTTCTTGTATGATATTCTTCTATGATTTGATTCTCTAGAACTTACTTTGAATCTTTTTTCAAATTACATTTCACGGATGCATGCATAAAAATAATAAAGGCTTTTTTTTAAGCTAAAGTCGTAAAGTCAATTTTGAAGTTTTTATCATTGTAAGCCCCCTTGAGCCTTTATTACTTTCTCTTTTCCTTCTCTTTTATTTTTCATGCCTTTTATCTTTCTTGATGCTATTCTCAATGTTATTGATATGTTTTACATTGAGTATAATGTAAAATTTAAGTATTGGGGAAGCTCTTAAGATTTATTTTGAGTTTTATGTTTTCATGCTTTTAAGAGTCTTCATGCTTCAAAAGAAATGAAAAAATTAAAAAAAATTGTCTTTCATTTGTTTGGAGTTCTTTTTGAGTTATTTTAGTTACTTTCTACTGATGGAGATTTTGTATTTTTATGTTTAGGATTCAATTGAAATTAGATAGGATTCATAACATGTTTGAATAAATAATTTTACTTCTTGGAATTGATTAATGTTGTGATGAATCTTGAATTGGTAGATTCTACTTGGTAACATAACTTACTTTGTGAAATTTGGAGTCTTTTGTTGAAGATTCATGCTATTCTATTGTTTTTCCTTCTTGTATGATATTCTTCTATGATTTGATTCTCTAGAACTTACTTTGAATCTTTTTTCAAATTACATTTCACGGATGCATGCATAAAAATAATAAAGGCTTTTTTTTAAGCTAAAGTCGTAAAGTCAATTCTGAAGTTTTTATCATTGTAAGCCCCCTTGAGCCTTTATTGCTTTTTCTTTATTGATTAATCCTTGAACATATTTTTCTAATGAAAAATAAATGTCTTCACCTAACCACCTTAGGGATTAGTACAATATTTAAATTTTTTTTATAAGATAGACTCTTGAATAAGTATGGGGGGATGTGAGTTTATATATTGTGAAAAGTCATCAAAAGTTAATTAAAAAAAGAGGAAAATAAAAACTAGCAAAGAAAAAAATCAACAAAATAAAGAGAAAGAATAGTGGAAAAAAAAGAAAAAATGAATGAAAAAATAAAATATTTCGAATTGAATTGAAAAAAAGAGAGAGAAAAAAAAAGGAAAAATAAAAAAGTCGATAAGTATTTAAATTTGAATTTGAATTTAGCTTGTTATGTTGAGTTGTAATAAGTTTATAATTTGCTAATATATTTTTTGTTCAAATGATCTATTGATTTCTTTGGTTTTTACCCTTTTCACACTTCCCTTTCCCTTGTCCAATTGCAACTTAGAATAAAGTCATTTTAATTTGTGTTATGCATGTGATTTGAGTAGTAGAGATTAGATTATTAACAAGCTTATGATAGAATAATTTCATAGAAAGAACTTAAATGAAGCACTAGCCTAAATACTTGAGAGTTGAAAAGTAAAGTTTGTGAGAATCTACAAATTTAATCTACTCTTTTTAAATAAAGTTGCTATGTTGGTTAGTTCTAAGTTTGTTAAGATCTTTCTTCATGATGTGTTATGCTTCTTACTAGCTTTTATTTAGTTCTTGCTTATGGATTTGTGAATTTGAAGTTTTTGGAAAGTAAATTCTTTTATTTTTTAGTTTTAAATAAAATTATATCTTGCCCAAGGATATGTAAGAGCTAAGTGTAGGGAAATTTGATAAGAGAAATATTTATTATTTTATTTTCTCATATTTTATATCTTGTAGTGAGTCACGTATGCTTAATTTCACAAGATTGGCCTTATTTATATTTTAGAAAGGTTAAAGATAGAGCTATAACTTTTATGTTTTAACCCAAACCTAATTTAAATGTTTTAGAGGTCATATGTGGTTGAGAAGTTCAAGTTTTGTCTTTGTCCAAGTTGAGCTTGCCTTGATTTTTAGGCCATAACTGAAGTTATAGAGGTTAAATTAATATAAAACTAGTGCCTAAATTTTCATAAGACACAAGCCTACAACTTTGATTTTTATGGATTACCCAAATTACTTTATTTTAGTGATCTTAAATTGGTTAGAAATTAGAACTACAGGAATTCATTGATGTAACTATTAGAGTTAATTATCTTGTTAAAAATAGGTTTACGATTCTAAAAATTAAGAAGGGCCTATTATTGTAATCCTAAGATATATACAATCTAAGTCCAATAAGGTTTTAGCTTAATTAGGTCAAATAAATAAGGAGAACTCATTAGATTATTCAAATTTTTACATAGCATTCAACAACATAAGTTTTCTTCTTCTTGTTTCTCTCTTGTTCCATCATCAATGGAAGCTTAAACCTGTAGTTGATTAGGATTTTGAAGCTCTACTCTATGGATTATAAGATTATGAATTATAATGTTTACTTTCTTTAATTAATTTTTCTCTTTTCCTAATTCTGTGTGCTAATTTCTTGAGATTATATATGTTGGATGTTAATTTGGCATAATTGATGTTCATCCTTTTAATTTATAATTTCTTTGTTAGTTTGATATTAATTTGTGATTAGTAAATCATGATTTTACACATAAGGGTAGAGGGTTAAAGGGTTAATTTAGATATTTCTAATTTAATTTTTCAATTCAATCAAATTCTATCTTTAAATTAATCTCAATCTAGCATAGGAATTATAGCGGTTACTTAATCGACTAATTTTAATTAATCAAATCCTAGATATTAATCTAGTTTAGGATTCATGGATTATTGCAAGGGCTCTAGGTAATCCAAGGTTGAAGAATTAATTAAAAAAGTTAAATCCTAATTGTTCAATAATTAATCCAAATTAAAGTTTTCAATTCCTTGAATTGGGTGTTTTGCTACATTTTTTTCCTTCTATATATTTGCTCGATGTTTTTACTTTTTTTGATACATTCAATTCAATTTAATTTTACACAAACCCCTTAATTCTATTACTACATAATCCTACATTCTGCCTTTATACAACATATTGCATCTATTTTATTTACACTTGTTGCATTTTGTTTCATATCTATTTTTGCATTCTGTTATGCATTTTATTTTTTGCATATTGTTAGTAATTCATAGTAAAATATAATAATAAGAGATTACTAAGGGTACGACTTGATTTGTGCTACTATATTGCATTATTTTCTAGCAAATCAGTTTTTAGCTAATTTTGGTGCATAACAGCATTGCATATCACTTTTATCTAGATAAATATCCTTACTCCATTTTTTAGATTGATAATTATATTTTTTTGTATGGCTATAATTATTTATTATATTGCTTTTTAATGATCTAATTTCAAAATTATTACTCTTAGGTTTAAAGTAAAATTGGTAACTTCATTGCAATCTCTTATGTTCTTTTTAGTTTGAGAACTAACCAAATAGTCTCTCTCTCTCTCTCTCTCTCTCTCTCTCTCTCTCTTTATTTCTTATTGTAATTAGCTATGAAATACATGCTTATATGGCAATCATCTATAATTTAGGAAAAGAAGTATATTAATTATATGACAATTATCTATCATCATATTTCTTCTGCTTGGTGTATTTAGTAGGCTATATTTCTTTACTATTATTGTTATGCCTCCCATCTTTCTTCTTATATTTATGTTTTAAGTTGGTTATTGTTTTGCTTCCCTCATATAACAAGGTTAAACAAGGACAATGTATAATGTTTATTGTAGTGCTTAACTACTAATTATGATAACCCTATTGTATCAATGTGGTTTTTGCAAGTAGAAGTTTTAATTGGCTTTCATTTTATTATGTGTTTCTTTAAGAGAAAGAATAAAGAATATATACTTGATAAGAAATCTTTCATTGTCATATATTTGTCTACACATTTTATGAAAGAATAGATATTTGAAAGTAAACGTCATGCTTTATGCAAGAAAAGTTTTAATTAGTTTAAGTCATGCTTTATGTGGCTAAACTTTTAGTTAGTAAAGATTCAATTGCAAGAATTCACTATTTTTACTTAGTTCCATATAGGTCAATTTCATTTTTCTGATTTCTTACTTGATTTTATTTGTGGAGATTGAGTGTGTAATCAAGGGTTATGACTTGAAGTACTAATTAAGTTACCCTTCACCATTAACATTTTACTTATAAAGTCCTTACTTATATTCTTTTAAGTGTTAGACCAAATCATTGCTTCCTTTATTTTGGCTTTGGGTGTTTCGTTGCAATTGTCTAACAATAAAAGTGTTATTTCAAATTTCATTTATATTCCCTTCTTTCTACTATGTATTTCAATTGTGATTAATCTTTTCATTCCTATTGTACTCATTTTGCTTATTTCACTTAGTCTTATACATCAATCCTTTTGTATTTTCTTCATGCATCAATATTTTTTTTGTAGTTTCTCATTTGATTTTTTTCAAGACATATATATGATATATAATTTTTGGATAAATGATTTCAATTATTTATTCTTTATATTTATGTTTAAAAAACATTAAAGATTTTTTTAGGTTTTTATTGGTAAAGTCTTACTATTTTTTCTTTAACTTAAAACTCTATATTATGTCCTATTAATTCAACTATTACTTCCTTTAGTTGTGATACTAAAACTTAAATTATATGTTTTAGAAACTAATTGAATTCTTAACTTATTTAGCAAGTCCTATTAGTTTGAGTTAGTATTCTATTAAAAGATTCTATTATGTTATTTCTTCCTCTCTTTTCTTTTGGCTTTTTAATTGAGTAAGCTTCTTTAAATTGAATTTTAAAGTATTTAAAAAATCTCACAACTACTAAAACTTTTGATTTCTCATTTTTTGACCTCTACTAGATTTTAAATGGAATAAAAGGAACATTTTAACTGCATATAAGATTCTACTAAATTTATTATTATTCAATTAGTAGTATTTTTTTTCTAGTTAGCTTAGTTTTAGTCAAATAGGATAAGGGGAGGTTTAGAAGTCCTTGTCACCAACTGGAAAAAATAGAAGGTATCTTAGATAGTAAGGATGATGAAGTTAAAAATCTATACAAATCAAATGTACCAGCCATCTTAATTTTTTCTTCTCTTCTTTAGGTGATTCTTTAAATTTCAAACACATATGTGTATTACTAAGATTAATTTATCTTCATCCCTCTTGATTGTAATATGATGTTTACTTCATTCTCTTACCTTTTTTTTTCTTTCATTTTCTTTTTTAAATTCAAGAGATAAAAATAGATAGTGGAATTATATACTTTTATCCTTTTAAATAAATATTCATATATTTAAAAGTATTTCTATATGTACTTTCCATGATCACTCCCTTGCATTTTACATCAATATTGTCAATTGTTTCTTTGAACTTATAAACAAAATCTCCATTTGTAACTTTCCAACAATTTTGCATTAAAGAATTTATACAGTATAAGAAATTTCTCCATCTAAAAATATTAAAAAAATATGATCTTTCCTATTTTAGCTATAGATTTTTCCTTTTATCTTCTACCATGCTTCTTATACTCAAATGTTTAGAGATTGTAAAAGGAAATTAAATCAAATGAGTGATGTTTACATTATGACCAAGTAGGATAAGTGCAAGATGCTTAATTATGAGAAGATTTACAATATGTAGAAGCTAGCATTTAGACGATTGCAATGTTATGAATGTTGAGAAGCTTGAGGAAATTGATTTATAGTTTATTCTCAATTAATAAGCCATTAAGTTCAAGACTAAGCATATGCTTGCTATGACATAAAAGTAAAAGCATAATATGTAATATCACTATGCTACCTTTGAGATGATGGGGAATTTTTAGCTTTGATATTTCGATATATATTAAACTTTCACATCTAGATTGACTCTTCTCCAATTTAAAATTAGTTTGTGTTTATAGACTATTTCAAAATCACATGGAAATAAAATACATAAATTAAGTTGATCTTGAATTGTTCTACTTATTGATATTTATTAAATATAATAACTATTAATATTAATACTAATAATTCTAAATAGCAAGTTCAGTTAAAGTTTCTTAAGTATTTTTTATAAGTTTTGGATTTAGATTATGAGAGATGTATTAATTATTCTATTTAAAGAAAATAATTATGATACTAATAGTATTTGTAATCATCAAATTCTAATTGTTAATGATAATTAATAGAGTAATTAACACTCATGTTATAGTGCAAACACATAAGGAATTTTTTGAACTATTAATATTAGTACTAATAATTCTAAACAATAAGTTTAATTAAAGTTTCTAAGGTATTTTTTGTAATTTTTGGATTTAGATTGTGATAGGTGTATTAACTATTCTATTTAAAGAAAATAATTATGATACTAACAGTATTTATAATCTTCAAATTCTAATTTTTAATAATAATTAATAGAGTAATTAATACTTATATTTTATGCATCAAGAATGAATAAGTTATTGTATTGTGATAATATTATGACATACTTCCCTTTTAACATATTTTATAACTTTTCAAAAAAAGAATAATAGATAAGAGCCAAATTTAAATACTTAAGTCAATGTATTTAACTGTACGACAAGTTTCTTAACATAATGGAAAATAACTGATTATTATTCATACATTTTCTTCACCATTTTATGTGCATTTACTTTTAACTTTATTATACAATTAAGTTTTAGGTTGCATTAGATAATATTAAAATTAAAATTTTAACACTAAAATTAAACATTATATTTCCAACAATAAATTTATAGAGTTTAAATATTTTTTTATTTTAAGCATTGGATTTAGTAAAAAGATATTGAGATTTTTAAGCATCAAATATTAGAATTCTATGTAATTAGTTCAAATAACTTAAATAAATGACCTTAAAAATTTTTACATATTTGATGTGTAAAATTTTATCTATATTATTTTCTCCTATTTTATGTCTCTTAGTGTGTTATATGTGCTTAATTTTATGAAATTGGCTTTTTATGTATTTGGGTGTTAGTTTTCAAATTGTTTGATTAATGCTAGATTTTTATACTATTTTAAGCTTTATAAATTTCATGTTTTCATTGAAGCCTAGTTTGGATGTTTGGAAGGTAAAAAATAGCTATGAAATTGATACTCTATTTATATCCAAGTTGAACTAGTCTTGATTTTGAATCATATCTAGAGCTTCAGAAGTCCAATCATGGTGAAATTAGCGCCTAAAGTTTCCTAAGATCAGCCTAACAACTTTAATGTTTATAGTTTAGTAAAACTATGTAGTTTTGAGGTTTTACAATGGCTAGAAGCTAAACTTATAAGATTTTACAATCGTAACTCTTGTAATATATTATTTTATAATTTAGGTTCCAAGCATCCAAAATTAGCAAAGCCCTATCCTTTATAACCCTATGAGGTATATTACCTTGGTCCATTAGGTTTAGAAAAGGAGGAAGGGTTTTATGCCTCAAAAGGTAAGATAACAATTCTATGCAACTCTAGACAAGTTTCTTCTCTTCTCCAACTTTCTTCTTCTTTAGCCATGGAAGGCTAATTTTTTAATTGATTTAGGGAATTTGAGGCTCATATCTGTTTGGACTACAAGATGCAAAGTTGTAATATTAATTTTTTCTAATTAATTTTTCTCTTCCCCTTATTCTTTGTTCTAATTGTTTTGAATTACATGAGTCAGATACCAATTTAGTATAACTTGTGTTCAATCTTATGATTTTTAATATCTATCTATTTTTATATTAAAGCATAGTTGGTTAATTACTATTCTTCATTTGGGAATAGAGGCTTGAATTAAGAGGTTTTTAGTTTAATCATTTAATTCAGTTAAATTTTATTTTTAAATCAATTTAAATTTAGCTTTACATATTATAATAATTATTTAATTTTATTAATCCTAATTAATCAAATTTTAAATGATTATATAGTGTAGAATTCATGAATTATTGTAGAGGTTTTAGATATTTCTAAGCTAAAAATCAATTAGAATTATCAAATATATTGTGATCTATGATTAATCCACCAAAAAGCTCTCAATTCCTTGAATCACTTGTGTTTATGTATTGATTTTCTTTTTGTGTTACTTTTGTACTCTATTTTTTGTGCATTTTATTTAATTTCAAATGAAACCTTCCATTTAGTTCTATTTACATTTTTAAATATTGTTTGCATCTTATTTATATGTTGTTTTGTTTTTACTTTTTATTTTTTATTTTTTATTTTTTGCATTTTATTTGCATTCTATTTGTAATCATAGTCAATAAATTATTGTGATAGGATGTGTGAAGTGAATTACTAGAATTTGACCTAGTTACTATCTTATATTGCAAATTTTTTTAATTAACCAATAATATTTAATTTTGATTGTGTTGTGACATACATCAATATTAGTAAAAAAATTCAACATTTCATAATTAATATAAAATTATAAGATCTTATTAAAAAATTTAGAAATATCATTAATTAGTTACAAATATTTAAAAGAGACATTTTTACTTCAAAATTAGAAACTTGAATTGTTAAGCTGATCAAAATTCTAATTTGGAGTAACAAATGCAACCCATGTATCATAAGGTTACATTCTAGTGATTATATAATTGCTAAAATAATGTTTATGACAAAGGATGGTATATTGACCTTACCTTAGAGATTTATGAATATGATAAAAAAATGTCTGAAGGCTAGATGAGTATGTTTTCACTAATGAATGTGTTAGAAGGTTGTAAGCTTGTATGCATTAAAATAGTGTCAAATGCCTAAAAAGCTTTCTTCACTACACATGAATCCAATAATAGTGTTAGGAATATTCTCATTTGCAATCTCTAATTGATCGAGTTCATGACCACAAGACTTACAATAAGTTCACTTGCACTATCCTTGTAAATTAATGAGTTGATAACAATGATGAATAATTCTCACTAAGTTAAAGTGATTCAGAAATATGAATTATGAAAATGAAGCTTAAAATGTTGTATATATATTATGGCTTGAATGTCATATGTGATGTTTGACATTGAAATGGAAATGTGTATAAAATCTTATAGAGATGATGGGAGATTAGTCGAGTGCCTTGTATTGTGATCACATTGAATGACATATGGGATAAGGTTAGCTAAGAGAAACAAGGTTAGTACGTGTGGAATAAAGTTAGTCCAAAGTAACAAGGTGGTAACCCTTTATAGCTCTTTGCCATTTTGAATGTATTATATTATGCACAAGATTTAGTTAAAGGCTCAATGTGTGTTTATCTGAATTCTTATAAGCGCAACAAATAGAAATGGTAAATGAGGATTATATAGAAAAGGTTTTTCTAGTAAGAAAATGATTTAATATACATCTTCTACATATTTGATTTTTATGGCTAAAACCTATTAGAAAATTAGTGTAATAGCCATCTCACTAAGTAATTAAATTACTTACTATACTTGCAGATGTCATTTTTCAAATACTCTGAATCCACATTTATGGAACTACTTATGGATGATCTAGGTTAGAATTTCACTTTAACATGAATATAGATCACACCAGTAGTAGTAAATTTTAATGATTCATCTCCATGCACACACGCACTTGAGGAACCCTCATCTTTAATTCTAATGATATAGATAGCTAATATGTCTAATAACTGTCAAATTAAAGTACCTATTTTTACAACCTTATTTTATATAATTATTATCCTAACTATGACAACTAGGTAACTACATGGCCTTATTGTAAAATTAATTTGTGTATAATTATAGTATATGATGCATATTTACATATGGCTTTAATATTACATTTTATTTGATTACCTTATGATTTTTACAAAGATAATGATTTTTATGATGCATAGCAAGCTGGCCCATGGTTTTTCAAAGGAGAAAGAAAAATGGTTTTCAACATTTAAGGCATTTTATATAAAAGTATTTGAATTATCAAAATGTTTATATTACTCTAAGTTTTAAAAGTATTTCTCTTCAAAAGGATTTGTTAAATGAATTTTAGAAGTGATATGTTATTTTATTTCAAACAAAGAAATATGATTTCTAAAATTTCTATGGAAAGTATGTTA
Source organism: Sindora glabra (assembly GCA_020226215.1). Classification (NCBI taxonomy): domain Eukaryota; kingdom Viridiplantae; phylum Streptophyta; class Magnoliopsida; order Fabales; family Fabaceae; genus Sindora; species Sindora glabra. The sequence continues at coordinate 80,161,652 of CM035227.1, forward strand.
TCTCTAGAACATTTTTACAAACTGAATAGGATCTTTTGATTTTATGAGTTTTCCTAAACCCATTCCTATTCTGTTGTATCTATTTTATTGTTGATTTTGAGATTTCAAATAAAACTCATTTCAATAAAAAGAGCTAGAAGAGTTCTTCAACAATTTTTATCCAAAAATATTTCCTTGAAAAGAAACCAAAATAATATTTGTTTCTTAAGGAATTTTCAAGAAAAATGATGTTTTTGTTCTTTAATGCAATTTCAAACAAATTTATTAATCTCATTACAAAGTCTTCTTTTTAGAAGAAAAAACAAATCATTGACATTGCTATTTGTTTTTAAGAAAGTTCTATTTATAAACTACTAAATTATTTTCTATCATAAGGAGTTTTCTAGATCTCGTCTATTATGATTTCATAACATTTATTCTCTAAATGTGAGCTACATATACAAATATGTAAGAAAAATTAGTGAAAATTTTTAAACTTGATATTATTGCATCTGGAATGTTTTAAAAAAAATAGCAAGTTTTTATAAAATGATTTGTTTAGAAAGGCTTATAAATATTTTTATTGATATCTTGACATCAATCACAATAGTCTAAAATAGGTTATGATAAAAGGTAATTGATGTTAATAAGGAATAAGAGAAGTTTAATGAAGACTATGATAGAAAGGAATAAGTAGATAAAGTAACCCTTGATAAAGGCCCTTTTAACAAAATTTTGGTGAATGACTTAAATGCTTCCCTATGAATCCTTTTTTACAATATGAAGGATGTGATGTTAAATAAAAGTGGGAATCAAGATAATGTGGGTAGTGAGTAATCGTATCTAACATGGGCAATTATAGAGAAGTGTCCTATTAATATTCCTTTATTAATTATGCATAAAATGGTGTATATGGGTTACTATAGGCAGTCACCACTTCTTAATAGTCATTCAATAGCATATATCATGAAGAAACATGGCATTGATGTTACTAGTTTAGCTACAAGTTTCTAGGCCTCATTCAAATTTAACTTAGATACTCTAAGCTGAGTAACATATGTTAAGGTGGATAAAGACTAGTAATGAAAACCAAAATTTGATGCTTGAATGAGAATAATGGCATGTAGGGAGGCTAGGTAAACTACCTTACAAGTTGAAACTAAAAGTGGTCCTTCACACCTTAGTAGGATGCTATTTCTCCAAATGGACACTTCAACAATTTTAAGAACCAAATGCTAGATATGCTTTAAAATATAAAAACCTTGTTCACTTATTAGATGCAATCTTTGGAGCATTAAGTAATTTAGATTAATAAAAGGATGCATGGCTTTAAAAGGGAACTTGTTAGCCTAGGGGGTTGACTTAAATAGGTGAAAGGTAAAGCTACCAAGATTGCTAACTTCTAGGGCATATCTACAAGAGATTATCATAATGATACTAGCAATGCTTGATTTCAATTTTCTTATTATTTGGCCTATAAGTTTAACTAGCTTTTTATGCATTATGTCGGCACATTATCATAATAGGTTTTTCTTATGGACTCTTCCTATCGTTACTTGATGATGACTTTTGATTTTGAATATAAAAAAGTTTTCTAAGGATTTTAATGGTTTGATTTCATGGCTATGATTATTGTTCTATATTGTGGTTTCCTTGAAATTTTTCTTGTTTTAAAGGTTTATTATTGCTAAGTAAGGAGTGATTGATAACTTTAAGAGAGTGTTTGGTTCAAGGGATGTTTTTCATATTTCTAGAAATATTTCATAAGAATGTTACATTCTTATATTTGGTTCAAATTTTTTAAAAATTTACCCAAGAATGTAATATTCTCAGGAATGTTTTGAAGGCTAATTTTTTCATCAAACATTTCTATGGGAGGAGGTGGGTATCCCACATTCCTATCCCATGGGAATATTAATACTAAAGAAAAAAGATAATTTTACTCTCATTTTTCTATATCTTCATTTATAAATATATATATATATATATATATATATATATATATATATAAATAATAGTTTTAATTATTAATATAAATAATATATCATCCCTTTATTTTTAATAAAATAAATGAACACTTAATTTTTATTCTTATTTGCATGAAGAAAATGGATAAAAAAATATATTTAAAGATAAAATATGTGATTATTATATTTTAATTATTTAAAAATTTAATTTTTTTTATTTTTTTTCAATTTAAATTTAAAAGAAATTATTTCTCTCTTTCTCTTTTATTTTCTTTTCAAAGAAAACAAAAATTTTTTGTCAACAATGGAGAAATTACTTATTTATTTTATATAATTAATTATATGAAAATTCAAATTCTTAAAAATTTTAATATTTTATATATTAAATTATTTATTATATTTTAATCAAATATAATTTAAATTATTAATTTATTAAGTCTTTGAAAGTATTTATTCATATATTTTTAATTAAATCTATAATTTATTTTAATTTATAACAAAAAATTGATAAGAGTATTTTTGAAAAAAATAATAAGATTCTTAGGAATATAAATATGAACCAAATATGGGAATATAATATATTTATGAATATGAAAAAATATTTTCAAGAATATTTGTATTAAACTAAACATAAAAATCTTACATTTCCAGGAGTTACATGTCTGGAAATCACATTCTAGGGAATGTACACTTTTCTAAGAATGTAAGATTCTGTGAACTAAATGCCCCCTAAAAAGTTAATAGATAATTCTAAATATGATATATTTTTACTTAGATAAATACCAATGGAAAAAAGTCCTTAAGCTTTGTATGAATTTGCTAAAAATATGTTAAATATGACATGTTGATGGTAGGGTGAATATTTTGTGAAAAATCTAGTATTCCCACTTAATGGTTAACCACTGAGTGCCAAACGATCAATTTTTGGCTATTGGACCCTAAGAACTAATTAATGCAATTCTAGATATCTTGAATGTTGACATATGTATAATTTTGTTCATTTTTATCCCTCTATAAATTAAAGGTTGTTACATTTAAATGAGAAATAAGAAAATAATTAGAAATGAAAGTGAATGTTTATAATGCATGACATTTGCCCAAATTTATGAAAATAGTTATTCAAAATTTGTATGATTTATATAACATGGCGTACTAGTTTCACATCATCTTTAGTCAATTAAGTGACTCTAATGAAGCTAACCAAATTAGCTAATTATAACAGATGAAATATGCTTAATTAAGAATATTTTATCATATTGAATTAAGATGAAGGCTAAGTTAAGATAAGGATTATTTATCCCTTTAAGACAAAAAATTAACATAAAAACATATTTATGTGATATAATTGAAATTAACTAATTTGAGAATGAATTCTTTAGAAAAGGAAAGAATTGTTATGCCCATCTTAGAATTTTAACATTTTATTACGTAAAAGGAAAAGAAGTAAAATAGTTTATTTTAATAGGAGCAATTTGTGTATTTTAGTCTTTATGCTTTAGGACTAAGAGAATATGTTTTAAATAGAGGAAGTTAATTGGAAAATTGAGGGAAAGAGAACTTATTTAGTCAAATGAGTTCAAAATAAATATTTTTAATAAGTAAGGATTAAATTAAATAAATAAGCATAAAAAAGAGAAAGAATTAAGAAATTCATCTAGGGAAAATATATGTGAAATAAAAGAATTGAAAGTTGTGAGTGATTAAAAATGAGAAGGTGAGTGTAGAGGAGACTTTGAGCAAAGGATGAAAATGAAATTTTTTGTTAAATTCCTCATCTTAAACCCTATACTTCTCCTCTTGCCACCCTCTTCTTTCCTCCTTTTGCATTTTTAATAAATTATGAAGGAAGGAAGTAAGTTTTTGTTAAATTCCTTATACAATCAAGAAAAGATCCCTTAAACCATCATTAATCTTAAGTTTCCCCCCTTAAGTTTCCTTACATATTGATAAAGCTTAACTTTAAACTTTAAGAAGGCAAATTGGAACCCTAATGAGAAATTTTTAAAATTTTGAATGATTAAGGCCAAAGAGCAATGAATTCAACTGTACAAACCTTATTCACACTAGGTGAATGAACATCCTATCTCAAATTTCAAGAATATCATGGTTAAATTTAATTTAGAGAATTGAGGATTTTTATGGGTTTGTGATAAATAAGGTGTTTTATGTTGAATAATTTTTGTATAAATGATGGAAATGAACTAAAATGGGTTTCTTTAGTAAATATTGATGATTTGTACAAATAAATTGAGAAATAAATGTATAGGAAGGTATTTAAGACAAAATAAATAGTGTTTTTGCAATGAGAAAGTTTGTAGAAACTTAGTGCAATAGTTAACTACTGGACTTAAATAGTTAACTATTCAACTGGGCATTCGATTGTATTTTCATCCAAAAGCCAATAGTTAACATTATGTATCTAATGGTCAATCAATGTTCTTTATTGTCTAGAAGTGATGCCATAAGTTAATGTCCTAGTATTATAAGCCTAACATAATAGTAATATGGGTTTACATACAAAACAAGTTGACAATGTAAATGATGAATTCACTCCCCCAAATTATATATAAAAAAGTTATGGTTACAGTTAATAATAATATTAAATTATATTTCTTAACCCTAAAAATTTGGAATTAAACTCATAAATATCTATAAACATAGTTCAAAGACCATACTATCATAAACTTAAGATGATTTGGATATTATGTGGGAAATTGTGTTATATCATGATATCTTATTTACAATATGCTATAAATACTTATGGCCAAGTAAGAATGGCATGGTAGCTATGCTATTTGATATCATTCTATACAAATGGATTATAAGATGTAATAAACATGAGATCTATTATCCAAAGGACATGCATTGGGATATAAAAATTATGATGAGATATGTGAACATCAAATTCAGTAAACAGTTATAAAGGTATAAGGCAAACTCTAAAAGGATAAGGTTGAGTTTATGAAGGCATAAAAATGACCTAAGATTCAAAAGAAGGTTTACTTACTTTATGTTGATTTAATTAATAAATTGAATAAACAATATTGATATGAACATATTTGTATATACACGAGCAATGTTATGAATGATGACCTTATAACATAATGAATGTGCATATTTATTTGATAATGCTAATAAGTATAAAGGATTATTTATGATGATGATGATGATGATGATGATAAACCTAGTAAAAAATGATTATATCAAGTTGTGTTAATTCCAATAAAAATGCTATTGTGGTGATTTTTCTTAAGAGTATAGGTTATAAGAGGGTAAGTCTAATTGGTAAGCAATTTATTGAACTTTTATGATTTATTTGTACTTGAATGTTCATTTACTAAGCCCAAGATTACTATCCTATGTGTTGTGATTTTACTAATTACATGATAAAAATTCTCCACCACCTTTGAATAGAGCTTCTAAGAATTTTTGGTATAGCTTAGGTGACATCAAATAATGTATAATAGATGTTTATAGGTCATCATCTATATAGGATAAAAAAAGGTAGCAAGTTAGTAGTTATGTTTAGATCTTAAATAAGCATGGAATCATACTTCTTTTCCATTAATAATATCATTCCCTTGTGATTACATGAAAGGTCTCTTAAACCTTTCTTAAATATTAGATAAGTAGATTACAGATATGATTCAAATTAGTAGAAATCGGGTAATGGTTTCCACGCCGATCGCAACTACAGTTAGGTTGTTGTAATCATACAATTTACATTTTACATGATCAAAATTTCATGTAAGCTTATTATAAAATTAATTTTTTTACTATTTATACTACTTATAATCACTAATTATTATTGACTATCATCCACTATCATTGCCTCACATTTATGATTAAATACTATTGTAAATTATATTATAAATGTAATAATAACTATATACTTTATTTATTTAAAATTTTATAATAATAAATATTTATCATTGATACTTATCATTTCTTACCAAAATTAAAACCAAACTTGCTTAATATTGTACTAAAGGCAAGTTTAAATCATGCCTTAGGGAATAGAAACCAATTAAAGGAAGCAAAATGTAAAAATAAGGGATTTCAAAAATAGATTAAAATTCACAATGAAATAGAATTAAAATGGGGTAAAACAAAATATAAAAAGTCAATTCAAGGAATTTAATACTCTAAATATAAATTTATCATTGATATCAACAAGATTATCCCTATTTTAACTACTTAGTTATGGAATTACCTAGATGCCATACAATAACCCCCATTTAATATTGTAAATTAATCAACTAATTCTAATTAATTCAAGATTGATGCAAAATTGAACACCTAATTGCTATTGATTATAACTAAAAACAACTAACCTACACATTAGAATTAATTAGAAAATCATGTAACTACAAAATATCAAGAGCAATAAACTAATAGTTCTAATTAGCTAATCACCTAAAAGAATCATAGAACAAGAGTATAATAAAGAAGAAAGAGATAAATAAATTAAAAGAAAATTAAATTAAATCAAGTCTCAAAATCCAAACCAAGGTTAGGTGCTTAAACCCTTAAACTAATGTACAAGAATCAGCCACTCATAGTGGTTGCAAGAGAAAAACAAGGAAAAGAGTGTTTGCTATCTAAAGAGAATTGATATTTTTTAAGGCACAAAACCTGGTTAAAATTCATTTCCCAAGCTAGTAAACCTAATGCACCAATTAAGTATAACTCTTAGGGTTATAATAAATAGGACCTTGCATGAATTGGAAGCCTATAACCTAATATATAATTTTAATTATTAATGGTGTTTACCACAATAAATTTTTGTAACTTAACTTTTAACCTAAATTTGACTACCAATAGTGTAGTTTTACTAAATTCTAAATATGAAAGTTACTGGATTGGGTCTTATTTAGTTTTGGGCACTAATTTAACCTTAATTGGACTCTTGGAACTCTAAACATAACCCAAAAACTATACCAAACAAAAATAAAGGATTAACTTCATGATCAAATTTAACCTTCCATAATTTGAATTAGGCTTTGGCTAAAATATGAAAGTTTCACAACTTCCTTTTAACTTTCTAATGACATAAACATCATTTAATTTAAAACTCCAAAACTCAAGTTATAGTTGAAAATTTAAAATAGTGTAAAATTCCAATATCAACTGAAAAATTCAAAAACATTAGAAAATCATCACCCTGTCATACAACAAAACTAATTCTATTAAATTAAGCATATATAACACTCTAAAAGGAATAAAATAAGAGAAAATAATATAAACAATATCTTATATATCAAATTCTCCCACACTCAACCTTTTGCATGATCTTGAACTAACTTAACTTTATTGGAATAACTATTACAAACCACCATACATTAAAAACAAAAGACTAACCTTTCAGTAACTTTAAAATCATAAAATTAATAAGTAAGAAAATAGTTAAATTCATCAAGGATCATAACGTATTATGAATAAAAATCTTAAAACTCAAGATTAATTAACATAAGCAACTTTGTTCCAAAAAAGACAAATCAAGTTGCTAGACTTTCAAATAATTCTCTCTCTATCTCTCAAGCATTTAAAGTTGGTGTTTAACTTATATTGGTTTCATGAAAATGCCCTACCATAAGCTTACTTATCATTTAATTTTCATTACTCAAATCACATGCATAACAAAAATTAAAAGGATTTCACTGAAAGTTGTAATGTGACTAGGAAAAAGGGAAGGAAAAATAAAGATATGAAATGATGAAAAATTGAAAAAATTAATAGAGCACTTAAAACATAAAAATATAGACAAATTATAAATAACACAATTTTAACATAACACCTAACTTTTAATTCCAAACACTTATCAATTTCTTTCTTTTTCTTTTCTTTCTTCTTTTTTTCACTTTTCTTTTCTTTTCTCTTTCTTTTTTTTTCTCTATTTTTTATTTTTTTATTTTTCATTTTTCTTCTTCTTTTTAACCAAACCTTGAAATTTAATTGACGATTTTTCACAACTTACACATACATCCAATGCTTATTTAAGAACTTAGCTCACAAAGATTTCAAATGCTTTGCTAATTCTTAAAATTAGATAAAGATGCTCATTTTTCATTGTAAAATAAGTTAATGGGCTAATCAACAAATAAAAAGCAATTAGGCTAAAAAAGTTTTGATAAAGATAAAATTTCAATGATAGCCATTTGACATTAGCTTAAACAAAAAAAAAATGCCTTTATCATATTTATCTATGCATGTGCTAATGTAATTTCAAAAACAATCAAAGCAAGTTCTAGGGAGATAAATTTCATGGAAGAATATCTCATATAAAAAGGAAAAAAATAGCATAAATTTTCAACAGAAGGCTCTAAATCTCACAAGGTAAGTTATGTTGCTAAATTCATTCTACGAATTCAAAATTTATTACTACACCAATCAATTTCAAAATGCAAAATAATTTCATTTAATCCTACCATAAACTTATCAAGCTCTTATTAATTCCTACATGTAAAAAATGCAAAATCTTTATTAATAAAAAATAACTAAATAGACTTAAAGACTCCAAAAATAAGTAAAAAGCATATAGTAAAATGGCACAACTAAGTCGTACCCTTAGTGATCCCTTAATATTATCTTTTCTTAATAAATTCCTAACAATATTCATACAATTGTTAAATTATTTATGCAATGAAAATGAAAGAAACTAATGCAAACAGAATGTAAATGTAATAAAACAGAATGCTATAACAGTATGGATACAATATACTGTACGCTGTATAAAATTTATGTAAAACACAAAATGTAGAATTAAGGGGCTGTTTGCACAAAATTAAGCAATAGCAATAAACTAAACAAGCATAAAAAAAAAGTAAGGTAGAAGGTACACAGAAAGAACTCAATGTAGCAAAATAACTGATTTAAGAAATTAATGTACTCTATTTGGATTACCCATTAATTAATTAGGATTTAACCTTTTTCAATTAATTCTTCAATCTTGAATTACTCAAAATTCTTATCATAGTTCACAAATTCTATGTTAGATAATCATCTAGGATTTAATCAATTAGGATTAGTTAAATTAAGTAATTACTATAACCTCTAAAATAGATCAAAATTGATTTAATGATAGAATTAAGTTAAATTGAGAAATTAAACTAGAAATATCCAAATTAATCCCTCAACCCTCTTCCCCTTTATATAAAATTGTGATCATTAACCATAATTTCATATCAAAATAGCAAAGAAATAGAAATCAAAAGGGTGAATATCAATTATATCAAATCAACATTCAACACTAGTAAATAAAGGAAGAGAAAAATTAATTAAAAAAAGTCAATATTACAATTCATGATCTCATAATCCTTAAGAGAAAAGTCTTAACTCTTTGAATTAACTATGAATTTAAGGCTCCATTGATGAAAAACAAAGAGAGAACAAGAAGAAGGAGAGTGAAACTATTTGTTGAGTCTGTGCGTAAAGTTTGAATATTTAATGTGTTATCCCCTTTTATTTGATCGAATTAGCCTAAAACCCTATTAGACTTAGATTGAATGAATCTTAGGATTACAATAATAATTCCTTCTTAATTTTAGAAGCCTAAACCTATTTTTAACAAGACAATTAAATCCAATAATTATATTAGTAAATTCCCATAAGTTTGAATTCCAATATATTTTTTACCATAAAATCAATGTAATTTGAAAACTCATAAATATCAGAATTGTAGGTCTGTGTCTTGTGAGAATTTAGGAACTAGTTTTAGGTTAATTTGACTTTTGCAACTCCAGTTATGACCTAAAAATTGAGGCAGCCTCAGTTGGGATAAAGACATTACTTCAATTTTTCAACCACATATGACCTCCAAAATACCTGAACTAAGCTTGGGTTAAAACATAAAAGTTGTAGTTTTATTTTTAAGATTTCCAACAATATAAGATTTGCCTCAATCCAACATCTAGATATTAAAATATAGCTAAAAAATAAAAATAATGTCAAAATTCAGCATTTACCAAATACATTCACAATATTGTAAAATTACCCTAAAATTATAAAATAAGCTCTAATCAATGAAATTAAGCAAATATAATACCTAAGAGATATAAAATATGAGAAAATAAAATAATAAATATTTTTCTCATTAATAAGAAATCTTAGAAATCCCTCCCTTAGACTTAAATTTTACATTATTCTTAATATGAAGTATATGAATCAATTAGAAAGCTTATAGACAAGTAAAATAAAAGGAAAGAATAAGAGAATGTAAATTTGAATGCTTAGGTTGCCTCCTAAGAGGCGTCTTTTTAATGTTTTTAGCTACACTTGGCTACTTATCCTTAAGTGAAGTAAATTGCATCCTATAGTTAAACTTCTTTAACTTTTTGCTCCCAAAAACCTTCGGGAAATGGCCTAAGCTTATGGTTTTTAACCTTATTAACTTGTTTGTTTCTAGGCTTTAAATCCTAATTACATTATAAGGAAATACATTAGTAATAATATAAAGGCCATCCTAATAAGTTCAAAGCTTACTTTGCATTAACTTAAGCCTTGATTAGTATTCAAAACTTTTTGACCAACTATAAACTTTTTTCTACCAATCATCTTATCATGGAAGCTTTTGGTTCTTTACCTATAAATCTTAAAATTTTCATAAGCCTCAAGTCTCAACTTTTCCAATTCTTGCAATTTCAACTTTCATTCTCACCAACTTTATTGGAATCCATGTTACAACACTTTGTTACCGAATATGTCTTATGCTTAAGTTCTATGAGAAGATGACATGTTTTTATCAAAGAACAACTTATATAGGGACATCCTAATAGAAGTTTTATATATAGTCATATAAGCCTAAAGTAGATCATCAAGTTTGAAGATTCCAATCATTTTTATTTAGTCTCATAGTTTTCTCTAAGATAGATTTGATCTCTCTATTGGAAACTTTAGTTTACTTGTTAGTTTAGGATGGTATGGTGTAGAAATCTTATTAAAAAAAACAATATTTCTTTAGTATAACTTCAACTGATTAGTTCCAGAAGTGTGTACCCTAATGATTAGTTAATGCTTAAGGAATTCTAAACTTACTAAAGATGTTAAGCCTAATAAAATCCACAGCTTCTTTTAAGTCATTAGTCCTGTAGCCTTTACTTTTATTCACTTGGAAACATAACTAACAACATATAAAATTTAAATTAAACCAAAGGATAAAGGGAAGGGACCCACAAAATCAATGCTATATATATAAAAAAATCTTATAAAAAAGTAAAGTAATTTAAAGTATTTCAATATAGAGGGTTAAACCTCTTAACTATTAACATTGTTCATAAATTTTACAAAATTATAAGAATCATGGTATAAAATGGTTAATAGAAACTATAATCTAATACTTTCTAGCAGTATTTTTAGGTCTAAAATGACCTTCACAAGCATAATCATGACAAAAGGTAAAAGTAAATTGAAACTCAAAATTAAGAATCTTTTAATTACTTGATTGGAACAAAACTTGCATAAATAAGAATCATCCTATACATAATATTTAGCCTTAATCTTAAGCTTATTTTTCCCTGCTTTAATCATATTATTAGGAAAAGTTCTTCTAACTAAGTTAGCTTACCAAGGAACTTTACCTAGTAGCTTGAAAACCTGCTCATCTAAGAATGACGTTTAAAGTTGCAATGGATTTTCATCTTTGATTAATTTACTTAAATGCTTAACTACCAAATTCTTAGCTCATTTTTTCCTTTAATATCCAAATGAAATTCTTGCCAAAGAAGGATCCATTTGATAAGTTGAAGCTTTACTTCTTTCTTAGATAGTAAGTACTCTAAAGTTACATAATTAAAAAATACAACAACCTTAGAACTAAGTATGATTTAAAATTTTCCAAAGTAAAGATAATAACAAGAAGTTCTTCTCTAGTTGTTGAATAATTAAACTAAGTTGAGTCCAATATCCTCGAGGCATAGTAAATGACATGAGCTTACTTGCTAAATTTTTAGCCCAAGATTGATCTCATAACATAATTACTTGCATCACACATGATTTCAAAAGACAAAGTCTAATTAGGTGGTTAAACTATAGGAGTTATTATTAAAGGCTAGTTTAGTTTTTTAAAAGCTTCTTTGCATTGTTTATTAAATTTAAATGGCACATCTTTTTACAATAATTTAGAAAGGGTAAGGTTATTTTGGAGAAATCCCTTATAAGTTATGACAAAAACGTACATGGCTAAAAAAAGAATGAACTTCATACACACTTATTAGGTAAGTAAGTTGAAAATCAAATTAACTTTAGCCTTGTCAACCTTAATTCCATGAATAGATACAACATACCTTAAAACTATGTTTTGTTCTACCATAAAATCACATTTTTCAAAATTTAGAACAAGGTTAGTTTGAATGCATCTTTCAAGTACACTAGTTAAATTATCCAAACATGCATCAAAAGAATCATTATGAATAGTAAAATTTTTCATAGAAACATTAATGCATTCCTCTAAAAGATAAAAGAAAAATGCTTACTATGCACATTTGAAAGGTGCTTAGGGCATTGCAAAGTTCAAAAAACATCCTCTTGTAGGCAAATATGCCAAATGAACAAGTGAAGATTATCTTTTCTTAATCTTCTTATGCAATTAATATCTAAAAGTATCCAATATATCTATCTAGAAAATAGTGGTGAGATTTTCTAGTGAAATGCTCTAACATCCAATCAATGAAAGGTAAAAGAAAATGGTCTTTTCTTATTTAAGCATTCAAGTTATGATAATCTATGCAAACTCACCATCCACTTTGGATTCTAGTTGGAATGAGTTCATTATTTTGATTCTACACAACTATGACATAAAATATCTTTAGGACTACTTGAATGGGGCTTGCCCACATACTATTTGCTATAGGAAAGATAATTCCAACATTTAGTAGTTTTAGGACTTCTTTCTTGACTATATCTATCATGAAATAATTCAATCTTCTTTGTAAATCCCTAGTTAGTTTTGTTCCATCCTCCAACAAGATTATGTGCACACATATAGAAGGACTAATGCCTTTTACATCAAGAATCAATGGCCATTTTATGATCTTTATCACTTAGAGTAAATTTTATATTTTAATTAGAAGCCAAGTTTTTTGCTATAATGACTTGAAGCTCTTCTTTTTTCTCCCCAAAATGTATATTTTAGATATTTTGGTAAAGGTTTTAACTCTAAAATTAATGGTTTCTCAATGGAAGGTAACAACTTTTGGTTACGAAGGTAGAAATTCATTAGATTAATTTTTAGATAGGTTGTTATTTCGTTAAATTTTGGTGTTGTCTCTAATGTCTCTTTATATTGAATCCATTTTCAAAAGCCTTATGCATTAGTAAATTAACTAGATCAATGGAAAAGACAAAATGATCTTTAAAGGAATGCTTCAAGGCCTTAAAGATATTAAAATTTGATAATCTTTCCATCAAATTCTATAATCAATTGCCATTATGAATATTTATATTAGTTCTAGTTGTTTTCAAGAATGGACAATTAAGAATGATGGAGGTTGGATTGGTGATAATCTCATCTTCCATATTCAAAATGTAAAAATCTACAAGAAAAATTAAACTATTAACTTACACCAGATCGTCTTCAATTACTCTAGCTCGATATGCATTAAACCTACTTACAAGTTGAATAATCATATCAATTTCCTTCAAAAGTCTTAATCTCAATAAGGCATAAATGGATAGAGGCAAGACATTGATAGAAACTCTTAAATTCAAAATGGAATTCTCGAATCTAGAATTCCTTATCATGGAAGGAATGGTGAAAGTTCTAGGATCTTTTCATTTCTGGGCCTTTTTCTTTGAATGACAATAGATATATTTTCTCCTATAGAAATTTTCTCATTGCCTTTCAACCTCTTCTTTGTAGTACAAAACTCTTTCAAAAACTTGGCATACCTAGGAATTTTCTTAATTACATCTAGCAATGGAATGTTCACCTCTTCCTTCTTGAAAGTTTCTAAAATCTCCTTTTTCTTCTATTTTCTTAGCATTTGCAACTCTACTGGGACAAGGAAGTGGAATAGATGAAGCTACAAATTGTTTAGTAAGAAATTTACCTTTATTCAATTAGTTAAAACTTATAATTTTTAGTTTTTTTTTTGCACAATACTATTGGTTGGTGGAGTTTCTATCTATTTGTCATTTCTCAAGATGATAGCACTAGCATTTTCTCTAGGGTTAATGATAATTTGAGATGATAGTTTGCCATTGGAAATTTGCACATCTAATATGCTTATTGATATAACAAGTTAACTTATCTATTTTTTATGTTTTAATTGCTTACTTTAGTTTTTTAGCTAGAATTATTACACATTATTTTTGGTTTCTTGTTGTAATTAGATGGTATTAGTAGTTAAGGTTTTAACAAGATCTTCCAATGATGCTTTTGGTTTAGGTGTAGGATTAATCGGTGGTTTAGATAAGGTAAGAGGTTGATATCTATTTTATGTAATGAGGAATGAAGCTTGGCTAGAAGTGCTACCATATCTAAGGTTTAGATGGTCTCTCTAGGTAGGATTATATGAATGAGAAAAGGGGTCACTTTTGCATTAGAATTACCCTTGAAATTCTTTTATAACATTGGCTTGTTGAATGGAATCATCATCTTGCAAAGTTGGACACATATTAGTTGGATGCCTAGAATTAGAACAAATACCACATAAATTTGCTACTTTTGCTTAAGTCATGGCTATAGTTAGTTTTTCTAATAAGGAAGTTAAATATGCCAATTACCTTTCAACATTGGATGTGCTAACTTCATTAACTTTTTTTACTATAGATTTTCTTCTATTGCAAAATTGTTGAGAATTTACAACCATATTAGAAATCAAATCATAAGCAGTACCAAAGGTCTTATCAACCAATGCACCATAACTAGTAGTATCAATTATGCTTCTATCCATGGGTAAGAGTCCTTTATAAAAATACTAAATCAATAATAGGTATAGGATTTGGTGATGAAAGCAATTACAAAATCTCTTAAATCTTTCCTAATACTCATAGAGACTCTCTCCATTAAATTATTGAATGCCACATATCTTTTTGATATTTCTTACTTTAAAGGCAAGGAAGTGATTCTCTAGGAAAAGTTATTATGTAGTGATGTAGCCAAAGAAAAGGTAATAAAGTCAATCCTTGGCCAAGTCAGCTAGAAAGAAAGGAAAGGCTCTTAGTTTAATTTCTTATTTTGATATAGCTTGAGGCTTTAGCTATTGCATACTACATGAAACCTTATTAGGTGCTTATAAGGATTTTCCCTTGCAAGACCATAAAAAGTAGGAAATAAATGTATTAAACTAGATTTTGACTTAAAAAGAGCATTAAGATCATTATATTGAATATAAAAAGGTTGACAAGTAACATCAGGGGTAGCATGTTTTTTCAAAGTCTTGTTATTGTTATTACTAGCCATATTTTAAGAATCGAATATACAATTTCTTCTTAATTCACAGAAGGTTCTCTAAATTTTAGGATCAAAACTTAATATGACAGCATAAAAGGACCTAGTTATGTATTAAAGAAAACTGAACTAAGTAAAAAATAAAAATCACAAAAAGTAGATAAACTACTAAAATATTGGAAAAAAGAAAAATCCTCAAAAATAGCAAATGATGTTTTTTAGTTGAAATAGGTGATGACACCTAGGATAAGTAGGCATCTTACTTATAAGGCTAAAAAATCTTGGATCACTAAGTTTCATTCCCAAATTCCATTGTAAATTTCACTAATAAGTACCACTAAAAAGGCTTGAAAAACACCGAAAGCTAAAGAAAACAAGGTTAAGACAAGTAAAATTATCTATAAATTGCCTAACTACTCTTTAATAATTATGCCAAAAATTTGATGCACATTGTCTCACACTAAAATTTAAAACCAAACTTAACTATAGCAAGGAAATGTCTAAGTCGTACCTAAAGGAATAGAAGCTAATTAATGAAAGCAAAATGCAAAAATGTGGTGATTTAAAAAATAGATTAAAATGCATAATGAAATAGAATTAAAATGGAGTAAAATAGAATATAAAAACTCAGTTTAAGAAATTTCACACCCTAAATACAGATTTATTATTAACATCAACAAGATTATTTCTAATTCAACCACTTAGTTACAAAATTACTTAGATGCCTTACAAATTAATGACCTAAAATTAATTATCTCAAGATTGATGTCAATCTCTAATTAACTAGCAAAAATAATTAATTCACAGATAACCAAGAGTAAATCAACGATCTTACATGCGAGAAATTACTAATTTGTCCTATAATTCTTTTAGGTGATTATAATTTTACATGCAAGAATTAAGCACCCAATGCTACCAATTATGAATAAAAATAACTAACTCACACATGATAATTAATTCCAATCAATCATATAGCTATAGATTATCCATAGCAGTAAACTAATAGTCCTAATTAGCTAATTACCCAAAATAACCATAAAATAAAGATAGAATAAAGAAGCAAGAGATAGATGAATAAGAAGCAAATTAAATTAAATTAAGTCAAGTCTTAAAATCCAAACCAAGGTTAGAGTGCTTATACTCTTGAACTGATGTAGAAAAATTAGCCATTTATGGTGGTTGTAATGGAAAAACAAGGAGAAGAGTGTTTAATATCTATAAAGAATTAATGCCGTTGAAGGCATAAAACCTAGTTATATCTAATTTCTCTACCTAGAAAACCTAATGGGTTAAGTAAATATGTCTCTTAGTGCTCTTAGTGCTACAAAAATGAGGCCTTTCATAAATTGAAAGTTTATAACCTAATTCACAATTTAAATTATTAACTATATTTGTTGTAGTAAATTTTTGTAACTCAATTTCCAACCCAAGTTTAATGACCAAAATGGCACTATTTGCTAAATTTCAAACATGAAAGTTGTTAGATCTTGTTTTATTTAACTTTAGGTACTAGTTTTACTTCAATTGGACTTCTAGAGGTCCAAATATAGGTTAAAAATTGTGACTAGGTTGGTTTGGATAAAAATAAAGCATCAAATTTGACCTTCCAAACATCTAAACTAGTTTCAACCAAAACATAAATGCTTTAAAATTTTCTCTTAGCTTTCTAATGACATAAAGATAACCCAATTTGTACTTCTAGAACTCAAGTTATAGTAAAAAAATTTTGAAATAATGTAAAATTCTACCATTAACCAAATGATTCAAAAATATTAGCAAATCATTACCCAATCACATAATAAGAGCAATTCTATTAAATTAATACGTGACACTCTAAAAGATATAAGATAAGAAAATTAATATAAATAATATTTCGAACATCAATCATTATTCTTTTTAGTAATTTTAATAATTATAAATACTTCAGTAGTTGTACAATTAAACAAATAAACACCGATCATAAGTGTTTTAAAGTGTGTATGCAAGTGTAACCCAACTTCTTGGAAACATCACTTATAGTAAAAAACTTGTACAAAAATCTCTTATAATATAAACTCTTTTTAAATAGTTCATCTTAATGGAATTACTAAATTATAAACTCATTTATTTATTATACTAAATATACTTTATATATTTTGTTAGATTGAAATCTTTTTGGCATTTATATCATAAAATTAACATTTTGATTAAAAATATCAGGCATATGGGAGGAGAGATTTGACTTTTAACACGCTGGTATGTGCAACATGCATGTGCTAGTCTACGGTTAAAATTAATATTCAATTGTTTTCATTTTTGTCCGAACTTTGGTAGTTTAATTTGTAATATTTTCAAAATTTAAGGATATAACTTATTGGTTTTTAAAGTTTAAGGTCTAATATTCGTAAGTTAAAAATTTTAACTTTTTCTAATTTAAATTTTTTAATTTTAGTCCCTGTAAAATTTTAATTAATATAATTTTGTTCCAATCTCTAAAATACTGATTGAAATGCCTATTTTTATATATATCAACAATCATTTTTAAGGTGGCCGCTAAGTAATATTAATGTATTATGTATCTTTGCATGGAATTTAAGGAAGATTGAATTTTTATTTTTATTTCTTAAGAAGAGTAAAAACAAAGCAAAACTAACCCGAGCAAACTCAGGAGGATTGAAATGAGTTGGCAATTATTTGGCACAAATTAAGGATCAGGTTTTAATTGTCGTAGAAAGGATCTTTTATTCGAATAGCATTATTTATTTGTATTTTATTTATTAAAATATTAAAAAATAAAAAATATATTTAATTAATATTAAATATAAAAAATATGGTAAAAATATATATTATTTAGAAAAAAGTTGTTTTCCTTATTATTCTTCTAATTCTAGTGCTTTGTATACTTTAAATAGTATGAAATTCCTTTACTCATGCATAACTAAATGAGATTTTTCATCCAAGAAAATCTTTCAATAAAATAAAAGATAATTTTAAAGCTTCTATATAAAGATAGAGAAGGTTAAAATATTCTTAATCTCCGTAAAAAGTTATTAATTATTATCATTTTTTAATGATACATCATCTTGTTGATAATGTAAAAATTTTTTATACCAACAATCCATTGAGTTCAAATATTTATAAAATAATTAAAAAAATTATTTCTTCTATTTTTTCCTCAAAAGAAAAGTAAAAATTGAGACGACCAGTATTAATTATTTTTTCTAAGTGTTATCATAAAAATATTTTTTTGCAACAGAATGTTGTTATTGTTCAAAGAGTATATCCATAACTACAATTCTATTAAAATATTAGTGATTTCAAGAATTCTTATCTTCTTTATTCGTTACAAATTGAAACTTTTCTACAATAAATTTAAAATTTTTAAAATAAAATAATAATCTTACACCATTAAACTAATCAGATAAATAATATTCTTCCTAAGTCATTGTTGCGTAAGAATATTGAGATAAATATAATGTCGGGGGTGACGTGTGATCATAAAGTGGTGGATCTATTTATTAGTCGCCCATAACGTATGTCACGGGTTGTCATCATTAGGCCTTCCATTAATTATTAATTAATATTGGGAATGGGATAAGATGGCGATTTGAGGTTCGACGCTGCATTATCCTGAAATTGGAAATGGCGAAGTTCTCCCGCAAAATCCAAAACTAGTGCTCTGGTACTCTCTTACGCTCCGTTGTCTAATTTGGTAATTACACATTAATCAAGTAATCGCACACGCTATAGCCTGTAATAACCCTACTCTTTATCAATAGCGATGAAACTCCACGTGATGTGGACTTGGAGTAAAACTCCATTTTAAGCCCGTGCTACTTTTTATCATTTTATTTTTAAATAAATTTATTATTAAAATAATATTTAATATTAAATAAAATAATATTTTGTTTTATTTTATTTTATTTTATTTATAATTTTTATTTTAATTACATTAATATTATTATAAAATTAATTCAATTTAACAAAAATTTTATCAAAATTTATTTTATTTGATTTAAAAAATCTAGTATATCTTATAACCCTATTGTCTAATTTTCAAACAGTTATGAAATCCTATGTGATATAGATTTGGCATAAAACATCTTACTCCTTTTTACCATTTCATTTTTTATTAAGTTTATTTTTAAAATAATATTTAAATTTAATTAAAATGAAATCTCATTTCATTTATGATTCTTTTTTAATTATATTTATGTTATAATAAAATCCATTAAATTTAATAAGAATTTCATTAAAATTTATTTTATTTAGTTTAAAACATATATTATATAAAAGATTTATTCTTTTTTTAATATTATATTTTCTACACTACTATTAAAATATATTTTTTAATTGAATTCTATGTATTTTCAATACATTCCAAATAAAATAATTTATTTGTAAATAAATTAAAATTATTTATATATAGAGTATATAAAAGTAACATTCAAAATTGTCACATTTCAATTCATGAGCAAAGAAAGGTTCCAAAGAAGCCATGTGCAAGGGTGCTTAACAAGTTTCATAGACCAATTTCAGGTGAAAGCTCACATAAGCTCAATTTGCTAAGGTTCACATTCTAAGTGAGCTTGTTTTGAATGGCTTGATCTGTATTGCAAACTTGCTGAATTAACTTATTTTACTTTAAAAAGCCAATTGGTCTATAGTTTATGTAGACTTGATCGATATGAACTTAACTCATTTAAGCCTTTTTCTTTATGAACTTATTTTTACTGAGCTTGATCTATAAAAAATTTATAAGCCAATCTATTAAGTTTGCAGGTGCAAGGCCTATCAAACACCCTTAACCACATGATAAAATAGGTGATAACAAATGTAATTAAATATCAATATTAATATCATGCAGTAAAATATGTTACATCAAATGTAAATAGTAAAATAATAATATTAATAATAGAGGTAAATAGTTAGGAGAAAATTTATCTTTTTAAAGTTTAAATAAAATCTGATTAATAATAATATGAATTGATTAAATATTAGAATAATTAGCATGTTATAATAGTTTGATATCTTTTCTCAAATTATTTTGTCAATAAACAAATCTACATTAATTTGCATAACTTTTCAAATTACTTTAAATCGCATTATTGAAACAAACAAATTATTAACCTATAAATAGTATAAAAATAGTGTATAATGTAAAACATTAAAGTAAAATTAATAAAAAATTTTGATTTCTACTATTTTATTTAAAATTTTTAATTTCTAAACATAGAAATAATATATTAATTCATCATAAATTGAACTAATTTCATTTTTTAAAATATAGAATTTATGAAAAATATTAAATTCATATTTATAAATTGTAAAAATTAAATATCAATTTATAAAAAATATATAATTTAGTGATTTTGATGTTTTTATTCAATTCACTTTTATTATTAATTAAATATTGTGATTAGTATATGATTGAAAATGAAGGTTAATGACTAGAAATTGAAAATAAAATATCTTTTATTGTATAGGTTTCTAAATATTCATTTAAAAAACTTCTAGACATACAATCAGTTTTCAAACCTTTCAATCATTTGAATAATTAAAAAAATTTATTATCAATTAAAAATATTTTAAATATTCAATTAATTTTCATAATCAATTGTATTGTAATGATTAAATATTATATGAAATGCAAATAAAAAACTTAACTGAACATTAATTTATAATTGTAGTAATAACTTTTTCGGTATTAAATATATATATAGAAATGAATGATCTGAATATTTAGTAAATTAATTGGTATATGCCAACGATTGGACTGTGATCTTAAATATTAATTACATAAATAATTTTTTTATTTTACGCATAAACATATGTAATAATTTGTGTAATTCTTTAAAAGCGTATGAGTAATTTACATATTAGTGACATATGCTAATTTAGTCAATTAAAGGCATCATAAAATCTTTTGCCTCACGAATGGTGTTTATAATCAAGTTAAAAAATTTTATTTTTTAAAATATTCTTCCTAAATTATTTTTTATTATGAAAATATAAATAATTGATAGTGTAATTAAATATATTACAACCATAAAATTAAATAATATATAATTACAAAATATGCTAATCAATTATAAAGGTCAATTATTCTCAAAAATATTAAAGCCAAATTCTGATTGGCTTTTAAATTGCCGATAAATTCATTTTGTCAAATTTTTTATTATTGATTGATTGACTTTAACTTCTGATCATTTTATTGAATTTTTCACCTTTAATATTGATTTTTTTAATTAAAAATCAAAAAATTCATTCTATAAAAATGTATATTAATTTTTGTGTCAATTAAATTAATGTAGTTTTAACTATTAATTTTCTTACCATCACATTGGCAAATAAAAAAAAAAAGAACAAACATTACATAATAAAGTTGTAATGAATAATTACCAAAAAATTGTAATAATTAATGATAAAAAAAATTTAAATGATTTTTAATGTATCTTAGTCTCCAACGATTTCATCTAACAATTTTAATGTGAGATCCATTTGCAAATAAATGAAAATTGTTAAATTGTTTGTGTTATAAAAATTAAATATTTTCTTACCTTTAAAAGATATTTCATTATAAAAAAGAGTGTCATTAAATATTTGGTATAATTATAACAATAATTCTAATTTATTTAAAATATCTTTCTCAAAATTATGTTTCATTGTGAAAATATAAATAGTTGATACCACAAGCAAATTTATTACATCAACAATCTACTTTATAATTTTATTCATTTACGAAAGGGTGTAACTATGAACTCACATGGAATAATCAACTTCAATCAAAGTTTGCACTGTCCTATTATAGTACATTTGAAGGATTTATATGCTGAATGAACCTCCATCCATTGAATTTGTACTTGTTGATAACAAGCGATTATTCTCATGTATATATTCTTTTTGGTTAATTTAGAATTATATGCTCAACATATTCTACAATTTATTTTATACAATAGTTATTAATATTTACCTATTTTCTTCATATCATAATTTTTTTATGATGTATGCTTTGAGGAAACAAATGGGAAATAAATTGAATTCATTTATAAAATATTTTTAAGTTGGATTTTGGACTTATGAGTTTTTATTATTATCCAACTTATTTGGGTTTGAAAATAAATGGATTACGTTTATTAAAACTTTATGGACTTTGGGTCATCATACTTTCATATTTGCAAAAGCCTAATTGGCTTCTTGAAAGTATATTTTCTCATGTGACAAAAATGCTTTATAATTTTTCATTTATTTTCTATTTTTAAAAATTCTAAACTTGCATACCAAGTAATAATCTTATTGACTATAATATAATATTTATTTTTCAAAGGAAAAATGACAAGATCTAATAGCCAATATTTATTAGTCATTTTGAGACTTTGATTGGTTAAGAGGAAAAAATCAAAACATCAGGAAATTTCAAATTTTAAAATAGCCTAAAATATGCTAAAATTAATATTTAATTATAGAGACTATCATAACAATCTTTTTATAATTGTGTGAATAATTTTGGATGGTACATATATAGTATAAGTCAACTAGATCAATTTTCTAAAAGAAAGTGCAATTTCGATGAAATAGCAGTATGGTTGCTATCATGGGTGAAAAACTGAGAAAAAGTGAAAAAGTAGCTAAAAATCTAACATACACAATACTTATATGATATTTTTAGATTATCTGATATCTTAGGAAGCTTCTAAGGCAAGCCAACATTTTATAAAGCCATTTTTCAAATTTCAAATCTTTGGTGCTTAAAGGATGCTTGGAGCTAAAATTTTAAATTTCAAACTTAGAGCCTAAATTCAAACTTAAAGCCAAAAGACAACTTGGAATCTAATTTGGTTTCTCTATATAAATAGGTTACATACATATGAAGATGAAATAAGAAAATATAGAAGAAATAAAGGCCTTACACTACAACTTGCAAATTCTCTCTATGTTTTATTTTAGAAAAATCTTAGTTCTCATATTCTTCTCACTCTAGAGCTAAAACTTACATATCCACCTCAAAAGTGTTAGTGAGTGAAAATTTTCTGTGAGAAAAATCCTTCTTATATCTTGAAATCCTAATGGAGATTATGTGAATCTTGTAAAGTTAGGTGGTAATTAAAATCTTACAAGAGATCAGTGAATATTGTAAAGTTAGATGATTGTGAAAATCCTAGCATAGATTGGAAGTATCTTGTAAAGTTAGGTGTTGTAACTTCTTGAAAAGTTAATGGATGCTTCAAATAATACTATTTGAAAATCCTAGTATAGATTGGAAGTATCTTGTAAAGTTAGGTGTTGTAACTTCTTGAAAAGTTAGTGGATACTTTAAATAATACTATTTGAAAATCCTAGTATAGATTGGAAGTATCTTGTAAAGCTATGTATTATAACTTCTTGAAAAGTTAGTGGATACTTCAAATAATACTTGATAGCTTGAGAAAAGAGGATTAGACTTGGTACCTTAAGAAAAGAAGAGTAGACCTAAAAGTTGTTCTTTTTGAAAAACCAAACCTTTATAAAAAAATTTTATGTTCTTCTCTTTACTTCTTTATTTGAATCTTATTTTGAAAATTGCATTGCATCTTGGAAAAGGAAGCTACATGATTTTCTACATCATATTATGTAAGGAAACAATCTTTTGAATTATTTTTAGAAAATATTTTCAATCATTATTTAATATTTCATATTTTTGAAACTATATATTCATAAAATTTCACGAACTCTTTTATTATACTTCACAAATTTATTAAATCAACATCATAATTGTTAAATTATAAATATTTTGTTAAAAGTCAATTCACCCTCTCTTAACTTATAAGCTCTATCAATTAGTATTCAAGCTTGGTCTAACATTTTTAATGTCTAACAACTTTGTGAGTAAAGATCTTGTAGGTAATAGGGCTTTTTAGCTAAAATTATGGACTAAAAGGACATTCTACAATTAGATCTCCACTTTTTAATAGTGCAAATTATGACTACTAAAAGTTTAAAATGATGATCTACATTAAATCTACTAACATTAAAATATAGAAAGTTATTAAGGAAGGCTATGAAGCACCTATAAAGATGGAAAGAGAAATAAAAGTATTTAAGTTAGAAGATAAATGGATGAAAGCTTATTACAAGAACGAAGCAGCACATGCAAAAGCAATAAATGCCATTATATGTGCCATAACTCTTAGCGAGTTTAAAAATATATCTAAATGTACTTTTGTAAAATCAATGTGGAATAAACGTGAGGTGACCTATGAAAGCCTTAATCAAGTAAAAGAAATTAGAATCAATATGCTTGAATATGAATATGAAATATTCAAGATGGAAAAAAATAAAAAGATAGAGCCTATGTTTGAAAAGTTCTCAACCATCATTAATAATCTTCATGCATTAGGAAGAATCATTATCAATGGAGAACTTATAATGAAAATCTTGAGTACTTTTCCAAGATCATGGCAATCTAAAGTAGATGTCATATAAGAAAGAAATAATCTTTCTACTCTTACATATGATGAGCAAAGAGAAAAACCCTTAGCATATGAAAAAGAATATATGAGAAAAGATCAAGAAAAGAAAATGAAAAAGATATCATTTAAAACATCCTCACAAAAAGATAATAAATATGAGGATAATCTTGATCAAGAAATAAAAGAACAAGAAGATGAGTTAGCTTTTTTAGCAAAAATATTTTTTAGAATGTATAAAAAAAAAGATAGTTTTAAGCCTAGAACACTTTGAAAAGGAGAAGAAAATAAAGAATCAAGCAACCAACTTTTGATTTTCTTTGAATATAAAATGTTAGGACATAAGAAAAGTGAGTGTCCAAAATTAAAGAAAAAGCCTCCAAAGAAGTCAACTAAGAAGAAGGCTATGATAGCAACATGGGATGATGAACGTATATCCTCTAAAAAAGAACTTGAAAATGAAGAAGAAGAAGAAGAAGTAGAAGATATTACCAACTATTGCTTTATGACTAGAAGTGAAAAAGACAATGAGATAAGTAATGATGGAAGATTTTCACAAAGTCTTGACTAAATATTTTTCTTTGGAAGAACAAAACAAAGCTTTAATAAAGGAAAATAATTTTCTCAAAAAGGAAAAATATTTTTTAAAATTTTTTGAAACTAAAAATCAAATTTTAACAAATGATTTGAAATTTTTGAAAAATAAAAATGAAACTTTTAAAAAGGAAAAAATAAGTTTTAGAAAATAATCTTGAATGTTTAACAAAATTAGTTGAAAAACTAGAAAAAAAAAATTAAGGTTTATTAAAAGAAAATGATCTTTCAAAGAAAGAAAAATAAGCTTTAGAAAATAATCTTAAAGTTTTGAAAGTCGAAAGTTATAAAATAAGATCTAAGTTAGAGCATAAATTTTTAAATTTGAAAAAGAAAAAATGTTTCTTTAAAAAGAAAAATAAATATTCTAATAAATGATCTTGCAAAGTTTATCAATGGAAAAAATAATTTGAATACTCTTTTGAGAATTCAAAAATATTCTTTGGAAAAAGAAAGATTAGGATATCTTCACTCATATTGTAATAAACCTTATAAAAACTTCTTTGTGAAACCTTCTCATCATCGAGTTCATATGTGACTTGCAATTATTACAGAGATAAAGGTCATATTATTACTTTTTATTATTTAAAAAAAGAATGCTTATAAAGAAAAATTAATATTGAATGCTTGATAAATAAAATGATAAAAAGGTATTAACTAACTTTCAAGGACTAAAAAAGATTTGGATACCTAAGAAAAATTAATTTCTTGTTGTAGGTGTGTCTTAAATCTATAATAAAAAAGGATGAATAGTTTCTTGATAGTGGATGCTCAAGATATATGACCAAAGATTGAAGCAAGTTCCCATTACTCAAAACCACAAATGACGAATTTATCATACTTGGAGATAACACAAAAAGTAAAATTATCAATATAGGTAAGATATGTATGGGTCTTACTTTTATTGATAATTTTAGTTCGGTCAATGGCTTTAAGCATAATCTTCTAAGTATTAGCCAACTTTGTGATAAAGGTTATAAAGTGATTTTTGAATCATCACACTACTTTATTCAGCATAAAAAAGAAAACAAAATTTGTTTTGTTGGAAAAAGAATTAATAATGTCAATGTTCTAAATATGTAAGAAATTTCTTTAAACTCTTTAAAATATCTTGCATTAACAAGTGATAAAAGTTAGCTATGGCATAGAAAACTTGGTCATGTTAATATGCATCTTATTCCAAATCTTTTAAAGAAGGACTTAGTGATAGGTCTTCCAAAAATAAGTTTTGAAAAATACCATACATGTGACACATGTCAATAAGGCAAGCAAGTAAAGTCATCTTTTCAACCAATAAATATGGTTTCAACTTCTAGACCACTAGAGCTTTTATATATGGATTTGTTTGGTCTTACTAAAACATTAAGCCTTAGAAGAAAAAGGTATGACTTAGTAATTATTGATAATTTCTCTAGATTTACCTAGGTATATTTCCTTACACATAAAGATGATACTTTTGAAATATTTGAGAAATTTTGCAAAAAATTTCAAAATAAAAAAAAAATTTGCATTACAAACATTAGAAGTGATCATGGTAGTGAATTTGAAAATCAAAAGTTTGAAAACTTTTGTAATGAAAATAGTATTGGTTATAAATTTTCTTATCCTAGAACTCTCCAATAAAAGAGGGTGGTAGAAAAGAAGAATAGGACATTACAAGATAAGGCTAGAACCATACTTTGTGAAAATAACTTATTAAAATATTTTTGGGTTGAAGCTATTAATACATCATGTTGTATTTCAAATAGATACTTTGTAAGACCTATTTTAATGAAAACACCATATGAGTTATGGATGAATAGAAAATCTAACATTAGTTATTTCCATGCCTTTAGATGTAAATGTTTCATTTTAAATAATGGAAAAGGCAATCTTCCAAAATTTGAGTTAAGAAGTGATGAAGGAATTTTTGTTGGATATTCTTATATAAGTAAAGCTTATAAAGTATACAATAAAATAACCTTTACTATTGAAGGATCTATGGACATTATTTTTTATGAATTTAATGCATCTTCCTTAAGAAAGCAAGCTAATGAGGAAGAAAAAGTAATCTCAAAAGAGTAAAAGTTTAAAGATCAAATAGAAATAGCCAAAGAAAACTAATCTGAGACTTGTTTCTTGAGAGAGCAAGAAGACTGCTATCTTGAGCAGAATACTAAAAAAGAATAGGATGGTTGCTATCTAGAATAGAATGACAAAGCTTTAAATAATCTAATGAAAGAATAACAATATACACCTTAAATGAGTAAAGGAAATCTACCAAGAGAATGGAGAAATCATCCAAGCCATTGAAATGAATTTATTATTAATGTTCTATCTCAAGGTATGAGAACTAGATCCTCTTTTAAAAATAAAGCTAACTCGGTTTTAGTATCACATATATAATCCAATAATGTACAAGATGCTCTAAATGATGAAAGTTAGGTCAAAGCCATGAAAGAGGAATTATACCAATTTGAGAAAAATGAAGTATAGAAGCTTGTACCATAACCTTCAAATCATCTAGTTATTGAAACTAAATAAGTATTTAGAAATAAATTAGATGAATTCGATAAAATGAGAAGAAACAAAGTAAGGTTAGTAGCCTAAGGATATAATCAACAAGAAGGTATTGATTATAATGAAACTTATGCACTAGTAGCAAGACTCAAATCTATAAGATTGTTATTATCTTTTGCTTGCTTTAAAAATTTTAAAACAACCTCTTAGATTGAAGACAAAGAAAAACTAACTTATATTTTTAGACTTACTAAAGCCCTCTATGGATTAAAATAAGTTCTAAGAGCTTGGTATGAGAGGCTTAGTAAATTTTTTATTACAAATGATTTTTCAAGAGATAAAGTTAATATTACTATATTTATCAAAACCATTGAGCATAATATACTAATTGTCCAAATTTATGTTGATAATATTATCTTTGGTTCTACTAATGACCTTTTATGTAAAAAAATTTCTAATCTAATGAAAGATGAATTCAAAATGAGCCTGATAGGAGAACTCATAATTTTCCTTGGACTACAAATAAAGCAAACAAATGAAGGAATATTCATAAATCAAGCAAAATATACATGCAAGCTTCTAAAGAAATTTGAGATGGAAAATACAAAAGCCATTAGTACACCTATGAATTCATCCATAAAATTGGACAAAAATGAAAATGATAAGATAATTGATGAAAATGGATATAGAGGTATGATTGTTTCGCTTTTTTACATAACCATAGGTAGACCTGATATTATGTTTAGCATTTGTATATGTGCTAGATATCAAACAAATCCTAAAAAATCTCATTTATATGCTATTAAAAGAATTTTTAGATATCTACTACGAATTAAGAACTATAGCCTTTGGTATCCTAAGAATAATTCCTTAGATCTAGTTAGATATTCAGCTGCTAACTTTCGAGGATGCAAGTTAGATAGAAAAAGTACTAGTGGAGTATATTAATTTTTGGCATAAAGAATTGTATCATGACATGGCAAAAAGCAAGGTTCAATTGCCTTATCAATAATAAAATAGAATATATAGCAGTAGGAAGCTATTGCATACAAATTCTATAGATGAAAAGATAATTTAAAGATTACAGTATGAAATTCTCATCCATACTAATCTTTTATGATAATATAAATGCTATAAATTTAATGAAAAATCCTATTCAACACTCACAAATAAGGCACATTGAAATTAAATACCATTTCATAAGAGATCACGTGCTTTAAGGAGATATCCTACTTATATTTACAAATAGTGAAAATTAATTAGTAGATATCTTTATTAAACTCTCACATGAAGATAGGTTTTGTCATATTAAAAAGGAACTTGGTATGATTAGTTTTGATTGAATTGCTTTATATGTACCTATGTGACATGTCATGCATCATTTCTTAGAAATAGGTTTAGATTAGTAAGGAAATAAGTTTAGGGTTGCAAGATAGCAAGGTCGTTGCTATTTTAGGCTTTTGGAAAGTTTAAAAATTTGAAAATAAAAAATTTTGAATTTTCTGGATTGTATCAAATGATAACTCTAATGCCGAAAGGCGATTCCCACCAAAGTTACTATTATATATTATCTCTTTTTGTACTTGAAAGTAATTTTATTAACCTTATAAAATAAAGTCAACATTTTAATACAAAATTAAATTGCGTTTTAACTATTTAATCATCTATTTTTCTACCAACTACTCTTATGAAAAGATTTAATGAAATCTTAGGTTGCACTTGTTGAATTTAATTTTTCTAAAGAAATAAAATCTATTTCATCAAATTCCTGAAGCAAGTTAGTTTGTCTTCTTTGCTCCAACCCATAAAACCATTTCATTTCTCTACTCTCTATTAACAAAGCTTATAATCTCTAACCTAGATTTCAAAAAGTCTTCTAATTGAGAAACCTTTCAATTGGATTTTAATAACTCTATCTTTTTTCTAGATACTTATTTTAGTACTATCTATATTTCTCTTTGATAAACCTTTACTCTGTCAATAGCACAATCCATAATTTTTACTTAAAATGATTTGAAAGATGTATTCATAGCTAGCAAATATGACAATGATTTTGAAATAAGAAGGTTTGTGAAACCTAGAAGAATTGATATTCAGTCCCTAGAAATTGAAAGGGTAAAATGTTTTAGATAGTTGAAGGAAATACAGTGGGAGGACTTCATGAAAATAGACAAACTAGTACATGAATAACATACAAAGCTCTTCTATGCTAATGTTGAGCCTTTAGAGAATGGTGAAGGGTTGCAAATTTATGTTAATGAAGAAGAACAAAAAGTCAGTGTGGGGTTGATAAACTATTTGCTAGGTTCCCCTAATAGAGGAGCCAAATTAAACCTAAGCAGAACCATTAAGGATGAAAATGGATTCAACTTTAGGAGATGGGTACAAAAGTTAGGAAGTAAAAATGCTAACAAGGTTCTTCTGGCAAAACCAACTGATAATAAATTGCAAGGTTCTATACTACTACATTTGCAATGTCCTATGCCCTAGAGGAGGTTCTATAAGCAATGTAAGTAATTTTGAAGCCTTTCTATTATGGACCATAAAGACCAAGTTTAAAATTAATTTAGGGTATCTGATAACTAGATAAATTCTATCTATTAAGTCTTGAGCTAATGCACATACAGGATATGATATGGTGATTACCAAAATCCTAAAATATTTTGAAGTATATTTATCTAGGGAAAAAGGACAAGGAATTTTTAGAGGTAATGTGATGAATGATAGCTGGCTTAAAATACTAGCATTTAGTAAAGAATATGAACTTCCTGCTAAGATGAATAGAAATAAACTTAAAAAATTATTTGACTAAAGTTCATGGAGTTTGAAAGTTAAAGAAAAAATCTTTAGAAGAAGTGGAAGAAAGAAGGATAAAGAAGAAATAGATAGCTCCTTTCAAGCACCTACTGAGGGAATAAACATCAGAGAAAGGAAAAGTTCAAGGAGAAATAAATTTGATAAAAGGAAGTCTCACAAAGGGAAGGGAAAAAGAGAATTAGAAGAAGATCCTAAAGAAGTAGAAGCTAGAGAAATGAAAAGAGTTGTCAAAGTTTTAAAAACTATAAAGTTAGGAAGTAGTAGTGATAAGAAAGAAGAAGAGGAAATAAGTGGAGAAAAAAGAAAATGTAGTAAAGTAAGAGAAGTTGGCTTTATAATTAACTACTGCGAAACAAAAGTAAGAAAACCAAAAGCCAAAGAAATCATTGAGCTAGCATTAGACTTTGAGAAAATAGAAACATTCATGATGAATCTGATATTGAGCTTATAGATGAAGAATATACAAATAGATTGCTGAATATTAAGATTGAAATTGCCACAACTAGGAAGAGGTAACTAGAAAAAGAAATCAAAAAGTTAAAAGAAAAGCTCAATATAGTGGACATTAAAGAAGAAACAGAAGAAGAAGAGGAAAAAATTCAGATAGGAGAAAAGGAAAAAATAGATGAAGAAGAAAAGAAAGGAAAGGAAGAGGAATAGCTTGTTAACAATTAGGAAAGTGAAATATGGTATGAATCACTAACTAACATAAAGGAGGAAGATGAAATGGAAAGACCTGACTTGGGAGCTAATATAAATTTTGGTGGACATAAGGAACATATGGACATTAAAGCAAAATCATCTCCGAAATCTAGTACAATTCCAGAATCAAAGGGTAGCAGTAGTCCACCTCTAATTTCCTTTGGATTACAGCCTCTGCAATTATACTTCAATTATTGAACCTCTCGAGTACCATCATCACTTAAAGATACCTTCCTAATCTCTAACCTAATTGAGCTATACTTTAGGGAAATTGGAAAACCATAAACTCCAATCCAATGCACCCTATGCCTAATAGTCACTAAGTTCTTACAACTCAAGATAATGACCTAAGATAATGGACCATCTAGGTTGAACAGTCAAACCAAATTAATTTAGCCCTACCATACACCTTAACCATTCTTGATCATATTATTCCTAGCCTTGCTGAAGCAACACTTGTTGAACCATTACTTGCTAAAACACTAACCACTGAAGGACCATAACTAGTTAAAGACAAAACCAAAGCCACTCCATTTAAACCTCAATCTTTTCCATCATATTCTAACTAACCTCATTTTGACCCTTTTACTTTCTTTGCCAACCCTATGGAGGCATTTAGTTCATAGAATCTTATATTTTCGAGAAAGTGCACATTCCCAAGAATGTGATTCCTAGGTATGTGATTCTTGAAATTTCTAAAAATGTAAGATTTTTATATTTAGTTCAATATATATATTCTTGAAAATATATTTTCACATTCTCAAATATATTATATTCCTATGTTTGGTTCACACTTTATATTCCTAGAAATCTTATTACTTTTTCAAAAAATACCTTTATTAATTTTTTGTTAAAAATTATAATAAATTATATATTTAATTAAAAATATATGAATAAAGACTTTTAAAGACTTAATAAATTAATAATTTGAATTCTATTTGATTAAAATATAATAAATAATTTAATATATAAAATATTAAAATTTTTAAGAATTTAAATTTGAATTTTTTATATAATTAATTATATAAAATAAATAAGTGATTTCTCCATTGTTGATAAAAAAATTTTATTTTCTTTGAAAAGAAAATAAGAGAAAAAGAAGAGAAATAATATCTTTTAAATTTAAATTTAAAAGAAAATAAAATTTTTTAATTTTTAAATAATTAAAATATAATAATCACATATTTTATCTTCAAATATTCTTTTCTCCCCCTTTTTCTTCATTCAAATAAGAGAAAAAAATTAAGGGTTCATTTATTTTATCAATAAATACTTTTTATAGAAAATGTTCTTTATATATATATATATATATATATATATATATATATATATATTTATAAAGGAATGATATATTATTTATATTGATAATTAAAAAATAATATCTAAAAATTTGAAAATAGAAATAAGTAAATTTTTTAAAATAAAAAATTATTTTTTCAAATTTTTATATTTAATATTAAATAAATAAAATATTCTTTAATTTTAATATTTCAATAGTTATTTACTTATTAACTTTCATGAATGATTTATTTATCCATATTGTGAACAAATTTTTTATTTCTTCCCCACTTCTTGAATGCATATATATTATAAATAGAAAAAGGCTCCATTTAAGATTGTTGACAAGGCAATGTCTTGAAAAAGACTTATTTTCCTTTAACTTTTGGTCAAAAAGCTATCGTTCAGAAATTATTAATATCACTAAATTAATACTCTAAAATTTACACTCAAATCATTTCTTACTTTCTAATTTTACTGTAACATTAAAATTTCATTATGATTTATTAAAATATAACATATAATAATATTAAAATTTTACAAAATATTCAATTTAAAATATAACTATTACTTAAAGAACAAATTCATAACCTCAATTTATTAAAATACCTGTAATTTAAAATATAATATAAAATATAATTATCCTTATTATGATAAAAAATTAAAAATAAAAAATATAAGTTAAAAGTGAAAGATGAAAATAAAAAATTTTCAAACTAAATTACTTATTTAGTGTAATAATATTTGTTATTATAAAAAAATTAAAAATGAGAAATTTAAGTTAAAAAATGAAAATAAAATTTTTTTAGAATAAATTAAAGCATAGAAGAATCGAGATAAAATTATCCTTTACTTTAGTATCAATATTCCTATAAGATAAAAATGTGAGATACCCATATCCTCTTATAGAAATATTTGAGGAAAAAGTTAGGTTCTAAAATATTTTTAGGAATATTACATTCTTGGATAAATTTTTTGAAATTTTGAATTAAATATAGGAATGTAACATTCCTACAAAATATTCTCGAGAATATAAGAAATATTCCATGAACCAAATGTCTCTTATAATATATGAAGCATACCTTCCAACCTTGTCCTCTCTTTTACCTATGGTTGAACAAGTAGGTCTATTTAATTCCAAGTCTAGTAACAAAGATAAAATTAATAAGCTTGAAGGAGATCTTGCTAATCTTTCCAATAGGGTTGATAGTGGCTTCTAAGATTTGCGAACACAAATAAAGACTGTCATTAAGTTGCTATTGTCACAGAACAAATCTTCACCGAAGCCTTAGATAGTTGAGTTTAGCCTATGCATATGCATTATAGTTTATGGGATCTCATCTTTGCATATGCCTTTAAAACTATTAGGATAAATTGACTTTTATTAGCAGTTTTAGTTAAGGAAATCACATGTCTCGATGCCACTTACATTTGAATGACTTTTGCAAAATATCTTCAAACATATTTAATATTTAATAGTCACTTTTCATTGTCTTTGTATCTTTTCTATTAATATATCTTATTGCTTGGTGTTTTCTATTATTTTTTTGATGCTACTATATACTATGATTTGATATGCTATTTCTTTTCATGCCACAGCTATACTTCTATTATTACTCACTATTGTCATTTTTTGTTTTGAATGATTCTATTATTATTGCTTCTATTTTGAATATTTTCTTTTGCTCTGATTTTTTAATGACTTTTAACTTGATACTATTACTTTTTTAATGTTCTTTCTTTTCTTTCTTGTCATAATTTTCATAACTATTAATTCTCTTCCATTTATTTTCTAACTTATGACATATTTTTACTTTTTACCTTTTCACTCTCTATTAAGACATGCTTCTACCTCTTTATTTTTCACCCTAATCCTATTATTTCTATGCTCTATTTTTGCTCTGATATTAATTTTTGCTATGATATGTTTGCTTTGCTTCTATTTTCTTTTTTGCCACCTTTTTTTCTATTCTAATCCTATTTTCTACTTATTTTTGCTAGTGACAAATGGGGGAAAGAGGATGCAAAGCTTTTTAATAAATCTATTCTCAGAAAGAAGAGAGAGTGCAATTTTTTTTAAAGTTATTTTTAAGAAAGTTTGTTTTTAGAGGGAGAGAAGATTTTAATAAAGAATATTTTAAATAACCATATTTTTAGGGGGAGTAATTTTTTCAAGACTCTTTAAATTTAGGATAGCATTTTAAAGTCTAGAGCATTTTAAAGCCTTACATAATTCATTTTTTTCATTAGTTTTGTAAATAATTTTTTTCATGATGCATGATATATTCTTCTAACATACTATGATACCTTTAAAAATTGAATCTTGCTTTAATACCTCCAATATTTCTCATATATTAGATTGCTTTGATATTTCTAGTAATATACTCATATAGCTCTAATATATTTATATTGCTCTGATACCCTTTATAATATATGATTTGAAATTATTTTTAGTAAAACTTTGCAAAAGTTTGTCATTATCAAAAAAAGGGAGAATGAGAAACAAATGAAAAATAAATTAGATTTATTTATAAAATATTTTTAAGTTAGATCTTGGACTTATGAGTTTTTGTTATTATCCAACTTATTTAGGTTTAAAAACAAATGGATTACATTTATCAAAACCTTTTGGACTTTGGGCTATCATACTTTCATATTTGCAAAAGCTCAACTTACTTCTTGAAAGTATATTTTCCCATGTGACAAAAATGCTTCATAATTTTCCATTTATTTTCTATTTTTGGAAATGCCAAACTTTTTTACTAAGTAAGAATCCTATTGGCGATAATATAATATTTATTTTTGAAAGAAAAGATGACAAGATCTAATAGTTAATATTTATTGATCATTTTGAGCCTTTGATTGGTTAAGAGTGCAAAAATCAAAATAAGACAGAATTTTAAAATTTTTAAATAGCCTAAAATGTGCTAAAATTAATATTTACTATATAGGTTGTCATGACAATCTTTTTATAGCTATGTGAATAGTTTTGGATAGTACATTTATAGTATAAGCCAATTAGATTAGTTTTTTAGAAAAAAGTATAATTTTAGTGAAATAGTAGTGTGATTGTCATCTTAGGTGAAAAATCAACAAAAAGTGAAAAAATGGCTAAAAATATGACTTTCACAATACCAACATGATATTTTCAGATTGTGTGATATCTTAGGAAGCTTTTAAGGAAGCTAACATTTTATAAAGCCATTTTTCAAATTTCAAATCTTTGGAGCTTAAAGGAAGCTTGGAGCTAAAAGTTCAAATTTCAAACTTGGAGCTAAAAGGCTTGGAGCCTAAATTAGTTTCTCTATATAAATAGGTTACATACATATAAAGATAAGATAAGAAAATATAGAAGAAATAGAAGCCTTGCACTACAACTTGCAAATTCTTTTTAGCTTTCATTTTAGAAAAATCTTAATTCTTATCTTCTTCTCACTCTAGAGTTAAAACTTGCATATTCACTCTAAGAGTATTAGTAAGTAAAAATTTGCTAAGAGGAAAATCCTTCTTGTATCTTGAAATCCTTATGGAGATTGTGTGAATCATGTAAAGCTAAGTAGTGATTGAAATTCTAGTAGAGATCAGTGATTCTTGTAAAGTTAGGTGGCTATGGAAATTCTAGTATAGATCAAGAGAATTATATAAAGTTAGGTGTTGTAACTTGTTGAAAAGTTAGTGAATACCTTAAGTGATACCTGGTAACTTGAGAAGAGAGAAGTAGACCTAAAAGGCATCTTTTTTGGACAATTAAACCTTTATAAAAAAATTTTGTGTTCTTCTCTCTACTTCTTTACTTAAATCTTATTTTGAAAATTGCATTGCATCTCAGAAAAGGAAGGTACATAGTTTTGTATATCATATTAAGAAAAGAAACAATTTTTTGAATTATTTATAGAAAATATTTTCAATCATTATTTAATATTTCATATTTTTGAAACTAAATATTCATAAAATTTCATGAACTCTTTTATTGCACTTCACAATTTTATTAAATCAACATCATAATTGTTAAATTGTAATTTTTTTGTTAAAAGCCAATTCACCTCCTTGACTTATAAGCTCTATCATGCTTAAGATTAATTTAGCCACATATATTTTTTATTTAGATTTTTAACTTTTGAATAACTATGCCAAAAAAATATGATTAAAAGTTTTAAGCATGTGGTAAATGGATGGAGTGCATATAATATCAAACTTTGGTATTGATATTATTAATAAAGATGAAAAGTACAAGTCAAGCCAAAGTCTATGCATCTTATGTTCCAAACATAAATACACTTTAATTAATAAATCTAATGACACCAAAATTGTTTTCCATGAATTCAAATTTATAACATACAAGCATTTCATATCTGCAAGCAAGAATGAGATGTATCTTTTTGGTATGCAATAAAACTATAATATACATGCAACTTATTGTTTTTTTAATGGCTTTACGTTATTATTATTATGGAATTGGATACATCAGCTGTCCTCATGGTTAGTAAATTGTGTTTTTCTTCCCTTTCATATATAGAAAAAACAAGGTTGTTTACTCTCTACAATACCGATATTATGGTCAAGTTGCTTTGTTTTTACATAATGCAAATATAATCTGACCTTCTTTTAAAATATTTTCATGCATATTATTATCATCATTATTCTTTTACAATTTAAATGTAAATTGTATCATTTCTTCATTTTGGTACGTGATAAAGTTGTTTCTAGATCTTGGCTTACCAAAGGTGCAAGATTTTTGAAAAAAAAATAATTCTTTAAATAATTAATGGAAATTAATTTATATCTATATTATATACTATGCACCAAATTATAATGCACCATATTTATCTTTGTAATTATGACTTTCTCATTATATCATATTTATGATTATGATTAATTGGTAGTTTATGCCATTTTCACAAATAGATAATAATTAATAATAAATTCTTTTTAAATAATTAAAGAATATAAATAAAAAATAAAAAAATGTGACAAGAGATATATAATTGATTTCTAGTAGATTTTAAAGATTTCTTAACTGAATTTCCTTACTTAATAGAGATACTTCAAATAAAATTTTATTGCTTGTTAATTTATAGTTACAAAGTTTTATTGTCAAGTTAAAATATAATAAAGAATTTGTATTACTAACCTTCCTGCCTTTACATGAGGGTTAATTTCAAAAAATTAACTCATTTTTTCATTATCACCTTCCTATATCTCTCTTCATTCTCCTTTTTTAAAAAACTATATTTCTCTTTTGCATCTCAATCCATAATCTTTATGTTAATCTTACTTCTTTTGTTACTTTTCTTTTATACTTGGTAAATAAAATCTTATGTTGAAAAATAAATTGAAATAGTAATATGCCATAAATATGATTATAGAAATAAATTGAATTCATTTCTCCTTAATTGTCATATATTTTTTCTTATAAAAAAATTACTAATTCTATATGGGTTATGATTTTAATTCTGCTTTATTTTATAAAAAAGATTTAATTAAAATTTTTATTCGTTCAACTTAAATAACCATTGAACTAAGAGCGAAGATATATTGCAAAGAAGATTATTGTTGACATATAATGGAAAAAAAAAGCTTTTTTGGTGGAAAGAGAGAGAGAGAAATAGTGGGAAAATAGATAATAAATGAGTATTTTCTTAATAACTTCTTAATTATTACAAAATAATTTTAATCTCCTTTATTTTTCTGTTAACGTTAAATTTAATGTGAATTTTTTCGTCCACTTGAAAAAGTAAAAGATGCTATAATATATAGACAAGAGAATAATAGATAGTATTTTTTCCGTCATAATAAATAATATATGTTAATAACATAAATATATAAATTAACAATAAAAATAATGTGACAAGAGACATATAATTGATATTTAATAAGTTTAAAAGATTTTTTGAAGTGAAATGGTAAAGATTTTCCA
Source organism: Sindora glabra (assembly GCA_020226215.1). NCBI lineage: Eukaryota > Viridiplantae > Streptophyta > Magnoliopsida > Fabales > Fabaceae > Sindora > Sindora glabra. Next base: position 80,200,217 of record CM035227.1, read on the forward strand.
CAATTTCAATTACTTTTTAAACCTATCAATGATTTTCTTACCCAATCAATATACTTTTGATAAAATTTTACTGACAAGTTACTTATCATGACAAGCTTTTATTACAAAATAAAAATGCAATCATTCAAGTTTTTGATATAATTAATTTATGATGATTAATAAAATAAGTTCAATATTAAATGAAATTTCAATATTGAAATTTTAATCAATTGCATATTAATTTAAATTAGATTGGGTCTATAATACAAAGTTTTTACAATATAAATTACTTTTCAAATGGGACAGTGACCATTAAATAACCAACATGTCTTTGACAAAATTTATTACCAATTAATTTATTTTAATAAGATTTAAAATTTTCTTACCAAATCAAAATGTAATCTTTTTTTGCCACTATTAATTTTAAAATTAATAGAATTAAGTGCAACATTATATCAAAATTCAAATTTTTAGAATTGAGTATTTAATCAATTATATATTAATTTAAATAAGATTTGATCTACAATTTTAAAATAGATATTTAATAAACTAATGAGAATAGATGTATGCAAGAATTTAACAGTATTCCTACCGAGTGAGCAATTCTTGAACATAGTCATACCATTGTAGATAAAACCAATGATTAAATATTATTTTTACTTCTTAAAGAATCAAGAAGCTATCTTAGCAATAGCTTAAAGAACAACAATTATAATGTCATAATTGGGCATAATGCACAGGTTTGAAGTTTTGAATACAATAAAAAAGTGTATGCAAATTTCTAGATATGAATTAAAATTGAAAATTGGTATTCCAATGATGCTTTTAAAATTTTTTTATCAATCTTTAGGTTTATGTGGTGACATAGGATTAACAATTCTTAAATTGGATAATCATATATTAAAGTCAAGGTGATTTATGAAAATATATTAAGTGATATTGTCTACATTAGTAGAATGCTATTAAATCCATGATACAAATCTACCCTTAAATTTTAAAGATGCCAACTTTCATTGTTTGTCTACTTTACCATGACAATAAGAAAGTGTCAAGGACAATCACATTTTTGTATTGGTTTTTATCTTCTAAAACCAATCTTCAATTATGGCCAACTATATATTGAAATATCTAGAGTCAAAAAGAGGTTAAGGGTTGAAAACATTGATATGTGATGATAACAACGAATGAAGAAATACAATGATAAATGTGGTATTTAAAGATGTGTTCAGAAATTTGTTATAATGGCAATCATATAATAATTTTTACATTATAAACTTTGATAAGTATTATATATCTCATACATTTCAAGACAGTTAAAATTATCTTATTGCTTATGAGAAAAGTAAGTGATGAATTTATTTACATTAATTTCATTTTTAACATTTAGATTATATTATTGTGAATTAGTTAATACATAATTTAATAAACTTTTATTTTTCCTTTATTCTTGCATAAAATTCTAAAAGTTAATGTTATGCTTATTTTAGCACATTTTCATGGATTTTTTCATTTAAATGAAAATGATAATAAATTATGTATTATTGCATTATTTTAGCTCATGTTGGCCATGGGCTCTCCACTAACTTCTATTGAAATAAAATGAAATTTATTCTAGAAAAGTTACATTTTAAATGAACCCTTAGATATTATACTATTCTTAGATTTATCATTATTGAATTTGTTGTATCAATATCACCTTTCATAAATCTAATTTAATCCAATTAACTCCTTTCATTAAATGAGTGCCAATAGAGTTAATGGAAGTGATAGGGGAGATATATTAATTAGTTGATGTGCCAAGCATGATGATGGCTAATTGGAATAAAACATGTCATTTTAAGAAGATTTCCTTCTTCTTCTAGATGAGACTTATCTTCAAAAACTAACCACCATTACAATTAGAAAAGGTCCAAAATTTGCTTTCTTTGGTTCCTTTCTTGCTATAATGACAAACTTGATTCAAAAGTCAATTTAAATTTAATTGTATTATATGATCATTCTAAGATGAAGATATACCTAGTAAATAATTTATTTGTTTTATTGTTTTATGGTGAAGCCTTTTCAATTTATTAAGGTTTATCTTCTTGATCTAGGCAATGAATTTAAATGATATCACATTGTTTGGTTTCATTGTGTTTGATTACATTAATGATCAAATTGATGCCCAATTTATTGTCATAAAAAAAAGTTTGTTTGAAGGAAGAAGAAGTGAGGTTGTTGGGTTTTTGTGCATGGCCTTATGAATAGTTTAATTTGATTTCAATGTACTTTTTATGAAAGGTTATGATGTAGGATGAAAAGCAAAAGTAGGAAAATAAAATTTCTAAATTAAAAATAAATAAAATAATTGAGGTTAAATACTTTATTGATTTTTTAATTAAATATTAGATAAATAAAACTCCCCAATAGGGTATATATTTATACTAATCCGAGAGAAATATCTCACCCCACTTAAGCAATGTGTGCCTTAATTTGTTTATGCTAATTTCTTAAATCTAAAACTCTAACTTCACTTGATGTAGAACTTTATAAAAATAAAATAAGATAAATACTAACAATTAAATTGAAATAACAAAATAAATCTAAAGTAAAATAAAATTAGATAATTATCAATTCCTTATTGCATCTTATAAGATTGAATTTTCCGTTAGATCTTCTAGCTTTTGCTCCTGCATCATTCTCCTTTACTTAAAAAGAACTTGACCTTAGGTTCATGTATCAAACTTAAATTCTTTCATACCACCAAAAATAAATATTTAGAATACTTTTGATCTTTAACTTTTTGAAGTAAAGAGAATCTGTAAAATGAATCTTCTTAAAAAATCTTGAATATTAAATTTCAATTTGTTTATAATATTGTTCATATGTTGTACTTCATTTAAGTCAAGTGACTCAATTCCAACAAAATCGATCACTTCATTTTTCATGTAGTCAATTGTTTTTGTGGATTATCAACTCACCAATAAACTTTTCTTGATAATTTAGGTAAACTTTGACTATATAGCTACCTCTTTTATTGTTAGTTGTGTTTTTTGTGAAGATTTGAAAAAATCTTTCAACATAATACTTTTGTTAAACAATAATATCCTTTTGAATGACTTTATTTCTTTCCTTAAGATCTTTTGATCCATCACCTTTTGAATTTATCACTTCAACTATCTTATTCACTAATTGTAATGAATAGTGTTGTAACATGTTATTAACTCCTTGATCAAAAGTTTCCTGAATACACCTTGAATGTTGTACACTTGCATAATTCTCTTTGTGTTCTAGACTTATTGAAGGTTTGATATTTAAAAAGTTGATCATGAACTTTCTTAATTGCATCAATATCTTGATGAACGTGAAAATTCTTTTTAATTTTACAATGTGCACCTTCGTTTGAATTCTTTTTAAATTTTCAAGCTACATTATTCTTCATTGTTCTTTCTTTTAAGGTTGGTTAATCAAAATAGCTCTTTATGGTTAACTATGATGGTGACACCTCTCCATAGTTAACAATTCTGCATAATGATGATTTTTCATGATCAATCAAATTAGATGATGATGTTCTTAACTTGATTCAAATAGGATCATATCATAATTATTTGGAAAATATTTTCTTTACAACATATTTTTCATTTGCAACTATAATTTGATCTTATTTTTTTCTTCAATGAGCTTTATTAGCTTGTAGATGATTGCACTATGTAAATGCTCCTTCTCTTAATTTGTTAGCTAATATTTTCATCTTCTTCTCTTTAAGAACATTTATCATGTTAAGGATGTCTTCTATGTCATCAATCCAATTCATAAATGAATAGATGTTAAGGTTACTGCTAAATTTAAGAAAACTAACTTGCACATGATAGTATTTGCTTCTCTAAATTCATCTTCTTATTGCATAGTAGTCTTCATATCTTTCTTTTGTAAAGTTTAATTCTTCATTGGAAACTTTAGGTCTTTGTTAATAATGGTTAATTTGATGGTTATTGTGTAGTCTTTGTTATTTATCCTAACCATAGAAATAATTATCTCTTTAGTAGTCCACCATTACTTCATCTTCATTCGGAGAGACTTTATAAATAGATTTTCTTTGTTAAATTGCTAGATTATAGTGATGGATAAGTTAGCTACACATACCATCTTTGGTACAGTTATCTTTATCATCTCTATGAAACTTGCTAGCATTGCCTTTAAAGTTGATAAGCATTTCATGAATCTCACGGAGTTCATAAATCATCCTCTCCTCTTAAACTTGTATTGCCATCTCTTGATCTTGCATCACTTTCTAAACAACCTTCATCTTATAATCACCTTAATGGAATGTAACATCCTAAGTTAATATTTAAGGCTTTATGAATTTCAACGCTTGCAAATATATATTTTATTTATTTATATGGTTAATATTTAGTTTTAAATCTTTTTCCTTTTTTAGAAGTTTTGGAAATATTAATATTTGAAATATATTTATATTTATATTTATATGACCATTATTAATTCAAATTTGTTTAAATAGTTCTGTTAAAGATTTACTCATAAGTTGAAAATGATTCTAGTGAACACGAGCATGAGGATTTATGAAATATATATTAGATATGTTGAATGAGTTTTACTTATGAAATTATGAATTATTGATTAGAGCTACACATGGGCTGAGTGACCTGCTTGGTATGATAGACTTGACCCGAAAAAATATAGGATTTGAATTCTTTTTTTAGCCTGATAGGCTCTTTGGGCTTTTTCTTAATAGCTCAATTATTAATTGGGTTGAGCTCAGGCTAAGATAAAAAGAAATAGGCTAACCTAGCTCGGTCTAGTCCAATTATATTAATTTATTTTCAATAATGTAATTATATATTAAAATAATATATCTAATTATTTTAATACTAAAAAAATTAATTTGATATAATTAAATATTTTATATATTTGAATGTTATATTATTTCTTTAAATATATATTTTTTATTTTAAAATTTTATTTTTTATTTAAAAAATAAAAAAAATTATTCGAGCTATTAGGATGGGTCATGCAATTAAAAAATCAGGTTAGATTGGGCTAAATTTTTTTAAATTGAATGAGTTGGGCTAGGCCAAGCTTGGGCTTTAAATTTCATATAGTTAGGCCTGACTCAAAACTAGTCTAGTCTAACCTATGTGCACCTTCATTGCTAATGATATTTTAGGAATTAATGAGCGATGAATTTCATATTTACATGTGTATATACATGAGATTATATAAATGGTTCTTTAATAATTATGCATATAGTAAAATACTCACATTGAATTTTAAAGTTATTTGGAGAAATGAAGTATCTAAAAGTATAAAAGTATGATAGCCAAGATGGATTTATTTTAGATAAAAGGATAGGATTTAAAAAGCTAGCGAGCCCAATTTGCGTGAGAAACGTTGGATCCTTGCCTTTAGCTTGCACTAATTTTTTCTTCTTTTTTTCTTGGTCTCGATTCCCTCTCTCACTTCACACTCCACCACCTCTTTTTTTTTTATCTCCTCTTATGAATTTCATATTTACATGTATATATACATGAGATTATATAAATGTTTCTTTAATAATTATGTGTATACTAAAATACTCACATTGAATTTTAAAGTTATTTGGAGAAATGAAGTATCTAAAAGTATAAAAATCTAATAGCTAAGATGGATTTGTTTTAGATAGAGGGATAGGATTTAAAAAGCTGGCAAGCTCAAGTTGCATGAGAAGCGTTGGATCCTTGCCTTTAGCTTCCATTGACTCTCTTTTCTCTTTTTCTTGGTCCTAGTTCCCTTTTTCACTTCACACTTTACCACTTCTGTCTTTTTCTCTCCTTTCACTCCACCTAGCTTTCCTTTCTTCTTTCTTTTCCTTCTTTCTTATGCTATTAATGGTGATCGATGGGACTGCTTTTAGCAATTGCATCATTAGCTTTAACAACTACTAATATAACTAACTCTCATTCTCTCCCTTTTTCTTTCTTTTTTCAGATAATCCCTCTCTCTTTTTTTTCTTGTGTTCTCTCTTTTCTTCCAAATTTTTCTTGAAGTTTCCCTTGTTTCCCTTCTCTTTCAACCACACTTCCCACTTTCAATATCTGTGTTATCACTGTCATTTTCTGCTACTAAGTGCCATTAATCTTACCATCAACTCCCTTTTGCTTAACGGTAAGTGCAAGCCATGCGTAGAGTAACTGTATGCTGGGTTCTCATGCTACAGTTCAAGGTTATTAGCAAGCTCCATAAAGCCCCATTCTGGTGAGTTTTTGATAACTCCTTTGGTACTTATCTTTTTCCTTTAGTCGGGCATGAAGGAGTTGTGATCCATAGCTAGTTTTTGACAACTACAACTAGATTCTTCACCTATCTTGTTTGCTAGCACTTTGGCATGCCTTCACTATTGCTAGAGCTCTAACAAACCACTACAGAACATAATGAGTTACTTTTCTTCTTAAAGCTCCAACATTTTGCTATTTTGAGTCCAATTTGAATTATTACAATAATGTATGAAACTATATACATATTCTAAAGATGCTATGGATGCATAATCATAATTTAGGAAAATGTGCATATATATAGGATTTGAGGTGTAAAATGTCAGTATGATATGATTAAAGCATTGTTGGAATTTCATATCTTAAGATTTTGAGAGGACTAGGGGTTAATTCAAAAGACTTCCACACACACACACACACACACACACACACACACACACACACACACACACACACACATATATATATATATATATATATATATATATATTGAATTTCTTGATGAAGCTTATGAACATGATATTTTTTAAATGTTGTAAAATGTTAAGGGAATATGATTTGGTCATATATGAAATATCACATTTTAATATTTTGAATAAACTATTAATGGTTCCAAAAAGCCCTAATCATGTAAATTGTAATTTTGATTATCTTGAAGCAAAGTTATAGGTACTATAGTTAAACTAATGTAATTGGGGTCTTCTAAATAATCCTACTTATGTGAGTTTAATCCAAAATTCTTTATAAAATGACATATGTTAACTCCACTAGCTAGTGATATATGATATAGAATAATAGAGTAGAGTGAATAGATGCCTTTTACGACATGAAGTTCTAATATTTTGTCTATATGGTTTGATTTAAAAATCCCTGCATTATGATATATTCCAAGAGTTAAAATACTAAGATGAGATCTTAAGACAATAATTTGAGAAGAAAATAAATAAATTTGATATATTTATAAATTATTCTTATAAATTGTGATAGTAAGGGTGAAATGTGAAAAAGCTAAAAATGGATGCTCCAAAACTTCCAAAGGTGGATCAATGTTATCCGGTGAATATATATCTCACCACAAATTAATATCTTAATAAAAGATAGCTTAAATGTTGTGAATTGTATTTTTCTTATTGATAGTATAGATTTTATATTCATGTATATATATAATCATGTGTAAACTCAATTCTGTGGTATATGTACAATTAGCTATTTAAGGGAATGAAAAATTGATTGGAGTGCCCAACAAAAGCATAGTGGTGATATTTCTACCTAATAATGAATTTTGATTGAGTTTCAATGATATCTGTACATTATAGTCATATAGGATAACATGACAACATTGTTATGTACTCATGCATATATTACTGTGTGCTTGGTATTGTCCAGTAATGAATTAGTACTTAGCATTAAAGCTTTATAAACAATTTTTATATGAAAGTTAAGTTCTCATGTGTACATTATCTATGAATTCTAGCATGGATGGCATTGAAAATTGTGAACTGTGCCAGAGCAATGATATTAACAATTTTAAACTATAATGGAGCAATACTCTAAAAATTGAATAGAGAATTCTTAGTAAACAGTTAAGAAAGATATAAAATTGATCTAAAAATAAAAAGACGGCTATATGTATGTTACTATTACTGGATGTGTGATATGATATGATATTGAAAATTGTCTATGATTAAATATTACTGTTAAAGTGATTGAGATGATTTATTTGTGTTTAAACCTTAATGGCTATTTATGATTGTAATGTCTACTTGGAATGGGTAGTATGTGATATAATAACAATATTGTGTACTAATGGATACAAATTATGATATGAGATACAAAGTTTAAGTCATGTGCTAGTGCCATTTAGAGGCTTGGTTTCATATATTTTAGAAATCCAGGAAAATAATTTCATTATTTATTTCTAAATTAATACATGATTGCTTGTAACTATTATGTATATATATATATATATATATATATATATATATATATATATATATATATATATATATATATATATATATATATTAAAGTTAATTTTCCATATGGTAGTGGTAAATATTTGTGCTCATTAAGTTCTTGCAACTGACTCCATTTTATTTTAAATGTTTTTAAGTTGGAATAAGCATATTTGAACTTGTTGTATCTTTGGAGAATCAAGACCGCCTTGTTTAAGGATTTGATAGTTAGGATTAGGATAAAAAATAAAGATAGAGTTTTTGCTGCTTTAGTAATTGATGTGTTGAATTGTTTATCTATGTATAATTTTAAAACTGAGTAGTACTATGTGTATGTGTGATACTATTATATCTAAGAAAATTCACAAATTTCTTAGTTTAGGGCTTATGACCCTTAAGAAATATCCAAAAATAAGGGAGACTCTATTTTTTGTTGTTGAGGGTCTATTTAACTGTGGGAAAAATTAATTTTTGAAATTCATTTTTTAACTTTCCACTGTTTGGACATCAAAAAATTTTTGTCAATAAGAAAATAAATTCTATTAAACTAAAAAATTGTATTATTTTCTAGAAAAGCAGCTTCTCATTTTGAAAAATGGAATTCATTTTCCTCTGCTCAATGCATCAGTGCCCGAGTGTAACAACATCTCATTGGCCTTTATCTTGCTTTTCTATATTTTTATATCCTTAGTTTTCTTACATATTTGCTTCAATAATTAAAATAAATTATATTCAACTAAAAAGTTGTATTATTTTTTGGGAAAACAACTTCCTATTTTAAAAAATGGAATTTATTTTCCGCTACTCAATGCATCAGTGCCCAAGTGTAACAACATCTCATTGGCCTTTATCTTGCTTTTCTATATTTTTATATCCTTAGTTTTCTTACATATTTGCTTCACTAATTAATATTGTGGAAATTTAGCTGCTTTACATCTCTAATTTTTAACTTTAAACTTCTTATTTATTCTTAAAAATTATGTTACATAAAAAAAATTAACGTTATTGCAATTAATTAGTCATTACATTTCTAATCTTCGGATTTACTCTCATTATGAAATAATGATATTTCGAGATGTTCTTTACCTGGTATCATAAAAATAATAATATTTATTTGCTTTTAATTTTTGTAAACTTGGTATCATAAAAATTAAAATAACTGTGAGAACGAAAAGGCTAATTAATATCAAATCTTTCAACTACCGTAAGAAAATCTTGTTATCAAATTTGAAAATCTCTCATTTTATGAATGGATCATGAATTAGTGAAAATAACGTACTTTCTCTTTAATAATATTACATGTATTAAAAATAAAATTTAAATTAAATATTTAATATAAATTAAAAATTATTATTAAATATATAATAATAAAATAAATTTTTAAAATTTAATTTAATAAATATAAAAATTTTAAATCTTATTTTTGATACATATAATATTTTTATTTTTCTTTTTTCTCATCAATAATAATAAAGGATATAAAAAATATAGAAAAACAAGATAAAGAGTAATGAGATGTTGTTACACTAATTTCTGGTGCCAATAGATGCAATGATATATTGAAATACATTGACCTTAATATTGCGATTGTGTCCACTTTATTTATACTTTGTTGTGTTTTAGTCAATCATTACTATTCATTATTTTTTATTAAAATATTATATTATGATTATGATATTATTTTGATGAAACAGGAATTTTTTTAAAATTTATAAAAAGTTGTTATAAAAAGTTGTACCTTTTTTAAAAAATATTTTTAAAAATATTTTTCAAGATGTGACATTTTTATTGATGAAAATACAAACATATACCTTTATATTTGATGTAAGTAAATATAAAAAAATATGTTTTCTTATGAGTATATATTTATTACAAAATTATTTTCATAAAATTGTATATATTTAAAAAAATTATTAAAAGAAATTAATTTTTCTTTGTGTACTGAACACTAAAAAATAATTTTTCTTTATGCACCATACAATAAAAAATCAATTCATTTTTAGAAATATATTTTCTTAGGAAAATATTTTTTTAAAATTTCATTTTCTCGATGTATACATAATTTTATTTAAATCACACATTGCTATATCATTCAAAACATAGAGGCATTTGCTTTGTCAGTGTTTTGAAAAACAGTATCCATGAGCTCATATAATTTTTTCATTGAAAGTTATATTTTTTTGAAGATAATTATATATATTTTATTATAAAATTAATAATTTTTTATGATTGTAAATATTTTTATATTATAAATGTGACTATTATAATTAAAATTTTAAAAAAATTACAGAAGTTATAAGAAAAAATTGCAATATATCTAAAAAATATACAACATTTTTATATAAAAAGATTTGCAATTTTTCATACATATTACACTAAAGTTAGGGAACCAAAACTCAAATTTATAGACTAAATCATTATTTTAGTATTTTAAAGATGGTGTTTATATCAATTCGGTCCTTTTCAATTTAATCCTTGGAAGATATAAATTTAGTTAATGTAATCCTTCCATTCTTTCACCGTTACTCAGCGTTAAAAAAATAATGACATGTCATGTTCAAAGTTTATGTGGCAAAATTAATGCTAAGTTAGAACTTTCCTTTTGACTAACTGAGAATATATATTTTACAAGTCTATAAAATATCCTATTTTATTGCTTTTTGCTTTTGCTCTTTCTTTTCCTTTAGCTTCCAGCTCAAAAGCTCCAAAGCCTTCAACCTTTCAATAACAAATGCTATTGCACATGACTTTGAATTTGTATACTTTTTTTAATCTAATTTTCTTACCTTTGCTTGAAAACTCACCTATATTTGGACTCTATGAATTCTTTTGATTTCTAAAATGGAGCTCGTGATTGTTCATTAGAAGATTGGATGTCTTGTCCTTTGAAGCACAATTTTACTCATCATTATCATTGGAAGATGAGATTACAATCTAAAATCTTCATGCACATTTACTATTAATTGAACTCAAACATCATTAAACTTTCTTTTTTTTTTTTGTTATCCTGATATTGGAGCAAAAGTTAAAAGATTTGATTGAAATTCAATTTTACAAGATGTGACAAGGAATGATAGCTGTTTTATTTTATTATTTTAATTCTAGTTATTGATATTTTTTTTCTTTTATTCTCATAAAGTTTTACATTGGGTGGAGTAGAAATTTTAAATTTAGGAAATTAGTATCTCATGTGGCTTAAGTTTGGTGAGTTATATCCTCAGGATCAGTATAAATATGAACCCTATTTGGGAATTTCATTCATTTAATATTCAATTCAAAAATCAATATAATATTTGATCCTAGTTATTTTTAAGGTGCTAGAAATTTTATTTTCTCACTTTTCCTTTCCTTCTTATATTAGGTGGCATCAGAACTCAGTTAATGATTTGAAGTTCGAGATTAAAGATTCAAGATGGTGATTGGTGGCAATAGTAGAGATGGTAGAAACCATTCCATGTCCTGACCTAATTCTGATTCTAACCGATGTGAATCTCGATATTCAATTTCCACAAGTCTTAATATTATTTTATTTTATTTTCAATGGTAATCTCTATATCTCTAGGGGGATTTGAAATTTACTTTAATTTTAATAGAACCATTTATTTTCATTGAAAATATATTTTATAAAAATAATTTCATTTAATAATATTTATAATTATAAAATATTAAAATAATAGAAAATATTCTATTTATTAAACTTGAGAATGGGACAATTGAATTTGAATCTAAGAAACTTCTCTCTTAATATTGAAATCTCAGCCTTAGAAAGTTTATGCTTCTTCTCTCAGTCTATTAGTTCATCTTCTAAGTCTTCTATTAGCCTGAAAATTATTTGCAATCTTCACATACCTTGCAACTAGACACCCAAAAATTCAAGAAAAGGCTTTAACGTGAGTTGAGAGGCTCCAATTGCATTACTCTTGGAGGCACATGAAAATGCAACCAAGTAGTAGAAGGAAATAGGAGATAGAAATAATGGAATTGGGAAAATCTGAGAACACAAGCCTATGAACCATTATAATTGGTAAAATCAACTGCATAAGGAAGTTAAACAAAGGAGCAGTGCATAACATGATTGATATACATGTTGCAATGCATTAAAGTTAAATTAAAAATTAGCTTGCTAAAAAATAGTATAACATAGTGGCACAAACTAAGTCATACTCCTAATAATCTCTTGATATTATCCTTTACTATAATTTAGTAGTAGAATGCAAAAATGGAATGTACAATTTGACATGAAAATAGAATGCAAAATTGAAGGGGCTTATTTGTATGAAATGAAAATAATAGCAATAAACTAAACAAATATAAAGTAGAAGCAAAATAGAAAGTAAATAAAAAGGAATTCAATGTAATAAAGCATTCGATTCAAGAAAATTGAGAGCTTTAGTTTTGATTAATCATAAATTACTTGAGATTTGACTATTCTAATTAATCCTTTAATCTTAAATTACTCAGAATCCCTACAATAATTGATGAATCCTATACTAGATGATTATATAAGATTTGATTAATTAAAATTAGCTTAATTAGGCAATCGCTATAATCCCTTAGTAAGATCAAAATTGATTTATAAATAGAATATGGTTGATTTAAGAAATTAAATTAGAAATTTTCAAATTAATCCCTCAATCCTTTGTCCCTATGTATAAAACCATGATTTATTAACCACAATTTCATATCAAAGTAGTAAAGAATTAGAAATTACAAAGATGAACATCAATTATATCAAATCAACATCTAACACAAATAATTTCAAGAATTCATCATAAGTAAATAGGAAAAAAGAAAAATTAATTAAGAAAAGTTAACATTACAAATCATAATCTCATAATTTAATGGGAGAGAGCCTCAAACTCCTTGAATCAACTCTGAATTTAAGCTTCCATTAATGAAGAACAAAAGAGAAATAAGAAGAAGAAGAGAAAAGTTATGCTACTGAATACTGTGTAGTTTAAATCTCTTCAGCTCTCTTGCCTCTTATATGACCTAATTGCCTTAAAACCTTATTGTACCTAAATCTCATGTCTCTTAGGATTAAAAAATAGGACCTTCCTAATTTTTAGAAACCCAGATCTATTTTCAACAAGACAATTAACTCTAATAGTTACGTCAGTAAATTCCTACTGGTCTGACTTCTAGCAAGTTTAGGACCACTAAAACAGGGCAATTTAGGCGCTAGTTTCATATTAATCAGACCTTTATAGCTCTAGACATGACCTAAAAAATGGAGGTGGGTTTAGCTGGGATAAAGACACGACTTCAACTTTTCAGCCACATATGACATCCAAAACGTTTGAATTGGGCTTGACCAAATATAAAAGTTTCAGATCTTTCTTTAAGATTTCTAACAATATAAAGATTGCATCAATTTAACATTTAGAGCTCAAGATATAGTTGAAAAATAGAAATAATATGAAAATCCAGCATTTACCAATTAAATTTAAAATATTGTAAAATCAATCCAAAATTATAAAATACAGCTAATTTTATAAAATTAAGCACATATTTGCGGGTGTTAGAGGTTTTTTTCTTATTGATGATACGAAAAAGTCTGAATCTCAAACCAAAGCACTAAACGGGAGTTAGAGTTAACACTCCCAACTGTCCCAAGTCATGTTTACACTGAATAATAGTCCACGGAACATCATGGACAACTTGTTTAACATAGCCATATGGGATCAAAGTTAGAGCTTAGAAAAGATTAATCTCACCCAGACAAAATTCTAGTACAAATTCACAACTTACCTATCGACTTCTTCAATGAAACTAAGGAAAATAGGAGAAAGTTTGGGAGAAGCTACTGATATTGACTGTGCTATGGTGCAAGGTTGTATGCTATGTCATCCCAAGAGTGAAAGTTAAAATCAACCTGCTGAAAGCACTTATGACAGGTGTATGGATCGCAAAAGGGGAAGGGAAAAGAAGCTGGGTCCATTGTTTTCTATGAAAAACCACTGAATATCTACTATGGATGTGGGAAAATGGGTCATAAGATGAAATACTGCTGTGAAACTAAAGAAACAAACATGAATAAGGACATATATAGAAGATTTGGGAGTTAGATGTATGTTCCACTTGTGCAAGAACTTCCTGATCAGACAAGGGAGACAAAAACACCCATTACAGAAATGCTCTCACTAGAAAATTCCCCTAAAGCCCCAATAATAGAAATAAACAATAAAAATGAAAATAAGATTAGGCGAGAGTGGAACAAGTTGCAGACTTGTTGCAACATACAAGGATGAATCCTAAAATCATGGATAAGCAAGAAGCTGGTGCCCATGGAGTAAAAATTACTGGTCAGTACATAAACCGAGAAAGCTCAGAAAAAGAAGGAGGTAAAAGAACTATACAGAGGAAAATACAAAACGAGAATCAGGAATTAGAGGAGCTAAAATGGACAAAAACGATGGATACGCATGAACTAAAGGTACAACCAGAACTCCTAGTGTTTCAGATATGGTGGAGGGGCAAAAGGACAACAAGAGGAAAAAGGTTCATATCTCAAAATGGAAAAATAGAGTAAGAAGCAAGCTAAAACCAGTGGCTGAGGAGGCAGGCTTAATCATGCCTCCTCTGAAGCCATAGAGGTCATGGCGTGGAACAATCAGGGCATTAATAAAGCTCCAACAATAAGAGCTATAAAGCCTCTAAAAAGTTCCAACATACGAGAAGGGATCCTTCTACGGGAGATTATGGCGACACAAACAAGAATGAAGTAGGCTAAGGAATCCATATGGAAAGTGTCTGTGTAGTTGAAGGCAGGGGAAACCGTGGGGGATCAACTTTCTTTTAGAAAGATGGAATCGATATCTTCTGTTTAAATCAGAAAGAATGATTCGCAGTCAAGTTGGCTCAGCGGGGAAGGAAAAAGGCTGTGCCTTACTGGGTATATTGCCCCACATATAGTTGGTATAAACACTAGCTTTGAAATCAGCTGTATGAAATTCAACATGGAACAGACTAGCCCTGGGTGATAACATGGGACCCCAATGCACTCCTCTACAAGAATGATAAAATGGGACGACAGGAAGTCAGAAAACTAATGATGCAACAGTTACAACATTCATGTACCATTTAGGAAGAGTGGAATTAGAGTTCGCGAGAGCAACTTTCGCTTGGTATAATGGACGAATTGGCAACCAAATGATTAGGGAAATATTAGATAGAGCCATATACAATACAGATTGGAAAATTAAATTCCTTAAAGCAGTGGTCACCTGCATGGCAAGCTCGTCGTCTGATCATATGCCAACAATACCTGTACCATGATAAAGATAACAAACCAAGGCCATTTTGCTTCTTAGCGGCATGTTTAAAAGATAATATCGGCAAAGAATTTAGATCTTAAGGTTGGAATAAAGAATTTTACAAGAATCCAAAACCCAATTAGTAAGGAAACCCAACCACACTTCGGCTATTGCCATACAAGGCTACAGAAATTACACGCGGCGCTTCAAGCGGTAGCAACATGAGAATTGACCCCAGCGCATTGCAATTTAGCTAAAACCATCAAATGAAACATTCAAGGACAACTCCTAAAATAAGAAAGCATCTGTTACCAAGAATCTAGAGAAATTATGGTTAATGACAGAGACAGAAACTAAAAATTCTATCTGCTTTCTACAATTATCCAGAGAAAAAGAATTAATATGCCTGAAATTCACCTGCCAGATGGGACATACTTACGAGAAAGACAATAAATTTTTAAATACTTCGCACAGGGCTACACTAAACTATTTTAGAGTACAGGAGTTAGTATTCCAATGGACTATAAGGCCTAATCTAACCTGCAATTACTAAAGAGGAGAATAAAGTTGTATGTGAATTAACCACTAAGGAGGAAATCTTAAGAGTACTTTAAACAATGCCTGATCTAAAAGCCCCAGGTCCAGAAGGAATGATGCCATTAATCTATAAAAAATGTTGGGGAATAGTAAGCAACTGGGTAACACAAATAGCGTACCAATTTCTTTAGAGCAGGTCAAATGCACCCCGAACTCAATTCTACTTTCATTGTTCTAGTTCCGAAGAAAAAATAGGGTAATAAATTTAAGGATTTCCACACCATTAGCTTATGTAACCTAGTGTCTGAACAAATTGCTAAGCTCATTGCCAACTTGCTAAGAAGAGTATTGACAAGCTAATCTCCCTCGTTTAATCTACCTTCATCCCAAGATAGTAGACCGCAGAAAATAGGCTCTAGCCCAGGAAATTGCATATGCATTTTCAAAGAAAAAGGAAATTAAAGGTTGGATGGAAATAAAGCTAGATATGTAGAAGCCATATGATCAAGTTGAGTGTGACTTTACACAGTATTAAAGATGTTTGGATTTGATGAAAATATGTAAGATAGGTACAACAATGCACAGCCACCACAACATTCTAAGTATTGTTAAATGGTAGTCCCACTAAATGTTTTACCCCTTTCATACTACAACATTTTAAGTATTGTTAAATGGTAGTCCCACTAAATGTTTTACCCCTTTCATAAGGATTGAGACAAGGCAATCTACTGTTTTTATACCTATTTATCTTGGTGTCTTAGGTAATATCTAGAATGTTACTTAGATCTAAAGTGAAGAAAAGTACAAATGGAATTAAATTATCAAGAAATGGATTAACAACTTCACATATAATGTTTGTTGATGACATAATAGTATTTATAAAGGTCAACATCAATGAAGCAATAGCTTTATGCATAGTTTTGGAAACCTATGAGAGATGGTTAGGTTAGAAGTCTAATTTAACAAAATTAGCTTTTCCAAAAATGTTTGCCCAAAGGCTAGGAGGGGCCTTTCATAGTTTATGGGAATTGAGCTAATTTAGAATAATGTTAAATACTTTAGCATCCGTCTATTCTTATCTAGTTCTAAAACAAAGGACTTCCAATACTTGGTGGACAAGGCTTAAGAAAGATTGGTAGATTGGAGAAAGTCAACATTGTCACAAGCGAGAAGATTAACTATGGTACAATTTGTAATGTAATAGCTTCCTCTTTACTACATATCTACCTTAAAAGTACCTACTTTAGTATATATAAAACTAGAATCAATTTTTTTGCTAGTTTTAATGGGGCATTTGTAGTGACAAACAACATTATTTTAGCGTAAAGGCCTAGTATGACATATGTCTTTGAAAAGAACGAAAAGGATTAGGATTCGAATTATTTCATAACTTAAATTAGTCCATGCTAGCAAAATTAACCTAGAAGCTAGAAATTGAGCGAGACAAGCATTGGTTAAAATATTTTCAAAAGAAATATGTGAAGTTAGGAAATTTATTGGATCAATCAGATATTCATGGCTCATAGCATTATGGAGAATACAAGATGGAAAAGAAATCATTGCAAAAGGCTAATGCTTCATATCTAGCAATGAAAAGGCAATGAAAACACTTAAGGTGTCACTACTCTTTCTTAGTCAAGATTAGCATGGGCCTTGATACATGATTCCCATTAGTCTAACTCATACGTTCATTTGTTAAATCAATTAGTTTATAAATTTATAAAATCTATTTAAAAATAATAAGAAAATAACTAGCATTATTACTACGTGAGTGGTATAATTATTCATTTTTACATTTGATTTAACCCAACCATCCTATATTGCCCCATCCTTTACTACAATAACAATAGCTTTTGCATCACTATCCTACTGCTAATTGTTGCTACCTAAGCTATACCATTTGACTTTGAGGAGATAGGATGACAAGTGATAGTAAACTATCCTTAAGAAACTCGTAGAGTACATCACATTGAAGAGTAGTCCAAGACTTAGTTAATGAATATACTAGCATAATTAAATTTAAACATTTAACACACATTATGCCAACTAGAGTTCACTCCTATCTTCTCACATTTATAAGGTTTAAGTCATCATTTCATATGATTGCCAACACAATCATCCTCTTAGTGTGTGTTCTAAAAGATATATAGTAAAGCTTCATTTACTTGATTTTGATACCACCTTTATGGTATTTTATACATACATTTTATAGCATGAGTGTTTATCAATAAGATACGAATCACAACAAACTATCATCATTTCAATTAGCATCAACAATAAGAAAATAATAAACCTTTTTATAACTCTTAAGTTAGCATAATACCCTTCATAAGCTTATCCTTATTCCTCATGAGTTATGTAATACCTAGTAAAAGTTTGGTAGTTAAACCTTGATAGAGGTAAATGAGATAACTTTTATTAATGTGTAATTTGTACAAATACTCCTTAAAACTAGTAGAAATATTTACTAGAATTAGTAAATAGAAAAATACACTAGGAATTACCTAGGAAAAATTCAAGTAAAATAGAAGTATTTATGATTTATGGTTGATATAATTTTGGAACAACTTAATTTTTGTACTCAAAAGTATCAAGTAAGGACCACAAGTGCGAAAAATCAAAACTTTGGGGCATTATGCAAGGCATACATGGCTTTAAGGAATATGACAATTTCCAAGATTATTGGTGGAAAGATCAGGAGAAACTCCTAATTAAAGTTCTAATGAAGTTGACTACAGATTAATTACAATTAGAAAATGGGTAAGAAGTTTCTCAGAAGATTAGTCAAGTATCACATAAGTGATGATGGAAAAGAATGACATATACCATGACTTAATTAGCAAGAGTAAAAGTATGAAAATTAAAACTAAAAATAGTAATAAAGACTAAGACCAAAGATTAAGAAAATTAAAAAATTTCCTCAACTTGTTGGAATTGTGCACTTTGGCTTCATGAAGCCTAATGCATTTCATTTCTTTATAAAGAGCAAAAGAGTGAGTTCTTGAGAGTTCATGCTAGCTTTGATGGGATTTTGTGAGATCTTTGAGAGTTCATTAAAGTTGGTTGAAGGAAAAAGCCTTTTAAGTCCATTAGTAAAGGTAGAAATTTATAAATTTCCATAGATTCATTTCCTTTTATAGTTTTTTCTATAAGCTATTTGCTAACTTCATGTTTTTTTAGTGGAACATCTTGAATAATAGATGAAGAAAGCAAGTTTTTATAAGCTATTTAAAGTAAATAGAGACCCATTCCTTTTCTTTCTAGCTTTCTTTTAAAAAGATTATTTTATATATGTGAAGTGTGTGTGATAGGATGATGCCATAAGTATCATGGTGGGTTAGTAAAAAGGTTTTCTTAAAGGGAGTTTTGATAAAGGTGAAAGTGTTGTTTTGAAAAAGCTCATTCGAGTTTTACATGTCTTCTTAAAGAAGGGTTTGCAAAGAAAATGAAAAAAAAAATTTAAGAAAATTTTTTTTCTTCTTACTATGATTTCATATTGAGAAGAAAGAAGAATTTTTTTAAAATGATTTCTTACAATTGCTAAAGTTTGGAAAATATGTTTTTTTTATGAAAAATCCTTATGGATGAGTTTTAAGAAGCCCATGGTTTCTATTGCCTAAGATAGGCAAAAATTGTTGTTTTAATTCTCTAAAAGTGTTACATCATGATCCACTTGAAACCTAAGAAGTTAGAATTCTTTATTTTCAAATCTCATGGTTTAAAAATGATTGGTTCTGTATCAATTATGAAAAGCATGATTTTTCTTGTTCTCAAAGAAGAAAAATTCTGGTTTTTATGCTGAGATGTAGTAAACACAAAATCAATCCTTTTTAAAGATAATGTAGAACTATTACATCAAAGTTTTCAAGCAAAAATAATCATAGAACAAGCTTGGGAAAATCACAGCCATACTATTATTTTTGTTGAGGAAAAATTCCATTTTTATAAGAAAAACTTATGGAAAAAAGTTGTAAATTGTTTAGTAATGTTTACTAACATTTTTTTAAGATACTGCGGTGAAAATATGCTTTAAAATATGTTTGGAAAACTTAAGGATTTATGTTAAAAGACTATTTGCAAAACAAGAATTTTGAAAGAGAAAATGGTTTCTTCCTAATAAATTTTTTCTAGTAAAACATTTTTATTGCTCATGTAAAATGTTTTATGGTTGAAAATGGTTATTCAATGATGTTTTATGTCTCTAATACATGGCTGGAAAATTCCAAAAACTTCAATAAAAAGTTTCCTTAAAAGATAATCTCTACAAAAAAATTCTTGTTATTCTTGCTATTAAATGATAGTGAATTAATATGGTAAGTGATGTAATATGTTTTGGACATGAAAAGGATTTGAAGTTGTTATCTTAAGTATCTATTTTGCTTCTAGAACTTTTTAGAAAATTTTATAAAAGAGTTGCACATAAATGAATTTTTGAAAACTAAAATAACCCTTTTTAGGCATATTATGGTTTAAGTTAAGGAAAGGTTATGTTGTGTGTTTATGAATGAAAAATATTAAAAGATGATATTTTATGATTTATATTTACTCTAAAAGTTTTCATAAATTTTTATTAAAGTTTGATATTGGATTTTTCAAGCTAAAAGTGTCTATTTCTAGCATATTTTGATAACTAGATAAGGAAAAATTATGTATGAATTGTTTTGAGCATGGAAAAAACTTAACGAGATTATTAAATATCTAAATATTTATTTTATAATTTTTTTTAAATTCAAATGAGACTTGATAATTCTAGTAGAATTTATGAATATTAGAGTGATTGTTAGGGCTTGGTATGGATTCATGACTATTTTCTTACTTAAATTAGTAAGCAAAATAGCATTCTTACTTATTAAAAACATTACACAAAGTAATGGCTTAAAAGTTCCTAGAAACATAAGTTGTGAAACTTGGGAAAAACTAAGTTATGCATTACTTGATTATGTTGGTAAAACCATGAGTGATGTGTCAATTTCACACTAATGTTTGTGTGAATAACATATGATGATAGCTTAAATGCATACTTGATATGTGATGAATATTTTAATAAAACCATGAACATGTTGAAAGATTAGTGCATGAAATTCTATGTGAATTATTGTATGACTATGTATATGCACTAATATACTTGTATGGAAAGAAATACTTGTGATAAGGTCTATAAGAAAAACTTAATGTCATTATGCTTATGAGAAAGCAAAATGATAACCTAGCATATGAAATGGAAGCACTAATACTACTTGTGGTCACTAATAATATGATGAGGTAACCATGAGTTCCTTTTCTTAGATTATTTTTATGTTTCATTATGATAATGGCTATGGCTAGCCTTTTGAGCTTACCTTGTTTTATGTGAAGGTCTAGTGAGGTCTCGATATGAAATTGGCTCCATGCTATACAAAAATATATGGCTATCTGCCAAGGGCTTTATGTGATATCTAACAATGTTAGCTTGAATGTTATATGTGACATGTAACATGAATATATGAAATCTAATGAAGTAGTTTAGGATTGCCCTAATGCCTTGACTTCTGAGTTGTAATAAAAGAATCTGTAAGATAAGGTTAGCTTGGAGGTACAAGGTTAGGATATACATGGGATAAGGCTAATCAATAATAACAAATAGCAACCTTTATGCATCTATGTCATTTGATAATTGTTATAAATATTGGTACTATATATATAATAATTATGTAACATTATTGCCTTAATGTAAATTATTTAGTACATATGATAAACTAGGAAATGTATTTCTCATAAGAAGATGATTGATATATATCAAGTATATAACTAATTTTCTTAATTAAAATTGGTTAGAAAATTAATGTGATACCTATCTCATTGAGTAATTTTATTACTTACTCTATTTGTGAATATGTTTTTTTAGTACTCCTACTAGGATAATGACTGAAATTACTAATTGTTGGTGGAAGATATGCCACACTTGGATTAGCACGTTTCAAGCTTGAATTTTATCTTAAAATAGTAGCTGATTGTACCAACATCAATCGTTGGTTTAGGATTTAAATGGTAAAGCATACATACCCTCTATTTGATCCCATTACATTGTTTCTAGTGAACCCTACATCTGGTGTCATATTTTTAGTAACCTCTAGTTTTCTTATACCTAAGGATGCCAGTATTAAGGCAAAGGACTTAAGCACTATGGTAAATTATATACTCTATTAGTTTTGGTTTCACTATCTTTCTCACATTTTCATCCACCACCATCTGTCACAATGGTTGGTCTATCTAGCATTACACCTACTTTTTCTATGTTCATTATAGCTTTAACTCTGGTTTTAATAGTCTTTCATCATCTTATATTTTGGCTTCTAAAAATGTAAATCTTAGTAGCTATAAGGTTGATGAAAAATGATTAGTATAGAGTTAGTTGGATGATGTTTAACCATTTACCTAATTTTGTTGTATATTAATACTTTGATTTCTTCTGGCTAGTACTTGTATATAAATTTGGTAAAACTATAGCCTAGAAACCATCTATATAAAGTAACTAACAAATATGCTTAATTATTTGAATGTATTATGTGACGTAGATTATTATATAACCTATTTGTTTTATATTCATATGCAAAAGGTAGGAAATGTTTGGGAGCACAAAACTGACAAAAGCTTTTGAAATTTTTCAAAGAAAGGAACAATGATTTCTTTGACAACAAAGGTAAATGATTTTGAAAAGAATATATGATTTATTCATCTAAGATTTTCCAAGAAAGAAATTTAACATTTGAACTTGATCCTATCTCTAAAGCATTTAAAAAATAAAAGTCAAACTCAATTAATTTCACTAAGCTTTGCTATGTGGTCCTGTTCTATTATGTTTATTTCATGGTTTGAACTACTATTTTCAAAAAAAGGTATTTAACTCCTTAATAGAAATCTCCTTTAAAAGCCCTCTATGAAACCATTTTCTACATTTGAAAGGCTTATGATAAAGTTGTTTTGCTTAATTGAAACTTTACTTAAGGAAAATAATTACTTTAAAAGATAATTTTTTTGAAATCACTTTACTAGTTCTTCCTAAAGCTCATTTTAATTCTAATTTAACCTTAAAACACATTACTATCTTTTTTATTTCAAATTCTCCTTTAAAAAGAAAGAAAAAGAAGTTTTTTTTTTCATGTTTCTATTTTCTTAAAGCTAACGTGGATCTTTTAAAACTATAAGATTATCAATGCATTTATTTATTTAAGCTTTTAGGCAAAGTTTTCCATATTTAAGATAAACTACATTCGTCTAGTAATGAATGCAGTATATTTATAAAATGAATATAGTTGTCTATTTTAACTTAAGATGACATTCTATCTATTGAATAAAGATTTGAACCTTATTAGAAAGGAAAACTATTTTCTAATTATACTTTGAAGAAAAAAAAAACTTTAGCATATTTTTCAAACTTGTGCTGCTAAATCATGCTAGTTTTCATAAATAAAAACAAATAGTTTTGAGAAAACTAATTAGGTTAGAAAGGCTTGTAAAGATATTGATTGATATCTTTACACTAGTCACAATGGTATGAAATTGAGTCTTGACAGGTCAACTTTATACCATTCACAAGTCATTATTAGATTTTATGTTCAAATAGCCAACATGCCCCCATTAACCTTTTCCCATAAGTTCATATATATCATTCATGATCAATCCCATGCTTCTATGCATGGTTATATTTCTAGCTCATAATATAATTAATCATAATTATATTCATAGCACATAGTAACACTTATATGTCTTCTATGCATCACCACATTGCTCAAATCAATATCATTAATCTATATTAATGTCATGCACTTAAATGTATTAAAATTGAATGAATATGAAATCTTGCAATAACTCCTCCTTACTCACATAAGGTTTATATTGTGACTAGTGTAGGTTAATCATCCTAATCTTATTCATTTATAAGTTTAACATCACTTTTTAACTTGCTAAGATTGCCCTTACATAAGTCTTAAATTGTTAGAATATCTTTATTATCTTGTTGTTGAAAACAAGTGGAGTAATAGTTGATTATTTATGCCCTAATAATTGACAATTAGCAATTGGATGTAAATTTTGATGAAAGCCTAGTGCAACGGTCAACCATTCTAAGCTTAACAATTAACTATTCTACTAGGTTTTTTGTAAATTTGTTATCATGAAACTACAATTCACAAGGGACCCTTATCTCTCATAATTCAATCATTTCTTATTTTATCTTTACCAAATTATCAATACTCCCTAAGGAGACCTAGTTTATACTATTCTTATCATTAAAACCCACTTATTTACTGTCAAACTCAATATTCTTTGTAAATTTATAAATTCCTTAAATTTTCTATGAATGGTTAAACTTTTATATAATCAAACATTGAGCTAGAATATTTACTCACCTAACTTAATGGAAGATTGAAAGAGTTGAACCCACTGTTCTTCATCCCTAATCACATAAAATTTCAATAATTTTCCATTAGGGTCTAGGTTTTCCTTAATCAAGTTTAAAGTTAAGCTTTGACTAACATTTAAAGAAAGACATGAAGAAAAAGCCTAAGAAGAGAAAACTCAGAAGCCATTATCTTAATTTTATGTAGGATTTAGCAACACCTTATCTCCCTTTGATCAATTGAAGGAAGAAATAAAAAAAGAGGAGAAAAGTAGAACAAGAGAGGTAGACTTGAGGAATGATGATTGGTGAAAATAGGATAGGAAGAGAAGAGTAGAAGATGAGGGGTGGACTTAAGATTAGATATGCAATGGTGTTTTTATCCTCCCTCCCACTTACCTTTTCATTTTTATCTTATATATTATTTGCCAAATGGGTTTCACGAAATATTAACTAAAATTTCAAATTCCTAAAAAGGTGTGACATAAGGATATATGGGTCCTAGATTGCAATGAATTTAAGCCCAAATTGAAATTAGGAATGAAACCAGATGGTGATATTAAAGTAGTAAAATTATTATAGGAAGATCAATAAAATTAGAATTGATAATTAATTATAGATTTATTCTATATTGAAAATGCATTGAAAATAATAAGCCTATAAGGATGCTAGAATTTTAATAATTATCTAATTTGGGGTTTAAATAGTAATGGTTTCTTCATAATAAAATCTTCAATCCAAATAATAATATTACCACATCTAATACAAAGACCAAAAAGTATGTGGAATTAATTGTAGAATTCCTAGCTATCGTAGCACTATAAGATAGTGTTATAGAGGCATGTAAGTGGCATTCTCCCCACTTGAGCCTAAATTGGTATGCATATTAGGTTTATCTATTTGCTTACCTTTTTTTCTTAAATGCATAAAAAATAATTATATTTGCTACACACTTGCCTTTTTATCAAATTTATATGGTTTCATATTAGGGATCTAATAATTGAAAAGCTATTAGTAACCTCAATCATTGTTTGTATGGAAGAAATTCACTATGACTCAACTAGACTAGGCATAATAGCAAACTTAAAGCTAGAGGAGGAAGTCTTAATTTTTACAGCTATTGCTATGGAAAGAATTTAGGAGGCTCATAATGTAATAGTGCATAAAAAAGGCACTATTAACACTAAAATCTTATTAATAAGGATCATATAAGATTTTGTGGAAGAAAGGACAAATGTTTGAGCTATAGCAAAATAGGGAACTGGGATTAGTTGCCCAAATAAGGTTGAATCAAGTTTTTTGGAAACCATGTCCATTTGATTGCATTAAGCTTAATTTGGATGCAACTTAGACTAAAGTTTATGCATCTATGACAATTATAGCAAGAAAAGAAATAGCAAAAGAGGAGTTGTAGGATTATAGTACGATAATTGCAAATGTTCTTCACCTTTAGCTACAGGGCTTATAAAAATTCATAAAGTTATCCTCATTCCATATAATTTCCCAAAGTAACAAGTCTAGATTAAGAATGGTAGTAAAGTAGCCATAGAATCCTTATTAGGAATGATTGATTATCCTTAGAAAGTGCCACTAGTGTTTATGATGGCTAAGAATATTTTAATGATTACTCAAAGTATAGAATTAATATGATGTCTTAGTGATATCAATGTAGCTACCCCTAAGGCAATAAAGTGGGTGGCCCACATAATTAGGAGTGGTATAAGGCATCTATCCTAACTCCTTTCCTTTTTGGAAATTGTTGTAATCTCGGACATATCATCCATTAAGATGTGTTGGCTCTATTTATAAATAAAAAATAAAATTTTATTAGCTAAAAAAATAGAATATGTGCTAGAAAATAATATCCACTAAAGTTATCTCCTTATAACATAAAAACCCTTTACTTGTATACAAATAATTAAATTTTCTTATGAAAAATATTTTTCAAAAAAATAAATGGATCTTTAAAGGAACTTGAATTCCACTACTAATAATTTAAATACACTAATCAATTTGCAAGTATTAATGTAAGTTCTTAAAGAAATTGAAGGCTTTTTATGAACTTCAAATAAAATAACATTGTAATATTCCATAAGAGTCCTCTTAGAAAATATATTAAGTGAATTAGAAATTACCGATGGGTATTTTATTAGAAACCCTCAAACTAGGAAACTTGATAAGAAAATTAGGTAAAATTTAAGTGAATCAGAAAAGAAATTTGGACATATACTTAACTAGAATTTTTATGAGAATTTTATTAGGCATTAAAATAGATCAAAATCTATCTAAAAAGCCCACAAAAGGTTTAGAAAATTTTGTATAGAAATTTATTAGAATTATATCATCTGATAAGTCGAAAAGTGAGAAATTAGACCTAAAAATTAAAAAAAAAATTGATTTAAAACTTTTGAACTAACTTAAAATAATTATTCTAGGCCCAAAATAAGTATGGAAGTTCAAAAATAAAGTCCTAAAAATATCTAAAAGTTCAAGGTAAAAAATGCATGAAAATGAAATAAATTAGGGTTAATTTGTAATAAACCTTTCTTGTCTTTATAAGTGGGAATTTTTATTAGTATTAGGCTAGTTTGGCCCAATTTTGAAGACCTAAATCTGATTTTTAAGGCTAAAAAATGTAGGCCCAAGCTTCTAAAAGAAGCTAAGGACTTAAGTGTAGAAAGAGGAAAAACTAAGGCCAATTTGTAATAAATCTCTTTTTTTTTAAGTTAACTTATTTTTATTGGATGATGAAGTCATTATTTCTTTGATTTTGTTGGAAATTTGGATGTTGAAGACTAGCACAAATTATCCTAATATTTTTTCAAAAAAATTTCAATAAATAATAAAAAGAATAGTGTGAAATTTTATAGATTTTTGTTAGAAAATAGAAATGGCACTTATACATGTGAGTGGGGCCATTTGAAGCAAAAAAATTTTGATTCATTTGGGCCACTAACCCATGAACAAGAAAGGGAAATAGATGGAAGAGTTCAAGCTTTATCAAGTTTACAAAAGGGGTTTCAAAGTTGCTTTTTAATCTTGCAAGGTAATTAGGGAGTCTCTTTCAATTTTCTTTCATGGTTTATGGTCATCCTTCTTTTTAGATTTCTAAAAGTTAATTTATTGTTATGAAGCTTTTTATTTACTACTTCAAAAAGTTGTTAGAAGTTTAAGAAGTGAAAGGATTAAGGTGAGTGGCAACTATCCTATTTCTTTAGAATTTTCCTATGAAAGATGATAAATATTGTGATTTATAATGAGATTGTGGTAATTTTTTGCATGTGGCCATACGTGATGACATGGTTCTAATTTTGTACTCTTTTGAATGTTGTTTGATGATATTAGGATGTTGTTGGGTTGTTATTTTAGTGTCAAGATTGATAGGAGAAGATTTAATGTGTCTTGATGGCAATAGGAGCAAACTAGTCAAGAGTACTATTTTTTATCACTCTATAAAACCAAGAATTAGAAAATGTTAAAACTCTAGTTTTTAGTGTTTTAATATCATAAATGATGTTAAGATATGTGAGGAAAATTTTGGAAAATTTTAAAATGTTTTAGGAATATGAAAAGTGAATGTTTCTAAACTTAAGAGAACTAAAGTCAAAATAGAATACTGGTAAGTTTGCTTCTATTTTTAGGTTATTTAAGCAACCAATGATTGAGAAAAATTATAAAAATTTATGTCATTACCATTCCATATGTTAAGAAACCTATATCCAAATTTAATGGTATTTGGATTTCATTTGATTATTTAACAAAATTTTCTATCTTAAGTGTTCCAATATAGTCCTGATTCAAGACCTAATCTGTGTAGTCTCAGGTTTGGAATTTTGAACCATCAAATAATTAGGAAAAATTATGAAAATTTTAAGGTATGTTATTAATGATGTTATCAAGTTTGTATCAAAATTTGGTTGCAATTGTAGTTAAATTAATTGCCTAAATGATAGTTTTGTTTCTGTAGCTTTGGTATAGTAAAAAATTAGCAATTTTGAGTTCATGCCTTTAATGTCCTAAAAAAATCACAAGATATGTTATTCCTTGTTTAACATGTTAGGTATGTTATGGTTTGAAAATTAATTGGCTTCCATTTGATTGATGAAAAGGAACTTAAATTGCAAGTGCCCACATACCGACTCTGTTTTGAAAATGAACTTTCATTTTTATATGAATAGTACTAAAGATCCATAGTTATGGAAGATAATTGACCTTTGATAATTCATATAGGTTAATAAGATGTTAAGAGTCTTATAAAAAATTTTAATGAAAGTTTGATTGAGTTTGGATAGTAGAAAAGGGTTTTACTCATAGATGCCCTTTTATGGCCAAATAAGGTTTTTAAATTTGTGAAATATGTCTTGAATGGATATTATGCACTTGTTATTCAAATTGATTTTGACCTTGAGGTGTTTATATACTATATTTGTTATTAGAATATTTAATAAAACACTTATAACTAAGTTGGTATTTTGACCGCACCTATGATATGTAATAATGAAATCCATAGTTAATGCTTACAGTATTCCATCATGGTTACTGCCTATGGTGTCCCATCACTACTTATTACAAGTATAAATGCTTATCTTATACATGATTGATGGCTATGATGGCTTGATATTTATTTGTGATGTGTGGAAAAATATACAAACTTCGCATAACAAATTATTAAAGTGAAGAGGCATAAGACAGGATTGAAGTTATAAAGGGGAGGAGGGATATAAGGCGGGATTGAAGTTACAAGAGAGAATCCTGAGTACCAACTGTAGCTATTTAATTTAATAATTTGAATAAATATTGTTTTAAAAGAAAATATTATTAAGAATTTATTATATGATGATAGTTTAAATGTGTCAATACATATCTGATTTTTTATGGTAAAAACTCTTTAGAAAAAAAAAGAGAAATAGACATTCATTAAGTATTTTTAATATTCACACTCATATATATTATTTTTTTATAGATATTGATCGTGGTTTCGATGAGATACATTGACATATGTACTCAATCCTTTTCCTACTTTATAAAAGCATGCCAAAAGAATAGTTTATGAAATAGTTTAGTTTATTTGGCATGGAGTACTCCTCCTTAAAGTGTTATTTACATATTAATAGTATTATATTTTGTATACTTTTTAAACTTTTGTATAGATTATCTTTATTATATATGTCAATATAAATTGGTTTTCTTTCACATCTTTATATTTTAATACTTATATAAACATGAGTAATTTTTCCTACTATTTTATAATAAGTAAAAGTAGTAAGAAAAATGTGAAGTGTAAAAATTTGCAAAAGTATTTGGTTAGTGGATCTATACAAATAAGATATCTTTATACTTTCCACGATATCTAAAAATTAGGTTGTGACAAACGTATACCTTACTTTTAAACTTCTGAAAAGACTACACGTATAAATAACAAATTTTACATTGTTAGATGTAACATAATAGTAGTATCAATGATACTAAAGAAAATTATTATTTTTTTGATAAGTATGATAAAAAATAAATTACAAAAGATGTGATCAAAATAAGGAAAAATATAAATGTATTGGGTAGTTTCTATTTTACAATCACTTTTTTCAAATGTTAAAAGTGGAAAATTTTTATATAAATTAGAGGAAACTACTAAATTATTAACTAAAATATTTAGTAAGCATCAAATTAGTATGGAAAATTTTTATTACATCAAATTAGTATAAATCTTAAAATTTTCACTCCAAATTAGTACCACTATTAGTCCTTTTATTAATTCATTCTACATAGTAGTTAAAATTACCAACATGGACTTATTAATCCTAATTAGCAAAATATTACCAAAAAAAAGAGAAGCCAAATGTAAAAAGAGCTTAAAAGTAAATAAAATTTGAACCCATGTCATCATTTAAATTTATTGAATTAAGAAAACAATTAATTAAAAACTTTTTGTATTACAATAAAGGAAAGAACTTTCCTTTCATAAACTAAAATGAAAAAATTAAGCAATAAAGCACTAAACCCTTAATGACTTCTATGAGACTTCCCTAACAACTTTAACCCATAATACTTTCACAACTTTAATCTATAACAACCAAAGTGAAATATGGCAACAATAAAGAATAAAAGATAGTATGGTCTATTTACACAAGTATAGCATTAATTTTCTTTTTCATTTATATTTGTTACCTTTTTTGGATTAACTATTGTGAAATTAAGTTTTTATGTAATTTTTTGGATTAGCTATTGTGAAATCAATTCTTTGTGTAATATTTATGATAAGTTTAGTGTGGGGTGGCTTTTAATATTTGATTATGGGTTTTTTCCTCTTTTTTTTCTAATCTTTGTCTTGACAATAATAGGAACTAAAGTTTTTGCTTTGTGTTCCTTGGTAAAGTACTAAATCAAAGTTCTATGTAGAAAGTAAGATCCAGTAATAAGTTGCCATTATTTATATTCTTTCCATTTCCAATTTTATTGTCAAAGTAGTTGCTTGTGGACATTGCACTTACAATAGAGAACTCAATAACACCGTTGCTACCAATACATAGTAAAAACCATATAATGTACTCATGAATCACTTATTGATCACTATCCAAGATTGTAAGCTAATTTTTTTCTAAGCTTGTTTACATTTCCACCTTGAGCAAAATAGCATTATACCTTGCTTGTATCTAACATCTTATTAACTGAGCTTTACAAATATTATATTACAAAATGAATATTTTTTAACATAAGTTTAATTAACAATAATCAAAGTGTAGGCTAACCTTCCTTCCATAATTTTATACAATAAAAAATACATATCTAGCCTTTCTAAAGTGAAATTAAACCAAAATAAACCCCATTCTTGCATTTGAAATTACAAAACCTTGGCTACCAAATATACTCTATAAATTATTGAAGTCTCAACTAGAACACTAGTGTACTTTATGTTGGGTTTCACACACATTATGTAGTATAGCGGAAGGTAGATTTTCTAAATTCATGTAATGTGAAACCTTTCACCGGATCAATGCACAAGGATATAAATTAAAAATTAAAAAAATTACCTTTTAAAGTGCAGATCTGAATCACGAGCACAATTAGGTGATAGTGCCTCTACAATATCCATATAAAGTAAATG
Source organism: Sindora glabra (assembly GCA_020226215.1). Lineage (NCBI taxonomy): Eukaryota > Viridiplantae > Streptophyta > Magnoliopsida > Fabales > Fabaceae > Sindora > Sindora glabra. The sequence goes on from CM035227.1 coordinate 80,231,671, forward strand.
GTGACTTCTCAACCTTCATGAATTTACTAAGATTCATCTCTCCCACGAAGAAGGAAGGATTTAGTATGGTTTTGTAGGGTATTTTGTGCAATTTTGCTAGTGGTGAATTTTCTTATTTTCATGTATCAATAATGATGCCCTCATGCCTCTTATATATAGCTAAAAGCATGTATCTTTCCTAGTCATACTAAGAAAATTGCAACTAACCTAATCCTACTTAACCATTAATACTTTATCTCTAATATAGTGAGAATGAGGAGAGATAGGACTTATTCATTAATTATTTAATATGACTTTAATATTATACTAAATATTATCAAATAATAATATTATCTCATAATATAATTATTTAATATTACTTTAATATCAGATAATATCACATAATATAATAAAATATATATTATGTGGATAATATATATTATTACTTTGATAATATATATATATATAACATATATATAAAATAAAAAATTCAATTAATAAATTTTTAGTTTAATAAAAAATTAATTAATTATTATCTCATTTTTGCTCTTTTTGTGTAACCTTGTATATTCTTATTATGTTAACAATAACTTATCATTGAACCATAGACAGTGAGTGGTATCTAACAATATATTACTGCAACTCAAGTAGTAAGAATGTCTGTGATTCGACATCCATCTCGTGGGTGATCAACACTTTGCATCATAATCCCTTTTGTAATGATATCCAAATCGAACTAGAGGCATGGAGTGTGTCATCCTCGTCAATGTTCAATTTATATTTCTTAATATTGAGTAGACTTAAAACAAATTATCAATATCACATATTGATCCATTTAAGCATGGTTATGTATTTTTAAGTCTCACTTAATTAAGGGGCCCAAGGATATCTCTCCTTTATATAGGAGTAATAAAATCCTATCTACATCACTTACTTCTCTCTGTATGATTCGTGACACACCCAATCAACACCCTACATGTCATCCCAATTAAAAGTGACATAGGACGACATCAAAATGAGTGACCCCTCATGTAAGAAACTATAGTGATTTCAGGTCAAAAGGACTACGTGCATTTTAATCATATGAGAATAACTAATGACACATATCTATCCATGCAGTATTCTCACAATGGGTCAGTCCAATACCTCTGTTCACTAACAATGTACCCATATATTGACTTGATATCACATATCTATGATTCATAATCATCAGTCACTTATACATGATAGTTTCAATGCATTATTGTTATCCCTTTTTGCAATAATATTTTACTATGGATATTTTAGGAATAGCAAAGCTATTTCTAGGATAATTATTATATTTAAGTTATCATTTGTGCAAAAAATAAAATAAAATAATTGTATTGCTAAAAATAAAATGTAATACATTATGCATTATTACAATCATCTTATGATTAGCTTCTAGGACATATATCAACACTCTATTTTAATAAAATTATTGTGTCAATAATAACAAACATATAACAGTACCTTAATCTGTTGCATATACGAGAATAATACCTTTTTAGTTAACATAGACAAATGTTATTTAATGATGTAGTTATAAAAGAGGCACAAGGAGTAAACACATATGTTTTTGCATAGGAAAGTATCTTAGAGTCTATAAAAGCAAAGGATAACTAAAATTTATATACAAGCCATGATCATGCAACATACATCCATTACAATAACTTCAAAAATACTATAGAATAACAAGTATACTTTACCTTTGTTAAGAAGATAAATAAATATGACAAAAAGGATATTAACTTAGAATGAGTATTCAAGTTTAAGCAAAAGACAAGGAAAAAAATGAATTCATGCTCAATTAAAATGCACTCCTATCTAAAATAAAAAATAGATTTACATTTATAGCATCTTCATTATTAATTTAAATTTTATTATATGATAGGTACTATATTTGTTAGAAAGTTTTAACATGAACACTAATCACTAGTCAATCATATGCAAGATTTTATCTATATTATTTCTTTTTATTTTATGCCTCTTAATGTGTTTCATATGTTTAATATTATAGAATTAGCCTTGTTATGTGCTTCGATATTTTCCAATGTTTTAAAATTATTTAGTTAATACTGAATTTTTACATTGTTCTAAATTTTGGCTATAACTTGAGTTTTAGATATTGAAATTAAGGTGATTTTTATATCATTGAAAATTTTAAAGGAAGCTTTACAACCTTTTATTTTGGACAAAGCTCAATTCAGATGTTTGAAAAGTCAAAAATAGCCATAAAATTAATGCTTTGTTTTTATCCAAGCTAAGCTTATCTTTATTTTTATGCCATACCTAGAGCTCCAGAGGTTCAACCAAGGTGAAACAAATGCTCAAAGTCGCCTAAGATCTGGCTTAACAACTTTCATGTTTATGATTTAGTGAAACTACATAGGTTTAAGGGTCTTACAATGGCTAGCAGTTAAAGCTATAATATTTTACTACAATAACTCTTGTAGTGTATTATTTTGTAATTTAGCTTTAGGCTTTTAAAATTAGCAAGGCCTTATTCTTTGTAACCTTAGGAAGTATGTTAACTTAGCCCACTAAGTTTAATAAGATAGGAAATCAAATATAGGGATTGTGCCTCCAAAGGCAAGAACACAATTTTAGATAGTACTCCTCTATTCTCCAAGTTTCCTTTTTTTATCTATGGAAGGATAATTTTCAAATTAATTCAAAGAATTTGAGCTCATTTCTATTTATATTATAAGATCTTGAGCTCTAATATTGATTTTTGCTAATTAATTTTTCTCTTTCTCTAATTCTCTTATTTAATTTTTTAAAATTGCATAAATTCAATACTGATTTGGTATAATTTGTACTCATTTATGTGATTTATGTTATCTATTATTTTATGTTGAATGTTGGTTAGTTAATCATCATTCTTCTTATAAGAGTAGAGGTTTAAATGATTAAATAAAATATTTTTAGTTTAATCCTTCAATTCAACTGAATATTATTTTTAAATTAATTTAGATCTAACTTTATAGATTAACCGAAAAGTTAATTAGTGGGAAGAACAATGGAAACAAGTAGTTAATGTAGTCTCTAGGGGGAATTGTTAATAGTTTTGATTTTGATGTCAATATACTAAATTTTTTTTATACATGGTAAAAACATACAAGCCATTTTATACTTGTGTTTTTTTATTTAGATGACAAAAGAAAAAGCCATTTTCATTTTAGTTACTTTGGTATTGTGACTTAATGACTTATGTACAAAACCTGGTGTTATTGCTTGAAGGGGCATAATGGAAATTAAAATATGGCTTTATATTTGATTTAAAGTTTAAATATTTTAGAGAAATTGATGTATGATAAAAGGTATAAGGTAAGATATTCTATGGCAAAAGCCTAGAGTTATGATTTATTTTTCTTAATTAGATGATGGGGTATGACTAGAAACTTTTTTCCCAGTCAAAAGTTACCAATTATCTTGTAACTTGTGAGATGCCTTGCTTTTTTAACCAAATTTCATCATTTTAACCACTTTTTTAAATTTTTTTTAAAATATTTTATTGCATTTTTAGGTTTTACATGGTCATTACTTTCATTTTGTGGTGGTCTTATAATTTTTAAAAATGTCTAGATAAGTTAATTTGATATGTTTTGAGTAATTTTTCATAGTGCATTAATATTTTAGTGTTTTTATGTTCTTATAGTGTAGTGTAATGTAATATAGTGGTAATGGTAATGCATGACTAGGAGAATTGATGGTGAATTATTAGAACTTCATTCTAAAATAGATAAGACTTTTCATTTTCTCTATAAGAGTAGAAATATAACTAATTCTAGCATTCCTACCTTCCATTTTGATCCTATTGATAGTTATGATAATATGGAAAACTATAGGACTTTAGAGGAACTAATTGTCTTTGATGTTACTTACTAACCATTGAGTATCCAATATCCTGAACTTGATGCTAATTTTAAGCTTAAATTTGGTCTAATACATTTACTTTCAAGATTTCATGGTCTTGCAAGTGAGGACCCTTATAAACATCTAAAGGAGTTTCATGTGGTTTGTTCAACTAGAGAGCATTCCCTTTCTCACTTGTTGATACAGCTAAGGACTGGTTATATTATCTGTAACTTGGATTTATTTCAGGCTAGAATGATATGAAGTAGTTATTCTTAGAGAAGCTTTTCCTTGCATCAAGACTTGTTGCAATAAGAAAAGAGATATATGGCATTAAGTAATTGAGTGATGAAACATTATATGAATATTGGAAGAGATTCAAGAAGTTATGTGCAAGTTATCCTCATTACCAAATTAGTGAACAACACTATATCCAATATTACTATGAAGGCCTTCTTCCTATGGATAGAAGTATGATTGATGTTACAAGTAGTGGAGCATTAGTGGATAAAAATCTCACGGTAACAAGAGATTTAATAGCAAACATAACAAAAAATTCTTAACAATTTGGGATAAGAATTATGGCTGCTACTAGAGGCATACTTGAGATAAATTTCTCCAATTCAAATTGGCAAAGATTAGAGAACATAATAGATGAATTAACTTCTCTAGTTAGGCAAATGAAAATAGGATACCAATAGTAAATACAAGCCCTTCCCCTTACCAAACTTTGTGGAATATGCTCATGTTCGAATCATTCAATTAATTCTTGCCTCACACTGCAAGATGATAAATGTTAACCTTTCAACCTTATGTAATAACCATTTTCCCTAGTAAACCACAATACTAGTAGTAGCCTAATTAATATCAATACTAGCAGCAATAGCCAAACTAGTACCACTAGTAGCAATTGTAATTCCTTAGTTGGAGTGATAACTAAAGTTTTAGATATAACACCAATTCTGGCTAAATTCAATATCCTCTTCCTATTTATAATTAAATGCAAACTAATCTTGTCTATAAACCAAATTCCACTTCAATTTCTTCTTAGCCAACGTTTGAAGATAATTAAGCAAATAGTAGCAAACAACCTACAATTCCAACAAAAAATAAATGCTACAATCACAAATTTACAAACTCAAATTAGCCAATTATCCTCTACAATATGTGAGCTTAAAGCACAAGGTTTAAGTCAACTTTCCTTTAGTAATACAAGAAATAAAGAAGTTGTGAATGCTATTATACTTAAGAGTGACAAGCAAGTTAACATGCCTCTTTCTTTTTAACAAAAAGCAAGCAATCAACCAATAAGCATTCAACTAAAAATAAGAAATAAACTAGAATAGAAAAACTAGTAATAACCAAAAAAAGAAATCAAACATGATGAAAGTTAGGTAAATTCTTTCCGTACACCCCTACTTCCCATGGATTTTCTTATTCCCCTTTTTTTTCCAAAAAGAAGTTTCTCCATAATAGAAAATTGAAGATGAAAAACCTAATTTTGGATTCATTCAGAAAAATAGAAGTTAACATGTTATTACTACATTTGATAAAACAAATTTCAAGATATGCTAACTTTTTGAAAAATTTATGCATTAATAAAAGAAAATTAAAGGATGATAAGAAAGTAACTATGGGGGTAAATGTGTTTGCAATCATTCAAAGAAAATGACCAAGAAAATATGAAGATCCAAGTATGTTTATTATTCCATGTGTTATAAGGAAAACTAGAATTAAGCATGCCATATTAGACTTAAGAGCTTTAATTAATGTCATGCCTATTTCTATTTTTAATTCTTTAAATTTGGGACTTTTGAAACAAACAAGGATAGTTATTTAATTAACAAATAGATCTAACATTAATGCCTTAGGTGTTGTTAAGGATATTTTAGTATAGGTTGATGGACTTATTTTTTTAAATATTTTTACATTTTGAAGATGGAAAATAAGGCATCTGAGTTCTTCCTTTAATCATTCTTGGCTAACTTTTTTTCAAGATAGCAAAAATTATGATTAATGTTATAGATAGAACATTAATCATGGAATTTGATGGTGTTACAACTAAGTTTGACATTTCTAAGGCTATACAAGACAATTCTATATCCTTTATTACATGATGTTCCTTCTTCCAATTTTTCTGATATTGTCATTTTTTATTTTAATTTTGCTATTTCTGACTTTCCTAGTTTGACATCTCTAATTCTAATTTTGTTTGTTCTGATTTACATATTGATGCTATTCATGATGACATGCTTGCTGAGTTTCCTAAAATTTCTAAATTTATGGATTGTGTGGATGGCCATAAGTGCACTTGTAGAGATAATAGTATTAAATGTGCCATATGTGTTGAAAGTTTTGCATTTATAAGTGATACAAATGGTATTGTTTCAAAATTTTGAGAAAAAATGACGATAAAAATGTTTTATTTTTAGAGAAAAAATACTTTTATATTGACCATTCTAGTTATTTTACTCATCATGTTAAATTCATTATATAGGATGATTTTGAAAATTCAAGGTACAAGAGTGATTTAAAAATAGCACTTGGAGAAATTATGGTGGATAATCTTAATTTACAAATGACCTCTTCGATAAATGTGTTAAAAGTTAGAAATTTCGAAGTAATTGAGGTAGCCAATTCTCATGTAGATCTAGGTTGAAGATATTCAAGCAATGTTGAGCCAAAGATGTTAAAAAAATGCACTTTTTGGGAGGTAGCCTAAGCCATTTTAATTTTAAATTTGCTTTCTCTTACCTTTCTCTTTTATTTACTTGTCCTTTATCTTTTTTAATAATATTAATATGCTTTACATTAATAATAATATAAAATTTAAATGTCAATAGAGAGACTTTTAAGATTTTTTTTATGCTTTGCGTCTTCATTTAATATTTTTAATTTTTTAAAAAAAAGAAAATTTTTTAAGAATGTGTTTTTCACTTGCTTTTGAGTCATTTTGAGTCATTTTAATTGCTTTCCAAGATTTTACATTTTTCATGAGTAGAATTCAATTAAAGTTAAGTAGGATTCATAATATGATTGAATGAATAATTTTACTTTTTAAATTTAATTAATGTAGTGAGATTTTAAATTAGTAGATTAAACTTGATAACATGACTTTCTTTATGAGATTTTAAGCCTTATGTTAAAAATTTATATTATCCTCTTTGCTTCTTGTATGATATTATCCCATGATTTATTTCTCTAGAACTTGCTCTAATTTTTTAAGATTACATTTGCATATGCATGCATAAAAATAATAAAATGCATTTTTCTTTATTTAAGCTAGAGCCAAATAACCAACCTCAAGTTTTTATCTTTGTTGAACCCCTTGAGGCTTAGTTATCTTTTTTTTTGTTGATTAGCCCATGAGCATTTTTTTCAATAAAAAATAAGTGTCTTGACCAAACCTTAGGAATTAGTAAAGCATTTGAATTTAAATTTTTTATGAGATGGGCTTTTGGATAAGTGTGGGGGTGTGTGAGTATATGTGTAATGAAAAGTTATCAACTTCAAGTTCAAAGGTTGAAAAAAAAAAGAAAGAAACAAAAAAAGAAGAAAAAGAAAGAGAAAGTTAAAAAAAGAGAAAAAAAAAAGAATAAGGCAAATTGAAATTAATTGAAAAAAAAGAAAAAAGTTGATGAGTGTTTAAATTTGAATTTAGAATGTTGTGTTGAACTATAATTGTTCATAATTGACCCATATGTTTTTAGTTCAAGTGTTTTATTGATTTCTTTAGTTTCTACCCTTTCATATCTTTCCTTTTCCCTAGCCACATTCAACCTTAAGTAAAGTTATTTTAATTTGTATTAGGCATGTGATTTGAATAGTGGAAATTAGATGATTAACAAGCTTATAGTAGAGTAATTTTATGGAATAAATTTAAGTGAAACATTTACCTAAACACTCGAGAGTAGGAGAATGAGTTTTTTAAGAATCTACCATGTTGATCTATTCTTTTTTAATGAAGTTACTTTGTTAGTTAGTTTCAAGTTTGCTAAGATTTTTCTTCATCATGTGTTATATTTCTTGTTAGCTTTATTTATCTCTTGCTTGTGTATTTTTTATTTTAAAGTTTTTGAAAAATAAAGTTTTTTATTTCTTAGTTTTAAATAAAATTGTGTCTTACTTGAGGATGTGCAAGAGCCAAGTATGGGGCACCATTCTAGATAGAGAACTGATTCAAGCATATTGAAACCTAGGCTTTGCGTGAAGCAAGGCAATGCTTGTGACTACAATGAAACATTTGATAGGGTGGTGGTATTCTATGATTGTCCAAGAAAGGCATTAAAATTGGCATTGAAAACAGAGAAAAAGCCCCCCATAGAAAGTTTTTTAAATGCGTATTGTATAAGATGATTTATTTATAAATTTTTTAATTTTTTAATTTTTCCTTATTTCTATTGATTATTTCAAGGATTTTATTTGCTCCTTATGGATTTTTTTAAACTCTGGCATCTCCATAATTTGTGTTTTCTTTATTTTAGATTAAAAAATTTCTTAACTTTTTTTTGTTGTAGATTCTAAATTTTTAATTTTTCTTTTAGATTATAAGTTTTCTTAATCGATGAAATGAGCATTTTTTTATTTTGTTATAAAATTCTAATATGAGTTATGGTTACTTTCAATGGATGAATGAGCTATTTGTAGTTAACAATGATAATGTTACCACTGAGAAAAGTGAAGGAAATGGAGTAGGCAATTGAAGTATGACCATATGAAAATTAATGAAGATGAAGTAGTTTTGAAGTTGAAAAAGAAAGTTATAAAATACCAAGCTAAATTGAAAGGGATGAAAATCATATGTGCAATTTTATTAGTTATAAATTATGTCTTACTTACTGCAATTTATCTAAATTAACAAGATTAAGAATGAACTTAGGTAAATGTAGTAAGGTGTGGCAATTTAAATGTAATGTACTAGGAATGAAACTTTGAAGTTATGAAAAAAATTAAGGAATATAAAACTTTTTGTGATGTTTTGGTTATTTCATTTTGATTGAAATGCAATTTATTGCTTATTTTTTGTATTTGTACATTACTAAAAAATTTTAAGGTGGTTATGTTTTAACATGCACTAAAAAATTTGTGTTAGGACATTACTAATTTTTTTGTAAAATTTTTACTAAAAACTATTTATTTTATTTAAAAACTAAAATAATATCATTTCTTATGGAACTTTTGTTAATAATGTTCAACGCTTTGTGCACTTTGTATTGTTATTATACCAATTAATTATAGAAAATTCTACAAAATCTATAAGTATATAGTAAACCCAAAGTAGAAAAGCAGAAAAAAATGATACTAAGTCATAATAAATTTTCCCACCATAAAATTTTTTAACTTAGTCGAAGTTAGTGACTTTGATACTTATTCAGGGGGCAAGGTGTAGAATATGTGTATAACTTAGTTTAATAAGCCAAAAGCTTTCGATGAAGTATAAAATAAAGTAAAGTAATGTATGATGAAAAATGATGAATTGCAAAGGAGGAATATGCAACAAATAAAGAATGCAAGAGAATATAAGACAAGGCAAAAAATGGGTAACTACCATAAAATGCAAGCAAGAAACTAATAGATGTAACTATTGATTACAATGCTTAAGCAATTATGCAAATTATAGCTAGCAAAAAAATATGAGAAAAGATAAAATTAAGTGGATCCTCAGCAACGATGCTAAAATTTTGATTGTATATCATAACACATTAAAATTGGATTATTACTAGTTTACCAAAAATAATGTAATATAATGAGTTAAACCAAGTCATGCCCTAATGATCCCATGATTTATCTCTTCTCAATTGATTTATTAACAATAATTACACAATTGTTTAAGCTCCTTGTTATTAAAAATAGAAGGAATAAATGCAAACAAAAGTAAAATAATAGTGAAATAGAATATAGGTAAAGTTCAAACAAAATATAGAATGCAAAATGTAAAATATAGGATGAACATAGAACCAAATTTTGAGGGTGATTAAAATTTAAGATAAATGCATTAAATAAGACAAAACACAAAAGTAAATAATAAGAGAGAAAATTAATATAGTAAAGTAGTCACTATAAGGATTTGAGACCTCTTAGTGTGAATTAATCATAGATCAGAAGATACTTAACCATTCTAATTAATTTTTCAACTTTGAATTATCCAAAACCCCTACAATAATTCCTAAATCCTACACTAAATGCCCATTTAGGATTTGATCAATTAAGATTAGTCAAATTAAGTAACCATTATGATCCATGAAGAGGCTAGATTAAAATTAATTTAAAGATAGAATTCGACTGAATTAAGGAATTAAATCAGATTAACTAACCATAATTTAACATAAGAACAAATAAGAAAATCAAAACCACAAGGTTGAACATTAATTATACCAAATCAACATTCAACACATGCAATATTAAAGCAATTAGCATAAAAATTAAGAAAAGAAGAAAATCAATTAGAAAAAGTCAACAATACAAATTAGGTTCTTATAATCCAATAGATATGAGCTTCAAATCCTTAAATCAACCAAATTTTTAGCCTTCCATGGCTGAAGAACAAGAAAACTAGAAAAAGAAAAGTTGTTTACTAAATTATATAATCTATAAAAGTTTAATGTGTATGTTCTTACCTTTATATCTTACTTGATAACCTTAAAATCTCATTAGATTTAAAACCTATGCCTCTTACGGTTACAAGGATAGGGAATTACTACTTTTTAGAAGCTCAAAACCTACTTTACAAAACAATAAACTCTAAGAATTATAGTAATGAAATTTCATAGATTTTACTTTCACCCAATATAAGACTACAAAAAATTCTTAGTTTTAGTAAATTATGAACATAAAAGTTGTAAAACTAGGTCTTAAAAAGCTTTAGGTATTGGTTTTATATCAATTGGACTTTTGTAGCTCTAGATATAAGATAAAAACATGACTCTAAATTCTTGGCTAAATAAAACCTTCTACATATTCAAACTAGACTTTAACTAAATATTAAAATTGTAAGACTTTCTTTAAACTTTTCAATGATATAAAGATCACCCCTAATTCGATATTTAAAATTCAGGATATAGCTAGAACTCTAAAATAGTATAAAAATTTAACATTAATCAAATAAATTTAGAACATTATAAAACCAACCTAAATATAAAATAAGGCCAATTTTATAGAATTGAGCAAATGCAATACACTAAGAGATATGAAATAAGAGAAAATAATATAGATAAATTCTTGCACATCAAATGGGTACAAGATTGGGAATCTATGGAATGAGTTTAGATATTCATTCTTTCTTCAATTAGATATTTTATGTATTGTATATTAAGGATATAGGATCTCTTATAATGTGTAATGAGCTTTTTTTTTTTTAATTTTTCTAACTGGGACTAACAAGTCCATGTTAGTAATTTTAATTACCATGTAGGATGAGTTAACAAAGGGACTAATAATGGTGCTAATTTAGAGTGACATTTTTTAAATTGATACTAATTTGATGCTAAAATAATTTTTAGATGACTACCAAATCTTTCATGTACAAATTTGGTAGTTTTCTTTATGAAACTAAAATACATTTTCATTTAATAATTTAATACTCATATTTTATCAATGATATGGCCAAGTTAAATCTTTCTTAAAACTTATGCTTTATGTCTATTAATTATGGCCTAAATAATTTTTAGTGAATCACCAAGTGGGATAGAAAATCATTCCATGAATTATAATATTAATAGATTTCTTCCTTTACAATAAGTGTCATCTTTAGAATTTAAAACCCTAATCATTAACTTGAAAAGTCTATCTGGAATCAATATACTTTCTATTGAACCAACATCATATTGGTATATGGCCTATATAATGGATAATTTTTCTTCTTGATTATATATATTCATATTTAACATATCATGTTTTTAGAAACGTATATAATAAGCCATTATTTTCCCATTATTATAATTACATGTGAGTTAATTGATCAATTTCTTTGAAAATTTAAAATATTGTTGTATAATTGATTTTAGCTTAAATATAATATATTTGAAAAAGGACAAAATTTAGATAAATTTCCTCATGTATTTGTAGTATAGTTAGCTAATGTCTACTAATTGCTCTTCTAAAAGAAAATAATTATAAAATTAATACTTATTATAATAATTAAATTATATTTGTTGATAATAATTGACAAAATAATTAATGTGCATGTCACAATTTAAAAAGTTTATCTTGAGACAAATATTTAACAAATTTTACTAAATTTCATTATTTGAAAAAAATTTCATAAGATAAAAATCATAATATATCTCATGAATTTTTTTCCATAAGGAAATGCCTCTGAAAATGTATTTAATTTTAAAGGACTTCAACAAAAGTTAATCTCTCTTGTCATAAAAAGTGCATAACATATAATTGATTCTATTATCTTTTAATATGATATCAAATAATTAAGCAGCAACATGTCTTAGATATAATTTTATTTTAGACAATGTTTTAGCAATCGAAAGAATTTGAAATTTTTTATAAAAATTACATATATATAGACACATATCATAATAGAAATGCGGAACAACATCAATTAATAAGAAAACTTATATATATATATATATATATATATATATATATATATATATATATATATATATATATATATATATATATATATATATAATGGCATGATTGCATTTCTAAAAATATCAGTATCATAACATATCAATTTAAATAAAGAATTAACACTATAACACTCGAAAAACTTTCTATGTCGATTATTGAAGAACCAATACTGAAAGGAAGGGAAAAAGTTAGTTTAAAATGCTAGAAAATAATTAACATCAATTTTTTAATAAAATCAATGTCTAAAGTAATGCTACTCACCAACATTTGAAAATGAAATTACCCAAAATGTCAATTTTTTTTACAAATAACGATGTATTGTCTTTTGGCAAAACTTTAGATGTTGGTTTATAGAATAATTGATATCTAAAATCACGTGAGTGGTGATATTTTGAAAAAATAAGAGAAAATTTTATGCATTAGTTTTAAAAAAATGATATATTTTGTTCTTGTAAGACTTTAGATATTAATTCCTAAAATGACCAATATCTGAAATTATAATATCAATGATTTTTTTTTTTTGAAAATATGAGAAAGATTTATATGTCAATTTTTTATAAACAATTGACATATTTTCTTTTTATGAGACTTTAAATGTCACTTCATAAAATTACTTATGTCAATACTCATAGAGGCATTAACATCTTTACATTATAAATAAAATAAGTTTTTTTTTCATTATTGTCACTTTTACTCTTCCTTTTATTTATTTCTAAACTCATTCTCTATCTCAGTTTAGCTCCATCTATAAAACAATAAATCTCATTCCATCATTCACCACATATCAGTAAGATATCAATACTCCTTTAGTTAGCATCAAACATGAATTAAATTCAAAACATAAGAGGCATCTTTCTTGCTTCTCTTTCTTAAATTTTCACTAGTTCCATTTCTTTAATTTTTGTGTATTTTTTAAGTGATTTTTGTTTTTTTTTCCTTTATATAAGTTGTGTGTTTGTTTTTGAATTTTAGTTGCCTATTATGTCTTTAATAAGACTTTGCAATGCAATTCAAAGTCAAGCATACAATGATGAGATATGAAGAAAAGTAAAAAAAAAATCATGAAAATGGCCATTTTTTGTGATTTTGGGAGGATAAATTGCTTTTGTTTGTTTATACATGGATAAATCTTGAAAAGTTGCATGAAATAAAAAAAATTTGTCTAAATGAATAATCAGTGCAAAGTTGTTAACTTTCAAAATTTTTAACTCAAAATATATGTTTTTGGTAAAAAGCTAGTTTTGTTTAATTTTTTAATGTAAATGTCCTAACAAGAAAGCAAAAACTCAACTTTAAAAAAATATGTAAATATTTTATGTCAATTTTTTAACTAAAAATTGATATAAAATATAGAAAAATTAAAAAATTTTAAAAGAAAAGACATTAATCTTTTAAGAATGTCAATTTTTTTGGCTAAAAAACTAACATTATAACTTTTTTTGTTGTGTCAGTCATATAATCAATATGGAATAGTCTAACATATAATGTCACTAGTATATACTTCGGTTCACAATTGAAACTTAGCTTATTAAATAACTAGTGTTGTTAGCATTTTGGTAATATATACTCTTCTAATACCTTTTTTACAAAATGATAGAAATTTTATCAATTTTATATATAATAAATATATAAAATTTACAAATTCCTTAACTAAAATTATAACTTATATTTTTTTAAAATACATGTAAGAATATAATCCAATCATATTCTTTCCATATTATTTTTTTATTTAGGGTGGGCAGAGGGGGTGTAGGGGAAGGGGATGGTTATCTTGTTCTTTTCATATTGTTTTATGTTAAGAGTACAATAAAATTTACAAAATTTTTAAGATATGGAAAACTTTGCTCTGAAAACATTTAAAGATTTCATTAATTTTAAGATTTCATTAATGTACAAATACTTGCCATTTATAATTAGTAATCCTACCTTTACAATTCTACATATATATCATCCATGTCTACTATTCGCGTCTTGTCACATTTGCAATTGAAACTTACTTTAAGATCATAATTTTAAATTAGATGGTTAATTGTAATAGTAGAATCTATATTTTAGTGTATACAAGTAGCATTCAAAATTTGTACACGTCAATCTATTAACAAAGAAAGCTTAAGAAGAAGTCACGATATAAAATAGATGGCAATAAATGTAATATAATTAAATAATAATTTTAATACCATGTGGTAAAATATGTGAAATCAAATACAATTAATGAAATTAATAAAATAATAGTATTAATAATAAAGATAGATTACTAGAAAGATCTCTATCTTTTTAAAGTTTGCATGAAATATGATTTATACTGATATGAAATTGATTAAACATTAGAATAATTAGTATCTTCTTCTAGTGACAATTGACAAATTTTATTATCAAATTAAAGTGTAATTATTTAAAATTTTAATATAATTGATTCATTACAAATTCAATAATTGTACAAAATAATTGAATATCATCCAAAGATAATGTTTAATCATGTTGAAGTTGATATATTATTAATACATAAAAATAACATTACTTTTTTTTTTGTATAGAGAAAAGTTCAAAGAGCAATAAACTAGGAAAAACAGAAAGAAAAACTAGCAAGACTACAAATAAAGCTTAACAAGCAAAACAAATTCCTAAGGAATCAGCTAAAATAGCCATAGAAATGTCCTCAGGAGGTTGTTTCCAATGTTTCTCATGATTTCTATGCATAGCACCCTATTTGGCTAAGGCATCTGCCAATTGGTTTCCTTCTCTAAGAGTGTGTGAGAAAGAGATATTGTAGAAGCAATGAGAAAGCTACTTTATATCTTGATATATTCCCTAAAGAGGATGTGATGGATTGACACCTTGTTTGCATAATTGAATGGCATCCATATAGTCTGATTCAACAATGATGTTCTTTATCCCACTCTCTATGGTAGATTTTAGAGCAAATCTGATGGCTAGAACCTCCACATGCAAATTTGTAAACCCACCTTAAAAATGAGAAAAGCTAAATAATCAAGTTGCATTCCAATCTCTAGCTAGACCTCCAATCATTTAAATTTTGAAATATTCATAAAGAAGAGGTGGAAATATTATTCCTTTTGACCCACTTATCGGAATTAAAGCTTAAAATTAATATATATGACATTGACATACACCATCTCCATAGTCAAAATGAGTCATCATTAATTATGTGTATAAGAGATTAATCACTTTATATCTCAACATCTTGTTACTAATATTTGTCTTGTTTTTAAGTATAATTTATAGTCAATCAGGGTTTTGTGAAATATTTGATATAATTGGATAAATATTTTAATTTTTTAAATAAATATTATGTTAAAATTATTTTTTAATTATAAGAATATAAATAGTCATTATCAAAACCAAACATATTATGATTAAACATTCTTCTATTCAATATAATTCAATTATAGGAAGAGGAGAACTATGACCTTAAACAAAATAATCATAAATTTGAAGGAGATAACGTGTAATAAGAATGTTCTAACAATCAAGGTTTGCATTATTCAATTATGGTACATTACAAATTTTTGCAAATGGGTGAAGTTGCTTCTATTGAGATTGTTCTCCTTAGTTATAAGGTATTATCATCCGTTATTATTTTTAAAAATTTTGAATTGTACTTCAAATTTATCTTATTTTCTTTATATCATAATCTTTTAATAAATATACTTGAGATTTAACTTTCTTGTGTATTTTTTAGACTTCAACCCTTAAAGCAATTGTGCTAAAGAAATTGGATCAAAAAATTTAAGAATATCCTAACTAAGGGTACTATATATATAATATCAAATTTTGTAGTTGACATTGTTACAAGAAGGGAGAAGTACAGACCAAGCCAACATCAATATCTTCTAAATTTCAAGCCAAATACTTTGTTTGATGAATTTACGGATCAACATTCGTTTCCATGGATTTAAATTTATACCATATAAGTGTGTCATATATGGAAGCAAGAATGAGATATATCTCCTTGATATGCAATAATAAAAATTTTATGCATTTTATGTCATTATTATTGTTGTTCTTGTTTCTTACAAATGTTATTGGCTGCATCCATTCTTATGGATTTGTTGAATTCAAGACGGACAATAGTCCTTTTAAGAGAAAAAATTGACATCACCATTGCAAATACAAAGTAATAAAATAATAATAATTTAATTTTAACGAATAATTGCTATAGTTTAATATTTCTTTGATCCATATTTTTCTAAATTTTCACCTAGTTGTTAATATTGTGAATAACTTGTATTTTTCTTTTCTTTTACATATAGGAATAATAAGATTATTTGTTCTCTATGGAATCGGAATTATGATAAAGTTTCTTCTCCTTTAAAGAATGCAAACATAGGATCTAACATTATTATTATCCAGTTTGACAAAAGTAAAAGAATTAAAGTGCAATGAGATCTAATTTCTTTTCTTTTAAAGTTTTTCAACCCATAAATTATTATTATTATTATTATTATTATTATTATTATTATTATTATTATTATTATTTCTTACATTTACAATTTTAATGTAGACCATGTCCTTTCTTCTTCTGTAAAAAAGTTGTTTCTAAATGCCAACTTTCTAGAAGTGGAAGATTTTCAAAAAAAAAAAAAATTCTTTTAACTAATCATTATTAACCAATTTTTGCTTATGCTGTATATTTTCTACCAAATTATAATATTATATATGTCTTTGTAATTAGATTGATGGAAAGTAGACAAGATTTCTCTTAGAAATTAAAACTGCAATCTTCTAAAAGTAGCTATTCTTAATGGGATGAATAAATAGTTAATTCTAATCAAAAGACAATTGAAAATGTCAACAATTGCATTGAAGTTTGTTATTTATTTTTAATTATCCATCTTTTAAATGAAAAAAATATCAATTAATTAGTCAATATGCTAATTTGGCATTGTCTTATGATTTAATAGACAATAGGTGGTGTTATTAAGTTTGAAGTGGTACTAATTGAAAATGGTGGCATTTGTTACTATATTAGATGTGAGTGTTGCAGCGGAAAGGCTAAGATAGAAAACAATAGTTACTACTTTAGTTTTTGTCAAGCCACATCGTGGCCTTCTACTTTGAAGTATGTATTAATAATTTTATTTAGTTCAAGGCCTTATAGTTCTTGCAATTATTGCTTGATAAGAACAATTTTATTCAATCATCTACATTTTTGGTTCTAGCTAAGTATTTATTTATGGTGTATTACATAGTCTTAGTTTATCAATTAATAGATAATTATTTGTTTCTATAAAATCAATTTCTTTGTTTTTATAATTTGAAGTTTTCTTGCACGTATATTTGAATAATTGATTGAAAGAATATTTTTTGATATGTTGTCACTTACGAATAATAAATAAGATTCCTCCATGTTTAACCTGATCTCTTACCAGCGGATATTTATATATAAGGTAATTAACTTGAAATGTATGTCTTCTTATCTCCCTCATATGTTGTGGACAACTTAACATAAGTTATATATTGTTTCTTCTCATATAAGAAGCATGAAAGCAACCTTAAATCCTATACCACGAACAAATAGCACTACTTACTTCGAACTATACATACATACATACATACATACAT
Organism: Sindora glabra; assembly: GCA_020226215.1. Taxonomy (NCBI): domain Eukaryota; kingdom Viridiplantae; phylum Streptophyta; class Magnoliopsida; order Fabales; family Fabaceae; genus Sindora; species Sindora glabra. Next base: position 80,249,698 of record CM035227.1, read on the forward strand.
ATATATATATATATATATATATATATATATATATATATATATATATATATATATATATATATATATATATAGTTAATGTGACTTAATAAACAAACTAAAATCTTGATGCATAAACACCGAGTCCAACTTCATGTGATCAATCAAACATATAAGATAAGCTTAGTGTTGTTTAATAATCCTGTAAAAAGTTTCTTAGAAATTTTTGTAGATGATTTAAGGGAGGCTCATGTGATAGTTTGTTTTCTTTACTTGATCAAGTTAGAAAAATCTATTACTTACTGATTTATAAGTAATTAAAAATCACTAATGTGTTGTATTTTTAGAGTAACTCTTCCGACAACTATCCTCAGGAGATCGATGCTTTTGTTAGTAAACAATTTCTCTTCAAAATCAAAATTACAGATTACAACTTGAGAAATCGTGCTTCCACTTATACAGCATCTCTAATTACAAATGATGATAACTTCCCGAATAACTTCGTTATTAATGGTTCCCGCTCGCAAGTTACAATTTTTTTTTTTAATGTTGCATTCATATAGTGTAAGAATAAAGATCAATGTGTAAAACTAGTTTTTATTTTTTATTTTTGAAAAAACTGCATTTTACCCCTTTCAACTATAGAATTGTCGGATTTTACTTCCTTCAACTATGGAAACTAAAATTTTACTCCATTCAACTTTATAAAACTTGAATTTTACCTTTACCGTTATCAAGTTAACACTATAACACTTAGTGACAGTTAAAAATCGACGTTATTATCTTAGCAATAATTCATAACTGCTGGTAAGTGAAAAAAATTTCAAAAATTAGTGAAAATAATGGCGATCTTTATATTTCACTTAGCGGTGATTTTCTTAATAAATTTTGTTAAGTTAGTAACAATGAGGGTAAAATTCAAGTTTTATAAAGTTTAAGAGAGTAAAATTTAACTTTTCATAATTGAATAGGGTAAAATTTGATAACCTGATAGTTGAAGGGGGTAAAATTCAATTTTTTCTTTGTTTTTTGTAGTATATGACCTTCAATTGTACCACCCTCATCCAATTGCTCAACTTGTGAATATTGATTAGAAAAACAAGTTCATGTAGGATCACTTATGTTAACTTCCACTTATCATCATCTAATTATGTTAATATGACTAATTTTAAAAAATAATTATTTTGTAGGAGATGACTTCATCTTTTACTCAGAAAACAATTTGGATAGTATTGAATCATCATTTTCCAGTCCATGTCCAAGTTTAAATAAGAGAAATGAGTGAAATTCTGCAATGTCGAATAGCCAAATGGTAAAGAAAGCAAAGTTAAAGTGACACGGATTTGAGATACAAGTGTTTCACCTATTTATTATTATTATTATTATTATTATTATTATTCTGGCCGCCGCCGCCAAGGTAAAGTAGTTTATTTCGATCAATAATAACTATTTGCTCTTATGATTTGTGGGTTAACTTTTAAGTCTGATATTTGAAACTATTTTATAAAATAGTTACGAAAATGTGTTATTAATTATATATTAATCAATTTTTATCTGATTTTTTTATAAATAATTAATATATAATTATAATATTATATTATTAAAATAAATATTCATCCATAATATAAAATTATTACTTTTAAAAGTTTGTTTTCTGTTATAATATGATAGATAAAAGATATATTGCCATTACAAAAAAAATCTATTCTTATTATAAATTATGTTATTAAATATTAATATTAATGATAATAATTATATTAAAAAATAATATTTAATTAATGTAATATTTAAATTCAAAATCAATTACCTACTTAAATGTTGAATAAAATTAGTAGAGAGATAATTTTTTTTCTTAGAACTATTAGCTTGATTATTTTTTTATCTAATCTTCTTTATAAATAATTAATATATAATTATAATATTATATTATTAAAATAAATATTTATTTTTGCAATACACGGGTGACTATCTAGTTTTAATATATTTTTACATTATTTTGTATTTTTAAAGTTCATTTTAAAAATATATATTATGTCACGTCTAAATATATAATATATGTATATGAGGTTAATCATGTTTTCTATGAACATATAATTATCGATATTTAACTTCCTTTTAAATATAATAATAGTTAGTTAAGAATTTCGTTCCATATTTGACATAATTGGATTAATATTTTTAATTTTTAAAAAATATTTCGACAAGTTATTTTTCTCTGAAAGATTAACAACATTGTATTGCAATGAGTAAAATATTAAAAACTTTCCTACTATTTTCCAATTGCTTTATTGTAATTTATAAGTGCAACATAACATTAAAAGTGAAAATTTTCAAATTAAAAATTTAATCAATTATAATTAATTTAAATCATATGTGAGATTTTAAATTGGTAAAGATTGGATAATAGTTTCAATTATTATTTAACGGTGCCAATAACTAAATTAGATTAGAATGCAATCATACAAGTCTCAATACAATTTATTTATTGTAATTAAAAAAATTTAGTGCAATATTTAATTAGAATTCAAAATTTTTAAAAATGACACTTAATCATATACAGGTTAATTTAAATTAATAGATATTTTCTACATTCTCATTTATATCTTGAAAGGGTTAAAATTATATTATGTAACTTTTGATAAAATCAGAGGAACAAATTAAAGGGAAATTATTTAAACTTTTGGTACAATTGATTTATTACAAATCAATAATTGAACAAAATAATTAAATATCATCAAGTGATAACAATTAATCATAAAGAAGTTAATATACTATTAATATGCAAAATTAACATTACCCAAAATAAGTATAACGTTTAAAGAGAAACACATTAATATTGTTAATATATAAAACAATATATGTATGAAATCTTCAACGGAATACAATGGGTCAATTGTATTCAACTTTGGAAACATGATTAAAAATACCTTTATTTTTGAGGAAAAATATACTGACATTCCCTAAGATTTACAAAAATTATACTGACATCTCTTCTAATTTAAAAAACTATACTGACCTCCTTTCAAATTCTGAAATAAGTTATATATAATTCCAAATTGAAATGCTAACCTCCCCTAAGATTTACAAAAATTACACTGACCTCCCTTCTAGTTTAAAAAGTTACATTGACCTCCCTTCAAGTTATAAAATAAGCTATACATAAATCCAAATTGAAATTTACTGTTAAGTCACATTTAAAAATATTACTAGTTCTTCACCAACCAAATTATTTAATTAGTTAATACCAAAAATGCCCTTTGTGTACTAAAAAAAAGTTTTAAACTTTTTCCTCTAAAAAAAATATTTAAGAGCATTATTCTTTTCTAATTTTGGTATTTTACCTTTTACCTTGTAATTATATGTATGATTATAGTAAGAATACCTTATATTCTTGTATTTTGTAATTTGCTTATAACTAATAAAATGTTATACTAACATATTTGTTCATATAACAAACTTAATTTTTTTTCTTTTTACTTTGACGGAATGGCATATCTTTATCCATGTGTAAATTATATAAATAACTTGAGTCCTTTTAATCAAAACAAAGTTACGTTAATTGTAATTGAATGCTCTAAATATATGAGCAGTAATATTATAGTAAAATTTTAAAAAATTAGTTATTATTGTTATGTACAATAACTATTTTTTAAAATTTTACTATAATATTGAAATAACTATTTTTAGAATTTTGAAATATTGTTGCTCATGTGTTTAGAGCATTCAATTACAATTAATGTAACTTTGTTTTGATTAAAAAGAACTCAAGTCATTTACATAATTTACACATGGATAAAGACATGACCTTCCGTCAAAGTAAAAAGCAAAAAAAAAATCAAGTTTGTTATGTGATTAAATAGGTTAGTATAACATTTCATTAGTTATAAGCAAATTACAAATACAAGGATATAAAGTGTTCTCACTGTAATCATATATATAATTACAAGGTAAAAGGTAAAATACCAAGGTCAAAAGAGAATAATGCTCTTAAATATTTTCTTTTAGAGGAAAAAGTTTAAAACTTATTTTTAATACATAGAGGGCATTTTTGGCATTAACTAATTAAATAACTTAAATAACTTAGTTAATTAAGGACTAGTAATATTTTTAAAAGTAACTTAATAGAAATTTTCAATTTGAATTTATGTGTAGCTTATTTTATAACTTGAAGAAAGGTTAGTGTAGCTTTTTAGATTAGAAGTGAGGTCAGTATAATTTTTGTAAACTGCAGGAAAGGTTAGTGTTTCAATTTGAATTTATGTAAAACTTATTTTAAAACTTGAAGGAAAGTTAGTGTAACTTTTTAAATTAGAAGAGAGGTCAATGTAATTTTTGTAAGCTTTAGGGGAGGTTAATGTCTTTATTTTTTAATCAAATATGAGATAAAATCCTTGACTAACTATTTTGAAATTTATTATATTTAATAAGATTAAAAGCTTGACTTTTTATTTTGAACTTTTGATAAAATCCTTGACGTACTATTAACTTCCTTTTATTTTTCGAAATTTTCGATGCAACATTTTGATATAATAAATTTATTATATTTAATATGATAAAAAACTTTTTAAAATGAAAATTCAAAATTTCGAAATAGAACTTAATGTAAATATTAAAATACATTATCATTAATGTAGTCAGAACTATATTTATCTCAGTCGCACATATTCTGATTCTGTAACGTTTAATTTGTTTTTTTTTTTCTTTTCCAAGTGGTGGGATTTGATACAATTATATTTTGTTACTGAATTAAAATGAAATAATTTTTGGTATAATTTATTCAATGTAATTAAAATATGATGCAATAAAACTAGAATTAAAAAATATTCAAAAGTTGGCACTTAATGAATTAGACATAAATTTATATAAAATTGGATTCTAAATTTTGAGTTGATAGATATGTTCCACAATCTTAGTTATATTCTGGAAGTGTCAATAGTTCTATTATGTAACATTTGATAAAATTTTAATACCAAAATAAAGCACAATCATTTAAATTTTTGCTATAATAATTGATTAATTATGGAATCAATAATTATACAAAATAATTGAATATCATCTAAAAATAACATTCAATCATATAGAAGTTAATATATTATTAATACATAAAAGTAACATCATTAAGTGTTGAAATAAACGTTCAATCATTAGAATTTTGAAATATTCGTAAAAAACAAGATGGAAATATTATTCCATTTCATCCTCCACTGAGAAGATTTTGAGTAGTAATATTAAGTTGAAGTTTGATACTGCCAAACATTTAAGTGCTTGACACAAATAATTGATTTTGAGCAACAATCATTTGAATATTTAATATAAATAATTGTTTATGGAATTAAATTTTTAAAAGATAATGTTTAATTAATCACAAAATTATTTAAACCAAATTTGAATATTATTTTAAATTGATACATATTCTTCACAATTTCAACTGTTGCATAACTAATAAAATATATAATAATATTTAAGCAGAATTCAAAATTTCAAAAAAGAGCACTTAATCAATTATACAAAAATTTAAATTAAATTGGATTCAAATTTTAAATTGATAGATATTTTCACCATCTCAAATATATTTTGAAAGTGTTAGTGATTTTATTATGTAATATTTGATAAAATTTTATTACCAAATTGAAGTGCATTCATAGAAATAGACATTCAATCATTTAAAATTTGAAATATTCATAAACATGAGGAAGAAATATTTTTTTTCATCCTCCATTAAGAGGATTTCAAGCAGTAATACTGATTTGAAGTTCAATGCTGCTAAACATTTAATTGTACGGTAATATCTGATGTTATTTTTAAAATTTTATATTCTAAATTCAAGTTTAAATTTAGAAGACTGAGTGTGAGGTAAATTGCTGCATTTCTATAAATAAAAACGTTTGGTGCTGCAAGAGAAAGCGCTAATTACGTACACAATTACATAAGGAGGCATTTATGCAGCTAATTGAACTCAAATTCCTCCTCTTTCATTCCTAAGTGGTCAGTTTGTCTTTACTAATGTCAAATCACCAACCTACAGGCCTAAGATGATAAGGTCGATTTGATATAATATGCTAAACCACTTGTTGAAATTGAAGCTAATGACTAATATATATGACGCTGACATACACTATCTGATGGAAAAGTTAAAAATATACTCAATGATATAGACTTTCAATTGTAGTATGGTGAGAAAAAAAATAAACTAAACTTATATTAATAAATTAATACATTATTTGATATATTTATCTACCATCTGTAAAATAAACTTGCTTATTAATGTGCTAGGAAATTTCTCTTACAGCAATCTTCTAGTTTTCGTGCAATAAGTTTCACCAATAAAGAAAAAAAATTAGGTTTTGGATTTTATCCATCATAAAATCCAAATCTATTTATCATTATTGAGTCAAATACCTAACTACTCATTCAAAAATGTCATACAAGACCTAATTAACAATAATTTTTTATTAATAGATTATATATAGTATACAGAAATATTAAATATCTCCCACCTGCACATATATTATTTATTAATAGTGGTCACATAAGGGATTAATATTAATACAAAATTGATACTTTTACACCTATTTATCTAGTTGAGATCATATGTATCTAACAACATAGATACTTTAGCCAAAGGGATATTAGTATCATAACATATCAAACACCCACACCTTGTTAGCCAACACTATCAAAATGTGCAAAATAAGACTTACACAACTTTATATGACTACATGTAAATTTATATACAATAAGTTTTCGCATCCATCCAAGATGCCTAACATATATAAGTACAATAATGAGATAAGATCTAAATATCTCCACAAACATATCATAATCAAAATGTGCAAAAATACGATAACGTAACATAAAATTTTATTTATAAATCATAAATGATGTCATATACATTGATTCCTAGTTACTTAAAACATTAAAGGGTTTTACATAGTCCCATATAATTTACATGTTCAATAAAAGTTTCTATTAGTAAGCCCTTGGTCAGCGGATTTGTGAGCATATGATCCGTGAAAATATGCTAACATGCTTGTATACCTTTTCTCTCACATAATGATATTTTATATTGAAATGCTTCAAATGAGTGGAATTTGTCATTAAGAGAGAAGCTTACAGTAGTAGAGTTATTGTAGAAAATGGTTAAGGGCCTAGCATTACTCTTCATAAGATAGAACTTTGAGAGATAATTCCTTAGCCCTATAGCTTGATAAAAAGTTTCATAATAGGTTACATACTCTACTTCCATGGTGGTGATTGTAACAATTGATTGCTTGATGCTTTTCCACAATATAACACCCCTAACTATCATAAAAATATACCTAAATGTTGACTTTAAATCAAATAGACAACCGGTATAGTTTAAGTCTAAGTAGCTTGTAATGTTAAGATCTTTTAATCTTTTATAGGTCAGCAAGAAGTCTTTCTTACCCTAAAAGTACCTCAAAACTCTCTTTGTAGCAATCCAATATCTTTGACTTGGATTGGTATCTTCCAAGTACACTTATAGCAAATGCTATATTAGGTTGTGTACAAACTTAGGTGTACATTAGGCTATCCATAACTAATGCATATAAGACCTTCTCCATTTTTTCTCTCTTTATTAATTTAAGAACATTAGGCCTTTATAGACATTTCACCTTTCTGAATAGGTGAAGAAACTTAAAAGTAAATAGACATATTAAATCTTTTCAAAAAATTTTTAATATACGACCTTTAAGATAGGCCAAGAAAACCTAAGATCAATCACAAAGTATCTTAATGCCTAAAACAAATAAGGCATTTCTTAAGTCTTTCATCTAAAAGTGAAGTGATAGTAATTGTTTGGTCTTAGTTAGTAAGCTCAAGTTATTTCTTGATAAGAGAATGTCATCCACATACATGACCAAAATTACAAATTTATTAGCATTTTTCATCATATAAATACACTATTCCCTATTGTTCTGACTAAATCTAAGAGATTAACTATTTCATGAAATTTAAAACACCATTATTGAAAAGCTTGCTTCAAACCACATATAAATTTATTTAATTTGCATACCAAGTGCTATTACCTTTCTCTTGGAATCCATCTAGCTACCCCATTACACAATTTTAGATAGATCACCATTTAAGAATGTTATTTCATATCCATTTGTTGCAACTCCAGATCAAAGTAATCAACAAGAGCAATAATAATTCTAAAAGAATTTTTCATTAATACTAGTGAGAAAGTATTTTTGTAATCCACACACTCCTTTTGAGTATATTCTTTAGCCGCAAGTCTAGCTTTATATCTTTTAATATGCCTATAAGCATTACACTTGGTATTGAAGACCCATTTACATCCAATTGGTTTACAATTTACAAGCAATTTCAAAAGATCTCACACTTGGTTTTGGTTCATTGAAACTAATTCAACCTCCATTGTAGTGATCCATTGAGAAAATCAAAGCTAAACACTTCCTGAGAGAATGTAATGGGATTAGTATCTTTATTTATATTATACTCATATTCGTACAACAAATACACTATATAATCGTTTGATATTGCCAATCTATGTTATCTAAGTGATCTTCTCAACTAAACTTCAATATTAAAATTCTCATCTTCCTCTAAAGGTTATATTAAATCATGTTGTGGAGGGCTAAAAGATAAATAACTAGTAAATTGAGACATTAAGGGAATGATTATAATCTTTCTTTGAAATTTGTAATCCACAATGTCTGACTCGCACTATCTAACTCATTTTCAAAATAAATGGCTCTATCAAATTCAATAATCTGAGTGATGTGAGTTAAATAATGAAACATACTACCTCTAAAGCTAACATAACAACAAAGAACCCAGATATTATTTTGGAGTCAAGTTTCCTGAGAGCAAAAATGTATGGCTTTGCCTTTATTCTGCAGCCCCAAATGCGAAAATGACTCAAAGTTAATTTCTTGCTATTTAGTAGTTCATATGCAGTCATGGGTATAGACTTACTTGGTACTTGTAATTATATAGCCTAGGATCTTCAATGTTTTTCCCTATAAAAAGTCGAAAAGTGTAAAATGGAAAAGCATACATCTAACCATATCAGGAAGTGTCCTATTTCTCTTTTTGGTCATCCCATTCTATTCTAATGTACTAAGCATGGTATAGCTAACATTAATGCCATACTTTTATAGATACTATTAGGATTTGGATTAACATATGCAGTAGAATTTTAAATTTTTTTATCTAATTCCTACCTAGGATCCATGCAAAACGGCATAAATTAGTATTAAGGTTTTACCTTATTTGTGCTCATATTCTTTTTGAATAAATCCTTGAGAGACCAAGATGAATCAAATGCCAGCCAAAACGTGCAGCGTCTCTACGGTATTCACATAGAGTGAACAATGACTTCTCTCCTCCACGAAGCTGCTAGGATTCGTCTCTCTCACTAGGATTACGATTGGGTATTTTTTAAGTGATTTAAGATTTTCTTGAAACTTATGTGTGTGTATTAAAGTGCTACCTTTAAGTATTTTTTATAGAACTAAGACATGTCACAATCCTAGTCCTACTAGGATAATGCTTCAAAAAATCCTAATCACACTTAACAAACATCACCTTATCCTTATTCTAAAGAGAGTGAAGAGAGATAGGACTTATCTATTAATTATCTAATATTAGATAATTACATTATCTCATAGTATAATTATCTAATATTAAATTAGCATATAATTATCTTATATAAGATAATTGCATTATTTCATAATATAATTATCTAATATCTAATAACATAATTATCTTATATTACTTTAATATCAAATAATATCATATAATATTATATATATTATGTGAAAAATATATTATTATCTTAATAATAATACATATGCATGAAAATAAGTCCAATTAATTGAATTTTAGTCCAACTAAAATTTAATTAATTATTATCTTATTCCTACTCCTTTTGTGTGACACTGTAGGTTATTACTACATTAATAATGATTCATTTTGGGCCATAGACAGTGAGCGGTATCTAGCAATACATCACTGCCACTTAAGTAATAAGAATATCTATAATTTGACATCTACTTAATATATGATTAATATTTTGCATCATAATTCTTTTTTGTAATAATATTTAAATTGAATTGGAGGCATAGAGTGTATCATCCTCGTCAATATTCAATTTATATTTCTTGATACTGAGTAGACTTAAAATAAATTATCAATATCACATATTGATCCAATTAAGTATGGCCATGCATTTCTAAGTCTCACTCAATCAAGGGGTCCAAGGATATTTCTCTTTTATACAAAAGTAACAAAATCCTATCTACATCACTTACTTCTCTCTGCATGATTTGTGACACACCTAATCAACGTCCTACTCGTCATCTTAATTAAAGGTGACATAGGACAACATCAAAGTGAGTAACTCTTCATATAGGGAACCATAGTGATTTCAGGTTAAAGGATTATGTGCATTTGTGATCATATAAGAATAACTAACAATACATCTATTCATGCAATATTCTCATAATGGGTCAATCCAGTATATTGTTTACTAACAACGTACTCATGTATTAACTTGATATCAAATATCCATGATTCATAATCATCAGTTACTATATATGCTAGTTTCAATGTATTATTACTATCCTTTTCGTAATCATACTTAACTAAGGGCATTTTAGGAATAGCAAAACTATTCCAAGGATAATTATTATATTTAAGTTATAATTTGTGCAAAATAAAATAAAGAAAAATATAATAATTATATTACCAAAATGAAACGTAATACATTGTGTAATATTACAATTATCTCTATGATTAGCTCCTAGGACACACACCAACAGATACCTAGCAAAAGGACCTAAGTTCCTCTTAATCTCATCATATCTATCATAGTACTCTCCTTCTTGATTGGAATTAACACACTTAATTCTCTTACTATACTTAAGCTTGCTTGCTGCCTTAAATGTATCCAAAGACTCTAATTTTTTTGCAAATAACTTTATCCATCTGAAATGTGAAAAATCATTAATAGAAGGGATGAAGTATCTCTGACCTCCTATAGCTACAAGTGTGATAGGATTGCAGATATTAATATAAATAAGTTCCACCACTTTTTATCTTCTAACTTTTTTCTCTTTCTAACCTTTATTGTGAACTTCTCTATAATACAATCCACATAGGTGTCTAGATCAAAGAAGTCCATATTGTGCATTATACCTTCTCTGATCAATCTTTGAATTTGATCTTTAGGAATATGACCTAGGCACCTATGCCATAGGATCGAGGAGCTCTTTTTAACTCTATTTTTTTTCTTCCTTATGATTATGTCAAAAATGTTGAAGGAACTTAGATCAAGATTTATTCAATATAATCTATCTATTAGTTCACCAATCCCTATCATAGTTAAGCCTTGGAATAGATTCACTCTCTTACCTTTAAAATTACAAAAATACCATTAGAGATCTAAGGCTACAACTAATATTGGGTTTCGCCTCATGGAAGGCATAAAGATCACATCCTTCAATATCAGCTCACATCTAGTAGACAATTATAGATACACATCCCCAATAAACTTTACTCCCAATTTCTCACCATTTCCCACTTTGATAATTAATTCACCATTATTTAATTTTCTAAAATTTCTTAATGATTGGAAAGAATTAGTATCTAACCACCATGTATCTAATAGCATATCTACTAGATTAGATTTGAAACAAATATTGGCCTAGTCCTCTCTCATTGTCCCATTTAATGTCTTTTTGGAGTTTTGTTACATAATAATTGAGCGATACCATGTTAAAAATTAATGCATGTATAATGTATTCATGCCAATGTTTTCGTCGTAATATTTAAATATGTAACCTTACATAGTATCATATTATAAAATCAAATATTGAAGAGTATTTAGGACTTTACAACATAATATAAGAGTTAAGTGTCATGCCCTTAAAACATTAACATCGAAGGGCATTTAAGTAATTTAAATACATAGCACTCATCTCTACATTTACACTATAACCAATAAACTGCATCAATAACATAATGTCAGAGGATATTTATGTCATTAACACAAACTCTCCCTTTTCAAATAATTTTTTTCTTATTAAAATCAAACTAAAAATTTATGCAACTGGCCCCATGAAGGCAGGTACGTGATTATACAATTTTTTTTATGGCATAGTGTAAGTCATTCATAACTTTCTTTTAACAAATACAACTTTGAAAATTAATAAAAATACACAAATAATGTCCATAAATTCCATAAAAAATTCCAAGAGATGGATAGTATATCAAAGATTACACAATAAAAGTTTAGGCTTAAAATAAGCTCAATCGGATATTCAAATAAAATGGATAAAAATAATTAAAATTAATTTTATTTTGATAAATTCTAAAAAAGGTCCATCAAAAAGAGTTTAGAGAGTGGAGCTTAGTAGTATGCACACCACTGCCAGCCACCGCTAGCAAGTGGCACGTGGTCCACACACACCAATTGTGTGGTTGGGCATATGCGTAAACATACAATTCACCTTCTTCCCAGTTGAACCAAGTAGTAATGGGTTTATACAGACCCGATTTTGACTTGGCTATTTCCTAACCTATTTCATGCAATCCGAGATGCAATTTTCAATGTTAATTAACCTAGAATTTCTAATCTAACTCTCTTTAATGTGTTCTAACCATTTCCATCCTAAAAACTAACCAAAAATAGAAGCTTTAAATTTTTTAAAAATGGAAGTTTCTTAGCTATGGTGGCCGACAATCTCAAAGGACATTTTATGTATGTTTACCATTCTCACATGAATCAAGAACCCTTTACAAAACCAAATTTCATCTACCCATTATTCCTCTTTTAATTCCTCTCAATTTTTCAATGCATTTAGGTTTAACAATGGAAGGTACTATTCATAATAGGGTCTTTTTTTTATGTTTATGTAATTTCTACTAAATTCATGGTTTCGTATTAGTTTTCTACCAAGTTTCAATTTTCATGACTATTACAGTAGTATCCATATACATAGAACCATACATGCAAGCATTCATGGCCCAAAAAAAAATCACAATACATATACATAAAATAGCAATTCTAGAACAACAATAGAAGTATAGGCATGTGTGAAAGCAAATATTGGAATCACCATTGGCATGATTTTATGAGAAAACTAACAATTTCATTGAGGATTCCTTAAAATCAACCACAATAGAAAGCTAAAAACTTGCTATAATACTAATTGATGGAAAATTTTTATGAAAATATATTCTCCAATGATCTTTTCTTTCAATCATAGTATGATGAGGAAACAAAATAAATTTATATCGATAAATTAACACAGTATTTGATATAAATACCTACCATCCGTAGAACAAGCTTACTCACCAATGTATTTAGGAATCCCTCTTTTAGCAATCTCCTAGTCCCTCTACAATAGGTTTCACCGATAAAGTAAAAAACCTCTAGCTTAGGAGATGTAAAGTAAGAACCCTTTATATATTATACTCAATTCGTATTTTGGATTCTATTCATTATAAAATTCAAACTCGTTTACCAGTATTGAGCTAAATACCCATTTGCCCATTCAAAAATATTACACAGGATCTAATTAATAATAATTTTATTATTAATAAATTATGTATAGTCTACAAAAATATTAACACTGTCTCCACACTTAAAATAGTAATCATTAACTTCATGTTGATTACAAAATACATAATCAATTAAAGGTTTCTCAAGATTTATTGTATTTCAAATTAATTCTTTCAATAAGATCTACCTGCTCCCTAATTATAGATTCGTAAATATTTTTTCACAATCTTGATTGCTTTTTTAAAATTGTTAATGATCAAAGCAATATATAAGAAATAATTTCTATATATGAAGTATAAAATTAAATTATTTATTTATGACTAAAATAATTATATTTTTAAGGATCATAAAATTCTTTTGATTTTTTTGTATTTAAATATATATTTTCTTTATTAACTCAATCAAAGGAAAAATGTGCACTCACAAAAACAATGTCTTTCTCATATTCAAGAAAATGTTGATCAATTTGTCAATATTGGTTACAGTTCTCTTGCAATAAAGTTTTTTATTTATAAATTAAGGCATAAATAAAATTTTTCTTTTTATATTCAAAGTTATTATAACTATATTATTTTTTTGAAATGTCATATCCAAATAAAATATTACAATTTTCTAATTTATAAATAAAGGCAAATTTTTTTATATAACATTTGAGTATAATAGGGTTTTTATTATCTTCCATCCATATTATCTTTCAAAGTTCATCTACGCAGGATCCATATTTTGAGTTATTAAACTCTTCTGAAAAAGCTTGTATTAGTTCTTGTGTGTGGAATCCCTTGCAAGATATAACAAGTGGTGTGCAAACATAATACTTTTGTCTTTTATTATTATCAATATTGAATGAGTTAATCTTTTATATAGTTTTTATTCAGTCACTTCTCAATCCCAAATTTGCTGCACGAGAAATACTATTTCAAAATGTCAGATGCAACATGTTAGCAATTATAGGAATGACAGTGTAGAAGTAATTAGAATAAAATTACAATTCGATTAAGACCAAATTCTTCTAATAATCTCACAGGTTAGATGTGTAACCTCAGTCGTGACACCTTTTGTTGGGTTTCTTAAAGCATCTCTGTCTATTTGGTTTTAAATTCTACTTTATTGTTGTGGCTGGGTACGTGGTTTTATAAGTATATATATTTTCATCTTTTGTATTTTTGTTTTTCTATTGTGCTTTTGCAAATAATGACAAATATCAATAAATGGCTAAATACATTGTTTGAGTTGCTACCAATTTTATCATCTTATTAATTTGAAATTTTTTTAATTCGCCGTCCTTCAATAGAAACATTTAAATAGTCGCATCTTAATTCGCCAAAGAAAAAATTGCTACATATTACTTCATTTTAAATTTGGAATCCAAACCTTGAGATTTTCGTGTGTATATATCATTTTAATCACTTATTGATTGACCATACTGCTTCCCTATGCATCCATATATATATATATGCGCATGCGCGCGCACGCGCTTTGTTCTTTCGCGGAATTGTTAGAGGGGTAGGAACGTGGCTCGTGGGCTCTGGATAAGTTCTAAGATAATGGTTAATATTAATAAGAAGGAAAATAGTGTGAAGCTGTGCAATAGTTGCGTAAGTTCCTTATTGCCTCAGAGTCGGTATTTTATAATATTATTTTCTAAAAATACTCTAAAAACAAGACAAATTTTTTATAGTATTTCCCTTTTTAAAAAAAAATTAAGCCCTTGTGAAAGCACATGTTTACCGGAGTACATATCTTAGAAAAAAAACTGTTGGAAGTGCTGAGGCCGCTTTCCCTAAGTATGATTTCTGCCATAAAATAAACAATTATCACATTTTTTCACAAAAAAATGAGAAAAATAAATCAAAAGATTAAAATCACTGATGTTTGGATTTAATGACAAAGGTCATCCATAATTATGCTTATAATATTTCAATTTTCGTGTTTTGTTCCCATTTATGGTAGGTATTCTTTTCATTTTTACTCTGACCCAGAAAAAGAAGTCCGGTTTCACACTCAATGTGACATAAATTCAATGACGGGTCATTCAGTCATTAGTGATCATAAAACAGCAAGATTAAACAGAACGGAAATGACGCAAAAAAGAAAAAAAAAGGATAAGTATGCAATTTATGTCGATTGATACTAATTTTCAAAAATTTTTGAGAAAAAATAATTCTTCTTCAATTATCAATTTTTTATTATATTTTTCCTGCTCTCTTTGCGGTTCATATACGTCAAACTAATTCTGCTGGAAATAAATCATCACTTAGTGAGAATATATTCTATCTCAATTTTACTTAATAATATTATCAAAATTTTTAAAGTTGGGCGTGTCATATTTTTTATGAAGTATACTTATCCGATGCAAGCATTGATAATGCAAATCATCTTATATTTCAAAATCAAATTATATTAATATAATCAAAATATTTAAAATAAGAATATAATCACTTAAAATTTAATTAATTATATTTTATAATTTTATATATTTATTTATATAATTTTTACTTAATTATTATATATAACATAAATATATTCACTTAAAATATAATTCATTATATTTTATAATACAATATATTTATATGCATACGCATTGTAATATAGTCATGATTTAAAATAAAAATATAATTAGTTAAAATTGAATTAATTATATTTCATTATATCATATATTTATTTATTTAGTTACTTATTTTTATTTATATAGGCTTTAGAGTAAGAATATAATTACTTAAAATTTAATTAATTATAATTTATAAGATCACCTACTTATTTATTTACTTATTTTTATTTAATTATTTATACTAAATTTATGATATTATACATTTATTTACTTACTTTTTCAAAATTTATTTATTTATTATTTAAAATAGAAATGTAATTATTTATTAAGAGTATAAGTTATAAATTAATAAAAAGATAAAATGTAAATTTAAAAAAATTGAAAAATTAGTAGCTTATAAATCTACAAGTTATTTAAAATAACTCATTAAATGAGAATTTATTTTTTACATTAAGCTAACACGTGAAATATTTATTGAGGTTAGCTTATAATTTAATATTTTGGTTAATAAATTATAAATTAACTTATTTGTTATATGAAAAAAAGCCTAAATGTTTTACATACTTTTACATATGATATATAAATACGTTTCCTTGAGCATTTGAGTTATTTTGCTAACTAATGTTAATTTTTTTCTTAAAAAAAACCTTTCAACTTTGTTATCAAAAATTAGTTCTTAAAAATTATATTTTTATTTTATCTCATATTCAACCTACATTTAAAAAAAAAAACCTGATTTATGTAATTTATGTTGTTATCTTTTATGTAGCGAAATAATTTTTTCAAGCAGTGATAAAGGACCATGTAGAAACTTCAGCACAAGGTGACGTTTTCATAAACACAATTTAAAATGAATATTTGCATATTATGTTGTGTCTTGAATTTATAAAAAATCAGGTAAATCTAATTTAGATTATTTTACTTCATAATTAATGTTTAAAACATGAATGATGATATTTACATGCATTAAATTATTATAAAATTCAATGGTTCTCAATATTTATATGGATATAAAGTATGAGATAATCATAATTTATGCAAAATGATTTCCAGCATAATGAAAATAATATCAAATCTGAGGAAACTTGTGCTTACGTTTTTATTGTAAAATTCTAATATTTGAATATAGTTATTTATATATTAATTGATCAAATCATAGCCTTTGTTAAGTAGCCAGTGATATTATTTCATTTTTTTATGATCAAAGTTATTATAATTATATCATTTTTTATAAAAAAAAATGATCTATTTTATAGTGAATTCTTTAAATGAAGATTATAATGACCATACTAATGAAGAACAAAATTAGTGCAATTATCCGTCATTTACAAACTCATTTATTTTAAGTAAATTAGTTACTTACAATTATCAATTGGTTTAACTTTATTAATCCTACAAATCATATTTCCTTTGAAAAAGACGGTTCAACAATCAACAATGCAAATTATGAGGGTTCGTGTTTCTCTACTTCCATTATGTGGGCATATCTTATTATTTGTTACTATTTGTGCGCTGCAAAAATTAACTCTATGTCCACTGCAAAATATTGGGACATGGATGGTAAAACTTTTTTGTGCCATAATTGCAATGCGTTCTTCTGGTTTGAAAAACTTGCAAACAAAAGAAAAAAGCACAAAATTCCTAATTTTCGTTGTGTTACATGCAAGGAAAAATCATGCTACCTAAATTAATCCCTTTTCCTACTTTTCCATACAATCTGTTGGATTGGGTAGCAAGAGTTTCTAGAAAATATTTGAGCTTATAACATGATGTATTCATTTACTTCTATGGGTGGAAAGGTTTATCCATCTATTAATCAAGGATTAGGCCCCTATGTATTTAAAATATATGGTCAAAATTACCACATGATGGGTAGCTTAGTTCCTTTAACAAAGACCAATCCAAAGTTTGCACAATTGTATATATATGATATAGCAAATAAGTTAACAAACAAGTTACGTGCAATAAGGTAAGAATTTATAAATGTATTATGTAAACATAAAAAAATATTTTAATAAGGTTAATTATTGATACACTAATTCTTAATAACTTTATATTTTTTTTCTATTAGTAGTTCAAATAATTTTTGTTAGCAGTTCAAATAATTCATCTACATTGAACAAGAAAATTGTGAAAGATTTAAAGGAAATGCTTGGCAAACACAATCTAATACTATACATCTAAAACACGCTTCTTCTTCTCCATTTTTTATTATATTTCTCTGCGATGTTTCAAGCTATAATGACTGAGTTTTCATTTCCCACCTAAAAGTTACATCCACTCATGTTCTACTGAACAACTTGCATCCATCAGTAATTAGTGATGGGCCACCGTCGCTGAATGGCCTAGGCCCATTTCAACCAACAGTCCATACTCTACAATTCTATTGAACATTACAATTTTGGGGACTTGATATTTTGGCCTCCTTGTGTTTCCTAAGGGCCCTTAAAAAATATAGACATCCATGCAAATGCATGGGTTAAAATGCTAGTATTTTCATAAAATCATTTTGAAGAGTGAAGGAGAAATTTGAAGCAGAACATACAAAGAATTTCAAATTGAAATTAATTGGCAAGCAAGCAAAAGATGGAAGATTGCATAACCTTCCAACCATTGATGAGGTTACGATGCTTACTATTGGTGACATAGAAATTATAAAAAATGTCAAGGATATCATTGTTAAATACAAGGATGAATTGTTGAAGCATATCAATGAACTTCATCTTATGTATCTTGGAATACAATATCCGTTACTATTTTCTTATAGAGAAAATGAATACACTAATGATATTGATTTAAATACTAAGGTTGTAGATTCTAATAGAAAAGGAACTAAACTCACAATGAGAGAGTTCTTTCAATATTGAATGCATAACAAAATAGATGAGGCAAACACTATATTTTGTGTTTTAGGAAGATTCTTCAATAATTTTTTGTAAATGCATACACAATGGTTGAATCTTAAAGGCTATGGTAAATTCAAACTTATAAAAAAAGATTTAAGATTTGACCTATACAATGGTCTTATATAAGTTGTATAGAGAGGGGATACAAATCCATCATCATAGGGAAAGTGTATCATTCTTCCATCCTTTTTCACTGGTGGAGCTTGATATATAACTCAAAACTATCATGATGCAATGGTAATTTGTAAATAGGCTAGCATTCTTGATTTATTCATCATATTCACATGTAATCCAAATTGGCCTAAAATTATGAGAGAAGCTAATAAAATGTGATTATGCCTAAAAGATTACTTAATTAACATTTGTTATGTATTCCATATGAAGGTACAAATTTTAATGAAAGACTTAACATAGGGAAAAAAATTTTAGTAAAGTAAAAATAGGTACATTAATATTATTTTTTTCATTATCCTATTTTCTTTAAAATTCTTTTGTACTTTATACAATTTTCTTATGAATTCCATAAAGAACTTAACTAATATGTTCTTTGCAATGTTGTACACTATTGAATTTCAAAAACAAGGATTACCACGTGCTCACATTTTACCTTTCATACATCCTGAGGATAAGTCACATTCAATTGATGCCATAAACAAGATTATTTCTACTGAAATTCCTAATAAAGTAAAGGATCCTATGCTTTATGATATTGTTAGCAATTTCATGTTACACGATTCATATGCCTTGGTTAACAAAAATTCTCCTTGCATGGTTAATGGTAAGTGTTCTAAGCACTTTCCCTAAACTTCAATGAAAGGATTTCATTAGATGAAAATGGACGTCCAAGATATATAAGGAGGGACAATGGAACAATCATACCATTAGATAATAGACTCATTGTGACTTATAACAATTTACTTCTAAAAAATATCATACTTATATAAATGTTGAATACTATAATCATAATAGTTCAATCAAGTACCTTTTCAAGTATATAAACTAAGGTTATGATAGGGTAACTGTTGGGTTTTTTTGCAAAAAGTGGTGATGATGAGTTAATTAAGGATGCTAATGAAATAAAATTGTACCATGATTGTAGATACATTTTACCATGTGAAGCAATTTGCAAACTTCTTGTTTAGGAAATTTATTATAGGTAACCTCCTATCGAAGGGTTAAACTTTAATCTTCAAGGTGAACAATGTGTAAGTTATGATAATAGCATTGATCTTGATTCTACCTTAAAAAAAGTAAGTATAAAATTATATCAATTTTTAGCATTAATGGAGGTGAATAAGAAATTCCTAAAATCTTAAAGTTTAACATTCAGATATTATCCAAACAAATTTATTTTTAAGCTAGCTAAAAAATGGAATTCAAGAAAAATAGGCTTTGCCATTAGGCAGTTATTTAATGCTTCAATGTTTGATGATGAGAAATATAACTTGAGAATTTTGTTGATGATCTCACTATGTTTGAGAAGTTTTAAAAATATACGTGTCGTCAATAGTGTGCAATAAAAATCATCTAAGGAGGCATGTTATACCTTGATTTTGCTGGATAGTGATAAGGAATACATTAATGGAATTATAGAAGCAAGTCATTAGGGTAGTGGAGATTACTTAAGAAAAATCCTTCCTACCCTTTTAATGTTAGGTAGTATTCTAAACCAAACATGTATAGGATTAGATATGAAAATTTTTTATTGAAGATATTTTATACCAATTGTTAAGAGAAAGGAATTCTTGAAGTCATATACTTATAAGAGGCTAACATATCTATTTATAATAAAATATAGGGTTATAAGAGATAGGCCTATGGCTCATATATCTTAGTAAATAAGAAACTAATAAATCTAATGCTTAATTCATTAACACTCACCCTCAAGCTGGAGCATAAATATCAAGCATGCTCAGCTTGTTATACATATCATCGATCCGCTTTCTTAGAAGGATTTTAATAAATAAGTTAGCCAATTGATCCCCCACTTTTAATATGTCTTAGATTAATAATCCTTTCTTGAAGTTTTTCTTTAACAAAATAACAATCAACTTCTACATGTTTTGTTCTTTTATGAAAGACTGAATTTATAGCAATATGAGTACTAGCCTAATTATCACACCACAATTGCATGGTTTTAGAAGTCCTAACTCTAAGTTAACAAAGAAGGTAAGAAACCTATATGAGTTTAGATGTAGTATGAGCCATGGCTTAATGCTTAAATTCTACGCTTGAATGTGATGCTACCGTTTATTTCTTACTTTTCCAAGACACAAGATTCCCATCGATAAATATACAGTATTCGAAGGTGGATTTTCTATCTATAAGATAACCTGGCCTAATTTATATAAGAAAAACCTTCAATTCTACAATGGCCATTATTTTTATACAAGACCCCACATCTCGGAGATTTCTTGAAGTATTTTAGAATGTGCATAACTGCATCCTAATGTGATGTTCTAGGAGAATTCATAAACTAACTTACTACACTTACTGGAAAGATAATATCTGGTTTAGTTATGGTAAGGTAATTTAATTTTCCCACTAGCCATCTATATTACTCTAGATCATCAATAATTCCCTATCTTCTAAGCTAAGCTTAACATTTAAAATTATAAGAGCATCACAAGGCTTAGATCTAAGCATTCCTATTTCATTTAAAAGATCAAGAATATTTTTTTAGATAAGAAAATTCCTTTCCTTCCTCAAGCAATTTCAATCCTTAAGAAATATCATAGTATTCTGAAGTCTTTGGTCTCAAACTTAGTTTGAAGAAAATCTTTTAACTTTGAAATACCTAATTTATCACTTCCTAAAATTACAATATCATCCACATACATGACCAGAAGAATACAACTAGAATTTGTTTGTTTATAAAACACTGGGTGATTGTGGTCACTTTTTTTATCCTAAATTCTATCACTAGCTCACTAAATCTTCCAAACCAAGCCCAATGAGATTGCTTTAAACCATATAAAAATTTCTTTAGTCGACAAACCTTGTCACACTATCCCTGAGCAATAAATCCAAGTGTTTGCTCTATGTATACCTCTTCAAGTAGATCACCATGTAGGAAAGCATTTTTAACATCAAGCTAATAAAGATGCTAGTTATAGGAGACAGTAAAAAAGATAATCAACTAATCAAAGATAACTTTTACAGTATACCCTTTGGTCACTAGATGAGTCTTCAATCAAACAATAATGCCATTAGGATTAACTTTTATAGTATACACCTACTTACACCCAATGGATTGTTTTCCTTTTGGTAATGAGACAATATCCCATGTTTGATGTGCAACAAGAACCTACGTCTCTTTTTCCATAGTAGCATGCCATCTAAAGTGAGAGAATGCTTCTATATCAGACTTAAGAGTAGTAATGGAATCAAGCGAGGTAATAAATGATTAAAAGGATAAAGGCAAGGAAGTGTAGGATGCATAATTAGAAATAGAGTAAGGGTGATTAGTATTACCTTGCTATGTGCAACTATGTGTACCTTTTCAATGGATAACAAAGATGTCAAGATTATATGGCGAGGGAGGAGGATCTAATGAGGAAGAAGTTGGTAGAGAGGATGAAGCGGTAGGTGATTTATCAATAATTGGTGTATCTTCCAGTTTGTCGACATTATCAAATAGAAAAGATGTTACTGCTAGTACCTAGTTCTTGTAAACATATTTAATAGGAAGACGAACCCAAGTGCTTTTAGAGAGGCCTGAGGTTCCTAAAGAGCAAAATATACAAGGAAGTATTCATCAAGAGAGCTAATCTCAATTATAGGGGAAGAAGACTCAAAGAAACTAAAATAAGGAATGATCTCAAAAAATGTAACATCATACAAGATAATATAATGATGCAAATTAGGAGAGTAACATCGATATCCTTTTTATGTACAAGAATAACTAAGAAAAACACACTTTAAAGACGATGGGTTAAGTTTAAATACCTGAGGATGATAATCTTATACAAAACACATACACTAAAAAATACATGGAGATAGAGGAAATAAAGACCAAGAAGGAAATAAAATGGAGTAGGGTACTTGACCATTAACAATTAAAGAAGGCATTCATTAATAAAAAAAATAAGCTATAGAAATAGCATTTGACAAAAAATTCTTAGGCACTTTCATCTGAAACAATAAAGCACATAAGACTTTAATTAAGTGAAGATTTTTTCATTTAGCTACCCTAACTTATTGTGGAGTAACTACCCAAGAAGATTAATGAATTATTCCATGTTGGGACAAATAAGATACAAATGGAGTAGAAAAATATTCTTTAGTATTATCACTATGAAAATGATAAATAGATGTCTAAAATTAATTCAAAATTTCAGCATAAAATGTACTAAAAATCTCAAATAACTTTAATCGATTCTTTATTAAATAAAGTCAAGTAACTTTTGAATAATGATTCATAAAGGTAACAAAATATTGAAAGCCAAACTTAAAGACTATTGGGCAAAGACACTAAACATTTGAATGTACTAACTCAAATGTGGATACAACTCATTTATTAATTCTTGAAACATAAGATTGACAATGTTGTTTAGCAAACTGACATGACTCACAATCCAAATTAGACAAAGAATTGAAACTAAGAAATAATTTTTGTAAAGTTAACAAGGACAGATGGCCTAGGCAACAATGAAATTGGTGTAGAGTGATAGTAGTAGCAGTAGCAACTAGCCGAGGAACTTTCTCTTCAACAACATATAGACCACTTGATTCATATCCCATATAAAAAATCTTCTTCATCAAAAGATCTGAAAAACACAATAGTTAGGGGAAAAAAAGACACCACAATTATAGGCGTGGGTTATTTAACTAACCGGAAGCAGATTAAATGGAAAGTTTAAAAGACATAACACATTAGACAAAGATATACCAAGGATAACATTCACCATACCACAACCAATAACAGATGCTTTGGACCTATTAGCTAAAGTAACATGAGAAGAAGAAGAGGGTTGAAAAAAGGATATAATACCTATTTGACTTATCATATAATTGATAGCACTAAGGTCAATGATCTATCTAGAATTAGTATAAGAAAGGCATGCAGTGGGATTACATGTCTATGCTGATATAGTAGTGGATTGAGTGAGTGGTCACTGTTGGGATGCTTAGAACTGTAAATATTCAGCATACTCACTTTTTGATAAACTTATAGTGCCATTATCATTAATGTCTTGTGTTTGATTATTTATGGTGACATGCACAAGCTAAAATGGTGTATTTTTTTCAAGTAATTTTAGGCAAAACTTCTTGATATGTCCAGGTTCTTTGTAGTAATAGCAAGAAACAAGACCACTTTTATTAAAATCACCACACCTATTAAAATCACCTCGTCCTTTACCGCTTCTCCCCCTGTTACCTCTAGTACCACCACAACCACTATGAGTACTGGAACGAACTAAGGTAGATGACTCATTCATATATGTAGTAGAAGAAAATAAGTCACTATATGCTCATTGAATATAATAAAAATAGACTTCATAGTGAGATATTTAGAACTAGACAAAATTTACTAACGGACAGTACTAAGTTCAGAAGGTCATGCCATGAGAAAACACATAGCTCCAAATTGTTCTTGTTGAGAATGCATTACATCAACATTAGTAGTAATTGGTAAAAGAGAACACCATTCTTGAAAGGCTCAGTAAAGATCTCTATAAATTTGAGATAAGGTCTTACGATTCACATCAAGATGAATCAATGATTAAGTTAAATCATAAATTTGGTACATGTTATCCTTTGCAAAATAAAGTGACCTAAGAGTTTCCTATAGTTCTTTGACTATTTCACAATGCATAGTATTATCATCAATTTCAGAAGTTAAAGTATTATATATTAATTTGAGCAATCATCAATCTTCCACAATCCACTTTTCTTTTGTGCCATCTATGGGTGGATTTTTAGTGAGATGATCAGTCATATAAACCTCATCAAAATAATACTAAATAACCCTCTTCCATTTTATATATTATTGACCTTCTAAATTTAATTTTCATTCAGTTATTTAGCCACCAACCAAAAGCAAATTAGAAAAAATCGACTTAAACTCTAATTTTTTCTTTGCCATTACTATTTTTAAATGTGCTACGTATGTCAAAATAAAAACTCTCACTAACTATGAGAATAGAGTTGCAAATAGAATTAATAAAAATATCTAGAAAATAGCTAAATAATTAGAAAAATTACACTAGAGTTGTTGGATTATATGAGTAATGACACAAATGAATGTAGGAGGAGCTAAGATGTCACTAATGAGAATACGGCTGCTGAATGGTGTCTTGCGTGCCTGCACATATTGAAAACAACCTCCATGCATAGTGCTCACTTGCCTCCTAAAAAGTCAAATGTGTGATGCACGCACTAGCCAGATGTGCTCGTTAGTTATCGATATGTCTCGCCATCAACCTAGATCTCCAAAAAATGCATCAAATCTACTTCAAACACCCCAAGTAACAGCTCTGCTATTCTGTAACACTGTACACTCTATGGCTAGATCTTGGTTTTCTTGCTATGAGCTCCTTCGTGATCTAGTCATGTATCAAGAATTTAAAAAAAAAAAAGAAAAGAAGAAGAAGAAAGTAAGATTTTTTTTTTTGGTTGAGTGTGAGAAAGATACCTAAATAAAAGCTCTTGATACCATGTTAAGAGAAAGGAATTCTTAAAGCTATATACCTATAAAAGGTTAGCATATCTATTTATAATAAAATATAGGATTACAAGAGATAGGCCCATGGCTCATATATCTTAATAAATAAAAAACTAATAAACCTAATCCTTAATTCACCAACACTAATAATGGTAACACCAATACAATCTTGGTAAGTAGTGATTTTTGTGTAACAAAGTATAATCATTATGAATTTTTCAATAGTTTAATGCTATCATTGTACTCTTTATGAATTGTACATAATCATTATTTTATTATCTTGCAAGTTTATAATTAATTGACAATCAATTGAACATTATTGCCTTATCAAGGATCAAAAAAATTTTGTTAAATAATCAAAAAATATTGAAAGACTATGCATTAATGCCATTTCCACTTAATTTTCATGAATTAGAAGTATATAATAATTTTATCCTAGATGGGCTTGCCTATAACAAAGTGGTGTTGGCAAGAAAGCATGAAATTCTAATTTCCAAAATGACACCTGAATAAAGATATATATATATGATAAAATCATTAATGTTATCTCCAATTTCTAATGGTGATCTTTTCTTTATATATGATTATAGAAGCATAGGTAAAACATTTTTATGGAAAAATTTATCTACTACACTATACTTTAATGGTCAAATTATCCTTAATGTTGCCTAAAGTGGGATAGCATCTCTCTTATTACCCGGATGTAGTACTATTCACTTAAGATTTTCAATCTCTTTAATAATAAATGAGACTTTAACTAGCAACATTCACCAAGAAACTAAATTAGTAGATTTATTGGCCAAATGAAACTTTAAATTTAGGATTAGGCTCAATGGTTAACAAGTTTTGTTTTGAAGCATTGGATAAATCCATGCAAGATGTTTTAAGGTTTTCAAATGTTTATTGCATGGAACAGCCATTTAGATGAAAAGTCTTAGTATTTGAAGGATATTTTAGACAAAATTTTCATGTGATTCCAAAAAGTAGTAGGTAGGATATTTTACATGCAATAATTAATTCTTTATATTTGTGAGATTTTCACAAAGTCTTGACATTAACCAAAAAAATAAAGATTATTAACAAGTTCTACAAAAGAGGGTCTATAAGATGTTCAAGAATGCTCTAAATTGATTCTAAAAATTTGTAATGGCAAAGCAATAGAGTTAAGCAATAGGGAAGTGACATTTAAGATTCCAAATGATCTTTTTATACTTGATACAAATGAACCTTTTGCTTCTATTGTAACTAGCACATATCCTTATTTAATAAAAAATTTTAAGGATCCTAAATACTTGCAAAAGAAAGAGCAATTCTTGGTCCTACCTATGTCATTATTGATGAAGTCAATGGTTACATCTTATCTTTACTTCTTGGAGAATTAAGAAAATTTTCTTAGTAGTGACAGTTCGTGTAAGGATAAGTGTAATATCCATGATCAAACAAAATTACACCTATTTGAAATCTTGATACTTTAAAGTGTTCATGGATTCCTAATTATGAGCTAAAATTGAAAATTGGTGTTACTATAATTTTTTTAAGTAATATTGATCAATTTTCAAGTTTATGCAATGGTACAAGACTTACAATCCTTAAATTGGATGATTATGTATTAAAAGCTAAGGTGACTTCTGGAAATGTAATAGATGATATTGTCTACATTCTTAGAATTTTATTAATTCCATTAGATACAAGTCTACTTATAAGATTTTAGAAGCATTAATTTCCATTGTTAGTTTGCTTTGCCATAACTATAAAGAAAAGTCAAGGAAAATCACTTTCACATGTTGGTCTTTATCTTTCAAGACTAGTCTTTAATCAGGGTTAGCTATATGTTGCATTATCAAGAGTCAAAAATAGAAAGGGGATAAAAATATTAATATGTTATGATAATGATCAACTGATAAACATAATGGTAAATGTGGTGTATAAGGAGGTGTTTAGAATTTTGTTGTAATGTTAATCATATAATACTTTCATCACTATTAACATAGACAAGTACTACATATTATCACACATTAAAAGACACAATATTATCTTTTCTTTTTTTTTCCTCAAAAAAAGAAAGCAAGAGCAACCAATGTTGATTATCCTTTTTAAGCATTATTATAGAAGTGCTCTCTTGTTATAAAATATTTAGCTTGAGTTATAGCTATTGCCTAAAAGGCAAGCCAATTACCACAGACTTACAAAAAATGTTAGTAACCTCATAAGTTCTCCACCCTTTATTAGTCACAATTGATGCCTTTTTGCATTGAACCTATGACTCTAGGGTGAAGTAATGACTTGGTACCATTAGGCCAACCATTGTGGTAGTTTTTTTATAAATTGTATTTTTTTGGTAATCATAAGAATGGTTAAACTACTAGACATATATATATAAGAACCAATGATCAAATCCTAGACATAATAGGAAATACAAAGCCTTTAAGGAACATCGAATTTATATATAAAATCTAGAACGACACATAACATTATCTTATTCTTATGGAAAGTTCTAATGATGATTTCACTTACATTGAATTTTTATATAAAATCTAGACAATATTATTATGAATTAGATGATATATAATCTATAAACTACTAGACATATATATATAAGGACCAATGATCAAATCCTAGATGTAATAGGAAATACAAAGCCTTTAAGGGACATCGAATTTATATATAAAATCTAGAACGCACACATAACATTATCTTATTCTTATGGAAAGTTCTAATGATGATTTCACTTACATTGAATTTTTATATAAAATCTAGACAATATTATTATGAATTAGATGATATATAATCTATAAAAAATTATTTTTCCCATATTCATGTAAGTGATTTTAAAGATTAATCATATATTTATTGTAGCATGTTTACATTGAGATCCTTTTTAAAATGATATTGATAATGATTATTCTATCAAAATTTTTATGTTATCCAAATTATGTATTAATTAAAATATTTCTAATCAGATTATTTTGTTATTTTATCCTATGTTGGGCATAGGCTCTCTACTAGTTGTGAAAAATATTGTTATTGTTAATAATACCTAAGTTGGTCAAACAACCTAAGCCTATTGACTTTAATTAGAAATAATAAGTTTGTCCCCAACCCAGTCCATCACTTCTTTAAGAAAGCTAAATGGCCTAGCCTAATATGATTAACCTAATATAATGAAGCAATCCATACTAATACAAAGCCAGCCTAACATATGAGTAGATCCAGTTAGCATAAAATACATCTCCATGCACCTAAATCATGCTAAAATCACACCAAAAAAGTAAAACGTTCTCACTTTTAAATAATTAACTCAGCATCAAGATTCCCTCAAATTGCATAAGACACATGTACATTCCTCATTAACTCTCGAAATCACACCAACTATTATTTTCAAACCCCATAAAGACTATAAAAGCCAAGGTACTAGTCTTCTTCTCTAAGCTACATACTATACTCAAATACTTACTAAATTAAGTATCAAAATGTACATGGTAGACACCTCCTCTACCATATATGCTAGCCATTCATTACTTATGCAAGCTAGCAAACTAATCAACCTATACTAAAAGGTCGACCAAACGAATTGGAAGCTACCAATTATAGAGCAAATTTGTTAAAGTTAAGGTTGTAAAGCATTTCATGACAATAATTCATATGATATTATGAAAATATTTCTAATAGTATTGTAGTATTAAAAATTTAAGTACTATTTTCACTTATAATTTAATAAGTAAAACAACTACCTCCTATATTTTAGTGATCAACCAACCATAATGTCAAAATATTTTATTTATCAAAATATAAGTAAAGATAATACTAAAAATTGAGTGTTTTAGTAGGATTAAAAATATTTTTCAATAGTACAAGTATTAATAGTAATAATAAAAACTTGTCTAGGACCAAATTGCAATTTAAAGAGTTGTGCTTTGATACTCTCTCATGGTACTCATAAATTTTTACAAAAAGCCTGCAATTTTTTCCAAAAAGATCTTATAACCTTTTATCATAAAATTTTCAAGTTTTTTTTATAGAACTTTTAAATATTTTTGTATTAAAAATATGGATATTCGTAAGATAAGATTTATAGAATAAATTGTAAGATCTTACGAGAAAGTTGTAAAATTTATTAAAAAAATATTACACTCCATAATTTAATGAAAAATTGTAAATCTTATGTAAAATATTATAAATTTTACATAAAAAATTTATAAAATCACAGAATTTTTTTTAACCTGTTCCGTAGAAAAAATCTTTAAAAGTTCGTACAAAACATATCGCCTGGTTATTATTTTTGTTTGTAACTAGGGTTAAACTTAGGTGAGCATCGTCATGTGCGTTCCATTTATGTCATGGTGATAAACCCACATGAAAACATCAAGGAATTCGCAGAATCGCAGGTACAAAATTCCATAATTCATTTATATTCACCTTCTTCAAATTTAATTTAATTATATTTATTTATTATTTGTAGAAATAAACACCAACCATTCCTTTTTTATACAGTAAATGTACATTTGCAATTGAGAAAAATGATGAGGGCAAGGATATATATGCTTATCACTTGGTAGGGGAGAAAGCGGGAGTTTGGATCCTTCTATATTGACATTTACCTCTTTCTTTTTATCAATTAAGCATGTTTCAATTGATGAT
Organism: Sindora glabra; assembly: GCA_020226215.1. Lineage (NCBI taxonomy): Eukaryota > Viridiplantae > Streptophyta > Magnoliopsida > Fabales > Fabaceae > Sindora > Sindora glabra. The sequence continues at coordinate 80,279,988 of CM035227.1, forward strand.
AATAAATATCTGGACAAAAAAACTTTAAAGTTAGGATGACTCTACTTAATAGATAAAAAAATTCAAATAAAAATAAATGTATAATTTTATATAAAAAAATCCAAGATATTTTTTAAAAAAATGAGTAAAATTACGTAAATTTTGGGGGAAAAAATAGCGTAATTTGACCTTTATCAATTTTCACTGTGATTTTACAGTGTCTTTCGTAAGGAATCTCAGCGCACCTCAAAACTACTGGCCTGGAAATTTGCCCCTATTTTGCGGCAGACAGACAAAGAAAGAAAGCAAAATACTAAGCAGCACGGGCCGATTAGACAGTACACAATTGCTGAAATCAAAATGCATTTGGACAGTGTCGGCCCACTTTTTGGGCAGCAACGAAATTGTGAAAAAAGCCAAATTGAATTTGCTATTCAATTGCAGAGAGATATGATGTGCAATGGCCAGCGACTTGGGACCTAATTTCTTTGACAAACTGTAGTTCCAATCGCCGACAGCCATATAGATTTTCCTGACAGAGTATGACATGTTTATTCTTCGCATTATGCTAAGAATATGTTAAAAAATTTTACAAGGTTTTGGCGAAAAAGTACTAAAAATTATAAATTTTATATAAAGTTTAATAATTTTTAAAAATTATAAAATATGTAAATTTTGTACGTAATTAATGTATAAAAATTATAAATCTTTAATTAAATTTCTTCAAAATATTTTTTAAAATTCATATTTTCATATAATAAATTGTGATTTCTAAAACATAATTACAAAAATTATAACAAAATTTAATACAAGTATTATTGTAATTTTTTGTATTATTTAATAATACTAACAAATTATTTTAATAAAAGTATAAAAATGTATTTTTCAAAACATAAAATTATAATTTTTAAAATAATAAAATCGTGAATTTTGAAAATAAAATTTTATATCATTGCAAAAATTAACGGATATGTGTGGTGTTGTCTATCATCGTAGTGGGAAGTTCCCTGGGCACCAATTCCTTCGCTCCAAGTTTCGTGGAAGAGTATCAAGTCAAGAGTAATCACCATGATAATTGGTAGTCTTTATTATTCAAATGTATATGTCCTTTATATATGGTAAAAATAAAAAAATGACATTTTGTTAAAATGTAAATGTCTTTTATAAATGGAAATTATTTTTTCCTACTAAAATAGAATCTTATTTCAAATTCAAACAACAGAAGTATGTGTTTTTTAATATTTTTATTATGCTGATTCTGAATATAAAAATAGAATAATTGCAATTTTTTATTGTTGGTTAGGTATTATGTTCTAAAAGGTAAAATTTTTGTGAAATTATTTGTAATTAAATGGAAAAATTATTACTCTAAAAATAATTTTTTGAAAGAGCTTTTTTTAATGATTTTCTTTTTCTATAATTTTTCTCTAAGTATTTTTTTTTTAATTTTCTGGATATCCTCTCAAATATTTTGATGGAAACACATTTAAAGATAGATTTAATATAAACGTGTTAATACAATTATATGTATATAACCTTCAAAAAAAATTTCTCTTATTTTTCACTTTCTTCACGTGGAAAGTGGGAATCATCCCGCTAAATTGCTAAAATAGATTCATAAGCTTGCATTGTGTTCAAATTTGATTAGTTGTTCTTAGTTACAAATTATTTAGTAAGTATCCACTAATTATAATGTATATGTCTTTGTCAATGTACCTGCCAACTAAAATTTCGTAGACATTAATTGATGTTGTTACCAAAGCACTAGGATTTTGATCTCCGCTTAGTTTCAACTAGTCTTTTACCCGCCTGCAAGAATCTGTGCTATATTTAATTCATATTTTTTATAAATATTATTTTATGACTAATATTAATAATATATACATTATTTTTTGTTTCAAATATTTTATTTGTTGTACTCTTCAAATTATAAATTCAATGAAACATATCCATATAATAAGTTTAGAGCAACATAGTCATTAATTCTTCTAATAATTGAAGAATTTAATAATAGTAATAATAAGGATAATGGGAACTGAAAAAAGAAGAAGGAGGAGGAAGTGAATTGATGAATTTATTACTGAGCCGCTTGAAACTTGACTTACAATATATTGTTATATATACTAGATGTCGAACGGCTACACGAGAAAAATATACGATCTTTAAGTGTTAGATTTATGATAGATTTTATAATAGACTTAATGTGGCCTTTATGACCACATGAAAAGATATAGTCTGTATTATAAAATAATTTAAATATCATCATAAATTAAATTTAAATATTTGGATCAAAGTCATTTATCTAAATTAAATATATATTAAATATTCATTATGCATTATTAATATTAGTTATATCAGTTATCTAAATTAAATATGCATTAAATATTCATTATGTATGATTAATGTTTTAAATATCCATTATGAAGACTAATGTCATTTATTTAAATTAAATATGCATTATGCAAAATTAATATATCCTTAAATGCATTTGATGGTTTTGCATATGAAAAGTCTTCCACTTAATTGCTTGAGTTAATTGGATTCATAAATATTAGAGAAAAGTAAAGAGCTGAGACTCTTTGATGGGTTGAGTCATGAAAGTTATAAATAGAGCTCTTGGTCCCTCTCTTCACTCATGAATATAAGTTTGTGTGACTCCCATTATTTCACAAATATTATAGTACTATTTGAGTAAGAAGAAAGAAGAATACAAGTTTGTGTCCCTCTCTTCACTCATGAATACAAGTTTGTATGACTCCCATTATTTCACAAATATTATAGTACTCCCATTATTTCACAAATATTATAGTACTGTTTGAGTAAGAAAAAAGAAGAATAAGGTGTTATCTAATTTTATATCTTGTTTTATTTGTTGTAACTATCAAATTTATTATGGCTCAAGGTATTTCATCTAATTTTCTTACTTCCGCATTTTTTTATTTATAATTATAATCATAGCCAAGATCTAAGTAATAAAATTTTCTAGCATGATATTATTTTTTTTCTTACAAGTGTTATCAGAGCAAGATTGTGGCTTATGATTATAATTATGTTAATGTTCATTTGTGTAATATGTTAAGTTCTTTATAGTGGTTTTGTTTTCGCCAAAGTGAAACAAGACATATCCATGGTTGGAATATTACACAAATACTAAAAGATGTGACTATAAATTTTTATGCCCAAAAGTGTCATTATTTTATAATCACATTATAGTTTTGTATTGTTTAATGCCCAAAGGTGTTTAACATAAAATAAAATGAAGTTTATCACTTTTGAGTGAATCAATTGCATGTCATATTTTATCCCAAAGGATATGTATGGTGTTCCACTAAGATTGCTCTTGAATTGTCATATAATGGTTTACTAATTGATTATGATTATAGCACAAGCTATCTCAGCAGGTTCTCTTTCTAGACATATGTCAAACATCCCTGAACTGAATGGATTTAATTTTAGAGAATAGAAAGAACAATTACTGATTACATTGGGACACTTGAATTTGGACTTGTGCCTATGAATTAATGAACTTGAAAAGCCAACTAAAGTAAGTTCTTCTGAGTAGCAATCTAACTATAGCAGCTAGGAAAGATCTAATTGTTTGAGCCTAATGATTATGAAAAGTAAGATTACCAAGAATATTCATATGTCCATAGCAGATTGCTCTAATGCTAAGGAATTCTTGGAGTCTATAGAGAAATAAGGCATTAGCAGGTACACTCATGAGTAATTGAATACTAAAAGATATGATGGGATGTCTGGTATTTATAAACATATATTGGAAATGACAAACTTGATTGAACAACTTAAATATATAGATATGACCATTTTCGAACCCTTTTTAGTGCAATTTATTCTTAATTCTCTTTCTCCTCAATTTTTTCCATTTAAGATAAGTTATAACACACATAAGGAAAAATGGACCACAAATGAATTGATTACCATGTATGTTTAAGAGGAGGAAAGATTAAAGAGAGAAAGATTGCATTTTATTCTATTGGTTCACACAGGATCATAACGGTAAAAGATCCAAGAAAGGTAAAAAGAGTACAAATTGACCACCAACTCAAGGAAAAGAAGCTATTGTACATATTAGTGCAAATACAAGTTCTATGAAATGCCTCTTTTGCAATAAAAGAGGCCACATGAAGAAAGATTGTCTGAAATGTAAGAATTAGTTTGAAAAGAAAGGTAATTATTTTACCCATGTTTGTTTTGAAATCAATTCAATTAACGTTCCTTCTACTATTTGCTAGTTAGATTTTGGTACCATGATTCATGTATCTAAAGTTTCATAATACCATTATGACTTTTGGATTTAAAAGCTAATGAACTTGATAATTGTATATATCTGAAGGTCAGTGGGAGTAAGCTTATCTTCATCATTCTATATATGGATGACATACTAATTACTAGTAAGGATCATGTTATGTTACATAAAATTAAAAATTTTTCCTTCTAAGAATTTTGAAATGAAGGATATGGGAAATGCTTCTTATATTCTTGGCATTGAAATTTATCGAGATAGGTTAAAGAGATTACTTAGTTTATCTCAAAAGACTTATTTTAATAAAATTCTTAAAATATTTAATATGCAAAATTGTTCACCAATTCTAGCTCCCATTGTAAAAGATGATAAGTTAAGTCAAAGTCAAGGTTTATAAAATGAACTTGAGCGAAAGGAAATGGAATTTATTCCATATGCCTTTGTTGTTAAAAGTTTAATGTATGCTTAAATGTGCTCTCATCCAGATCTTAGCTATGCAGTTGGAATGCTGGGAAGATTTCAAAGTAATCTTGGAATGGATCATTGTAAGGCAGTAAAGAAGGTATTACATTACATTCAAGGTACTAAAAATTATATGCTCACCTATCAATACTGTGATTCGCTTGAGTAGGTTAGTTATTATGACTTAGATTTTATAGGTTGTGTGGATACGTTAAAATCCACATATGAGTATATCTTTTTGTTAACTAAGGGAGCTATTTCTTAGAAAAGTGTAAAGTAAACTCTGACAGCTTCTTTAACCATGGAAGCTGAATTTATGGCATGACATGAAGCCACTTCTCAAGCTGTTTGGTTAAAGAATTTTATGGTTAGATTAAAAATTAAAGATTCTATTTCAAGGCCCCTTATAATTTTTGTGACAATTTAGCTACTATTTTCTTCTTTAAAAACAACAGGTGTTCAAGTAAATCAAAACACATTGAGTTGCAATACCTTGTTGTTCGTGAAAGGTTACATAATAAGAAAATATCTATTAAACACATTAGTACCAAAATAATGGTAGTAAATCCCATGACTAAAGCATTGGTGCCTAAGGTTTATAAAGATCATGTATTATCCATGGAACTAATTGATAAAAATGATTTTGTGTAATTAATATAATTTACACATTTCAACTAGTCTCCCTTGTATATGTGCACATTATGGAAAAAGGGATGACTCTTGTGTTTTATAATTAAAGTGGACCATTAATATGAACATTCAGTACTAGTTCATGATGGTTTGAATTTGCTCATATCTTTCCTCATTAAGCTTTTCTTAGAAGCATGCAAATATTGTGATGCATAATTGGAATTATATCATTTATAGGTATAAAACTGCTATGATCCATATTTGTGACAAGTCTAAGAAAAAGGTAATTGATCATTACAGTTTCATAATGGCTATAATTTCTATGAATCCATTATAGTTTATTAAGCTCATGTGCTCATTTGGCCAAGTGGAAGAATGTTAGATTTATGATAGATTTTATGATAGACTTAATGTGGCCTTCATGACTACATAAAAAGACATAATCTGTATTATAGAATAATTTAAACATCATCATAAATTAGATTTAGATATTTGGCTAAAGTCATATATCTAAATTAAATATACATTTAAATATTTATTATGCATGATTAATGTTAGTTATGTTAGTTATCTAAATTAAATATGCATTAAATATGCATTATGCATGATTAATGTCTTAAATATCCATTATGAAGACTAATGTCATTTATTTAAATTAAATATGCATTATGCAAAATTAATATACCCTTAAATGCATTTGATGGTTTTGCATATGAAAAGTCTTCCACTTAATTGCTTGAGTTAATTAGATTCATAAATATTAGAAGAAAGTAAAGAGTCGAGATTCTTTGATGGGTTAAGTCATGAAAGTTATAAATAAGGCTCTTGGTCTCTCTCTTCACTCATGAATACAAGTTTGTGTGACTCCTATCATTTCACAAATATTATAGTACTGTTTAAGTAAGAAGAGAGAAGACTAAGGTGTTATCTTATTTTATTTGTTGTAACTATCAAATTCATTATGGCTCAAGATATTTCATCTAATTTTCTTACTTCCGTATTTTGTTATTTATAATTATAATTATAGCTAAGATCCGAGTAATAAAATTTTCTAGCATGATATTATTTTTTTTCTTACATTAAGTTCTAGAATCATACAAGTAGACAAACAAACCTCAAGATTTGGTAGCTACAATTGCAACTACATCCCAAAGAAGATAACATTCAACTAACTAATCAAATAACAAATTAAATAAATATTTCAACAATTCCCCTTTAAATTAAATGTTTGAGACATTAGTTTAGTAAAAATAATTTATAGTTCTTTTTACTCAAATTAGACTTTCTAAAACACCAAGCAACATCCTTAATTTTTGAAGTGTAGGTAATTTGAGAGGTTTTGTGAGAATGTAACAACTTGGTCTTCACTTCTATAATAGATGAGATCAATTCTTTCCTTTTTGTAAGATTCCTCAAGAAATGATACCTTACATTGATATGCTTTCTTCTTCCAAGTAAAAAATAGTCTTTAGAGAGTTTAATTACTGGACTACTTTCATAATAAATGGAAGTAAGCCATTCTTGTTTGAAATGAAGCTCTGCAAGAATCTTTTGCTACCAAATTGCCTAATGTGCACATGTTGTTACAACTATGAACTTAACTTTTGTTATTGACAAAATCATAATTGATTGCTTCTTTAATGACCATGAAATTGCTTGAACCCATCATGGAAACATAACCAGATTTGCTCTTTCCATCATCCAAATCTTTAGCATAATCACTATCTGTAAAATGAAATAAATATGATTTTTTCACTCTTTTTATAAGACAAGCTATAAGTACCAGTACCTTTCAAGTAGTGAACAATTCTTTTTGAAACAAGAAGATGCATCTCCTGTGAACATTCCATGTACTTGCTAATGAGACTTACTACTTCTATCATATTAAGTCTTATGGCTATCAAATACGTTAAACTTCCCACTATTTACTTGTTAAGGGTGCTATCAACCCTCTTTCCTCCAAGATCCTTAGTTAGCTTCAAACTAACCTCAGTTAGAGTACTAACTAAATTACAATTCTTCATTTGGAACTTGTCTAAAATATCTTTGACATATGTTTTTTAAGAAATGAAAATTCCAATAGCAAATTGCACTACTTTAATGCAAAGAAAATAATGCATTTTTCCAAGATCGGATATATCAAATTCAACTATCATGGGCTTCTTAAAACATTCAAACACAATATTATCATTTTTGCTATAAATTAAGTTATCCACATATAGACATATGGTGTTCATTTTACATCTCCAATTTTTATATAAAATATGTACTTATATGGCCATTTATTAAAGCCCTCCTTAGAAAAATAAGCATTTATATAATTATAGCAATCTCTTAAAGCTTATTTTGGTCCATATAATGCCTTTTTTAATTTATAAACCTTATGCTCTTTCCTAATTTTAATTAATTTTAACATAGCCAAGGAGTTGATCAATAAACACTTATATAGCCAAGCTTTCATGTAAAAAAGCTAATTTGACATTCTTTTTAAAAAATAGGCCATAAGATTTAAGTCATCAATACAAGCATTAATCTTATTGTATCAAGTCTTACGATAGAAGCAAACAGAACTCCTAAGCGTGCTTTGTACTTATCAACTTCATCATTCTCATTTAGTTTTTTCTTGTACACCCATTAGACATTAACTATCTTATGTCCTTTTGGAAGCTTAATTAACTTTTAAGTCTTGCTTCTTTCAATTGCTACAATTTCTTCTTTGATCCTTCAATAACCATTTCAAAAGTGGTAGGATCACAATATGAAAATGAAGCAAAGTGTGTAAGTGGATCTTCAGACTGGTCAATTTTAGGTACCTCATAATCTATCATCCATGTAAGTCATCTTCTAACATATTAAAGCCTTTATGCAATTGTAATTACAGGTGAGTTTAGGTCTAGAATTAGTTTATCTTGCCTAATGATTGGTTATTGTAAATTCTCCATCAATTGTTACCCTTCTTTGACCTTTTCTCTATCAGAATTTGCTAGAATTTGTTATCTAACTCCTTCATTGTTCCATAACCAAAATTTTTCTTCATAAAAAATGACATTTTGCTTGATAACGATTTTCTTAGTGTAAGGATTGTACAATTTATAAGCTTTCCATTGATCATTAACACTAAGAAAATGCATTTTTCTCCTTTATCATCAAGCTTTCTCTTCTTTTTGCATAAAATATGGGTATAAGTAGTACTTCCAAAAATTCTATAATATTTTACCCAGGTTTTGATCTACTCTATGCTTCCTCTAGTGTCATATTTTGGACAGCAAAAGTAGGACTTTTGTTCAAAATATCTATAATCCAATTAATAGATTCAAGTCAAAAGCTTTTTGAAATTACCCTTCTTGACAAAAGAATTTGCATTGATTCATAATAGTGCAATTTTACTACTTACAAACTCCATTTTGTTAAGGTGAAAATACTACAATAAGTTACCCCCTAATTCCATGAGTCACATAAAAATTTTATAAATTTATGTGAGTTATATTCTCTATCTCAATTAGCACAAAGAATTTTGATGGATCAACAAACTTCTTTCTCATAAAAGCTTTATAACCTTTGAAAGTTATGAAAGCTTCAATTTTTTCATACAAAAAATAAATATATATTTTTCAACTATAATAATCAATAAAGTTAATTATATATCTTTTACCTCCATTTGAAGATGGATTTATTAGCTTACAGATGTTAAAATTAACCAACCGCAATGCTTTTTTTACTCTCCATGTTTTTTTTTGTAGAAAAGGATTACAATGTTGTTTACTAAAGACATATTCTTCAAAAATTTCAAAAGGAAGAGTAATATATGGAAGGTTAGTCACCATATTTTTTTGCTAAAGGACTTTTAATCCACCAAAGTTTAGATTATTATAATGAAAATGCCATAACCATGTTGCATCCTTCAATTTTGCTGAGAAGAATGAATGAATGGTATTGTTGAGATAAAGCAATAATATACGCTTTATTGTCATGTTAGCTTAAGTAGTTAAACCTAATTTTGCATCAAGAATTTCACATACTCCATTTTTTATAAAAATCTCCTACCCTTGTATTTGACCTATACTAAGCAAGTTAATTTTTAAATCTAACACTAAAAAAATATTAGAGATAGTATGGGTAGAATTTTCTTAGTTTAGATAGTTACCCTTCCTTGTCCCTATGATTGAAACAATGAAATTGTCACTAAAATTCATAGTGTAATGAAAGGATTTTTCTAATTCACAAAATGCGTTGTTATCTCTAAACACATGATTACTATAACTGGTGTATAAATACCATATGTTCTGTTGAGTTTCTCTTACCACATTATACAATATCAAAAGAGACACATCATCATCATCATCATCATCATCATCATAATCTTCTTCTTCTTCTTCTACAAAGTTAATTCTCTTTTCACTTTTTCTATTCAAATCAGTTCAACATTCTAACTTATAAAGGCCATACTGATGACTATTGCATTCCATGTTGGACTTATCTATTGACTTTGGTCTATAAGTTGATCAGTTATAGCCTTCATGTCTTTTCCCTTTTCCTTGAAGTTAGTTTTCTTAGTGTCGATGTTGTTCTTTTTCATTTCCACAATCATTGTTTTCTTTACCTCTTTTACCATGATGTTATCTTCTACCATATCCTTTATTAGCTCGGGCTTATGTAGAGTGATTTTCTAGTAAGGCCTTTAGAGGTTGTTTCTCTTTGTAATACTAGAATCTCATTTAAGTAATTTTCATAAAATGTAGTCTTAAAAGTACTTATTTCATCCATTTTATTTTATTTTATTAAATTAATAATTACTAAAAATGAAATAATTATTCATATTTCAAAATGTTTAATCCTTATTCATTTAATTTTATGATAAAATTTAAATATTTAATTATATTAGATAATATTATAATTTTTATTTAATTAGTGTGTTACCAAAAATTTCTTTTGAATAACTTTTATAAATTTTCTCTGATAAATTAGCAATATTTAGAATTTATGAATGTAAAAATTATAAAAATATTTATATAGACTTTAGTGAATGAGTTATTTTAAAGTTTTAAAAATTCTAAGACACCTATTTTAAACTTTCAAATTTATTGAATCATTTTAGTAATTATTAAAGAAGAAGAAGAAGAAGAAGAAGAAGAAATGAAAATTATGAAATTAGTGATGAATGGTTATGATTTGATAAGAAGAGGATTTTATTTAGAACGAGTAGCTTGGATTCATTTTTTATTTTGGTTATTTTACCCTATCACACCATAACCTTCCCTTCAAATTTTTCCTTTGATTATTGAGATTAAAATAGCAATGGGCTTACATCCGAAGTACCATAAAATCTCCTACATGTTCTCTTTTACAAAACCCCTCTCCTTTTCTCTCTCCCATCGCTTTCTCTCTTTCATCTCCATCTCTTGATTTCTCTTCCTTTCTCCTTCCCTTACCACCTCTAGTTACTGTCATGCTTCCTCCCTTCAATGTGCCCTCTTAGATCAATTGTAAGTTGCTACCCTATCAAAAAAAGTAGCCAAGTTATGGTTGAAAAAAATTGTAGCAGATAAAGCCATTTAACCTCTTCCTCCCTTAAGATTCATTGCTTTCTAGTCACCTCCAAACTAGGGTAAACTTCTTAGGAGGAGGTGAGTTGATATAGTGTATAAAATTTAATATTTTTTTATATATTTTAAGGCTTCATTCAAGAATCCTAACTCCAATGAAATTTCACTCTTGTAAAATCTATTTTAGTAAAGATAAAGAAAATGATGACTCAAATTATTAAAGTTGCTTACTTAATATTTAAATGAGAGATTGTGTAAAAAGAATAATTAGTTATACTTATTCATGGTTATATTAGTTTAGGAAAGATAAGGATTTCTAGAATGACGTAGGATAACCATAAATTTAAGAGGTTGGGCTTGAATTTGAGTTTTAAATTGATAGAAAATAATCATAGAGATTGATTATGATTCCTTTTTTGTAAATTTTTATGCAGCTAGTAGAATTGGTAAATTATGGATACCTTGGGAATTCAAAAGGAAAGTTATGTTTTAAAGTGAGTCTAATATCCTTAATTTCTAAATTTTTTATATATATTAGAACATGAAATTAGTTATGTTTATATGTTAGTTCCATGTTTAATATGATGGCTTGTTTTGTATGTCATACATGCTAAGTGTGTGTGTGTGTGTGTGTATGTATGTGTAATATGTTGTTAAATAGATCCTTAAGGCCATGTAATAAAGGCATGGCAATGTTGTTAATTGTTCTATAATTTATATTTATGATGTTTATATAATTTGGATAACTATTGATTAAACATTTATGGCCATGCAATAAAGACATGGTAATGTTGTTGTCAATTATTACTAAGATTAAATTTGAATATTATGTTAATAAAATGGATTGAAATATGTGACTATACAAAAAGGTATGGAATGGTTGTGAATGGTTGCTTTGTTGAGAAGAGAAAGTTTGATAAGACATGAGAATTGTGTTAAGGGTGTATTGATACTATTTCAAACACTAGATCCACTAATTGCTAGTAAGAGAATAAGTAGATTCGAAAGGCATAAGAATGGACTTATAAGGGATAAGATAGACCTAAGATTCATAAAGAGATTTATCTACTTTTATTTTTTATTATCCTTATAACTTATGTTGTGTGATTATGACTTGAATATTCTTATGTGATTATGTAATTATACTCATATAATGGTATAGTTAAGGTAGCAAGCAAATTAAGAAATAGCAATATAAATTGGAAGGTATGAACTTGATCAAGAGTTTTGTTATTTAATGTTTTATATGCATGTTATCATAGGGCTTTATTAAAACCCCAGGTATTCTACTTATTCTCCTTTATACATGATGTAAAGTATTAGTATATTAAACTATTTTAACTCTTCTGGCATCTTCATGTTTGGTCAAGATTGTGATTTTAAGTTATGTAAAGACAAAACTATGAAACTGGTAAATCTATTATCATAAGCTAAGGAGTTTAGGAATTGAACTAAATAGTTTATTTAATTTTTCATCTTGTTTTTATTTATGTGTGACCTCTAAATCCCGCAAGTGCACAGGTTAAGTCTAGTTATAGTATAAAAGATTATCGTTCTCCACAGGGATTGTAGGTTGAGTACTAACTGAATCTCAAGTAAATTATCTAGGCAGATCAATTGAGAGTGTGAATTAAGAATTAAATGTAAAATAGAGCTTAGCTATCAAAATAAGGTTTGATTCAATGGAATAAAAGCGTACTTAGCTTAAGGATCCCTTGTACATTTCATTATGGACTGAATATAATTCTCTAACTTGGTTTACTGTTAATTAGGATTGCTGGATTACCAAAATTAAGCTATACCTCATTGCAAGGCTACTAGCTACTAACCAAGAGATTAAGTGTCCAGAATTATTCTAGTAACCACTAATCTAAGTTGCATTAACTCTGCTTAGAATCCATTCTTGGACATTTCATCCTGTGCAAAAGAATTCAATCAGCTTAATTCCTAAGTCTAATTGATATTCCCAATGATCATGCAAGATCCGATTAATCAATTGGTCATTTCAACCTAGAATCAACTAATCCATAACACAAATCCAATATTCCAGATATATTGGCTTGTTCCAGACAAAACAGCATAATCAAATCATAATTCAACAGTAAATCAAGCTAGATTATATAAGATTCAGTTCTATAACTCCATGAACAAGTTCACCTAAGCTAAGCACAAAGGTTTAGTGTGAGAACATTACAAGATCAGAAGAAAACAAGAAAACAGAGAGGGAAGTCAAACAATCCATGAAGATCTACAAATTTCTTGCTTGATTCTTCAATTCCTTGCTTGAATCCGCGTTAGAAGGCGCCTTTGGTGAGTTTGAGTCTCTCCTAGGGCTTCTCCCAGCAGCTCTCCTTGTTAATTCTCCATTTCTCCCCTCCCTTTTGCAAGATCTCGCGCAAAACTTATATTTTTGATGTACACGGGGTCCAACACGGCCTGTGTTATACCCCGTGTTTCTCAGCGAAAGTTTGAGCAACAAGAAACACGTTGTGCAACACGCCCCGTGTTCTCCTACAAAATGTCAAGCAGTAATGTACACGGGGTAGTACACGCCCCGTGTTCTTCAACGAAGACTGATCAGCATATTACACGAGGTGTGACACCCCCCGTGTTCTTTAGAAGCGAATGGCAGTATGATACACGGGGTCCAACACATCCTGTGTTGTACCCCGTGTTCTTCTCTGAGTAGCTCAGCGAAGCCTCGAAGCAGTCCAGAAAGAAACACGGCCATGAACACAGGGTTACCATACCCCGTGTTCTTTGCTGAGTGAACAATCTTGCTTCAATGCTTCATGATTTGAATGGTTTTGCCTCTGGATTCTTTTCTAATGCTCATATATGTCATTTCATGACCTGAAAACAAAATATAGAGCATCTAAGTGTCCTTTTCAATCAATTTGCACAAAATACTAAGTAAATAAGTGGATGAAACACATAGAATTTAGGTGTATTTGTGCACTTATCAATTCCCCCACACTTGAATCTTGCTCGTCCTCGAGCAAGGAAGTAAGAGAACAAGAAAATCTACTCCAATTTTATTCACTTCTTTTTCTTCTTTTCTTTCTTCTTCTTTTTTTTATTTATAATCAGACAATCATTCAACAAATCAAAGATTAGGATCCAGTCATGCCAAGAAACTAAATGAAAATAAAGCAACTAAACAAGTCAATTCTCAGCATAGAAGTAAAAGAGAATAGCCTCATAGGTAAAGTGTTTACTCTCACTCTCAAAACAAGGCTTGTGTATACTCTTAAGTCAATTAACTCATGACTTAATGCTACCATATGCTTGCACAAACTCTAATCTCCACTACTTTAATGTAAAATGCATGCAAATCAGAGGACTTTATTAGGGAAAAAGGGTGAGGATAGGGGGAAGGAACATCAAAGGGTGAAAAGTGATAGAACCCTGAGTTTGAAGGAAGAAGACACATTGGTCATGAATTTGACCATTGTCAAGTTCCATTACTCAACTTGATAGCTTGCTTCCACCCTTGCTTCAACCTCTATTCTTCTCCTTTTGATTTTCATTATTTCATTCATCATCATTTTTTTTATACAAATAAATCAGCAAACACAACATTTTTTTTATTTTTTTATTCATTCATAACAAACTTTTCTTCTTCCCAGATTATTTAATTGACACCATTTTTTTTATGGTGTTTTGTTTTCTTCTTCTCTTCTCTCTTTTTTTATTTATTTGTTTGTTTGATTTTGATTTTTTTTTTAACAACCAAAACTACAAATCAACTTATCCAACTAGCAACACTAAGTAAGGACCTCAAAAATAGCCAAACTTATAAAATGTGTCTAAGTCCCCTCAAACTCTAAGGTTCAAGTTCACATAGGTAGTCGCTTTGGATGAACATGGTATGGCTAGGCTAGAAATGAGGGTCTAAGGCTCAAAGTGACTAACTAGGGAAAAAGTTTTAGGGAAAAATTAAAGAAAAGAATTCAAATGAGCCAAACAAATAAAAAGGGGTAAAGAAACATGGCCTCATCATTTTTGACATGCAAAATACATAAAATGTAGCCTCAAAAAGAGAAAATGCAAGTTCTAGAGCACAAAGGCAAGAGTGATGACATAATCCCTCAAGAAGAAAAATGAGCTTTAATTTCTAATGAAAAAATAGCTCAAAAGGCTCAAATCTCACAAGGGACAATTATGCTCATTACTCTTAGCTTCAAGCTTTAGATTTTCCTTATCAAGTTGCCAAATATTCATTAAAGAAACAAGGCATGAATTAATCACTTTATTCAATGAATTGCCTTACATTTATTATTATTATTATTATTTATTTTCATCATTTCATTTTTTTTATATATCATTAAAATTGGAGCAAATTTCAGTACTCTAAATCATTCAAGCAAGTTCAAGTGCAAAGCATTGCAAAACACTGCTCCCCCATACTTAAAAGTGGACATTGTCCTCAATGTACAAAATAGTAAATAGGAAAAGAGACAGAAAACAGTTGGGGAATTGAAACTTCCTTGACATGCAGATTATGGCTGTCCAGTAAAGCGTAGGGAGATCCAGAAGGATAGACGAGGTAGGAAAGAGAGAGAGAACCGGTAATCTAAAAGAAAGAAAATACAATACTGGAAAAGAAATGTTATTGGTTATTATAGATATTAACATCAAGAGTGCAAGAAAATAAAAGAGAAGAAAGTAATATAATAAAGAGTAAAACAAAGTGCATAGTTAATATATGTACAGACCAGATAAATGGGGATAGATATGAAGAATAAGTAAAAAAAAAATAGAATAGCTAAATAAAAAGTGCAGTAATCAATCTAAACTATTGGGTAGGGGGATCTGGGTCAGCAGGGGAGGAAGGGTGGAATAGGTGGGATAGGGGCTCCACCATGCCCTCTATGTGCCTGGAGCGCCTGTCCAAGTCATCATAGAGTCCCTCGATCCGCGTCTGACGCTCAGATATCAGACGGAGCTCCGCCAAGATCTGCTGCTGGCCAGAGAGGATGTCTCTGAAATATGCCTTATGTGGAACTCTGCTCCCGGTGTAAGAAGAAGGACCAACATCAGGAGCTGTGTTATCGCCTGGAATATGCTGCTGCTGCTACACTACCGGCTGGATCCCCATGGCTATAAGAATGCCCCTTCGAAGGGGTGCCATGTGTGATACTATGGTCAGAGAACCATAAGGCCGGTCGAAGACTCCTAACCGTCTGGCTAATCGAGTGATGTATGGGCCAGTAGCTATACTAGCAACTCTCCTATTCGTGGCCTGGGCTGAGAAAAAGTGGGCAAATGCTCCTCCAATGTGGATAGGCACCCTCTCAATCATGCTGTAGAGGAATAGAATATCAGAGGTGCTCACAACTCCATGACTATGCCCCCGTCCACTCAGAGTATGACTGAAAATGGAGTGAAGGACTCTCCAGGAAATCCTCCTAAGGCTAGACGCCTTACTCTTGGTGGGATCATATGTGTGTCCAGTGGCTATGTCGGTCCACACCCGCCACTTCTGGGTCCCGTGGGGCAGTCCGACCAGCATGTCCTAGTACTCCAGAGTAGTCACAAACTCCACAGAATAGAGTCCCAGGCGAACAGACAGCTGGGTCACACTCATAGAGTAAGCAACGCCTCCAAGCTTAAACTGAAACTGTATCAGGTGAGTCCACTGTCCCAAAATACCTCTCTAAATAGAATGTGCTGAGAAACTTCAAGGTGAGCTCCCTGTAGGTGGGCTCTCTAATCTCAAAGAAGTTCTCCCAAGCTCCCACATTGATAAGCTCACGTATCTCTTGCTCTAGTCCAAACTCCCTCAGCACTCCCCAGTCTAAGAATCTCCCTTCTACAATTGGCTTATCCTTGTGTCTATCATAGGCTTGGATGTAAGCCTCTTCAGTGAAATCTAAGAAGGGGTGTGAAGGTCCTCTAGACGATGTCCCTCTAGATGTACTACCCTTGGTAGTCTTTCTCGCAGTGGTCTTTTGTCTTTTAGACATTGTCTGCAAAAGGAATTAACAAATTGAGAAAGTGTATTGAGAGTATATCAGCCATCAGCAAATTCCAAGAACAAAAATTCAGCAATAGCTAACATCCAATTATTCAATGTTCAATCAATCAATCTCATGTTTATTAACAGTGGCTAAGTCAGTAGATTTAAATGCAATAGATTAGCATGTATTTTCAATATCATCCAATATCAATTGAAAAACAAGTTAAAGTTCAATGCCATGAAAGCAATGGAGTGGTCATGTCAATGAGGCAAAGCAGGCAATAAGGCAATCAAGTAGTAAACCTCAAAGGCTTGCAATCCAAGTAATCAAAGAAAGCCAATTCAAACAGTTAAAGATTCAATACACATAAGCAATCCATCAATCAACATCCAATCAGTGGAGTTTAATGAATATCAAGGTCAATTAATCAAACTCATCCATCAATTCAACAGTACAAGTCCTATGAATGAAAGATTCAAACTCAATTCATCAATCTAAGATTCTATTTTGATCAATTAATCATCAAAGAAGCAAATTCAATAAAGAAAACTAGTGAATTTCCATGAACATTGCTTTGTAAAGTCATTCAATCAACCTATCAAATATCAATTTCAAAGGATTTCAACATTCCTATGAATTCTAACATGTAATGGAAGTTAATAATCATTAGAAATATCAATAAACTCCAAGGATTTCAAAGGAAATGCACTAACCTCGTGAGATGATGAACAAAAACCCTAGTTCGTGTTGAAATGAGAAGAGGAATCTAAATCACAGCTTTTCAACCGATTAAATCGCAAATCAATTAGCTAAACAACCTCAAATGGCAAAATGAAACACTTTGATCAGTGTATTTTGGCAGTATGGAGTGCGAAAATGCAAGGAGAAGGGTTAGTGCAGCGAGGAAGAAGAAGAAATTTGGGGGAAATCTGGAAAAATATGGGTTTTTTGACAATTAAAAGCTCCCTTGCACAGTAACACGGGGTTAAACACGACCGGTGTGGTACCCCGTGTTTCTGCACGGATGAGTGTTCTGGGTTTTGCAACTTACACAGGGTCTGAAATACCCCGTGTTATCCCCCGTGTTTCTCTTTGAAACATGTTAACAATCCTCGCAATTGTACACGAGATCAAACACAACCCGTGTTTTGTCCTGTGTTTCTCTCTAGATTAGACTAACAAAATGCGTAATAGAACACGGGGTTTAACACGATCTGTGTTGTACCCCGTGTTTCTCTCTGGAAGGCTCAAGCTTAAAAGCTCTCATCAGTGATTCAACCAGAGAGGTACATGGGGTATGATACGGTACGTGTTCATCACCGTGTATCTCTCTGAACTTCCATGAAAATCATAAAGTTTTTATACGAATCAGACAGTGAGGAACACGGGGTCTAGCACGGTCCGTGTTTTACACCGTGTTTCTCACTGGACTGCGTTGAAAATCACAAGTTCTTTAAAATTGGCCAGACAGTGAGGTACACGGGGTAGTACACGGCCCGTGTTTTACACCGTGTATCTCACTGGACTGCATTTTGAGCCCTCTGTGTAAGAAAACAGACAACAATCATGAATTCATGCCTAATCTACCTCAAAGACAAAGTCCACATGCAAAAATGAGCATTCAACATCAACACTTAATGACTTAAATTCCTCCACTACTCAGTAACTCAGATTGAAAAGTAGAAAACTAAGGATTAAAAGGTAGGAAAACAGAAAAACAAGCTTGGGTTGCCTCCCAAGAAGCACTTGTTTAAGGTCATAAGCTCGACCCCTGTTTCTTTATTAGTCTGGTGCTTCCATTATTGGTGGCCCAGCAACATAATTCTTCAATCTTTGGCCATTGACCTTGAATTTACCGGTGCCTTCGCTTCAAATCTCCACAGCTCCAAATGGATATACCTTCTTCACAAGATACGGTCCAGTCCATCTTGTCTTTAACTTCCCTAGAAATAGCTTGAATCTCGAACTGAACAAGAGCACCGAGTCTCCTTCTTGAAATTCCCTTCTAAGAATTCGCTTGTCATGCCAAGCCTTTGTTCTTTCTTTATAGATCTTAGCATTATCATAAGCTTCATTCCTCAATTCTTCAAGCTCAAGAAGTTGGAGCTTTCTCTTCTCTCTAGCAGATTGTAAGTCGAAGTTGACCAACTTGATTGCCCAATACGCCTTGTGTTCCATCTCTACTGGTAAGTGACAGTTCTTCCCACAGATGAGCCTAAATGGTGCCATTCCAATTGGAGTTTTAAAGGTAGTTCTATAAGCCCATAGAGCATTATCCAGCTTAAGTGCCCAATTCTTCCTTGATCTAGACACTGTCTTTTCCAAGATGGACTTAATTTCTCTATTGGAAAGCTCAACTTGCCTACTGGTTTGAGGATGATATGGAGTAGAAATCTTATGGGTTACTCCATACCCTCTCAAGAGCGACTGAAACTGATGGGCAATGAAATGAGACCCGCCATCACTTATGACAGCTCTAGGGATTCCAAACCTCAGGGAACAACACCTTCTTGAAAAATCAAACTACAGCCTTGGCATCACAAGTTCGAGTGGCAATTGCTTCCACCCATTTGGATACATAGTCAACTGCCACTAGTATGAATCTGTTGTTGCAAAAAGGTGGGAATGGTCCCATGAAGTCAATTCCCCAAACATCAAATATTTCAACCTCTAGAATGTTATTCAAGGGCATCTCATGTCTCTTTGATATGTTCCCAACCCTTTGGCATTGGTCACAAGAAGTGACATAATGATGAACATCTCTAAAAAGAGTCGGCCAATAAAATCCTGCCTGGGCAATCTTTGCAGCAGTTCTTGAAGCACCAAAATGTCCTCCATATGGAGAGGAATGACAGTGGAATAAGGTACTTGCAATTTCCTCCTCAGGCACACATCTTCTAAATAGGCCATCAGCACATCTCCTAAAGAGAAGGGGCTCATCCCAAAAGTAGTGCTTTGCCTCAGCTAGAAACTTCTTCTTCTTTTGATACCCCGCATACGGAGGTAAAACTCCACTCACAATGTAGTTCACATAATCAGCAAACCAAGGGATGGCGGAAGAAGAGACAGCTAACAAATAATCATCAAGAAGGGCATCATTGATTGGCATGTCCTTGTCTTCCTCATCTCCTAATTCTTGCTTCAGCCTTGAAAGATGATTAGCTACAACATTCTCGGTACCCTTCTTATCTCGAATTTCCAGATCGAATTCTTGCAACAAAAGAATCCATCTGATGAGACGAGGTTTAGCTTCCTTCTTGCTTAGAAGGTATCTGATGGCTGCATGATCTGTGAAAACAATCACTTTTGAGTCTACTAGGTAAGATCTGAACTTATCAATTGCATATACCACAGCAAGAAGTTCCTTTTCGGTGGTGGCATAATTCAATTGAGCTTCATCAAGAGTCTTGCTTGCATAATAAATTGCATGAACCTTTCTGTCCTTTCTTTGGCCAAGCACTGCTCCTATTGCATAATCACTAGCATCGCACATCACCTCAAATGGTAAATTCCAATCCGGTGCTTGCATAATTGGGGCGGAAATCAAGGCTTTCTTTAACCTGCAAAAGGCATCCAAACAATCTTGATCAAAATCAAAAGGAACATCTTTAGCTAGTAAGTTAGTCAAAGGTTTAGCTATTTTAGAGAAATCTTTAATGAAATGTCGGTAGAAATCAGCGTGTCCTAGAAAACTCCTCACTCCCTTGACAGAATTTGGGGGAGGCAATTTCTCTATAATGTCCACTTTGGCCTTATCCACTTCAATCCCATTCTCAGATACTTGATGGCCAAGGACAATCCCTTCTCTTACCATAAAATGGCATTTCTCCCAATTGAGAACCAGATTTACCTCTTCACATCTCTGCAAAACTTGAGATAAATTGGTTAAACAGTTATCAAAGGAAGTGCCATATACAGAAAAATCATCCATAAAAACTTCCATGATATTTTCAATGAAATCAAAAAAGATTGCCATCATACAACGCTAAAAAGTAGCTGGAGCATTGCACAGACCAAAAGGCATTCTTCTATATGCAAATGTGCCATAAGGACACGTAAATGTGGTCTTTTCCTGATCATTTGGATGGATAGGAATTTGGAAGAAACTAGAATAGCCATCCAAATAACAAAAATGTGAATGCTTAGCTAATCTTTCCAAAGTTTGATCAATGAAGGGAAGGGGGAAATGATCCTTCCGGGTTGCCTTATTCAATTTCCTATAGTCAATGCACATTCTCCAACCCGTGACAGTCCTAGTGGGAATTAGCTCATTGTTTTCATTTTTCACTACAGTTAGCCCCCTTTCTTAGGCACAACATGAACCGGGCTAACCTACTGGCTATCAAAAATTAGGTAAATTACCCCAACATCTAACAGCTTCATTATTTCCTTCTTCACAACTTCTTTCATATTAGGATTCAGCCTTCTTTGGTGTTCAATGGAGGGCTTACTGTCATCCTCCAACAAGATCTTATGCATACAAATAGAAGGACTAATCCCTTTCAAATCAGAAATAGAATACCCCAAAGCTTTCCTATGAAATCTAAGCTGCCTAAGTAATTTTTCTGTTTCCATAGCAGTTAGATTGGCATTAACTATAACAGGATAAGTAGAATGGGGTCCTAAAAATTCATACCTGAGGGAAGATGGGAAAGGTTTAAGTTCTACCTTTGGCGGTTTGTCTTCCTCGGTGGTGGTTTTGTTGGGCTCCACTTCTAATGATTCAATAGCTGCTTCAGGGAGGGGAAGTGGTGGGCTTACTTCCAAAAACTGGGCATATGCAGCAGCTTCTTCAGTTTCAATCACTCCATTTGTAACTAGACATGCTTCAAGAGGATCTTGGAGGCTTCCCTTTTGATGGTCTTCTTTCACAACTTTGTCTAGCACATCTACCATGCATATGGAGTCTTCACAAACAGGTAATTTGATTGATTCATTCAAATTAAATTCAACCTTCTCATCCCCAACAGATAATGACAGTCTACCATTTTTAACATCAATTAAAGCTCCAGCAGTGGCAAGAAATGGTCTACCTAAAATAATAGGGATTTGAGCATCCTCTTCCATCTCAAGGACAACAAAGTCAATAGGTATAAAAAACTTACCCACTTTAATAGGTACATCCTCAAGAATACCTACTGGATACTTTACTGAACGGTCGGCTAGTTGAAGTGAAACCGTGGTGGGCTTCATCTCCTCAATGTTCAATCTCTTAGCAACCGACAATGGCATAAGGCTCACACTCGCCCCCAAGTCACATAATGCCCGATCAATAGGGACATTTCCTATAACGCAAGGAATGGAGAAGCCTCCTGGATCCTTTAGCTTAGGAGGTAGTTTATTTTGAATGATGGCACTACACTCCTCAATCAAAGCCACAGTTTCATGCTCCTCTAACTTCCTCTTGTTGGAGAGAATGTCCTTCAAGAATTTAGCATATGAAGGCATTTGTGAAAGTGCATCAGTGAAGGGAATATTGATGTACAATTTCTTCAGCACTTCCAAGAACTTTCCAAACTGCTTATCCAGTTTAGCCTTGGCCAATCTTTGAGGATAGGGGATAGGCGGTTTGTACAATTCCAGAGGAATATATTTTAATTTGTCTAGTAGTTCCCCTTCTTTCTCTTCAGCTTCCTTAGAAATTGAGGCCTTGTTGCCCTCCTTTTGCTCTTCTTCCACACTTGTCTCTTTTTCACTTTCTTGAGTGGCAATAGGATCATTCAATAATCTTCCACTCCTAAGAGTTATTGCCTTGCAATGCTCCCTTGGATTTGATTCCGGTTGAGCAGGGAGTTGGCCATAAGCTCTTGAAGAAGATGTAGAAGCTTGTTGAGCAATTTGAGTTTCCAGCATCTTTCCATGAGTGGCCAAGGAATCTACCTTAGAAGACAGTTGCCTAATTGAATCTTCCATGTATCTTCCATGTTGTCTAAATTCCTCATTGGTTTTCTCTTGAGAAATAAGAAATTTCTCCAAGAGGCCTTCTAATTTTGCAGTAGAGGATGGTTGGGCTGGTGGGTTGTATGATCTTTGACCTTGGAAATTAGGTGGTGGTGGTCTATTGGTAGTGGTTTGTGTGTTGTATGGTTAGGTGGGCTTGTAGGAGAAATTTGGATGATTCCTCCATGATGGATTGTAAGTGTTTCCAAATGGTTCACTTCGATTTTTCTGTCCAAACCCACTGTTATTCACATAATTCATTTGCTCAGTAAAATCTTGGCCCAAGGTGCATTCAGCTGCAACATGCCCTGTAATTCCACAAATCTCACAAGGAATGTCAGTGGCACCTGTTGTATTCACACTGTTAACATGAAATTTGTCAAATTTAGCCATTAGAGCATCTACCTTGCTGCCTAAACTTCCTAATGCATCTACTTTAGCAGATAAATGACTAAAGACATCTAATTCATACTTCCTTGCTTCTTTTCTTGATGGTCCCCTCTCATTTGACCATTGATAATGGTTCAAAGCCATGTCTTCAATCAGCTCATAAGCTTCATCTAATCTTTTATTCATTAAGGCACCTCCAGCAGCAGCATCCACAGTAAGTCTAGTGTTGTAATTCAAACCATTGTAAAAGGTATGAAGAACAAGCCATTTTTCTAATCCATGATGTGGACACAGCCTTAATAGCTCTTTGTATCTATCCCAAGCGTCAAATAGGGATTCTCCTTCCCTCTGAGAAAATGTAGTAATCTCGTTCCTCAATTGGGCAGTCTTGCTTGGAGGAAAGTATCTTGATAGGAAAGCCCTCAGTAGCTCCTCCCATGTGGTAATTGATCCAGCTGGTAAAGAATGCAACCAAGGTCTTGCTCTATCCCTCAAGGAGAAAGGAAAGAGTCTAAGTTTGATGGCATCCGCTTGTACACCATTGATCTTTATTGTATCACAATATTCTAGGAAAATCTGGATGTGGAGGTTGGGATCCTCCATTGGCAATCCACCGAACTGGTTTTGCTGCACCATAGACAACAAAGTTGGCTTCAATTCAAAATTATTGGCCTTAACAGCAGGCCTTCTTATGCTGGACTGAAGACTAGTGGCATCGGGTGCTGCAAACTCTCTAAGTGATCTATTGTCCATGTCTTGAATTACTGTTTTAGTATGGATTTCTTCTTGGATGTGAACTGACTGCTGCTCTCTTCTTCTCCTATGCAAAGTTCTTTCAATTTCTGGATCGAAGTCAAGAATTCCTTCGAGACTTCTTCGCATATACAAAGATTTTCTGCACAAAGATTAAGTAGCACTCAAACAGAACAAGGTGAGAAAGAAATGTTATTAAAGTAAGAAAAATCAAAACAAGAGGAATTATGAACTAAAAGAAAAAGAATTGCCTAGTCTAATTCACTTAAAACTTGTTGTTAATATCAACTGGATACAATCCCCGGCAACGGCGCCAAAACTTGACCTCTAAATCCCGCAAGTGCACAGGTTAAGTCTAGTTATAGTATAAAAGATTATCGTTCTCCATAGGGATTGTAGGTTAAGTACTAACTGAATCTCAAGTAAATTATCTAGGCGGATCAATTGAGAGTGTGAATTAAGAATTAAATGTAAAATAGAGCTTAGCTATCAAAATAAGGTTTAATTCAATGGAATAAAAGCGTACTTAGCTTAAGGATCCTTTGTACATTTCATTATGTGTAACTCCCTTACTTATTAACACCTTATTTCTCAATTACTAGATGATTATTACGCACTCATTCGCCATCTACCTCAAGCTAATACAGAATATCTCAAATTTCTGTACTTTATACACATGAGCAAAAGTCATATAACTATACAAAAAGAGTTCCATTTACAATTTGTACATCCATTATGTACAATATCACCGACTATCTAGACATATTTTTTTTTATCACATTTACAATCTCAAAACATTATTGTCCTTTGTCATGAGAGCCTTTGGAAGCATCACCTGAAATGGTTAGTCACAATACAGAAAAACATGAGAAACAAAGTTTCCCAGTAGCTAGCTATTGCTATAAAAACATTTCAAGCCATTCCAGATCCTTAAGCAAATAAAACGTACATTTCAAAATCAACTAATCATTTCTCATCTCTTTATCATCTCATTCCGTACCATTGTAAGAAACATACACTGTACACAACAATCATCAAGCCCATTCAAGGACTTATCTCAATCAATATTTAGATGGCCATCACAGATAATCGTACCTAGGCCTTATATACAGCATCACGCTGTCTTCCCGGGGTTCCCAAGCCAAAAGGCCTTAACACAGTATCACACTGTCTTCCCGAGGTCCCTGGCCATAGGTACCACACACAACAAATGCACTATTATCCCCGAGGATCCCGAGCCATAGGCCAAACACAGTATTCTACTGTCTTCCCGGGTTGTGCAACAACACAGCTATTTCATACACATTCCATACAATGGCAAAGTATACCGCAAATCATGTAAATAGAAAACAGAGCTTAAGGATAAAGCTAGCTACCTTTCACAAGCTTCCAATGTGATGTTCCCTTTGCTCTCACTAAAAACTCCTTTACACTTCCTCTTGCCTTTGCAAGTTGTCACTCCTTAGTCTATACAAACACATATCATAGTTTCTTATTAGAACATCATCACTTTCCCTAATCCTCATGTATTCTTTACTTTCCCCACTTAATTAAATGCATACTTAGATGCTCTATACTTTGCTTTCAAGCCTTGAAATGACACATATGAACATTAGAAAAGGATCTAGGGGTAAAGCCATGCAAAACGTGAAGAAACCAAGCTAAAAAGTTCACTTAACAAAGAACACGGGGGTCCCCTACCCCGTGTTCATGGCCGTGTTCCTCACTGGATGGCTTCGAGGCTTCACTGGGTTACTCGACAAAGAACACGGGGGTGAACACGGGCCGTGTTCTACCTCATGTACCTTATTGCCCTTCAGTCCTGAGGTAAACACGGGAAGTGTTGCACCCCATGTAACACACTGATCAGCTTCGACGAAGAACATGGGGTACAACACGGGCCATGTTCTACCCCGTGTACTTCACTGATCCTCCGAAAACACATTAAACAGCTAAAACTCCTTCCTTCCTTCTTTTTCATATCTATAGTTTTGGCTTCTCAAAAGGAAAAAAAAATGCACACCAACACCTTCCCAACTCAAAGTTTCATCTTCCATAAGCTTCATAAATTCATAGAAACCAATTTAACTTCATCAATTTAGCCAAGTTCTAAACATATCATGCCAACACTACACATGCACCATTATGCCTCTAAAACCCAAATGTGTACATCATGTTTCTTGTTGTTTTTACACCAAACCCAAGCCATAAATCATCATAACAACATCTAAAACACCATTAAACATATTCAAATCATCCTAAACTCCATGTTCAATCACCCTTGACCACACCAACCTCAAGATTTCAAGAAACTAAGAAGAGCACAATACAGAGCTTTTAGAGGAGAATAACTTTACCTCTTGCTACAACTTGAAAATCCTTACTTAGAGCTCCCCAAACTTGATCAAACTTGAACTTTTCTTTAATCTAAACACACCAATGGATAGAGCTTGATGAGGAGAGCAACTTTCCCTTCTACCCCCAAGCCTAAATCTCACTATTTTTAGATGAAAAACTCAAAAGAAACTTTCTCTCTCTTTCTCTCTCTCTCCTGCACGTTTTGGAGCTTTCATGGAGATTTTCTGCAGCTTTTAGAAAAGTGGAGAAGAGAGGAGAGTTTTCATGAAGCTCTAGGGGCATTTTGGTCTTTTTTGAGGTTCCTAAGGGTATTTTAGTCCTTTTTTCACCAAAAGTAAGGCTATTCTTGCCATTATTTTTCTAATAATGACACTTGTCATAAATCCATTGGTCACACTAATTAAAATCACATATTGCACCCCAAACTCTTAGTTATTCATATTAGATCCCAAATCCTTAATTATTTTCACTTTAACCACACCCGATTCTACACTTTTGCAAATTAGTCCATAGGGTTTCTGTCTATTTAAAATTCCTTACACTATCAGACTTAGACAACCTCTCCTTTTAGGGTTTTCCAACCTCCTCTTATCATTCATACTATTTAGGAAAATTAATTCTTTCCCTACTATCCTTTTCCTTCAAAATTTCATTTACCCTTACACTTAATTCCTTTCAACTTGAGATTCACCCACCAGGCTAATTCAAACATACTCTTCGTTTCTACAGCCTCAGAAATTAAAGATTCAAATAATAGAATTGAAAATTCAGGACATTACATTATGGACTGAATATAATTCTCTAACTTGGTTTATTGTTAATTAGGATTGCTGGATTACCAAAATTAAGCTATACCTCATTACAAGGCTGCTAGCTACTAACCAAGAGATTAAGTGTCCAGAATTACTCTAGTAACCACTAATCTAGAATGCATTAACTCTGCTTAGAATCCATTCTTGGACATTTCATCCTATGCAAAAGAATTCAATCAGCTTAATTCCTAAGTCTAATTGATATTCCCAATGATCATGCAAGATCCGATTAATCAATTAGTCATTTCAACCTAGAATCAACTAATCCATAACACAAATCCAATATTGAGGATATATTGGCTTGTTCCAGACAAAACAACATAATCAAATCATAATTCAACAGTAAATCAAGCTAGATTATATAAGATTCAGTTCTATAACTCCATGAACAAGTTCACCTAAGCTAAGCACAAAGGTTTAGTGTGAGAACATTACAAGATCAGAAGAAAACAAGAAAACAGAGAGGGAAGTCAAACAATCCATGAAGATCTACAAATTTCTTGCTTGATTCTTCAATTCCTTGCTTGAATCCGCGTTAGAAGGCGCCTTTGGTGAGTTTGAGTCTCTCCTAGGGCTTCTCCCAGCAGCTCTCCTTGTTAATTCTCCGTTTCTCCCCTCCCTTTTGCAAGATCTCGTGCAAAACTTATATTTTTTATGTACACGGGGTCCAACACGGCCCGTGTTATACCCCGTGTTTCTCAGCGAAAGTTTGAGCAGCAAGAAACACATTGTGCAACACGCCCCGTGTTCTTCTACGAAATGTCAAGCAGTAATGTACACGGGGTAGTACACGCCCCGTGTTCTACCTCGTGTTCTTCAACGAAGACTGATCAACATATTACACGGGGTGTGACACCCCCCGTGTTCTTCAGAAGTGAATGGCAGTATGATACACGGGGTCCAACACGTCCCGTGTTGTACTCCGTGTTCTTCTCTGAGTAGCTCAGCGAAGCCTCGAAGCAGTCCAGAAAGAAACACAGCCATGAACACGGGGTTACCATACCCCGTGTTCTTTGCTGAGTGAACAATCTTGCTTCAATGCTTCATGATTTGAATGGTTTTGCCTTTAGATTCTTTTCTAATGCTCATATGTGTCATTTCATGACCTGAAAACAAAATATAGAGCATCTAAGTGTCCTTTTCAATCAATTTGCACAAAATACTAAGTAAACAAGTGGATGAAACACATAAAATTTAGGTGTATTTGTGCACTTATCAATGTGATTTAGTCTTAGACTTTAGTAGTTACTCCTTACCTATAATTTTATAATTTTATATTATGGAAAAGGATAATTTAAATAATTATATAGGTAATAAATACAAAAAATTGAAGGGAAATAGATAAATTATAATAAAAAGGCATAAATGAGATACCAACTAGAGTAAAGAGTTAATTAATGGAATAAGATTGGAAAAAAGAGAGTTTAGATTGATTGAAATAAAAAAAGTTAGTAAAGTAAGAAGATTAGAGCTTGAAAATGTTTAAAAGTGAGTGTGTGAATATGAAAGAGTTTTAGGGTCAAATTTCCTAAAATGTCCTAGTCTAATGTTTTAAAAATTCCACTTTTTTTCCTTTTCTTGCATTTTCCTATCACCTCAAATCCTTAAGTCTCCCTCATCTAATCTTCCTCTTCTATATCTTAAATCTTCTTTTTAATCAAGCAAGGAAAGAATCATTTCTTATCAATATCTTCACATAATTGAGAAGCTATTAACCATTAATCTTAAGTTACTCATATCTCTTCCATACTAGATATGCAAGTTAAGCTTCCACACCACATCCCCATCACTAGATTTACTAGAAACCTTTTAGACTAGCTAATGGTAGCATATAATATTTCACTAGATTAGTGATTTTGTGCTTTATTCAATATAGCCTAAGGGTAGAGAAGATATGAACTACACTTATGTGTGTTATTTAGGTTAGTTTATCTTTACCTTAGAAAGGTTATATGTAAACTTAACTTCCTCTTATTTGTAAATACTTTTGATATATAAAATATATTTCTTTGCCTAATAAATTATACTCCATTTGATTATACACTTTAAGTAAATGTTCAAGAATATAATGAATGAATCAGGTTTGGTTAGTAGAAACTAGATAGTTATTTCCACACTTGTCACAACTAGAGTTGAATTATAACAAAGATGTTATCAAAGTATAGTTTAGATTACTAGTTAGATGAAACCTTTAGATTATATTTATGTGTTGTCATAATAAATGTTGATTGACTATATTAATGGCATCTGTGCACTCAGGATCACATATCACCAACACCATTTTGAAGGGCCCTATAAATCCTTCAATATAGGTGGTGGAGCTTGTATGTGATAAATTACTTAATAAATGCATTGCTTTAGTGTTAGATTGTTTGAAATTTTTGTGAAATTAAGAAATGGTAAATATGAACGAGGACTATTTTGTAGTCTCATAACCTCAAATTAGTAGAAATGAGAATAAGGTAAGAAATGACTACTAACTTTCTTTTCAGGTTGTAAACTTCATGCAACACTTTCTAGACTAAGTTAATAAAGGCTTTAATCAAAATAGAGGGTATGGACATCCTAGAAATTAGTATGACAGTGAGAGAGAGACTAAAACAACCTTGATAGAGGTCATAATCATGGTAAGGAGTATGAAAAAGGACATACCCTTTTTGTAGGAAGTGTAAAAATCAAATTTCAAGCTAAAACTACCTAATATTCTGGTGTTAACTCAATGGTGGATCCTTTTCAATTTCTAAAGCAAATAAAGTGGCTAGCAAGATGTTGTAAAGCTTACCTTTTTTAAAGGTTATAAGTTGCTAATTAGATGATAGCCTATTATTAGTTTACGAATGCCATAGAAAATTAGGATTCTTACTTGGAGCCTTTCACCTAGGCAAACTTCCAAGTGCATTTCATTGATTATTTTCTAACCCTAATTATATACCAAGGTAAAGTTTAAGAGCTTAAATATTTAAAGGAAAATGGTCTTTCAATTACCAAGTGTGATGCTTAGTTCATATGATTATCTAGATGTGCCTTTTATTTAGTCTTTATTAAGAAAGTCAAAGTTGAAAGGTTTGTGCAAGGCCTAAGGAATTTCTATTATGATTGGATTAATATGATAAAAATACTAATTATTAAGAAGTTATAGATTAAGCCTTAAGGCTTAACCTTAAGTCAAAAAAAGAGGAAAAAAAGGCATTTGCAGAAAGGAAATGAGAAATGAAGGTAGTCTAAAGGGTTAAGTTCTATACCTAATGTTAGAGGAATTCCTTCTAGAAATGTTCCCTTCTAGAAGGGAATAAATTATTCATAGGACCTCTATATCCTACAAGGATGTTAAGTGGACTACCTTTAGGAAAGAGCTAAGAGAGTTACCAGTTCCACCCAAATGCTCTAATAGGTTTTAAGAGAAGTAATTTCAAGGAGGGCTATTAAGATATGTCCAGTATGGTAATAAGCACTAAGGCCTTTGTAATCCTAACCTTATATGTGTTATAGCTATGGTAAGCCTAGGATAAGGATAAGGAATATCCTAAAAATCCTCTTAGCTAAGGTGCAAGCTATACAAATTATTAATGCCAAACCTCAACCCTTCCATCAACTAATCCCATAAAAAACTAACCCCTACCTTAAGGAATAAAAGCACAAGTACTCGAGAGAGAGTTCCTGGTGAGAATCAAGCCAATATCTATGCATTAACTCACCAAAAAGCTTAAACCTTTAACGTTGATGTATAAAGTACCTTCAAAATTAATGATTTTTTTGTTTGAATTTTATTTAACCTAAATGTTATCCATTTTTTATTTAAAAAAAATTTGCTTCTACCACTAGTAAATTGTCCAAGCCTACGGAAACCCCTATAACCCTAGTAGATAGGTCTTTATTAGCTACCTATATGATAGAAACTTGCTCTATATATGTCCATGAACATGAGTTGTCTACTAATTTGGTTCTATTAAATATGAATTATTATGATGTGATTTTAGGAATGGATTAATTATCTTAATACCATAGTTGTGTAAACTATTTTAGCAAATTAGTTACTTTTTCCATAGAGGGTGTACTACCCACTAAATTTTAAGGAGACATATTTTCAAAGACATTAGCCTAACCTTAAGCATTAAAGCTCAAAAGCTTGTTAAAAATGGGTGTATTGCATATTTAGCAATGGTTCAAGATTTGAATTAACTGATTCTTGAATTACTAGTTTCCCAATATTGTAAAAATTTTGCAATATATGTCCAAAAGATTTGTTTGGTTTATCAACTAATTGAAAAATCAAATTCCACATAGATTTTATGCTTGGCACAGAACTTATCTCCATACCTCCATATCGTATAGCCTAGTAGAATTGTAAGAATTAAAGAAGTAATTGTAAGACTTGATAAATAAGGGGTTTATTTGCCTAAACTCTTTACCTTAGGAACCTTTAATTTTGTTTGCGAAGAAGAAAGATAAGTTAATATGATTGTGTATGAATGATCACTAATTGAATAAGATAATTATTAAGAATAAGTATAATATCCTTCATATAGATGATTTGTTTGATTATTATAAGGAGCCATGTATTTCTCCAAGATTAATTTGTGCATAGGTTACCACTAGTTGATAATTTTCAAAGAAAACATCCTAAAGACAACTCTTTGACTCAATAAGGTCATTTTGAATTCTAGTTATGTCTTTTAGGATTACAAATGCATTAATTGCCTTTATGGATCTAATAAATTAGGTGTTTAAGCTTTATTTGGATAAATTTGTAGTTATCTTCGTAAACAATATCTTCTTGTATTCAAAGAAAGAAGAAGAATATGTAAGGCTCTCAGAGCTGTACCATAAACCTTGTAGGAATACTAATTGTACACTAAAATTTCCAACTATGAATTCTACACAACCAACATGAAGTTTTCAGGTCATTTGGTGTTGAAAAAAAGAGTTAGATTTGATCCTTAAAAAATAGAAGTCATGGAAAATTTGCTAAAATTGACATTAGTAATAGAAATTTGAAATTTTTTGAGGATTAGTTGGATATGTTACCAGTGATTTGTCAAGGATTTTTACAAGATATCTTCATCACTAACTAAGTTAACATAGAAAGGGGTGAATTTTTAATGGATGAATGCATGCTAAACTAGTATTTGGAAATTAAAATCATGTTTAACAATAACTCTTATGTTATTTTTGCCTTCAAGCATTGAAAGATATCTTGTGTATTATGATGCTTCGAGAGTTAGCCTTGGTTATATTTTGATGCAACATAATAAAGTGATTACATAATTTTTTTTAGTAATTGAAGAAACATGAGCAAAACTATCCCACCTATGAATTGGAATTAGTAATAGTAATATTTGCTTTAAAAATTTTAAGACATTATTTGTATGTTGAAATGTATAAAGTTTATACAAATAATAAGAGTTTAAAGCACTTTGAGCGAAAGTATCTAAATTTAAGGTAGAGAAAATGGATAAAGCTTTTTAAGGACTATTACTACTCAATTTTATACCACCGTAGTAAAGTTGTAGTAGTGGATGTGTTAAGTCATGAATTCACGAGTAAACCAATGAAGGAACCTTTTAATAATTAGGAAGAATCGCTATCTCAAATAACAATCCAATTACCTTTCATTTAAAAGACTAAAAATGCTTAGAAAATTGACAAAAGTTATACAATGATCGTGAAAGAATCTATGAACACCCCTAAATTAGAAATGATGGTGGATGAATGAGAGTGGTTTGAAATCAAGTATGAATTTGGGTTCCTCCAAGAAAATGGAATGAATTATTGCATCAAGCCCACAATTCCTTGTATACTATGCATCTAGAAGTAACCAAGATATATCATGATCTAAGGAATGTTTTTTAGTGAAGAGGAATGAAGAGAGATATGTTGAATTATGTGGTGAAATGATTGACTTATCAATAGGTGAAAGCAAAACATCAACATCGAACCAGAATGCATCAACCACTTTCAATTCCAAAATAGAAATAGGAAAGTGTGACAATAGATTTCTTGATTAGGTTACTAAAGACTCTAAAAGGGTATAATTCTATATAGGTGATTGTTGATTGATTAATAAAATCTGTGCATTTTCTACCACTTAAAATTACCTTTTTAGTTGCACAATATGCTGAAGTTTACCTTAACAAGATCATGCCATTACCTAATGTTCCAAATTCTATTGTGTAGGATCATTAACTTTGGAAGTTGAGGTCAAAGAATATGCCATTAGTAAAGGTTCATTGATAAAAACATGAAATTAAGGAAGCTATTTAGGAAACTAAGATAAACATGCAACAAAAATATCCTTATTTATTCGGTATGCCTTAAAATTTTTAGCAGTTAATTTATGTAAAGCTTTATTTCACTGGTAAAACCTAAAAAATTCAAGGATGAATTATTTTAAAGGGGAAGTATGGTTACACGCTCCCTATAATTTTAAAATTTTATTTTATGAAAAAATATGATTAAAATAATTACACGCTCCCTATGTAAAGCTTTAAATAATTATACTAATAATAAATGCAAAAAAATAAAAGGAAATGGATAAATTTTAATAAGAAGGTATAAATGAGATATTAAATAGAGTAAAGAATTAATTGATGGAATAAAATTAAAAAAATTTAAATAAAATAAATTAGGAAAAGTTAGTAAAACAAGAATATTAGAACTTATAAGTGTTTTGAAATGAATGTATGAGTCTTGAGGAGTTTTCAAACTAAATTTTCCAAAATGCTCTTAGTTTTAATGTTTTAAAACTTCCACTTTTTTTCCTTTTCTTTCATTTTCCTACTACCTCAAATCCCTAACTCTCCCTCATCTCATTGTTTTCTTCTCTATCTTCAATCTTCTTCTGAATCAAGAAAGGAAAGCATAATTTCTCATCAATGTCTTCACATAATCAAGAAACCATTTACTATTAGTCTTAGCCTTTTCATATCTCCCTTATACTAAATATGCAAGCCAAGCTTCCATCACCACTCCTCCATGTTAGCCTTGAGGTTTCATGTGATGAGTTTTGATGATGACAAATAAGTGCTTGCAATAACATTACATGTCTTTATATCAAAATATTATAAAATCTTTAATAGAAATGCTAGATTATGATTGTAATAACAATGCTTAATTATGTGCTAAAAAATTATATTTTATACAAGTATTACTAAGTATGTGATTGGTCAAAATACATCATAGAATGATCATGCATGTTCTTGTGCTAATTTGTTATATATATATATATGAATCATGCATATCAATATCTTGATATAATAGATTGGACTAACTATATATATGGTTTGCAAATTTTATATCTATTATATTGGAAAGTCCAAGATAAAGAAGAGTGAGCATTGAAGCAAAAGAATGGAAGACTATATAATACTCAACTTAAGAATAAGGAAGAAATACAAGAAAAAATATGTAATCCAAGTATTGAAGGATAAGAAGATTAAAGTGTTTGAAAGCTTGAAAGTATCAAGAAAAACTTTAAAACTTGATTGGTATAATTTTTCATTTTCGGCTTACAATTTCTTATAAAATAGAGTATTTCATGATATAGAACTCAAACACATTTTCATAATCTTAGTCTAATTAAAATGTTTTAAAAAAAGATAGGCCACAATCATGTTTTTACAAGATAGCCTATAGGGACATTTTAAAAACAAATGAGATATGAGTTTTTTTTATGTATTTAATTTTGACCTTTAGTTATTCTTTTGATCATATCTCACAAAATACTTGTGATTTAATTGTTAAACCTTTTCCTTATGAAAATAGACTCAAAGAGCCATGAACATATTACTTTATTAAAATGATCAATATATATAAAAGAGCTATGATTTTTTCAATATAAGTCTAGTACTTAGTTTTCTACATTTTAATCTTTTCTAACATGTACTTATTTTTTTAACCATACCTCAAAAATTACAAGTGATATGAGCATAAAATTATTTTTATGTGAAAATAGAATTAAAGAGCTTTCCATGGACAAGTTGTTTGCTTAAAATGACTAAGATATGAAATTTTACAATTTGATTCTCAAAATCATATTTTTATAGATTCACTATTTATAACCTTTCATTATTTCAATCATATTTCAAAAATTACATTAAATATAAGCATGAAACTAGGCTCATTTAAAAGTAGACTTAAATAGCTTTCCAATGAAAGGTATTTACTTAAAATAGATTTAAAATGAAGAAGTTATGACTTTTTAAAATTGAGTTTGTAATTCTATCTATGTGAATCGATTGACAATTGATTCTAGACAAGTAAAGATGAAAGTTTTCATCAAAATTAATTCACCAGTCGATTTCAACTATTTTAATGCATGTATGATGGCTAGTAATGACTAGTTTTCATTGCCAACTACCCCAAATAGCTATAATATTCCATTTTCTTCCTATACAAGTTAAGAAACATTAAATACAACTAAAAAAGTGCCTGAACTTCATCTCTTAACTTTATTTTACTCATTCTTTCATTAAAATCATGAATTGAGCTCTACATTTAATATTTCTCTATTCCAAGAGCCTCATATGTTTCATCCACTTTATAAGAAAGTTTGTATGAATTGATATTCATCTTTTATCATTTCCTAAATTATAAAGGGTGAGGCATCCTTTAAAAAATCTTATAAAGGATAAGGTATCCCTTATAAAAGAGCAAGAACATTATAAGGCTTCATTAAGTGCTAGTTTAAACTTGAAGTGATAATGGATTGAAACATAACTTTGGAAAGCTTAGAGAGTAAATGTACACCTCGAAAAGGATATTCAAGGGAGAAATCACTATAAATTCTTGTATTTGATCTCTCTACCCTATCTTTTTATTATTTTTGCACATTACTCTATTTTTCTTGTTACATGCTTTGTTTTGCTTTACTATTTATTGAATATATTGTGTTTGAATGCTTATGTTGATGCTTGGATAATTAGATACTTAAAAGGAATATATATCTATTCATGTCCTTCTTGATGATTTGTCCATACATGGTTAATGAAATTGTTGGATACATTGCACTATAATGCTTATGTTATTGCTTGGACATTCAAATGATTGGAAAAGAACTACTTAAATATTAATCTTAATACTTAAATGATTAAATGGTCAAAAAAGAAATCCATCTATGCAAAGTTGAATGAGTGGCTTTGTAAAAGTATGTTAAGTTGCTATATGTTATGTGCAAACCTCTTTATTAAATTATCTTCTTAATAATTTGTTTATAGATAGTTAAATAAGTTAATTTGCACTAATTCCTTGAATCATCATATCTTAAGTGCAGATATATCCATAAAGCTTTCTTGTAATTGTTTAAATTAAAATTATTCTCATAGCTTCCTAAAATCAAAAGGTTTTCAAAAAGTATTTTAAAAATAAAAAAAGTTTTAAAAACACCCAATTCACTCCCTTTTTAGGTGTGAGTTGCCAAAGCTTGCACTCCAAAGCTAGATCTATTGGAAACCTTTTGGACTAGCTAAGGGTTGCATAGGATATTTTATTAGATTAGTGATTTTAGGCCTTATTTAGTATAGGTTAAGGGTAAAGGAGACATAAACTATACACTTATGAGTTAGTTAGGTTAACATATCCTCACCTTGAAAGTGTTATAAGCAAACTTAACTTTCTCTCATTTGTAAATACTTTTGATATATGAAATGTCCTTCTTGTCCTAATGAAGTATGCTCCCTTTAATTTTACATTTAATCTAAATGTTCAAGAATCTAAAGAATGAATAAGGTTAGGTTGGTGGAAATCATGTAATGGGTTTCTTACTAATCATGACTAGGTTTAGGTCATGACAATATGCACTCACTAAGTTATTGTAACTTATTCCTTTTATTTATAATATTCGTTAGGCTAAAGCTAATCCATTAATTCCTTGCTTAAAGATCTAAGATAACTTTGTCATAGAATTGATAGTTGGAATAGGAATATGGTGTATTTGTGTCCATATGGTCATTATGTTAGAAAAATTTACTTTCATGCATATTCAATGATATATTGTTCTTTTAAGTTATAAGTTTTTAAATTTTTAGGCACATAACTCTTTGAAAGTATCTAAAAAATAGAAGAAACTCTATCTATTTTTTTTTAAGAAAAGAATTCAATAATGAATTTTTTTACAAATATAAATTGATTTCTATTAGTTAAGGTCTGCATTTGTCAAACGCAAGGCCAATAAGAAGTCACTCGATAGCGATTTCCTATGCTAGTTACGTGCTTACAATGAGGGCATGACACTCTTTCTACTACTAATTGAATTTTTGCTTATGAACTAATAAAGAACTTTGTAATTCACCAATTGAAAATTTATCAATATCATTGGATTCTTCTATAGCATAAACAACATAATGAAAATTTGGTGTCATGGATTAAAGAATCTTTTTTTATTATGATGACATCATCTATCTTATCGCCATAAGTTTGCATATTGTTTATGATTTCTATTGTTCAAGAAAAATAATATAAAATTAATTCTTTTTACTGCATACAAAATGTTTCAAACTCCATATGAAGTGCTTGAAGGTACTACCTTCTTGCTCTTATTTTTCCTTTGTACTTCTTCATGGAATCCCAAATGTACTTAGTAGTATCCTTACAAAGGATTGTTTCCAAGATTGATTTATTAATGGCTTGGACAAGATAGTTCATCACTTTAAGATCTTTTAACTTCAATCTTCTAAGTTATCTTTAACGCATTTGATATCATGGCCTAACCTTAGTCATGATCAGTGTAGAACTCGTTACTCAGTTTCCATAAGCCTTATCAATGATTCATTCCTACATAAATAAAATAAACATAGGAATTAGGAAAGGTTTCTTTACAATGAAAAGAAAAAAGATATTTTTCATTTAACCAAATGTATTTTAGTTACAAAAAGAGTTAGGCTTGCTTATGACCTATCATTTTAACTAGCCCTAAAAGATCCTAGTATTGTTCTTCTACCTATCTTTTACTCTAAAAAGATGAAGGCTTAAGACATCCACCATAAAATTCCTAACATTATTCAAACATACTAAATGCTTTTTAAGAGCTTAACTTTAAGGTAATGATGGAGGATCAACCTAGGTATTTGTAAAGGAAAAATACTTGGAGGGGAATATCTGGGACTTAGTAAGTAAACACTCTAGTATAAAGAAATGTAATAATAATCATAAACTCACTAACTAGATTACCTTGCTATGAACCTATAAACATAATCAAACTTAAAATAAATTCTATTAGCAACCATACTTTTTTTATAAATGGTCTCTCAAATGCACACATTTACCATGCCATAATCTTAGTATACATATAAATAACTGCATTGTGAAGACAACCTCTTATTGGCTTCTAACATCATTGCATTACTCTATTGGTGAAGACATCATCATTAGGCTTTTGACACCTTTACATTTACTTTGGTGAAGATAGTCTCATCAACTTTTGGACACCATCACATTCATTTTAATAAAGAAAATCATGTTAGGCTTCTAACAGCATCACATTCATTTTGTTGAAAACAACTTCATTAGGCTACTAATACCATTATCCTCACTTTTTCATGCCATACATTAAACACATCTAATATATTGTTATTTTTAAAATATATCTGAAGTGTACCATATTTTAGATTTACTTATGATACTCATTGATTTTTATCTAAGTACTTATACGACTCAAATATCACGTTACCACATGACTCTATTCATTTTAATTTAGCCTATCAATTCCATCCTAATATATAAATATATATTTATCACATTTTCTAATAGCACAACTTATATTTAGTTTCTTTCTCATGTCATAACTCAAGTCATAGTCATCATCTTCTTTTAAAACAACACCATGCCTTAATGTATGGCCACATAGCTTATTTCAATTCATAATTAGCATGGTAATTTCATGTGCATCACATTTCATACATTACAACACCTTTAAATCTCATTTCAAGGGTACATATCACACATTTGACTCATATTAATCATAATATCTTAACTTAATGTTTAAGAACATCACATTCCACTTCAATACCTTATATAATGATAACATCAAATAAACTAGGTATAATGGACTATATACTTTTGACTATGGGAGCCCTGAAAGCAACTTTGGAGTCTATAGTCAACTACATAGTAGACTACCAAAGGTTTAGAGGCAATTTTAGGCTTATAATGGACTATGTTTGCCTAGAATTCATATTTTGGGGCATAGTCAACTATTGCTTGGGATCCCATAGATTTTTTTTTAAAAAATTTCACTATTCATCCAAAAATTTCAGGCATTTAATGCATTAATACATCCTTATAACACTTTATTTAAGCTAAACTCAAACTTATCATTAAATCAATGCAATTATCACCAAGCAATACAAATTCACACATTTAAGCATTTGATTAAGAAAAAACTAAAATACATATCCAAATCATTTGAAACTTCTTAATTTTATTAGATAAGGCTAAAATATTTGCTCATCTACTATAAAAGGAGTATTTGGAATAAGATTAAAGTTTAATCACCTTTTAATGATTCAAAATCATGAAATTGGAGGTTAAGGTCTATATTTTCTTTTGAACATCTTACTTGGATTTCTCTAAATCCATGAGGAAAATCAAAGAAAGATTGAGTTGAATGGAGGATTTTGATATTCTTACTTTAATTATGTGAGGAAATGGATGGGGATTTGCTTCCCAATTACTTGATTGAAGAAGGCCTTAATGAATAAGAAGAAGAATAATAAGTTAAAGGAAGAAGAATAAGTTGGAGAGAGTTAGGAGATAAGGAAGCTTTAGTGCAAGAAAATTGAGGAATATTGCCTTTTAGGGCTGAAATTTATGTTTATAAAGGTAGGGGCATTTTCGAAATCATGCCCTAAAATAATTAAACTCTTCTTTACTCACATACTTATCTCTAATCACTTATATCCTTTAATCCTTTTATTTAATGCACTTTTTCTTAGTTAACCCTTTCAAGTTCTTTATCCTAAGCCCAAATCAAATAATTCATTTTCTATTTACCCTCAATTTTTTAAGTATTCCATATTTAATTAGTACTCTTTTCCTTTAATGCATCATTCACTAAAATTTGTTCATTTATACAAAACTTCTATTTTAAGAAAAAAATTTCTACCAAATTTACTAATTACTCTTTTCATAATATTATAAAGAAATTTTGAATTAATGAAAATTTTAAGGAAGATGCAATAGTACTTTCCTCTTCAAAAGAATTCATTATCAAATTCTTAGAGTCTTGTAAATCTAGTGACACTATTACTTTTAGGCAATAAATTCAAGCACACTATTAACGTAAGAATAATTATAGGAGTTCCTTTAACATGTATACTTTTATTTTAAGTAAAATATCTAACTCTTCAATTGCTTGCTTAGCCACACCAAAATGCTTTTTAGATTTCTTATAGTCTTATTTTCTCTTTTTTATAATCAAGCCATTGTATACATTCATAATCTTCTAATATTGTCGTGAACTTGCTTATATAGATAACACCTTCCATAATAATATAGTTAACCTAAATTTAACAAAATCATCATTCACAACCACAATAATATTATTATTGGTGCAATCGACTAAGATATTATCAATAATATCAACGATGATAACATCAATAATTATAATGTTGATACCTAAGGACTTGAGGTCCAATATCAAGAAATAATTTAAAAATACAAAATTTCAAGAGGTCAATTAGGTCACCAAAAAAGGCTCAAGTCTTTACAAAACTTACCTTAAAAGAAGATAATGAAACATGTACTTCTAGGAGGCCAATTGGGTTACTAAAAAAGGGTTCAAGTTTGTTCCAAAAATACCTCAAAAGAGGCTAAAAAAAGGCTAAAAGACTTTCACCTTAAAAGAGGCTTAAAAAAGGTTAAATGATATTCACTTCAAAAAAAGGCTTAAAAAAGCTCAAAAGATATTCATTTCAAAAGAGGCTTAAAAAAGGTCAAGAGACTTTATACTATTGAACATGTGAAGGAACCTATAATAGCTACTTCTCTCCTTGCCCACCTTCAAAGCTTGAAAAAAGGGTAGCTTATTTGCCTTTAACTTGCTAGAAAAAAGGGCTCTCTATTTACCTTCAACACCATTTCTACTAAAAGGATTTAAATGAAGATTATCCTGGAAGTTAAATGCTAACTAGCGATCATTCAATCTAATGGCAAAGATTGCTTTAGTCATAGGAACTGAGTAACTCTTTACTGACCTTTTTGGAATACTTAGATCTTGTGGTTTAGAAGGATTAAAAGAAAGGCCTCATCATAATCTATAGGAAAGGTGGGCATGTTCCACTTAACTCTTTCTAATCACGCACTTTTTGAATTATAAACAATGAAAAAGGCCTTCGTACTCAATGGACCACTAACAAAACTTGGCCTTAATATAATATCTTTAGCTACTTTGCAATTGTGTTACCATCATTATTGCCATCACCACCACCACTACCATCAAGACACCTAGTAAATTGTATCTTGTTATATCTTCTGTACCTTTTATTTTCTATATTCTTTACCAGGCTAATCTTTTATACAAAATTGTTATTTTTATGGCTTATATCCATGTTAGCAATTTGCTACATTATAAATACCCGAGA
The DNA here is from genome assembly GCA_020226215.1 of Sindora glabra. NCBI lineage: Eukaryota > Viridiplantae > Streptophyta > Magnoliopsida > Fabales > Fabaceae > Sindora > Sindora glabra. Next base: position 80,321,655 of record CM035227.1, read on the forward strand.
TAATTCCTAAATAAATAGAACATATACACAAATACACTAGAATAGAGGAAAATTCCTAAAAGAGAAAATATCATATTAAAACTCTAAATAAATTCTCAAATCCATTAATCATGGTCCTTTGGAAAAATTAAAGAAGCCCAAAATCCATTAAATATGTAAAGAAAGGTTGTTTTTGCCTTATTTGAAAAGTCTAATTACAGAGTGCTTATTCCTTATCCATTCTTCATAACCATGCTTTAGTATTTTATCACTGTACTTACATTTACTAATTCTAGAACCTATTGACACCTTTAAAATAATTTTGGCAACTCTACTAGGGAGATATATATAGTGATGGCACCTAATGAGGAACTAGTTGGTCAAAGCTTAAGTGGAAGTCTTAAGTTTGTAAGCATTCCAGCAAATAACATTTTTGCACTCATAAGTCCATTTGACTTGAACGAATTCCTTTTAGCATGCATGTATTTTATGATCCCAATGACCTAAACTATTAATAAACTTGAATTATTGCATGATAACTTTTTCAAACTCTAGTCATCATTAGAACCTTAAGTCTTAATAGTGGATTCACTATGTTGACTTCTTTTTAGATGGTGAATGCTATATTAAAACCAAGTAGCTTCATTGCTCAATAAGCTAAGAATAATAACTTAAAGTCACCCTATTGTGAAAATAGTGCTTATATTGTTCTTAAAAAAACTACTTGGAAACTAGCAAAAAATATGTCAAGCTATTTTTAGGTTAGCACAATTTGTTGCAAAATCACTTTTCCTATTACCAGCATAACTAGTTAACCAAGTACTCAATAGATACAAACTCCATATCCTAAAGAGAAGTTCATAAAATTTAACGTATTGTATGCTAGAAGTAACCCTATATTGAAAGAACAAGTCCTCTAAATCCTCTTCATCAAGATTAAGTTCATTAGAATGCTGGACAAATTGCTTTGATTTTGTTCATAGAAGAACATTTCTAACAATTTCTTGAGGAAGCAATACAGAGAGTAATGATTGACATGGATTTATAACCACTTTTTCCTTATAGTATTTTTTAGCACCCTTACCATTGGGGATATTAACCCTTTCCTTTCAAAATTTTTGATGGAAATGGAAAAGGCAAAAGGCATATCCACCATTTCATTGATGATCTTGGAATTTTTTATACCAACCTTGACCTATGTTTGAGAGAGTTTTCCAAATCTTTCTTCAAAAAAGCCTTCTTTTGGTACATTAAATTACAACCAGGGTTTATCCCTCCTTGGAATGCTATAGTTATTGCCTTATATAATAAGTTCTTTATTACACAAGGGATAATCCATTTAAAAGACCTTGCAAGACACAATAATGGAAAAAAAGGAAATAGTGGCTTTCCTTAGTAAATATAGTGATTGAGATCAAGATTACTAGGAAGAAGTCTTCGAGTTTGCTTTGCTCCAAAGTTATATCATCAATATGGATGACCTTGTCACTTCCCACCTTTACCATGGTAATATTCAAACCTTTAGTGACCTAATCATTAATGTTGGAAAGATGTTAAGCTCCTTCAAACAATAAGGTAGATAAATGCAGTCCTATGAAGAAAGGGATATAGATGTTGCCATGGTAGAAGTAGTTAACAAGAAAAAGCCTATAATTGCTTTGTTTTTATCTTAGAGGAAGGGAAAAGTTACAATCAAACTCCCTTACTAAGAAGTAATTAGTTGAAAAGCAGTATTTTTAAATTAATAGCTTGGAAAGAAGATCCTATGCTCCCTTTCCTATGCTCTATTGAAAGGGTCTACACCATGTTAAAAGCATAAGTGAAGGATGGAAAAATAAAGCTACAAAAACTAAAAGGTCATATCACTAAAGCTAAAAGGAATGTGCCTTGTTTTAGCTACTATCACTAATCTTTAATTCATATGATTGCTCATTGTTATACTCTAAGGCAAATATTCTAAAGTAAATTAAAGACAAGAAAACTGTAACTTGCTTAACTTAATAAGGATGAAGTTGACTAATAGCCTTTCTTTAACCATAGTATTAACATCATTGCTTGCTTCTCCAATCCTTTTATTTAAAAGCTTATGAAAAGTCCTACAAAAGAGTAATAATTAGCAGATACTTCCAATGATTCCTTAGCTTGAGCTTTGATTAAATTGCCTAATTTTCATCAAATTTTCAACATAATTAAATTTGGCAAAGTTAATAAGTATTGAGCTTCATTAATAACAGTAAATACCTTACAAGATTGAAGTGGCAATTATTGTGTTATAAGTAGCAATCTATAAAAAGTGGCCCAAATATACAATAATACTATTATATTCAGGAAAGCTGATAAATAAATTGTCTATATGGATCATAATTAACCTTTATACTTAAAAGCTACATTTGAATGAACTAAGGTCACTCAAGCCTTACTAGACAATGGCTTAGGAGTTAACATCATCCTCATGTCTTTGCCTAAGGTAACCAATTTCTTGAAGAATTGTGTGAAAATAGCACCAACGATACTAAACACCTTCAAAGGAAGCCCCTTTTGTGATTGTTAGATATGTTTATCTAATAGTGGGACCTATCAAGATCACTAACAAATTCTACATCATCAAAGGAGCATTGAATTACCACTTGTTGGATCACCTGTAGCTACTGATAAATGCATAATTGCACCTAAATTTTATGTGTTTTATCACTTATTTACTTAGTATCTTATGCAAATTAATTGAAAAAGGGTACTTAAATGCTCAATATTTTGTTTTCAGGTTTTGAAGTGACACATTTGAGCAGTAGAAAAGGATCCAGAGCCAAAACCATGCAAATTGTGGAGAATCGAAGCAAAGTTACTCACCTGACAAAGAACACGAGGTATGGGAACCCCATGTGGAAGGCCGTGTTTTTTTTTGGAATGCTTCGAAGCTTCAATGAGCTGCTTGCAGGAGAACACGGGGTTGAACACGGGTTATTTCATACCCCGTGTACCATACTGCCTGACACTTCGTAAGTAAACACGGGGAGTGTCATACCCCGTGTATCATGCTACTCAACCTTCGCAGAGAAACACGGGGTACAACACGTGCCGTGTCATACCCCGTGTATATTACTCGTATAAGTTTTGTGCGAAAAAAAATCAAGAAAGGAGGAAAAGAATCAAAAATTAGAAAGGGGAGCCATTAGTAGAAACCCTAGGAGAGACCCAAAGTCACCAAGGGCAACTACTAACATTAGATTCAAGCAAAGGATTGAAGATTCAAGCAAGGAATTTGTAGAGCTTCATGACTTGTTTGAATTCCCTCTCTGTTTTCTGGTTTTCTGCTAGTTGTGTAATGACTTCACACTAAACCCTAGTGCTCAGTTAGGGGTAAACTTGTTCATGGATTTATGGATTTATGGATTTGATTTTTATATAATCTAGCTTGATTTACTGTTAATTAATGATTTGATTATGATGTTTTGTACTTGAACAAACCAATACTTCTGGAATATTGGATTTGTGTGATAGATTAGTGAATTCTAGGTTGGAATGACTAATTAATTAATCGGACCTTGCATGATCATTGGGAATATCAATTAGACTTAGGAATTAAGCTAATTGGATTCTTTTGCACAGGATGAAATGTCTAAGAATGGATTCTAAAGCTATGTTAATGCAACCTAGATAAGTGATTACTAGAGAAATTCTCGGCATTTAATCTTTTGGTTAGTAGCTAGTAGCCTTGCAATGAGGTATAGCTTATTTTTAGTAATCCAACAATCTAAATTAACAGTAAACTAAGTTAGAGGATTATCTTCATTCCATAATGAAATGTACAAGGGAACCCTAAAGCTGAGTACGCTTTCATCTCGTTTGAATTAAATCTTTTTGATAATTAAGCTCTGTTTTACATTTTACCTTTAATTCATAATATCAATCGGTACACCTAGATAATTTACCTCGAAATTTAGTTAGTATTCAACATTCAATCCCTGTGGAGACGATATCTTTTATACTATAATTTGACTAAACCTGTGCACTTGCGGGATCACGTCAGCTACATGCTTATAACTTCATATCTTCCATGCTATATTAATTTGTTAAAGCAAATTTCATGCAAAAAGACATAAAGCTCTATGTTGCCAAGATGCCATTTGATAAAGATAAGGCTTATTTCACATATGTAATTTATTTTGTTAAGTTTTCTCAACTAATAGTGAACATAATTTCCAAGCCCTAGAGCATCTCCATCAGCATTGGCAAGGACATGTAAAAGGAAGTTATCATAGTGTAGCTATCTTGCCCCTTACAAGAGAGATAATCTATCCATAAGTAAATTAACATATCTTTCTATAGAAACATTGATAGTTTCTACACTTATTGAGACTAATAAAATAAAGCCACCTACTATGAAATTAAAGCCAAAATATCTAGTTTTCTATTTTACTAAGAGTGTATAAGGAAAAGTTGTTAATCACTTATGATGGGACAACGGATCTAGGAGAATTTCTATAGATTTACCCTTTAATGTCAATATATCATTGTTCGTTAAAATAGAAATTAATGTATATTATACCATGGTGGCATTTTTATAAATAAGACTAACCTATCACACCAATTTGTATAAAGATATGACATTTAAAGAAATATAAGGACATTTTAGGCATTAGTTTTTTAAAAAAACCATTATTTTTTCTTTCCACAAGATGTTAGACATTTGTTCATAAAATAATTAATGTCTAAAGTTGTGTGAGCGGTGCTATTTTTTTAAGATATGAGAACATTTCAATTGTCAGTTCTTTAAAAAATCATTCTCTTTTCTTCTCACAAGACTCTAGACATCAGTTCATAAAATAATTGACCTCTAAAGTTATATAAGTAGTGCCATTTTTGTAGTTACGATGACATCTTAGACATCAATTTTTTAAACAATCATAATCTTTTCTTTTTTATGAAACTTTTAACATTGATTCCTAAAATAATATACATTTAAATTCATATGAGCAATACCATTTTTGAAATATATATGAACACTATAGATGTTGGTTCCTAAAAAACTATCATATTTTCTTCTTGTAAGACTTTAAACATTGGTTCATAGAATAATAGACATCCATGATCATCTGAGTAGGACATTTTTGTGCTATAAAATAAAGCAATTTTTTTCCTTATTATCACTATCACTCTTATTTTTATTTGTTTCCACACTTCTAACTCAATCTTTGTCACCACCCAGCTCTCTCTATAAAGCACTAGATCCTACACCATCATCCACCACATATTAATGAGCTATTGATGCTTCTTAAACTAGCATTGAGCATGAAAGGGTTCCAAAAATATAAAGTGTCTTTCTCACTTTTATTTTCCAGATTTGTGTCTTATCCATTTCTTCAATTTTTTATGTAATTTTCTAAGAGATTTTTATTTGTGCTTCCTTTATATAATTTTTATGGTTGATTTTCAGTTTTAAATGCTTATTATGTGTTTAATAAAATATTACAACAAGGATTGAAGTTAATTAAATAATGGTGAAAAATACTTATTACACAAGTTTTTTTAAAAGATTTTTATTTATATTTCCTTCATATAACTTTTGAAGTTATATATGAGTTTTAAATGCCCATTATGTGTTTGGCAAAATGTTATTGAAAAGTCCAAAATCAACTAACAATGACAAGAGATGGAGAAAAAGTGAAGAAAGTCCAAAAAATGAACTTTTTTTTTTGCAATTCCAAAATAGTAAAACCCTATTGAAATTCTAGAAATGGATATATCTTTAAAAGTTATATGAAAATAATATAAAACTTTCTCCAAATAAACAACTAAGCATGAAATTATGGCCTTGTAAAGTTTTTAATTTAAAATACATATTTTTGATGAGATGTTAGATTTATTTAATTTTTATTGTAAATATTAAGGCAAGATAAAAAAAATGAGATTAAAAAAATTATTATGTAAAAATTTCACATTGATTTTTAGTAAAAAAATAATATATAATATGAAAAATTAAAATATTTTTGAAAGAAATATACGTTAGTTTGCTATAATAATTATGTTAGTTATACACAACATTATTGCCTATATTCTATGCTAGTTCAAAATCAACATTGACTATGCTAGACATATAACATTGTTTATATAGACATTAGGTAAGAATCAACATTAAAACCTTAAAATAACCAATGTTAAAAAGGTAATTTGTAGTAGTAAGGGTCTGAAGCAAAGTTGCAATTGAACCAAAACATAAGCCCCTTGGACACTAAACCTCAGAAGGATATTAAAAAAGACTCGACATTACTTGTAGAAGAATGGGAAGAAGTAGCTGCTATGCCACAAGATTACCTAAAACCTCTTAATGAAGATCTTGAAGTAGTAAATTTAGGAAAAGAAGGTAAGAACTAACTAACCTTCATTAGCGTAGCCCTTATAATGAAGGAATGAGATTAGCTAATCACACTAGCTTAAGGAATTTAATAATGTTTTCACATGGAAGTATCATGAAATGCTAAACCTTAGCTTTAGTCTAGTATCTCATCATATAAATGTCCGCCTAAATAAGAAGTTTATGAAGCAACCACTTTGTCAATTGATTACAATGCCACTATACACCAAAATTAAATTAAAAACTAGTTTGCTAAAAATATAATATAATAAAGTGGCATAAACTAGGTCATACCCCTAGTGATCATTTGATATTATCCTTTACTATAATTTACTTATTGAATGTAAGAATGGAATACATAATTTAATATGAAAATAGAATGCAAAAACAAAACTAAACAAATTGCAATAGAATGAATATAGTATGTTGTATTAATGCAAAATGCAGAATTAGGGGTTGTTTGCATGAAATTAAAATAATAGCAATACATTAAACAAATACAAAATAGAAGCAAAATATAAAGTAAACAAAAAGGAATTCAATGTAATAGAGCAATCAATTCAAGGAATTTAAAGCTCTATTTGGATTAATCATGGATCATTAGATATTTAACTTTTCTAATTAACTCTTTAACCTTAAATTACCTAGAATCCTTATAATAATTCATGAATCATATTCTAGATGATTATTTAGGATTTGATCAATTAAGATTAGCTAAATTAAGTTATCATTATAATCTTTAAGCTAGATTGAAATTGATTTAATGATAGAATTTAGTTAAATTGAGAAATTAAATTTGAAATATCTAAATTAATCCTTTAATCCTCTGCCTCTATGTATAAAATTATGATTTATCAACCACAATTTGATATCAAAATAGTAAAGGATTTATAAATCATAAGGATAAATATCAATTATATCAAATCAACATCCAACATAAGTAATTTTAAGAAATCAATACAAGTAAATACAGAATGAAGAAAATCAATTAAAGAAAGTTAATAATATGAATCATGATCTCATAATCCATAAGTGGGAAACCTTAAACTTCTTGAATTAACTCTGGATTCAAGCTTCCATTGATGAAGAATAAAAGAGAAACAAGAAGAAGAAGAAGAGAAAAGTTAAGTTGCTGAATGTTGTGTAATCTGAATAGTTTGAATCTTTTCAGCTCCCTTGCCTCTTATATGACCTAATTATCATAAAACCTTGTTAGACTTAAATCCAATGCCACTTAGAATTACAAAAATAGGTCCTTTCTAATTTTTAAAAGCCCAGACTCTACTTTTACAAAGTAATTAACTTTAATAGTTACAATAGTAAATTCTTGTAGGTCTTATTTCCAACTAGTATAAGACCACTATAACAATGTAATTTAGGTAAATCATAAACATGAAATTGTAAGCTTAAGTCTTTCCAAAATTTAGGCACAAATGTCATATTAATTGAATCTTTATAGCTTTAAATATGGCCTAAAAATAGAGGTAGACTCAGTTAGGATAGAAATACGACTTCAACTTCTCAATGACATATGACTTCCTAAACATCTGAATTGGGCCTGGGTCAAAATATAAAAATTATAGATCTCTCTTTAAGATTTTTAACAATATAAAGATTGCTTTAATCCAACATTCAAAGCTTAAGATATAGCTAAAAATAGAAATAGTATCAAAATTTAGCATTAACCAAATAAATTTAGAATATTGTAAAATCAACCCTAAATTATAAAACAAAGCCAATTCTATAAAATTAAGCATGTGTAACTCATTAAAGGACATGAAATAAGTGGAAATAATATAGTAAATATTTTTCTCGTTAGTCGCTCCTTCTAGATGTAGAAATCAAGACTAAGGAAGTAATTGAGAATGGCCAAATTCACATTTATTCTTAAAAAGGTTCTTAAGGCAAGATTCATCAAACTAATTAAGCATATGAATTAGTTAGCTAATGTTATTTTGATTAAGAAAAAGAATGGCCAAATTCACACTTACATGCACTTTAGGAATTTAAACAAAGCTTGTCTCATGGATGAATTTTCACTACTTTATATTAATGCACTGGTAGACTCAACAACTAGCAACTAAAGATTTTTATTCCATGATAACTTTAGTGGTTACAATTAAATCTTAATGTAAAATTGTAATGCTATCAAAACTATATTCTGGACCCTTGTGTGAAATTTCTTTTATACTATGATGTCATTTGGTCTTAAAAATGAATGAAAAAAATGATAGGAAAAGAAATTGTCTAAGAGCATGAAAAACTACTATGTAAAGCATAGAAAAGCAACTAATAATGTATGAGATTATAATGTATTAAAAGAAGAGAAATCTTAAGAAAAGGTACTACTATTTACATATATATATATATATATATATATATATATATATATATATATATGAAAAAAATAGTACAAAAAACATGCATGTATATATACAGAAAATCAAAAATTAAAAAAAATTAAGGAAATTTACAAAAACAAGGAAATTTTATCATGCTAAGAGGTGATAACCCCATTGAAGGAGACCTTGTTAATTATAGTCTAGGGTTATTATGCTTTTATTCCATGAGATCTAAAATCCATCTATGAATAAAATTGGCTCAATTCTTTCCACATTTGATAAGGGAGCTTCCATATGATAGTCTTAGTGTGGCGCCATCCCACTTGAGTCTTAGTAATAACTAGTATTATACCTTTGACATTCCAAATGCTAATGTTAAGCTTATTGGAGACGCATCCATATTGCTTAGGATCAAGCCATTACTGCTCAAAGTAAATATATATATGGCTCTAACACATATAACGGCCAAAGTCATATGTTTCTACCAATGCAAAAAATATTAGGTGGCAAGGAACACTAGCATGAATCTCATAAAGTGAAAAGTAAAGAAAGCCACTAGAAAAGTCTAGCCCACGATTTCCAAAGTTAAGCCTCTCCACTTGCATTTCATCCTACTAGTATTGGATTTTGAAACTATTTCTATTTTTCAACTATATCTTAGGCCCTAGATGTTAGATTTGAAGTGATTTTTATACCATTGAAAAACTTAAAGAAGGATCTACAACTTTGGTATTTTGTTCAAAGCCCAATTTAGACTCCTAAAGCCCTTATTTAGCTAAGAATTTGAAGTCTTATTTCTGTCCTAACTAAGCCAGCTTTGGTTTTTAGATCATATCTAGAGTGATAGAGGTCAAATTAATATGAAACTAGTGCTTAAGTCTTTAAAAGACCCAACTCTATAGCTTTTGTGTTTATTGTTTACCTAAGTTACATTATTTTAGTAGTCTTATATTGATTGGAAGTTAGACTTGTGGGAATTGACTACTATAACTCTTATGGTTAATTGCTTTATAAAAATAGGTTTTGTGCATCTAAAAATTATGAAGGCCCATTTTTGTAATCAAAAGAGACATAGAATTCAAGTCCAATAAGGTTTTTAAGTTTATTAAGTCAAGTAAAAAGAGAGAAATCATCAAACATATAAGACTTTGGACTAGTCAACATTTAATAGATAGTTTTTCTCTTTATTCTTCTAACTCTTGTATTCTTTAGCCATAGAAGGCTAATTTCCCGTTTTCCCTAATTACTTGTATTGATTTCTTGAAATTACATGTGTTGGATGTTGATTTAGTATAATTGGTGTTGATCCTTGTGATTTCTAATATCTTACTATTTTCATATTAAATTATGGTTAGTAAATCATGATTTTACACATAGGGGTAGAGGATTGAGGGATTAATTTGGAGGCTTCTAATTTAATTTCTTAGTTTAAATTTCAATTTAACTTAAAGGTTATAGCAGTTTCTTAATTTAGTTAATCTTAATTAATTAAATCCTAAATGGTTATCTAGTGTAGAATTCATGAATTATTGTAGGGGTTCTAAGTAATTCAAGGTTGAAAGATTAATTAGATACGTCAAATATCAATTGTTCCATGATTAATCCAAACTAGAGCATTCAATTCCTTGAATTAGCTATTTTATTACATTGATTTTTCTTTCTTGCTATTTATTTTGTGTTTTGTTTTATTTAATGTGTATTTCAATTTTAAATCACAACACCCTCATAAACTCTAATTCTATGTTGGTCTTCTATGTAGCATCCATTCTAAATTCTACATTACTATCTGCTTTCATATTACATTTTGTTTGCACCCATTTTGCATCTATTTCTTTTATTTCTTTAATTTCTAGTGCATAAATAATTAAGAAAATTTTATAAACATTATTAGTAAGTCAATTAAGAAAAGATAATTTAAGAGATCACTAAAGATATGACTTGGTATGCTTTACTATATTGCATTATGTTAAGAAAACCAATAATAAATTAATTTTGGTATTTTGATGCATTACAACATGTAAATCATTTAATGATACTTTACTTGGTAGAAAAACAAATATGCTTGAGTTGTGAATAAGCAATCAGGTAAAAAGTTCAATATTTCATAGATGATATGGTGGTTGTTCCCTAAGCATTATAATGCATGGGAATAAATGTTAACATTAAAGCAATATGACTTTTTACAAAGCTATAGTGTGTGGTATTGAAGTATCATCCTTTTTACAAGATAGTAGCTTAGAAAAAGGAGCTGATTAGAGAATAAATATTAACATAAATACTAAAGATCAATGAAAGAAAGACTTCATTCATTCAAAGTAAAATTTACAATTTACAATAAAAAATAGATAAAATAAAAAAAATAAAAAAAAGTGTAGATCAAGTCCAATATGGTATGATCACCCTTGCCAAAGAATAGTGACCCTTTTTGAAGGAGTTAATGGGAGCCTCTCTTAATTCCAAAAGAACTAGCGCCTCCTATATATCCCTCAATCCTTATCTTCTCTAGGTTGATGAAAAGGAAGCTATTTATGATAGTCACTAAGTGAAAACCTCCTAGCCACATTTTAGTAGTAATTAGTACTTGCATATTGTACCATATAATTATCTTACTTGCTAGATGAAGGAAATATAGGTGAGTTGCACCTTTAGCATTCCACAAAGCAATATTGACTAGCTCCATATGATACCCTATTGGATCAAGAGGCACCATTTTTTCATAAAACAAACCCTTCATTTGTTCATTCTATCATTAAAATTATTACGATATCTTTTAACCTTAATGACAATTGCATTTGCTTTTACTAATGATTAAAGGCCAAATGACATTAAAAGTTTAATTTAGAATTAATGGGCACTTGCTTGCCTTCTATTGGTTACAACAAATACACCCCTAACATGTCCCAATCAAGATTGTTGCTGCAATGGTGGATGAATGGATAAATTTGCTATGCTTCACAGCATATGTTGAAGAGAATGTTATTACTACCATTAACAAAATAGATGAGAAGATGAATCTCCTATCTTGTTTCTTTAGGGAAACATTCTAGTAAACCTTGAATTCTTAAGTATCTCAAAAGAAAAAAAATCTAAAAAGAGAGATATGATGCAAAAGATGAAATGTTTTCATTAATATAAACTCCCAATACCATTTCACTTTCATTTGCATTCATATTAACAATAGTAACACCATGTACAAAATAAAGGCTTGACTAACTCATGATGATATGAAAAAGGGGGAATTTGTTACTAAAGAATTCTTGATTAAGAGAAAGCAATTTGCTTAGCTCATAATTTGGAAAGTTAATATTAAGCATCGGATTTTGTAATGCTTAACAAACACTTCATCTAATTACTTTATGCATTAAAAATTAGCAATATTAATTATCTTTTCTTATTACAAAGTGACTTGCATAATTAGAAAAATAAAGGGAAAATACAATTATCAGAACATTAAAGTAAGAAGATAAAGAGGTAAAAACATCACTTTATTATAGCATGATTTACAAAAAGACATAATATCCTCAAAAATCCTAAAGAAATAAAAAAGACATTATGAGATGACCTAGTCAACCATCTACTCTTGCCATATTAATTGCATCCTAATTCCAAAGTACCCAAGCACCACTAAAGAAACCTATAGTCTATCATGGCTAAACTAGTAAAAGTAAGTCCCCTGTAATACCCCTAAGCTTTTTTTCCATTTAAAGGGGTTTCCATAATAATGAAAACATAAAATTCCTACTACACTAGAATCTTATCAATAAAGGCATAAAAATCTAGATATGATATGCCACAATCATTCTAGACCTAATTTAAATAAGATGTGGCTCAATGGTAGGATCATTCGGATCATGGTAGTAATAGCTTAAGAAGAAACTCATACTTACCCAATTTCAATCATTTTCCTAGCTTTAGTCCATCGAAAAGCACATACTTATAAAAAAGTCAATTAGGTATTGAAAATTATAAAATGTTAATCTTCCCCCATCATAATGATCTACCAATTACTTATTATCTAACACTACTAGGATCATTTGCTTATCTCTCCACCATACTCTATACACTAAGACCTTATGCTAATTCCAATTTGGAGAAATATCTATATGACTTTCCTTTTCAAGAAGGCATAATGGACATTTTAAAGCAAACTAGTCTAGAAAATCATGTGAGAAATGTATGAATGGATGAAGTATGAATGACATGAGATACTTATCTAAAGGTTCTGCCTCTTTACTTTGGTGAAAAACCCAAAAAGGATGAAAATTATACCATAAGTCTGATGGCTAAATACCTAACCAATGCCTTGCCCCTTTAAATCAGCAATGATCAATTGAAGAATTTCCTTGGGTGCTTTTGTAAAGTTAGGTTCATGATAGAAACCTATATGATTAAGTGACTATCATGACTATCATAAAATAGATTGAAACTAGAATCATCAAAAGAAGAACTAATATTGAAAGGATTTATCATATTTTATGGCTAGCAAAAATGAATTTTCGCTAATGAAAGAAATATGTTTTAGAGAAGGTGAATATTCATCTTCAAACAAAACCAAAGTATTTATAAGCTATACAATGCCCTTTTGTTAACCATTATGATGATTTGGAATTGATGGTGTTAATAAAGCATCATAACCACTTGTTAAAAAACTCAAGATGCAAATTATTGAAAAAAAATAGAAGTTCATAAAAGGACAACATTTCATTATCATAGTAATTGTTATAAATGCTAAGGAAGGAATCTTTGTTATAGAAAGGATATAAAAGGGAAAGGAACAAAAGGCACATCATAAATTCAATCCTATGCATCCTCTATTGTTGTTACTTATGCATAAAGTTCTTCACTAACACAAGGATTATAATGAAAAAAATGCACCTTGACCTTTTCAAGGTCCTATAGCATCTAAATTCCTTTAGTGATGTCACAATGTAATTTTAAAGTATTGTGACTGGTGGAAAGATATTTAATTAGTGTAAGTCCATTAACCAATTACCTTTACAAGCCGTGACACTCCACAAATTTCCTACCACTTTTACTTATTATAATATAGTAAGAAAAATACTTGCAGTTATATAGGTATTAAAACACATAGATGAGAGAGAAAACCAATTTATACTGATATGTATGATAAAAATAACATATACAAAAGTTTAGAAAGTATGGAAATGTATTGCTATATATATATATATATATATAACACTTGAGGAGGAGTACTCTTTCCAAATAAACTAAACTATCTCATAAACTTTTACTCTGGCATGCCTTTATGGAGTGGGGAAGAAATCCAATACATATATCAATTTATCTCATTAGGACCGTGATCAATATCTACAAAAAGAAAACAACACACATGAGTGTGAGTAATAAAATTACTTAGTGAATGGCTAATTTTCTATTTTCTTAAAGAGTTTTTGACATAAAAGTTTAGATATATATTGATACATTTAATTAATTATCACATAATAGATTCTTGATCATATTTTCCTTAAAATAATACTTACTTAAGTTATAAAGAAAAATGGCTATAATTAGTGCTCAGGTTTTTCCTTTGTAACTTCGGTCCCACCTTATACCCCTATTCCTTTATAACTTTGGTCTCGCCTTATACCCCTCCTCCCCCTAATAACTATGGTCCCATCTTATGTCCCTTCTCTTAAGAATAAGTCATGTGAAGAATACATATTTTTTTCATACATAACAAATAGGTGTTAAGCCATCATAGGCATCAACCAAGATAGGATACCTTAGGCATCGACTATATTAGGATACCATAAACATCAATCATGTATTCAATTATCACATATCATAGATATGGTCAAAATACCAACTTAGCTATAAGTGTTTTATTAATTATTTTAACAAAAACATAACATATGATTATTTAAAGATAAAAAGCTATTTGAATAATAAGTGTATGATTTAATTCAACACATACTTCACTAATCCAAAAACTTTATTAGAGCATAAAGGGTATTCATAAGTAAATTCAACTTTCATCACTTAAACTCATTCTAAATTTTACCAAAAATCTATATAAGACCTTGGCATCTTATTAACCCATTGTGAATCATCAAGAGTCAATTACCTTACACCATTATGGTTCTCTAGTACTATTCATGCAGAAGTGAAAGCAAATTCTCAAAATAGGGTCAATATGGAGTGTCATGTAATGGAAAGGCCTTTTTAATATTCAAAAACACTTCTATAAATCACCAAATTTTAACAAGGCATCCTTAACATGTTAAATAATGAATAACTCAATTGTTGTACAATTAATTTTGTGAGTTTCACCGTGCACCAAAAGCATGAATTTAAAGCTATGATATTTGGACAGCATTGGAGTTATCATAACAAATTAGTCATTTGGATAACCAAATCAACTTCAATTGACACAAAATTTTCACAAAAACTTCAAAACATCCCAAATAACATATTCTGAAAGTTTCATAATTTTCTTAATCATTTGATGGTTCAAAATTTTTTAAACCCTAGACTATATAGATAAGGTCCAAAATCAGGATTGCACTGGAGCACTTGAAATAAAAAATTTAGTTAGATAACTAGATAAGCTTCAAATATCATCAAATTTGGCTTTGAGTTTCCTAACATATGGAAGGGTAAATCATTTAGTTGCCTAACTTCCTTAAAATAGAAGCAAAACTTACCAATATTCTATTCTAATTATATTCCTCCTAGGCTTACAAACATTCACTTTTTATATTTCTAAAATTTTTCAAATATTCCTAAAATTTTCCTCACATATTCTAACATCATCTTTGACATTAAAACACTAAAATAGAATTTTTATCATTTTCTAATCCTTAGTCCCATAGAGTAACAAAAATAAGGTAATATCTTCTTGAGTGATTTGCTTCTATTATCATCAAGACTTACTAAATCTTCCCCTACTAATCTTAACATTAAAATACCAACCTAATAACATCCTAGAATCATCAAACAACATTCAAAAGAATACAAAACTAAAACCACGCCTTCATACATGGCTACACATAAACATCACAAAAAATATCATCATAAATCACCATATTCATCACTTTCCTTAGAAAAACTCTAAAGAAAAGAGGTAATTGCCACTCACCTCAACTTTTTGAATTCCTAAACTTGTAAAAACCTCTTTGAATAGTACAAGAACAATTCTAATGAAATAAATCAAATTTTAGAAGTTTAGGAGAAAAATTAGGCATGAAAACATGAAGAAAGATGAAGAAAATCCTAAGTTACCTTTCTAGAATTAAAGAGCCTAGTTGGAAAACCCCTTGAGTTATGTGAGGAAATTGAAAATCCTTGTAAAGGAAGCTAGAAAGTGCATGTTTCTTTGCTAGTTTGTGGGCAAGAAATGTGCAAAAATTCACCCTAAAACCATATATATATATATATAAAGCACTAAAAACCTTAAGCTTCTAAGGTAAGTTTCCTTATTAGAAAGTGATAGAATTCTCCTTCATGATGGGCAACAGATGGAATCACATTTTTGTTGCTCAAAATTAGAAGATTTTTGCCCCAAATCCAATTAAAATGAGCTAAATAAATTTCTTTAAAAAAATAGCTAAAACATGCCCTTAGTTTTGCAAGTATATAACAAATTACCTAGGGTTTTCTACAAACTTGGTCCTTGCTTTTGTGGGCCTGAATTTTTCTAGTTCAAAAGTCATATTTGGGCCTAAAAATATTAAATTAAATTAGCTCAACTAATTTAGGATGATCTATTTCAAATTTGCACTTAATCTTTAGGTTTTCAAGTTAACTGAGTAAATTTTTAGTTACTCGAGATCGTACTTTCTTATCAAATTTCTATAAAATTTTTCCAAACCTATTATTGGGATTTTTATGGTATTTTTACCCATACTAATGCCTAATATAACTTTGAAAAAAAATTTAGATAGATATACCTTAAATCTATCTCTACAATTCAACTAAATTTTATTTGATTTTACTACCGGGTTTCTATTAAGATAATTTCCTACTCAAATTTTCCATTTTTTTTCTGGCTCCATTGGGATATTACAAGTGAAGCCTAAGGTATCAACAATTTTCACCTCAGGCAAGGGTAATCCTCCTACAATTTCATAAGCTTTATTACTTAACATTTGTGTTTCCAAAAGGATTAAGACCTTCAAATCCTAACTCCATATGGAGTCAGTAGCCAAGCTACTGAATTTCAAATGTGAAACACCTCAGACGTTCCAAATCTTAATTTCTTTATTTAATAGGCCATAGCCTCGAAGGTGAAATGAAGGATAAACCAGAGCAAGATTCATACATTCTAACACTTAACCTAAAAATTCTCCTTTAAAAGCCCTAACAAAAATAGCTTGGAAGCTTAAGTCTAGATGAATGTTCATATGCATTATGCTATAGTAGCTAGGCTCTTATTCCTTGTATTTTATTACCAATGGGTCGGTATCCAAGGAATGCCTGCGGATCTGATTGAAAGACCACAATTTTTAATGTGTGACAGCATGCCCTATATCTCTAGGGTACATAATTTCAAACTCTCGATCCTTATCTAAAAATACTAAGGAAACATCTCCTATACTAGATGATCCCATACATGGCAAATAATAAGCAAAATCAACCGAGCCTCATTTAAGTTAGACATGGGAATGATAACTCCTGTATTAAACATAAGTAAAAAGGATGAACATCTTGACATGAAAAGTTAGAACCTAATCTATGTTGACTCACTTTAGTTATAGGGTCTGTCTTGATCTTGTGCAACAGGTCATCAGTCAGTTTAACAAAGTGGCCTCTTCTAAAGAAGCCCCAGACTATATCCGTCTCTAGAGAAATAACGTCCCTGTGGCCTTGTATGAAGTACCTTGATCATGGTGATTCATAGTTAGAAAAAAGTCTTTTCCAGTAAGGCAAGTGTGAAGGGACACACCAGAAAAAGAGAAGCTTATAAACCGAAGTTGTAAGCTAAAGGAATAGTGTAATGATACGACCACAGACATGTCCATTAATGCAACAAGATAAGACATGTAGCTTTTTATAAGTGTTGTCTAGTTGAACGTGGATTTAGTAACTATAGTATTAGAATGCTTTAATCAGAAGGATAGGTCATTGGAGACTTTTGTTAAAAAAGGGGAGAAAAGTACAAATAAGGTATATAGAACGTGCTCATTTCATTAGTATATTGAAGGTATTAATACAACTGGTACACCAAAAGAACTCTTTAAGACTTTCTTATTGAATGACTTCTGCTATGATTGGAGCTCAATCTTTTTAACCTCCGCTTCAGCTATGTCATGCTTGGTTTCTTCAATACGACATTTGTCCTCTTTAATGCGTGAATCAAGATAACCTATGGCCCTGGGCATCTTTTTGGACACTGAACTTTTTCATATGAATTTGAATTTATTCCGTAATGCCAAATAGATATGACTCATGGTAGAACAAAAGAAGGCCTCTAATTTCCATTTAAAGATTTAACTCCTCTCCTCGTAATAGCTCATTTGTGCTTTTGTCCCTTTATTTTTCAAGAAATAAATAAGCCAGCAAGGCATACTCCATGGCTACTTCTATATTCATATTGCTAGAATTAGGAAAGGTCATCGGGGGTGCTAATGCAATACCTATTTTACAAAGATATCTTGGATTGCAGAAGTCGACAGAGCACAAGAAGAATCAACAGGATCAATCACAAAATCATCCACAAAGTTTGATTCCCCTTTGTCATCATGAAGATTTTTAGTTATCCTTTCCCCAAAAAAAAGGCCTTTTATCAATCATCCTAAGACAACTGAACAAAAGAAAAAGGATCAAACAATTAGAGGGAAGACATTATTGATAGTTAATTTCAAGTGCGAAGGACAATAAAGAAATAGTTCTCAAACATTATAGGAAAAATAGGCTACACAGATGACAAGAGTCATCTATAAAGGTGTTCTAAAAGACATTGTCATCTGTAATGAGTTGTTTATATGAACTCATATGTTGCCACCTATACAAACAACTTTTGATGTCATTTAAATAGATGCCACCTATACAAACAAAAATATCATCTATATATAAGGCAAGATTGGTTAACATCAGCACCTCTATATGGACAATATTATTGTCTATATAGATTTTAACCTATTAAAAAGATATTATCATTTGTATAGAGGTAATTTTAAAAAGGAAATTAAAAAATTTATAATTTATTATGATAACTTTGTCATTTGTATTGACTTTTTAAAAAAAAAAATTATTACATATTTTATTATCTACTATTGCTTAAAATATTAAATATTTCACATCATAAAAAATTTTATATTTTCATTAATATAATTATCAAAATTATGTTACCATTTTTTAATTACTTTCATTTTTATATAATTCAATAATTTAATAAAATTATATGACTTACTCTAATATTAAATTATTAATTATTTTATTCTCCATTGTTATTTAATGCTACAAATTTATTAAATTTGAATATTTGTAAATAATTAATTTTGTAAATATTAAAATTACTTATATTTTTAGTATTTTAAATAATTACTTAAATTATTAAATATTTCACATCATAAAAAATTTTATATTTTCATTACTATATTTGTCAAAATTTGTATTTAATATTTTTAATTACTTTCATTTTTAATATAATTTAACATTTTGTTAAAAAAATTTAAATTACTTCTAACATTAAATTATAATGAATTTTATTCTCCTATCTTATATCAAACTCACTAGATGTTTAGATAATAAACATACTAACTTTTGCAGATTAATAATTTTACCAACCAATATAATAAAGTATTAAAATAAATTTATATTAAATACTATATTAATATTATCAAATGTCTAAAGTAATAAATATACAAACTAATAATTTTATCAAACTAAATATTATATCAAACTATGCAAAATAATAATTTTATCAAACTAAATAACAAAGCAAAAATTCATTTTATATATTATATCAATACCACTAAAAGAAATAACTATATAAGTCTTTTTAGCCTACCTCAATAGAATAGTGAAGCAATAATCTAGAATATCAATCAACAATGAAGCAACACAAATTGATTATTCAACAAAATAAATGTAAGAATAAATAAAAAAGCATAAAAATGTAGTAGAAAAGAGAGAAATGAGAAAAAATTACCTAAAGAGCTCTTGGGAGAAGAAGTAACACATGAAAGAATGGTAGAAAATGGTGCTTAATAGCAATTGATAAGTAAGGGCTATATAGATTACAAAAGCTCAATAATTTGCGTAACCTTATAGATGTTGTTGGTATTTGCAAAAAGAGAGGCATATGCATCACTTTAAAATTAGGTTGTTCAAACAAATGACTTTATCATCTGTATATCATTTCAATTTTTTTAAAATTAACATGCTACACAAATGATATCATCTGTACAGAATGCTAAGTTTCAAGTACAAAAGTGAAGGCTATTCAGATGACTTGTCGTCTGTATAGCTCACCACTAAAATTTTCTACCAGCTTTTATCAGACACCTATACCTTATGCTATCTAGACAACAATGTCATCTGTATAGAATTTCTTTTCTAGTTTTTTTAAATTTTTTCCAAAAAAAGTTATGCAAATAACAATGTTATCTATATAGCTAGTCACCAAAATCTCCCACCAATTTTTGTTAGACCCCTATACCCTATGCTATCCAAACAATAATGTCATCTGTGTAACATTTTTTTTATTTTTTGCAAAAAATTGTTCAAAACCTATACAGATTATCGAGATTTTGTCATCTTAATAGGTTTCATCTTAATAAAGTGCAACTGTTATAGTGAAACCTCAAAATTAGAATCCATTAAATGGATGTCAAAATTGGCCATCCTTATTTTCTTCATAGGACAATGCTCATCCCCTTTGATAAAGTTAATCATTCTCTTATTGAGACTAGATTACCCCTTCAATGTATTACTTTAAGGTTTTGATGCCACCTTCTTAATTCCTTTATTTGATGATGATTTTCAAATTTCTTAGATTTGAACTTCTTTGACTTCATGGATTTATGCTTAAAATTAACATCCTCTTTTTTCTTTTTTGTCTCATTACTTTTACAATTCAATATTGTAAAGACCTCATATCACACTTGAAAAGGAGAAAAGACAATTAACAAAATGATATCCATCATCAATTAAGTAAGAAAAGACATGAGAAAGGGAAAAGTCCAATGGTTTATATTGTTTTTTATGATTCAACTTTAAAACAAGGAGTAAGGAAGCATTTCAAGAACAAACATGTGAGATCTTATGTGATAAGAAAGAAAGATAACTATTTTAAGCCTAAGAAACCAAAGTTCAAAGGAGATTGTGGATTTAACAATAAGGATGAGCATAAAAAGGTGGATTATTTTAAACATAAGAGATGGGTAGAAAAGAAGAAATTTTTTTTGAGAAACTTGAGGAAGCTATGAAATAAAGAATCAATAAAGCACATTAGAACTAGATATGTATTTTTAAATTTATGATTTACTCTATACCAAAAACTCAAAGTTTTGTATCTTTCACTAAGAATTTTTTTTAGTTATTATATTCTATTTTAATGAATATTTTCAGAATTTTTTTCAATTATCATATTTTATCTTAATGAATATTTTGATAAATAAAATTTACTTTGATGTGTTTATTTTAGGCACCTTATTTAATGGATTATTTTGGCATTTTTTATTCAAGTTTATTTCTAAACTCACTGAAACTTAAATCATAAAACCATTTCTAGGTTCTTAAGTAGCTATCCTTTTAAAAAAAATGTTTTAAATAGTAAGAGTTATAAGATGTCATAGAAGGTAGGAGTAAAAAGAAAGTGTAATGACTCCACTAGGAGCATAAATTGATGAATCCTTTTTTGCCATCCTATAGTTTGATCTAATGCAACTAATAAAGCAAAAGAATTATAAAACTCCCTTATAGATGCCCCCATAAAGTTTAAAGTGATTCTTTACAATGGATTATAATGATAGAATATGAGTTAGTCTAATCATATGAGATTGAATATGGGATCAAGTTGAACTGATTATGAATAGAAGCTAATTAGAAATAAATGAAGCTTTAAGTTTAAAAAGGATGCTCGAATGAAATTAAGGGTTCAAGATCAAGTCAATCAAAGGACTATACTTAGAAGGAAGGAATAAACTATAAAGAGACTTCCTTACTAGTGACACTTTAAGACTTACTTTAAATCATTGTAACATAGGTAGCTCATTTTGGTGGGAGGTATGTTTGTCAAAGATTAAAGTAGCTTCCTAGATGATGACTTGTTAGAAATAACATGAAATAACTAGATAGTTCCTAAAATAAGGATAAAGAACGAATTGTGTGGAGAATAAAAGGTTTATTTAGATAATTTTTTTCAATTTGGTGAAATTGTAATCTTTCTCAAATCCAAGGAGATCAATGTAAACTAGCATATGATGATAAGCATAAGCATTTTGATAATTCTAATTTTGTACAACAATGACATTTTTTTAATTAATGATAAAGTGAAAATGTTGATTAAGACAAAGCCATTGAAATGAATGACTTAGGAATGCCATCCTATATAAATAAAGGCTTTTTAATAGGTTCTAGAGGCACTTGACATGTCTCAATAATTATGTTGAAAAGACTCAACATGTTAGTGCACTCTTGTATTTGTTCACTAGTCCAAAAGGATAAAGATTTACTTAGGCCTAATGTTTTCAAAGTGATAAAGAATGTCCTATATGAATCATTCATAGGTAGCTTGATATGTGTTTAGGTTAAAAATACTAGACTAATACCAATGTGGTACCTAGATGGTACACATGATTATACATTAACATACAAGATAGTTTCAAGCTACTCAAACTTGTTTAATTGGTTATCAAGGTGATCATGGATCTATATCTGGACATATTCATGATAGTATAAAGAGTTATGTCATGAAAAATGTTAAGCAGATTAATAATCTCCGTTATAGAGACAAGGCATGTCATGTGATATGAATATGCTTACAAGACTATAAGGTTAGGTTATTTTCATTCTTAAACATTTATGTTTATTATGATAATACTGCTACCATAGCTTTCACTCTAAGCAATAAAGATTTTACTCTTACAATGGACTTCAATACAAAGTATCAATTTGTGAGAAAGAAAAGATATGTGAGCAAATATTTCACTAGCCAAAGGCTTAGAAATTGACATGAATCATAATCATGTAAATAATATAAATTTGTCTAAGGCTTTGGATGTTCTGAGCTAGTAGAAGTCTTGATAATATGAACTCTTTTTCCTTTCAAGATATGCTAAACCAAAATATTCATAATGAAATATTCATTGTATTGCCATATATTCTATGCATATTTTAGGTTATGGCATGTTATTAAAGACATTTGGACAATGTTTCATTACTATATTGATAATGTTGATTCTCACTAGGTATTTTAAGCAGATATTATAACCATTGTGTGGGGATTTACATATAATCACATTAAAGTGATGTAAATCCTATTATGCAATTTATGTTTACATTAACATTTCTATTAAATATTAATTATTTTGGTCAGTGAAGTGTAAGCATGTGACATGCTCAATATTAATATCCCTTATAGTTATAATGTTTTGTATTATTAAATACTTATGATCTTAACTAGGCCTGTGGGTCAAATAGTACATTTGATGTTAACGTTAATTTTAAAATGGCCACTATTTATAAATTATGTTAATTTAAGTGAGAGATTATTGGAATTTTTTAACTTGGAGCTCATATTATTTATAAATTTAATGATTAATGTTAAGATTTATTTGAAGCCTAAATAAGTGACAATTAAAGTTATAAGTTTAAAATGGTACCTAGGCCTAATGTGAATTGACTAAGTATAGATCCTATGATAGGTAAGATCCTATGATAGGTAAGATCCATGACCTAACATTAATTTTAAAATGGCTACTATTTATAAATTATATTGGTCTAAGTGAGAAGTTGTTGGAATTTTTTAATTTGGAACTCATATTATTTATGAATTTAATGATTAATGTTAAAATTTATTTGAAGCCTAAATAAGTGACAATTAAAGTTATAGGATTAAAATGGTGCTTATGCCAAATATGAATTGACTAGGTATAGATCCTATGATAGGTAGAATCTATGACCTAACTTAATTAATTATATTAAAAGGTTTCTAGCTTTATAACCCTAATCTTTGATCTATATTCATCCATCCAAATATAAAGAAGAAAAATACATAAGTAAAGGTTTAGCAAAAGAAGTAATTTCTTTTCACCATCTTTTTATTTATTGTTATTCTGTGATTAAATTTAGAGTTCTAATTGAATTTGGATCATGGGAAAGCTAATTACATTCTAGTGATGTAGAGGCTATTAACATTATCAACAAAAGCTATAGACATGTTAAGCGATTCAAGTAAAAGGCCTTTAAGATTGAAGTCATAATATTGGATTTTCTATGATGTTCTCCAATTTTTCATACCATAATGCATAATTAAATTATCCGAGAAAATGTCAAATTATAACATCTCCAACATAGAAGGCTTACTAAGTATAAGTCTGGATCAATGAAAAGAATAAGTAACACATGGATTAAATAAAACTCTAATAGGAAGATTATCAATTTTAAGAGTACCTATCATTATGACATTAGAGGTTTTTCCTTATGCATCAATAGATAAACTCTAGTCTAGCTTCTACTTATCATTCTCTCTCAGTTATTCACATTAGCTCCTATTGAAAGTGTAGGTTAATTTGTTAGAAGATTCATAGGTGGAGGAGTTAGAGCATTCTATTGAGTCATGAAGTAACTAGCACCTTAGTTAAAGAAAAAATTAGGATATTCCTTAAAGCACAGTCCCCTAAAATAGTTACATAAGTAGTGCTGGAGAGATTAACATTGGGGGTACCAAGGCTCTCCAAATCTCATATTAGTATAAGTTAGAAGATGATTTTGTTAATAACTCTTTTGTCTCTTAGCATTTCTCCCCGTGGAGAATTCACAATGTGTACTATGAAATCGTCTTAGTCCTATAGTTGAGCACCCTTTTCTCTTTTAGACATTGCTTGATAAGGCATTCCCTTTGATAGTTATACTTGACTTGATCCCTCCAACTAGCTTTTTTTCCTCCCATATATGAGCAACTTATGCTCATACTTCTCTTTCATTCTAAATTCAAGCTTTAGGGCTTGGTCAAGAGCTTGTTGATAAATTGTTGCATCATCCAAATTAATTTGCTCGAAGTAGAAATCTTGAAGGCTATAAATAAGTCCTTTGATCTTGGATTTTTTAGTAAGGATAAAATAAGTTGCATATTTAGACAAATTGAGTTAACTATATATCTTACTTGATATCTGACAATCTCTCCTGCTTTAAGTATTCAAATTCTTGAACTTTAGCTTGGCATACACTTAAGGATAAGAATAAATTGATGAAATTCTCTTAAAAATTCGCCCAAGACAAGGGTACCATATAGAAATCCATATTCTCAATGGTATTTGTTAATAAATAGAATGCCGTATCATTTAATTGATAGCCTATAAGCTTTACCATAATGACTTTGAGTTTTGTAATATTTTGATAAGTCAATCCAATTTGGTCCATAAACTAATATGGACCCATTGCCAAATTGATACTAAAATATCAAGGCAATTTCAATTTCAAAAACTTATGTACTATATAGAATTTATTTTTTTTGCACCCTTTCAAGAAAAGTATGCTCTCACCTATGCCCCCTTTCACAATCATGTTCCTTATCTCAATCATCTTGATCTCTACAATGGTCATACCTTGATTTTGATCATGGGCTTTAGTAACTTAATTCTAGGGGTGTAAATGGGTCGGGCGGCCTATCGGGGGCCTATGGCCCAGCCTAATTAAGGCCTAGCTTGGCTCGGCCTATTTAACTAAATGAGTCAGGTTAAGGCCAATATAAAAGCCTTTTTAATTAAACAAGTCAAGCTTTTTTATTTTAAACCTAACCTACAGGTCTATCGGACTGGCCTATTTAATATTTTTTATTTAAATTTATTTACTATAAAGGCAATAATATATAGGCTTTTTTTTTCAAGTCCATTATATAGATTAAATATTTTGAATGTTTATTGTATAATTTATGATAAACTAATTTGCCTTTATTGTTAACCTTTATTGTTATGACAACCTAATGTTATTTTACTTTTAATTAAATATTGAATATTTAAATTAGTAATTTTATATTATGAGTATATGGATTTATTTCTTTATTAATTAGTTCTTATATAAAATTTTGTATTAATTTTAGTATTATTAGGAGTATTTTAAGAATATATTGATATAAGTTTATATAAGCTATTGGTTTATTTAAGGCCTTTTTATAATAAGCCTTTTAAGTTTTAAGTTGTTAGCCTATTTAAAAGCTTGTATTTAAAATAGACTTTTAAATAAGCTAATAAGCCAGGTCAGGCTTTTAAAACAGGCCATGCTCAGGCCTGAAATAAAGCCTTATATAGATTAATAGGTCAGGCTCGAGCCAATATTTTACAATACAGGCCCGGCCTATTTAAGGCAAAGCCTAGCCCAGCCTAGCCCATTTGCACCCCTACTTAGTTCATTACATATAGCATAAAGTTAGCAACCTAAGCAAGGAACTATTTTTTGCTATCTTTTTCCCTTCTTATTTACTACTTTGAGCTTGTAAACCTATAGATGACTCTTCATGCTCAAGTTCACTAGCTTGCATTTGAATTCCAATATTTAACATTGCATAATTCATAAAATTTTTCAAATAATCAAACAATAATCAAAATATCATTAAACATTCTTCTATAAACAAGCTCGATTACCAATATTAATAGGCATTATAAGGTCTACCAAAATGGTATTAGTGATATACAATGGTTGCTCACATTCCATTAGTATAATTTCGATGAACACATATTTAAGTAAGGTATAGTTATAACCTAATGGCCTTATCCTATTAGGAAAATTTCAACCATGCTTTGATACCATTTATGTTAAGACCTAACCCTAGTTGTGACTAATATAAAACCTAATTAGTCAATTTCTATTAACCTAACTTATGCTTCTAATTAAAAATCTATGGTATAAATGAAAAATTTAGGAGAATAATCATACAACAAGAAGAAATAATAAGATTTCATTAATCAAAAGATTTAAAAGCAAAGAAGAGTAAGGCTTACTCATAATCTATCCAAGTTTAAGGATAAGTTGGCCTAACTAACACTAAAGGAAATAAGTTTATATCCTTCTACTCTTGAC
This sequence comes from Sindora glabra, assembly GCA_020226215.1. Classification (NCBI taxonomy): domain Eukaryota; kingdom Viridiplantae; phylum Streptophyta; class Magnoliopsida; order Fabales; family Fabaceae; genus Sindora; species Sindora glabra. Next base: position 80,348,532 of record CM035227.1, read on the forward strand.
CCAATGCAAAATGAGGTTCTAAAACATCTACTTTCAATTTAAAAAAATCTATAACTACCCATTGCCATACCTAAAAGCTCTCAAGAATTTAACTTTAAGATAGTGCTAAAGGAAGCTTAATCTAAGAATTTGAAAAATAAAAATATGAAAGAGTAAGTTTAGGGCTTAATGAACAAACATTCAAGAAAAATAAAATTTAGAAATCAAGTATAAGCTTAGCAATCAAATTTACCCTCCCTTGTACCTAAGTACTTTAAACATACATTCCACAACATAAATTCTTAACACCATTGATAGATCAATTATAAAATTATGTAAACTCAATGGTTCCATCACTCCTTATGACTTCTATCCATCCTTGTCTTTCTAAGTCAACCTAATTCCTATAAGTTATTACCAGATCTAGTGTTTAATTATTATGTAAAATATATTGCCTTTATTACATTTTTATAAAACACATCACATCTAATCTTTATTATAACTCATAATTCCATTTATAAAACTCTCATGCCACTTTGCATGGCATTATATTTCATTCATACCATCAAACATCACATAATAATCATACAAAATATCATTTATCACTCGATTCACAAGACCCCTTTCATGTTATAGTACTTGAAAATTTAAAGAGGGTAGTCAATTACCAAGGGTTTAAAAATTGAAATTCCCGCTAAGTAGTCGATTATATAATTAACTACTAGCCCTCTAGATATTGGTCATAGTTAATTATAGACCTTCAATGAGTTGAGGTCTAATTGGATAGTCAACTATATATTCAACTATGATTTTCTACAGACCAAGGTCTTGGTATCTAGCCATTATTGATTTTGTGATCAACTACAAGCCTCCCTAAGCTAAATATTTCAATAGGTAATCGACTATAGTTTCTTAAAGAGCAATTTATAGGCTATAGTTGACTACTATATTAATTCTAGGGATTTTAATGCAATTTTACTATTCATTTAGCCAAAATCTAATTCAAAATTCATTTATGCGACAACCACCATCACCAATCTATTATAATTTATTAATGATTCTTCATTACATCAAATTCAACATAAATTTCTAACCAAATCATTGCAATCAAAGCATTTCACATATATTCATCAAAATTAAGAAAACATACCTCTAACCAAAAAAATTTCAATTTAATTTTTTAATAGAAGGTAGAATGTTCACTCTCCTAGTATAAAGAAGATATTAGCTAAAAGAAATTATGATTTGATGCCTGTAATCATCTAAAAATTAGAAATTTTAAGCTAAGGCTCACACTTTTCCCTTTAAGGTAAAATCCCTAAATTCTACCAAACCTAAGAGAAGAATAAATAAGAGTTCAACAAAGAGGGAGATCTTACCTTGATTTTATGAAAATTAGATGAATGTTGGTCCTTTTTTCCTTTACTAAGAAAAGGAAAAAGGAGGGTTGATAAGGAAGATGAAGAAAATAAGAGTGTTTAGGTCATTTTGTAGGAGAAATGAGGGATGCTAAAGTTTTGCAAATGAGAAGAAGGTTATGGCTAGTGGTATTTTGGAAAAAGTGCTCTAAATCTTCTATATACTTATTTAGGCATTAGAAATTTTCCAAGTTGGGACATAAACCATTGTTTTCATTACAAAATGGTAGGAGTTTTTTGAAATTAGGGATATTCAAAGAAATTAAGAGGTGATGATAACAAGTTGAAAGAATAGTTGAACACTTCATTAAGCATCAAAAGGAAGTAAAGTTGAAAAGGAAGGTTAAAGGGTAATTTGTAAAATTTGACAAAAGGTAGTGATGAGCCGTAAATGATAACGAGTCCTAATGATTTAAATTCTATTCAAACAATTTTAAGCTTAAACTCATTAGCTATTAATTATAGAGTAAGCACTCAAGACCATATATCTTTCTTTACATTCTACAATTTTTATCAATCATTAAGGTTCTTCATATATGTTGTTTGGTTTGTATAAAGTTCATAATTGTTCATTTGTATGAAACATCAGTTATATTTATTATTATACATTCTTTGTTGATATTGAAATATCAAGGATGATAGATGTAGAGAGAGTAAATAATACATTTAAGAAAAATAGAATGGGATTACAGAGTAACAAGTTGCTACTAATAGGTTTAATTGATATATTAATCTCATCCTTTCTAATATCTAGTTTATTATATGTTGTTTCTTTCTCTTTTTTGCCCATTTATACTTAGGAAAAATTGTAAAAATGTATCTTATTAGCCTAGTTCATTGGTAAAGCCATATATCTTATTAAAATGAAGGGTCATCATTCATATAAGACAATGCAAATTTTCAAGTACAAAATAAAATATATTGCATTTTAATTGAACTATGCAGTTAAAGAAGTTTTAATTCCTTAATTCCTTATTATAAATTTGGAGTTAAATTTTTATCATATTATGAAGAGTTAAATGTTTCTTCATTTTGGGTAAATTACCATAAGAAAAGAATCTTAGGTAGGTAACTAGGTATGGTGACTAGTATTTTTTTTAACTTTTTTGCTTTCTTACTTTAGCAAAGTCATTATTACAAAATTTAGTGCTAGCATCTTGTTTCTTCGATGCAATCATGCAACTCGTATGCTACATTTAGCAACACAATCCAATTTTCTATTACAATTTACACTTCTAACTTTTTACTATTCATAATTCTTATTAGCATGTCCATGTGAATTTTTTTTATTTTTTGTGGAAATATAATACCTTGGTACTAGTCCTAAAGTAACCTATCCTAGATTGATTAACAAATGAAATCATGACACTTGACTAGTGAAATCTAATCACAAGTTAACTTTATATTTATAAAGAGATTTGCTAAATAGTCCCTTAAAAAAATTATTTAAATTTCTTGTCCAAAACATTTTCAACAAGGAAGACCAATCCTTAGAATCGATTGAAGGTGCCTTGTTTCTTCATTGTCTTCATATATAGAGCAAGGACTTCATATATCTTTGTCCAAGTCATAGTGGCTATTAGGAGTAAATTATAATAGCTTTTAACAATGAATTTTTGTCAGGAAAACAAAGGCAAAGACGTTAAGGAATAAGTTTACAAATGATGTCAGAAGCTCAAAGAAGTTTATTCTTTTTTTGTTGTCATCAAACAAAAGTAAAAAGTGGAGGAGCTTTAAGCAATGTGATTTGCACAATTTAGAAGACAAATAACAAATTAAAATTAAAAGAAAATTCAAAGAGAAAGAGAATTTGAAGTAAAAGGAAATTTAAAAAAAATAAACTAGGTAAAAGATTAATAGTATAGTATATTATAAAAGAATTTAAGTTTAATTTATTATGAGTATAATTTTTTTAAATTATTAATAAATAAAAAATGCATCATCAACGAAATATTATAATTAAAAATTTTTACCAATAATGAAATTTTTTTAATAATTTTTAATGATTTGACAAAATATAAATAGATTATAATATAAAATTCATTTAAATGAGTAATAAATCAAATTTAAGATATCATAATATATGAATTTTATAATAATAATTTAATGATAATTAGTATAAAAACAAAAGTTCATGCTAGTCAAATTGTGCACATATTACATATTTGTTGCACATAAGTCAAATTTTTAATACTTAAATATTTCCCATAGGATTTATCACTTATTGCTCATAATTGCAATGGATGTCACTAAAATTTTCAAAAGGAAGGACAATATAACACATAATTTGTAAAAGTATTTTTTTGTAATTTTTGTAACATTGACTTATAAAGATTTATTTCTAAAAGGTGAACATTACTAGATAAATTATTGCCTAAATTATTATAAGAGAATAAAATTCATACTACATTTCTGATTTATTAAATAGGTTAACAAATTGATTGTATATTGTAAAGTAATTAAATTCATAATTTTATAGGTTTATAGTATAAATTAATCCTTGAAGAAATTATGCAAATTAACTTTTAATTTTGATACTTACTTAACCAAAACTAGTTCAGTGAAAGTTAACCAAATCTTTAATGTATTCTAAACTTGATTAAGAGTTATGAGTTAAATTCTTTTTGAAAGTGCTTTTAATGAGAGGAGTTTACCTTATAAGAATACCTAAAACACACAAAAAAATTTTACAAACATCCTCTAATCAATTCATTTATAATTCAAGTTTTAATTGTAACTTTTTTTAATATTTTATATGAGGCTCATATAGATTTTTAAACATCAAGAGAAGCCTGTAATTTTCTTAAATTGGGCATAAGGTTAGACTACTTTTATCTTAATTTTTCATGATTTATTTTTATTAATAAATTATTATTATTATATAAATTAAATCATATGATCAAATTCAACTAAAAATGAAATAAATTATAATAGATTAATTAAATTTTATGTATTACATTATATTTATTATTTTTAGTATAGTAATTAAAGGAGATTCCTAACCTATTCTTCTAATTCAATGAAAAAAACTAGATTTTTAATTTAATAATAATAATGAAATAATAAAAGTATTAAAATTAATTTGTTATTATCAATATTAATGAATATTTTTATTGTGGAGATGTGAGAAAATGAATAGGATTAACTTATACATTTTAATTTAAGTTCTTTTATCAAAATTATTTAAATACCCTTAATTATTATATTACTTTTTGAAATTAAGAATGATTTTTCATCCAATTAAAAAATTGAAGTTGCTAACCTCCACATATGAATGTAAAAGCTAGCAATCCTTAATTAAATTGTATAAATTAAAATTAGATTAAAAAAATTGTCAAATACATAAATATAGCAATAGCGATAACTTAATTAAGTGGGGAAATATCCACAATTATTCTTTCTTTTTGGTATCAAGAAGCAAATTGTCACATGGCCTTATAAAGCAATTAATCCAAGTTACAAGTCACCATATCCTAACCATTAATTGGGCTTTCTCACTTTTCCCCTTTTTATCACATGGTTGATAAGCCACCACACAAATAGAGATTGCCTTTGATATTGTTCTTGCTTATTGCAAAGAGATTGTCTTTGATATTGCTCTTTTCTATAACAAAGACTACCTATATTTTATAATTTTCCTTATCATGGTTGCGTTGTTGTAATAATTTAAATTCTTGTTACGAATTGCTCATTGATTCAATGTCACCTTTGACATAAATATTTTTATAGTTGACTTATATCTACCCCCAAAATCAAGCAAAAAGGAAACTATTTACTAATTCTTTTCTAAGGTTATCCTTGTGTCTTGTTAGATTTCCTTCCCATAACAAATTTGGCACTCGATAGTTAATCAATTGATTATCTATAAAGGACTAGAAGCTTAGTTTAAATGATACCTTTTCTACTAAAAGAAAAGTTATATTTTTTAGGAGTGCAAGAAGAAAAAGTATATTGCTAGAAATCCTAAGAATAATTAGGTTCAAAATTTGCAAAATGAGTTTATATCCTAGGATTATAGCTAATTTTTGTTGAAATGGTTGTTTATAGGAAGAGGCTTCTTTCAATCATAAATGGTATTCAAATCATATTTAAGTTATGACAAGATGTGCTAAGCAATCAAAGGATGAAGCAGTTGCTTACAATAATGGCAACAAAAGCAAATCAAGTGGAATAGTGGCTAGAAATTTTCAATTTCTTGCCTAATTTATATTGTTCATCACTACCCATTTGTCATAGTTATTTACATCCTTACTATTTGGATGTTACCTCTTTAATATTCCTGCTAATCTGAATATCCAGCTAGAAAAGTGAACATCAAGCAATATAAAGGCCCTAGCCGTAGTAGCAAAAGGGTTATAATTTTAAAGCTCAAATACCTTAGACCAATCATATACTAAACAAAACAAACAAGGTTTAGAATGTTTGATAACAATTTTAAACATAAAAAAAGTCATTACATATTTTGGTTGATAAACTTAAATAGCTATGCAAATTGAATGTTCAAGTTTTGCTAATTTTTATTTCTATTATATTATTCCATTTAATCTTGAGAATTTTTTTTTACTTATTAGTGCAAAATATATTGTATAAATATATCCAAATGTTCTCTAATTTTTTTATGCATATTTTCATGCTTTTTTTGCTTCATTTTATTAATTGGCAATAACTAAGCATACTTTATGATGGTTTTTCTCATACAAGCCTAGAAGCATTTCTTTATTGAAAAATTTTAAGTTTAGATATAAATAAGTGAGTTCTTAACCATGGCTATAGTTGCTACAATCATAACATTTTCTTTTCCAAAAATTAAGATTTTTTTAACAAGTCTTTAAAGAAGTGCTTTAAGTGTTACCTTCAATTTTAAATGAGTCTTTAATTTTGGTCATACCAAATTAGGTAAAGCAAAGATATATGTTGAAAATTCATCCATCCCCTTTATTAGGTGAATTATGATTTATTTCAACTTATATTCTTGATACTAAATTTTGATGTTTTTTGTTTTAGTGATTCAATGAAATCAAATATGCTTACAAATTCAATACTAGACATTGTGACATATATTTATGTGCTGTATGTATTCTTTTGTTATAATATGTTATAAAAAAAAGGTGGATTATTATAAAGAAGATGGACTCAAGCATCAATAATAAAGCTAAAGAATGTACTTAAAAACATTCATATTAAAAGCTAAAGACAATTAAAGTATTAAACATTCTATAGAAGCAAAAAGAAAAGAAAGTATAATAAGGATAATGATATAAGAGAAGTCTCATTAGAACTAAAGAAGGCAAAGGTTGAACTATGCCATCTTTAAAGTTCAAATAATGCAAACGAAGGAATGTATCTAGCTAAAGCATTACTAACACACCCCTACTTAATTGAAATCTACTATAATATTTTCAATCTAGTAATCATTTATGTCATTACAGTAAACATGGACCATCATTGTATAATAATAAAATTTCTTCCTGATTATAATTTTATTAGCAAACTATTTTAATAATAACTAGTATGCTTGTGTGTGTGTCTATTTTGTTATTTTTATCAAGTAGCTTGTTACACCACTTAAAAATTTGAAATGTTTAGTGTAAAAATAATTAACTATTATAATGAAATCTAAAATAAAACTTTAGATGTGTGAATTATTAAGAAAATGATAAATTGAAATGTTTAAAAGGTAAGTATTTGAATATAAAGGAAATTTAGGTCACTTTTTTAATATTGCCCCTGGCCATATTCCTCTTTATTTTCCTAATTCTTTAGCCCTTCCCTATTTTTCGTAATAACACTTCCTAAACTCTATTGCTCATGTTCTTCTTCTTTTCTCCTCTTCATCCAATCAAGGTAAATTTCTATTAGTCAAGGAATTCTAGCTGAAAGAAAGAATTTGAGTCATAACTTAGATTTTTTGAAATTTTAGATAAATATGATCGAGCAAACCACATTTCTTTTCATCTAGTGTCTCCCTATACAAACTAAGTGAACATTCCAACTAAATAATGGATGTTTTGATTAGTTTAAAGTAGATTTATGTTAGGTTTTCTTTTTTCTTGAATATTGGAAAATTATTATTATTAGATTTTTTTACCTGATTTCTTATTGGATTTGGCATGACAAAGTTATAATGGTTGACTATGATGAAATAGTTGAGTGATTTAGCCATAGAGATGAGTTAAGATTGATTTCCTTGCCAATAAATAGCATTTTTGCTAAAGAAATCTACAAAAACCATGAGATAATCAAATATATCTTTAAAATTACCTTTATAGGGAGATATATTCAATTATATCTCAATAAAATTTGCTCTATGGAGGCTTGTAATTGATTACATGATTAATTACCCTACTTTCTCAAATGGCATAATAGATTAAATGATTATATGCCTTAATGGCTCATCTGTAAACCTTTATAATTAATTATATAATCGATTATAGCCCTATAAAGTTGCTTTTTGAAATTGCATAATCAATTACATAATTAATTATGACCCTTTGTGTTCTTACAAAATGATTAACATTAGAAACTAAAGTGTGTAGTTATTTCATGATGATAATATGAATGGTTAAACCTTAGAAGGTGTTGATTAGATAATGTGAGACCATGCAAGGAAGCATGGTGATATTATCATATGAAATACATATATTGTGATTCCTACTTGTTTATATGCATGTATATATGTCATGGAGTTCAATTTATATTTAAATTAATATTGTTGATTACATACTTAATCATATGTGAATCTTTATGTCATAACTATGAAATTGAAATGCTAGTGAAGCATTTGTTACCTTGATCATTAAGTAATTAATATGTTTGATTATATTAGGGGCGATGATATACATCTTGTGGCTATATGTAATGAATCCATGTGCTTGTTTGTAAAGGTACAAATTGACCTTAGAGAGATAAGAATGGACTTGTGAGGAATAAGAATGGGTAGGAGTCATAAAAATATTTTTTTGTTTTCTATCAAATGATATTATTATGCTATGATTAAAAAGTGAATTGTAGAAATACAAATATTTGCTTTATGATGGCACCCCTTTAAGAATGGGAACGATAACAAAAAAAAGGTAAAATTCTCTTAGCTTTGTCTCAATATAGTGAGTGTCCATATACATCTTTTAATAGGCAGATTAATATATAGAACCCTTCTTTTCTCTTCAGTAAAGGAACTAGTAAACATTCATTTTCTTCAAATAAAATCTTAAATATTCCTCATAAAGATTTAACTATAGAATTATGTCATGATATATGTAATTTTTACTATTCTTCATTATTATTTTTGTTTACTTATTAAGTTTCCAATAAAACTTTGTCTTTCTATCTTTTTCCTTTCTTTATCTTTAGAGGACTTTCCCCCTTAGATGCTCAATTACAATTAGATAAGTTGAAAAAGGCCTGCACAAACTTTAGTGCTCAAGTAAGCCATAGGGTAATTGGTCTAGATGTGCAAAAACCCTAATCATTATACGTATGCTTAAATATAATTCTTTTGCACTTAACTATGTTCATGGCATTTTGGGCAGCTATAAACAATTATATGTGTATCATTGCATTGAGCATCTATAAAAAGGTAGGTTATTAGGCAATTAACCTTAGTAACTTTTCATATGAATCATGTGCCTTGGGATGAGTCATGACATGACTTAAAGGAACCAATAAGAATAAGATATCATCATAAAGGTATCAAGTAACTAAGTCATGCTTACATAAAAGTTTTTCTTCTATATCATAAATATCTTTAAGAGAAACTATATCAACAAGTACTAATGCATAAAGAAAATACTTAATAAAGCACATTAAACGTTATAAAAATGAATTAATAAAATGTAAAAATGAAAGAATAATTTACAAGAAAGATGAATAGTTAACTACATTTGTCTAAAACTAAAATTTCATCATCTAACAATAAGATATTTTATTTCCTAAATCATATTTAGTAATTTTTTCCTTTCTTTAAGCTTAATTTATAGCAACCACAAGAATTAGAAAAGAAAACACAACTAATAACATTTAGGATGAATCTAACAATAGATATAATATTGTTAACATTATACTCATTCAAAGAATATGATTGCATCCTTGAATAAGATTAGATTCTTTAAGCATGAAGGCTACTTAGGAGCAGTCAATGGCATAACTTGTCCGGTCATCATCTTTATGAACCATTCTTAATTAATATTGTGCTATATGTTTACTTAATAGTAAGCATTTTCCCTTGGCAAAGCCTTAGAACCTATTTTTAGCATCAAAGAATCAATCAAAAGCCTACTTAGAATGTAACTATCATGGCTCATTCCCATGGCATGTGACAGGCACAAGAAGTTGCTCCAAGCAACTACCCATTAGGCTTGTCTATGTGAGCAATGCAATATGTAACAAGAAAAGACACCTTAATTTTAATAATTGCAAATGTGCAATTGTAAAAGTAATAAGTGACCAATTGTGATGCAATAGAAATAGAAATGCATCACTATCTATTCTAATTGCATTACAAACCACAATGCCAAAATCCATAAGTAAGCCCACTTCCATCTTAATTATCATTGAGTGAGTACTTAAAAGAAGAAATTCCTTATTAAAAAAGGAGAAAAGAGAAGAATGAGTTTCATAGAAACTTAATAAATAAGCGATAACACTAATACCTTAGCAAAAATGAGGATAATATCCTAAAAGTTTACCTACCTTTCAAGAAGGAAATATATATATACAAGTAACAGAAAGCTCATTCACAATTATAATATGCTTTCAATATAACCTTTATACATCTAGTGTATTCATATCCTCATTTCATAATTCAATCATATGGTCCAATATCATTTTCATATATTATTATAGTAACATGTCACAACATGTTTACTATAAGGGTAACAAAAGTAATAACAATTTAAAAGTAAATAAATGAGAAGTAAGTAAATTTCTTTATGACTCTTGATCATCCTTATCCTTTCACAAACAAGACACTCAGATCTAGTGCATAAAATCATAAAAAATATATAATTAACCCATTATCATCAATCTTATAGTCATGTGATGATTTGGTTACCAACAAATGCTTCATTAGCATTGTCATTTCATAAATATAAAATAAATACCCGTATAAGAACAAGACTACTAATAATAAGTAGTAACATTATACATTAAGCAAAACCTTTGTAATTGAGATCTATAATATATACACACACATCATATCATCATCATGCTTTTTGTGCATGGCTTCACATTTTATATTCAATCTTATTTAGCACATATCATCCAATCCTAATACTATTAAACACCTAAATTATTAACATTGAATACTAGTGGGTTAATAATTAACTGTTAGGGTTTAGCATTCAATTGCTAGCTTCTAAAGGTGTGTAATTAACTAGTAACTAAACCAATAATTAACTATTGAGATTTAATAGCTAACTGTTGGCCTAGGCTTCCATAAAATGCTCCTTAAAAACATAGCTTAGTCATAATCAATTCACCAATATCTCATCCTATGAGCTTCAATATACATACAACCCATCATGTATTACATTTATAACATTGTTTAAACTAGATCCCATAAGAAAACCAAATCAAAATATTTAGCTCATTATATTCTTCAAGATTGTGGAAAAGCCAAGAAAACTTAACTCAAACAATCCATTTTGCTTAAATTCATTATAGTTTAGTTAGAATGCCAACTTACTTTGTATAGAAGGAATGAACTGAAGATAAGATTGCAATTAGCTTGCTCTTAATGATCCAAAACCAACAATGGTTTCCCAAGTCCTTTTTTGAACAAAATATCTAAATCTTTTCAAATTTGAAAGAAAATAAAAGTAATCTTTACAAGGATTAAAGGCTTAAAAGGTCTTACCTTGGTTGGATCAAAGAATGAGTGTGATTTAATGAGAAATGGTACCCTTGTTAATGAATGAGGAGAAGAGATGAAGAAGTAGGAGAAAATAAAAGTGAGAATGGTAGGTGTTTGGTAAAGAAATAGGAAATAGAGGTTAAGTTTATGGGTAAATAAGGGAATAAGTGGCCAAAGGAAAATTACGAAAAATGCTACAAATCTCCTTCATACTAATACACCTATTTCCAAACACATTTAACCTTTCAGTACTTTACTCCATCTACTTTTCTTAATTATTCCATATTAAATTCTTATTTCAAATTCATTCAAATAATTAATTATTTTTCTACACAACATTTTATCCTATATTTATTTTTATTAATTTGTTATTCTTAAACAAGAACATTTCAAACTTTATTATTATTATTATTATTATTATTATTTAAAGGGATATAACAATAAAATGCATTAATAATAGGAGAAAAAGCTTCTTGAAGTTTTTTGCATCTTCCAAACATAATTGGTAAAACCACATAAGAAAAACACAATGCGATTTAGTATATTCTTAAACAAAAAACAATATGTATAAAATTTTAGTGCAAGTCATAAAATTGATAGAATTCAGTGCATGAGCAAAATAGACCATCTTTAACTTTGGTACAAAGGCAAGAGAAACATATTTGATCATGAATCAAAACCTAACTGTCCCCTAACTCCAAGTAAATTGTTATTGCGATATCCTTATTGCTTCAAAATTCAAAATGGTTTTATAGATTTAGGTTACCATATGATTTTGAAGGATTCAAAAAGTATTAGTAAAAATGAACTTTTATACACCTCTCAAAAGTCAAAACATAAGAGTCATATTCAAAAGGCACAAAAGTTCAAACTATAGTTATCTAGTAGGATAACAAAATAACTAAAATAAAAAATATCACCAAGAAATGAAAACTCTAAATATGATGGATGGTTAATATACACATCGTAATGCACTAAAATTAGTTACAACTAATTTACTGAAGAAATAATGTGGAAAAGTGACACAAGCAAGTCATACCCCTAGTGATCCCTTGATATTTATCTTTCCTAAAAGAATTCCTAACAATATTCACACAATTATTGAATTATTTATGCAATGAAAATGAAAAAAACTAATGCAACAAGAATGTAAATGCAACAAAACATAATGTTGTAATAGTATGGATACAATATGTTGTATACTATATGAAAATTATGCAAAACACAAGATACAAAATTGAGGGGTTGTTTGCATAAAGTTAAAATAAGAGCAGTAAATTAAGCAAATATAAACAAAGGCTAAATGCAAACATAGAAAATAATTCAATGTAAGAAGACAGTCAATTCAAGAAATTAAAAGCTTAAAATTAGATTAATCATGGATCAACTAAGATTTGACTTCCTTAATTAATTCTTTCACTTTAGATTACTTGAAACCCTACAATAACTTGTGAATTTTATGCTAGCTTATCATCTAGGATTTGATCAATTAAAATTAGCTGATTAAGCAATTACTATAATCCTTATTGGCTAGATTAAATTTGATTTAATGATAGAATTCAATTGATTTAAGAAATTAAATTAGAAACATGTAATTTAATCCCTTAACCCTTTGCCCCCATATGTAAAATCATGATTTACCAATCACAATTCAACATTAAAATAGCAAAAAAATTAGAAAATTACAAGGATGAATATTAATTATACCAAATCAACATCTAATATATGTAATATCAAGAGATTAGCATAAGTAAATAGGAAAAGAGAAAAATTGACTAAAAAGTTAACATTATAATTTGTGATCTTATAATATGATGAAGGAGAGCCTTAAACTCCTTGAATCAGCCATAGGTTTAAGCTTCCATTGAAGAATAAAAGAGATAACAAGAAGAAGAAGAAAACTACCTATTACTAAATGTTATATGTAGAGGTCTAAAAGTTTGATGAGTTCTCCCTATTTATTTGACCTAATTAAGCTAAAACCCTATTGTATTTGAATTGTATGACTCTTAGAATTACAATAATAAGACTTTTATAATTCTTAGAAGCCTAACCCTATTTTTTATAAGTTAAGTAAATCCAATAGTTGTATTAGTGAATTCCCATAGATTTGACTTCCAACATATTTTTTTACCATGAAATCCATTTAATTTGAGTAAATCATAAACATCAAACTTGTAGGCCTATATCTTGTGAAAATTTGGGCACTAGTTTCAAGTTAATTGAACTACTATATCTCTAAATATGACCTAAATACTGAGGCAAACTCAATTGGGACAAAGACACCATTTCAGCTTCTTAGCCACATATGACCTCAAAAATAACTAAACTGGGCTTGAGTTAAAACATACAAGTTGTAATTGTCTCTCTATGATTTCTAAATAATCTAAAAATTGCTTCAATCCCATATCTAGAGCTTAATATATCATTGAAAAATAGCAATAATATTAAAATTCATCATTAACTTAATAAATTTAGAATATTTTAAAATTAACCACAAATTGTAAAATAAGGCATAATTAGTTAATTAAGCAAATTTAACACCTAAGGGACATAAAATAGGAGAAAATAAAATAATAAATATTTTTCTCAGTAATGATATTCTTACCTTCAATTATTGCTACAACCTTCTAGCCTTTTACAAACATATTTCAACATTCTTACAATAAGAATGACTTGCATATAAATTTACAAGACCATGCCAAATGTCAAATTCATTTAGTTTAACAAAATTTTAATTTAAAATCAACACATTTTGAATAATACCATAAAAAATTGAAGGTATCATTTGGCAAGAAAAGAAAAAACATTCTAGTTTTCCTTTATTTTTTCCTATCATACAAGTTTGACAAAATTAATAATTTTATCCATAGAATTATAAAGCATTAGCAAAATTATCCTTAAATTACATAAAGTTATAATTTTGTACCTAAATAATAGTCTATACATGTAATTTTGTCTCTTGATACAATAATTCAAAGATGAAATTATTTATACAAATTTGTACAAATGGATAAAATTATCCATATAAATCATTATTTAGGGATAAAATTATATAATCAAGAGATCATTTTACTAGAGCTTTATAATTTTAGAAATAAAATTATTAATTTCTTCTAAAATTTTTCTTTCTATAATAGTAAAATAAGGATAAAACAAGAATTTTAACCATAAAATGACATTAAGAATGATATTTGTTAAAATTAAAATTTTAATTGATTATTTCCTAAACAAGGGAAACCATCAGAGGATAGGAATAACATCAAAAGACAAGTATACAAATAAAACATAATAAACATGCTCAAATGTAAAAATATTTAGATATCTACACATATACTAAAACTTATTATGAAACTTGACACGTAGAGATGCAGTATAGGAGAAACAAAACCAAAGCTTCTTAAAAGTAATATTAATGTTAAAGTTCCTACCATTTCTTTAAAAATTGACAAATAGACATTCATATAAACATAAAGATAAATAAACAACCTACCTTGAAACTAACAGCTATTTACCTATCTTTTATTTATTATCGAAGAATTAATTTACCATTTAGGCACTGCTAATTGCAAAATAAAAAAATAAAAAATAGTTTAAATAAAGATGATTAGGTTAAAACTAACTTTGTATTGAAGCTATTTTGAACTAATTTTTACTTAGTATTTCTAATTTTTTTTCACGCTTAATGATCTTACTAAACAACTAAGAACTTGAAACTAGCTGGTCTTCCATGTTTGTTAAACACCCCAATATAATAAACAATAATCCTAGTAGCAAAAGCCAATACATATAACTTTCAAGCTAAAAAATCCAAATATGAGAACAAATAAAGATTTAAAAAAAAAAACCTCAACAATGAAGAAATCATCCTTTAATTTAGTAGTAGAACATAGTTTTTAGGCTAGAAAAAATCCCTTACTATACCAATCTTACACTATCAAATTATTATAACTTATATCCCTAAGTTACTATGAAGTTCTATTATAGTCAATACAAAAGTGCCAAGACAAATTTCATATGAGATTGGAAATGAAAAAAAAAGTATTAGAAAATAATTTAAAGTAAATATTACCCATTTAAAATAAAGACCAATAAATTGCTCTTAATTCTTAAAAACATGCTTGAACGAGTCCTTGAATATTAAATGACCAAAAGAATGTGTTTTTCATTTTTGCAATTTCAACCTCCATGATTAAAACATAAAAAACTAGCATAAGAGAAATGATAAATAAAACTATATCACAAATACCATTAAAATCAAACTTTTGATAAAAATTTAAATTTCCTTTGATGTATATGTCTACTAGGTAACATTTCGCCTGGATACTTATAATTATCATTGGATATTGAAAAGGTAGTATGACAAAAAAATAATAATAGTAAAAAACATTACCAAAATAGAGGAAAGGATCAATAGGTTAGAGGGTGAGAAAATAATTAAACAAAAAATCTATCTAAAATTTGAATAAAATAGTTGTATAGACCAAGAATATAAAATATCAATTTAATGACACTACTAAATCAACACAACTTAGCACATCAATCCTAAATATAATCATAAAAAAAAAATTAGAAGTAGAATCTAATCAAAAGGGAAGCAATACCTAAACCAGCAAAGTTTAATTTTATAAACCAACAAATATCATCATATAGGGAAAACATATGAATTAATGAATAAATGAATGTGAGATTTAAGAATCCAAATGCAATAAAATTTAATAATTAAAAAAAGAATAAAGTTAAATGAAAATTTAATACAACGACTTTTTAAGACCAAAAGAAAGGGTAAATCTCATCTTATCCCATCTGTTAATGATCATATAACTATCTTAAAGAGTAAATTTCTAGTAAGTTTGAGACCAATTAGACACAAAAAATTCCCCACCATATTATTGTTAGGCATAAATGGAGAAATGAAAGAACTATAATTCTTTCCATGTAAACAAAGGAAATAGTTGGATCAATGATATAATGAAAATCATTCTTCTAGAAATAATATTTAAATCACATTAAATTAGTCAATTAATTATAGTTTATGCTGAGTATACAAAAAATAAAACAAAAAGGATCTTTTGAACACTCAATAGTTTGTTTTCCTTATTTAAGTAAATGTATAATAAAATTATAAAGAAAACATGAATATAATCTTATAATATTCAATATTAGTTATCAATAAAGTAAAGAATATTTATTGTATGTATTCAAATAGTTATATGTGCAAAAAGAGCTTTTATTGTGTTTTTCATAAGTTCATAAATTTCAATAACAACTTCCATTTGGAAGATTCTTTTATAAGCTAAAGCACTATGTACAATTTATCTAAAAATATAAGGAAAATAATAAATTAAAGCCATAATCTCAACATGGACAACATTAATGTCAAGTTAATATCTTCATATGAACCACCAAAATCTAAATACTTCACAATGGTTTTAAAATTTAAAAGCCTCTTACATCCATAATTAACCACTAATATCCTTTTACTTATTTAATTTAAAAGTAGAAATTATATTGTGAAGGGATAATAAACATATTTGAATAACCTATTGTAGCTTGGTTATGGCTAATCGAGGTTAAAGGTTGTGCCTTAACATAGGAAGCCTTGAGTGAACCAAAAAGTAGGGTAAGAGAGAAAGTTAATGCAATTAGATGAAAAAGAATGATGAGTTGAATTTGGGCTAAGTATCAATGGCTATCAAAGGGGGCATAAACAAAACTTGAAGTGAGCATCGAAGAAGGGGAACAAGAACAACAATAAGTGAGAGAGAAAAGGAAGGTTTTTTTGTTATAACTAAATTTTATGATTTAGATAATTTTTTTTCATTTTTATTGAATCAATTAATTTTTGTAATTACAAAACTTTTCAAGGTTATCTTATAAGAAATTTTTGTTCCATGATTTTACTAACAAGACTCTTTTCCAAAATCAAATTGTCCATGTGTTATAAATCCAAGAACAAAGAGTTTGTTGTAAACAATGCAATACATTTATATTTGCACCATGGAAACCTTCCCATATTAAATGCTTGCCTTTATTCAATGTACTAAATAAAATTATTTATAAAAAATGTATTAAATAAAATTATTTAAAATAATTTTTAACTATCATATGAATTGAATTTTGAATTGTTATTAAATTTTTTTTAGAAAAAGCTATTTATAAAGGGGGATTACTAACCTCCTTATATAGATATGGATATTAGTAACCTTTACTTTTTCATTTGCACAAAGAAGTCATGTTATTAATTTAATAATAATGAAATAACAAGGCACATTTAAGTAATTTTAATAAAGAGATATTAATTTAAATTATTTAAATCAATTCCACTCATTTTTTACATCTCCATAATAAATATTCTTATTAGCTGAAATAGTTAGTGGTGGTAGCAATTTAATTATAATACCATTCATTATTTTTATTATTATTAAATGGCAAATGTTAACAACAACTTCCAAGCTATTGTTAAGTGTTAAATACATTGCCACAACTAACCATATTAAATACTTTGTTGCTATTTTTAGTAATATACTAAGGCAAATGCTAACAACAACTTGTTAAGCATTAAATACATATCTCCAACTAATTAGAGTAAATGCTTTTTTTTTACTTTTAGTAATATAATAAATGATAATAAATTAAATGCTTTATTAAATAAAAATAAAACATTAAATGTAATTCTATTATTAATTGTATTATTATTTATTATATTACGAAAAATAAAAATAAAGCATTAAATTTGTTTAGTTGGAAATATATATTTAATGCTTAACAACAATCCTAGTGCTATTGTTAATATTTTTCATATAATAAATAACAATATATTAAATACTTTCCTAAAATAGAAATAAAATTAAATGTGATTCTATTACAAATTATATTATTATTTATTAAATGAAAAATGCCAATGATAGATCCCAGACTGTTGTTAAAAATTTAAATGCATATCTCTAATTAACTATATTAAATGCACTATTTCTATTTTTAGTAATATAATAAATAATAATACATTAAATGCTTCCTTAGAATAGAAACAAAACAATTTATTATGTATTATTATTTATTATATTACTAAAAATAGATATATAACATTTAAGTTGATTAATTTAGAATATGTATTTAACACTTAACAACAAATTCGGAGGCTATGATCATTGTTAGTATTTGTCTTATGAAGTTAATAGCATAATTTTTTTTACACGAATGAAAGAGTGGAGGTTGCTAACCTATATTTATGGATGTAGAGGTCAACAATCTTCTTCATAAATATAATGTATATATATGTATGTATGTATATTAAATAATTTGTGATCTAATACAATGAAAAGTGCATATACGCAATTGGAATTCCAATTTGGTTTCGATAGATCACAACATAACATCTTAAAACTAGAATTTCATAATGCCAAATCTCACTAAACCATGAGCCTAACACGTGCTACTTACTCAATCCATTCTTGTGATTCTTGATTAGGGTGGTAAATGAATCAAATAATTTGTAAATAGTTCAAGTTCAATTCATAAAAAGTTTGATTAGTGTTTAAGCTAATCTAACTTAAGGCTAAACAAGCTAAGTTCATATAATTGAAAACCAAAACCTAAGTCTTAAAATACAAATCTCATGATATTCATAAGCTTAAATGAGTCTAATTAAGTTTATACATACATACATACATACATACATAATAATACATATATATATATATATATATATATATATATATATATATATGTATGTATGTATGTATGTATGTATGTATGTATGTATGTATGTATGTATGTATGTATGTATGTATGTATGTATGTATGTATGTATGTATGTATGTATCAAGTTATTGATTCAGTCAATTACCTAATATTTTGATATCATAAAAAATTCTTGTTATTTTTATTTTACAAAAGTAAAAAATGTCATAGAAATTGTACCTCAAATAGTTAAACCCAAATAATTTATGTTTGAGTTGTTTCAAAAAGTTAAAGCAACTTCTAATGATAAATTTTATATTAATGTTGTTGCTTATATAGTTATTATGCAACATTTAAACATTCTTATTTGACAATTTTTTATGTATATTTGTTAAAATAGAATGAGATTTATATTTGGAGTGTTATTTATTTATACTAAAAAAGTATCTTGCATCTCTTTTGTTATTATTTGATAAAAAAATCATATAATATGTCAAAGTTTGTTTAAACTCGTGCAAGCTTGATTAAGCTCATTTAATAATCAAACTCAAATTCTAAAAGCTTGACGGGCTTCAGTTCAAGCTTAAATATGCTTATTTTTTTTAAGCTTGAGCTCGAACAATTAGAAGTTCAACTCAACTTGTTTAAAGGCCTAAGTCCAATTATTGACCATAGAGAAAATTGTGAAAATAACATCTTACATTCGTAAAATTTTGTTAAGTAAAAAATTATTTTCTTAAATTTTAAAAGTTCATAAATTACACTTTTTAATTTTAAATTTATCATTTATTGCCTTAAAACTAAAATAAATAAACAATTAAGTGCTACTGCTTTTCATTATAAATTAGTAACTATTATATATAATGCGACTAATTTAATAATAATAAAATAATAAAAAATATTATAGTCAATTTGCCATCACTACCAACTACTTCCATTAATGAGTATATTTATTATAAAAATGAGAGAGATTAAACGGGGTTAACTTAAATATTTGAAATTAATATATCGTGATTAAAACTACATAAATATCCTTTGTTATTTTATTATCAATATATTAGTGACATAGTTTCTTCATTCAAAAGAAAAAGTGAAAGTTACTAACTTTCACATCCATATTCAGAATATTCAGAGATTATTATTCCCCATTATATATATATATATATATATATATATATATATATATATATATATATATATATATATATATATATATATATACATACATATCTATGTGAGGGGGAAGGGGAGGAATTGTTAACCTCCGCAATTATATGTAAAGATTAATGACCTTCACTCTTTCATTTGAACAAAAAAAATTATGCTACTAGTTTAATAATGATAAAATAATAAAAAAATATTATAGTTAATTTACCATCAACACTAACTACTTCTATTAATGAGATGAAAGAAAATGAGTTGAGTTAATTTAAATGCACTCATTAATGAAAAGTAGTTAGTATTAATGACGAATTGATTATAATACTTTTTATTATTTTATTATTATTAAATTATTAGTTATTTGGTTTGTAGTAATAGTATGAGAAGTTTTATTTCTCAAGACATAGAAAAATTTTAGGTACTATCTAATAAAAGAGGGAAGTGGGATTTTCCAAGAAGTTGCATTTCCTATAAAGTATAGGAAATCACTCACCGACTCCCTCTAAATAAATTCTATTTCCTATGTTACATATTAATATATATAAAAACATCCTCATTAAAATTAATTAATAACAATTTTATCCTTTTGTTTTATTACTGGGTTTCACTTCATTGATAACATTTTCTTGAACATCATTGTTACGTGTGAAATGGTTTATCAACTAGCGCAAGTGCACACTATCGTAAACAAGTAATAAAGTGATAAGTAAGTATCGTTCCCACGAGGATTGTTTCACTAAGTACCAAAATTCATAATCCTAACATTATTTGGCAAATCGATAAGTTGGAGAATGAAGTGAGTAAATAAGATTGATGCAGAAAATACTTAAAATAAATATGAATGCAATTGGAGTAAAGATGAAGATGAATAAAAGACCTAGGGATCATACTTCACTTGACAACTTTGGATTGAATCATCTATCTACACTAATCCAATTTTAACTCCCTTAATTGATAGTCGAGTTTCCCTAAATTAATTACTAGTCTCTTCCAAGGTCAAGTAATTCTATAATTAATTGCTAATCCACTATATTCCTATGTGAATTAAAACAATTAATCATGCATTAGGATTTATGGAACTCATTAAGACTACATAAACCATATGAATATATTCCTATTTCATATGCAATTTACGATTTTAATTATAGGTTCCATACACATGTATCTCCTTCCGGTCTCAACACACATATTGAGTTCATTCAAAAGGTGGCCAATCAATTGAAAGCATTAAGAGCAATAATTAAAACTCAATCTAGGAAGTAAAAATGAAATTAGTTTCAATAGATTAGAATTCAATCCATTATTATCAAGTTACGTCATCACCCTAGGAAGATGAAATTAGAACATAATGAAATTAAACACAAACATAGAATAAAAACATCATCACATTCATGAACACAAGATTATAATTACAAATGCATGAAAATAAAAATATTATCCATCCATTAGGAGGTAGAACCATCCATGTAGGAGGAGAACATAAGGATACAATTACAAATGCATGAAAATGAAAATACTATCCATCCATTAGGAGGTAGAACCATCCATGTAGGAGGAGAACCTAGCCTTCCATGTAGGAGGCATACAAGAACTTAAAATTGCATGAACTAAACTACTATCTAAGATGCATGAATGAATGATTCAATGCTTGGAATGCCTGAATGCTCTCTACTTCTACCTATTTATAGGTGAATGAACTAGCTGCAAGCCATCCAATTTGACAAGTTGCTACCAATCACACGCAGCCAACATTTTTTATTTTCGCAGCACAATTTGTTTTACTTGGTTGGTAACTTTTGACCACCGAAATGGCTGATTTACATCTTTATGTCAACATAGGAGTTGTAGGGCCGGATCTTATCTTCAAAATGCATATAAAGAACTCCTAATTTGGACATTTCTAGCTCAAGTTGTGATTAGATTAGTAGCCATATGTCAGATTCCGTCAGAACCACTATTTCATCTTCCAAGCAGAATTTGAGATCCTTAGGTCCCGAACTGGGATTTTCTTTAAACATGAAAGTTGTAGGGCTTCTTCTTAGCTTTCCATCCATATAAAGAACAGCCCAATCGGACGTCCAGAACTCCAGATATGGCCTAAAACCTGAAACAGTGTCGGATTACAGCATTATCTAAAATATTTGATTTCATTTCAAATTCAAGATCCATTCACAAAATACAACTAAATTTATTTAATTTAACAAGATAACATCCAAAAATGCATCATATAAGGAAAAATAAATATGTAAATATTTTACGTATCAATCATCCTTTCTTGTTTAAGCATTTCTTAACTCTTCTTAACCTAACAGAAAATTTCAACAACAATACCAATGATTTTGCAATAAACTAATATCATCTTGCCCATTTTCTCTTTTTCTATTTCATCTTTTTCTCTTTTATGAGTTATGAAAAATTAGGTTAGCTTCTATGATTTTATATAAAACTTATTAAGGTTATAATGTGGCATTATATCATATTATGAATTGTTGCTCTATTTTTCTATTTCATCTTTTTTCATAGAACTATTGAGGCTACAATGTGGCATTATATCATATTATGAATTGTTGCTCTATTTTTTTTTCTAGAAGAAATAAGGTTTGAAGCGTTATTGATATAATAAGGATTTAATTATTGGTTAAAGTTAAGCATTATTTTTACTTCATTTCTAGTGGTAAAGATTGAATGAATAAATAATATAATCAATTCTAAAGTAATAGAATATTAGGATAAGAGTTCTTAAATTTAAGTTCTTTAGATAATCAAGAGCAACTAAATATATACATATAAAAGGCCTATGTTTTCTAGTTTCCTTATAAACTGCTACTTCCAATATTTGCTTTTTGATGGTCTATAACTCTGTGAACAATGCCTAAATTTCATACTATTATGATTGAAATATACACCTAGAATATGTTCAATCAACAAGTTTGATAATCCATTTATTATTATTGAACATTTTAACATAGGTTGCCAACTTGCCATACATGGCATAAAATTATAACATGAATGAAAAAACATGTTTTTTTTCCCTAAATAAGATATTTTAGTTCTATATACATAAAAAATATCAAATTTATTTGTATAAGGATTCATCAAGATATCTTAATCTAAGGACTCACCTCTTCCACATCTTCCCCAACTCATATAAAGCTTGAAACTAATTTCCTTATTTTTTTTTGACATTCTTCCTCAGGAATCCTTTCATCTATAAGCCATTTTACTTTTCTTAGAATTTTATTTTAAATCAAAACTAGTTATTAGGTAAATGCAATTGAAAATGGCAAGTTCTGATTATTTTAGATATAGTATGTATTATTTGAATGCCAAAAAATGAAGTCAAAAATGGCAAGTGCTGATTATTTAGCATTTATAATTTAAAACCCATAAATAACCCATTATGAAAATGTACCCATATTAAATGGCCTTTGGCAAAGGCCATTCTATTAGGTTTCTTTACTTCCCTTGATAAAAACCTTACCTTATAAATTAAGTTTTAGTTTATGTGGATGCTACAAGTAAGAATGGAAGTATGGCTATATTTTGTTCAATTGTTACCATCTTAATTATTGATTATTATATTTATTCATATTGAACTATGGGATCTAAAGTATGATAAGTAGAATAATGTCTGATATGTGTACAACTCTTCTTATCAAGTCAATCAATTATGGACTAACTTATATAGACTTCATAATAAGATCAATTATCCTTAGCTAATCCTAGTGGATTTAAAAGCCCTGCTCACTATTGAAGATTAATTTGGAAGATTTCATATAATACAACTTTCTAAGAGTTTTCTAGATATAGGACTAAGATTATAATTTAGTTCATAACTGGATTTTTTTAAGGTGGGTTTATTCTACTGCAATATAGTACTCTTAGGATGTCAATTGTTGTTTACACCTACATGTACCTTTTTAATTCCAAATGACATTACTTTTTAAAATGTGGAACCTATCATTTTAGTTTATAACCTTCTTATGTGTAATTTATATATATTATATAGTTATGGCTCACCTATTGTTAAGTGAAAAGAAGAAGAGTGTTACTACATGTATTATTATTATTATTATTATTATTATTATTATTATTATTATTATTATTATTGTTATTATTATATATATAGATGTAGATTATGCTTATAATTATAGAAGCTATAGTTGAATTTATATATCTTCTTACCTCTTTGAATATTAGACTACCCAAGCCTACATCTTATATATTTGGTAATTGTGCTAAAGAAAGATATTATGCTAATCTTAGGCCAATGATTCAAGAAAGTGATGTAACATACTTGGATAACCTTAGCATGAATAGAACTTATTTTCATAAGTTATATGAGATGCTTATGGATGTTAGTAAATTGCAAAGAAATAGGAATATTAATTTAAAAGAAATAGATGCTTTCTTTATTTACACTTTCTCATGATATAAAAAATCAAAGAGCTCAATTATATTTTAGAAAAAAATGGTGAGATAGTATCTAGACACTTCAATTTAGTTCTCCACACTACCCTTAGATGTCATCATATTCAACTAAAGAAGCTTGAGCTAGTATCAGAAAATTGCCAAGATAAGAGATGTAAATGGTTTAAGGCAAGTAAAATTTTTAAAGATGATTAGATGAATGTATAAAGGTTTATAAATAGTTATAATATATATTAACAAGTGATATATATATATACATACACTATAGAATTGCTTCATACTTTGGATGGAATGCATAGTAAGGTGTTAAGGATAAAGACAAAGGTAGTTTCAGGAATAAAAAAGGAGAACTCACTACTAATGTGTTAGTAGCTTGCATGCAAGATTTACAATTTACTTATATATTGCCTAGTTAGGAGGGCTCTGCACATGACAATAGAGTACTTCAAGATGCACTTTCTAGAAAGAATGCTTTAAAAGCCTTGCAAAGTAACAACATTAGTGACTTTATATTGTTCATTTTGATCTAAAGATCTTATTTCAAATGAAATTGTTTAAAACATGACTTGGTTACTTTTAGAAAATTGCCATCTATGTGATTCTAGATACATGAATTATAAGGGATTTCTAACACTATTTAGAAGCCAAAGATATCATTTGAATATCTAGAAGAGTGGTGCTTTACTAATATCAATTGAGGAATATTTTAACATGAAGCATTCTTAAGTAAGAAATGTTATAGAAAGATGTTTTGGATTATTGATAATAAGATAAGGTATTCTAAGATGCATTACCTGGTACCTTAAGAAAATTGTGGGAAGAATTATTTTGACATGTGCATTGATACATAATCTTATTCGGACATACATAAGCATGGACCCCATGGAGCCTTTGCTTATGGATAGGAAGGAAAAAGAAATTGGTGAACTTAATATTAGGATTATGGAAAATAATGTTGCATAGAGTACATTTAAAAAAGATCTTGCAATAAAATGTGCAATGCATGGTTACAAACTAGACACTATTAAATAGGGTTTAGGAAACATTATGTAACAATTTTTATTTTGTATTTCATTGATGGATTGATGTTTGAGATAAATTTTATCCATGTATTAGGATCTTGCTCATGAATATAAGTTTTGATTGTAACTAGTTTGAGGCCTTTTTAGCTATTAATCATACTTTGATAATGATAAGCATTATCTTCATAAGTACTATAATTTCTTGTGCAATGTTAGGATATCTTACCTTAGTTTATTTTATAATAAGTTTAACCTCTATTAAGACAATATTTTATCCTGATTGTATTTTATCATTAGTTTAACCTCTAATTAAGTCATGCATTTGCTTATATTTGGGGAGATTGAAATTTATTACCACCTACATATATAGTTTTTCATTTAACTAATTACCCATATAACATACCAATATTTGGATTAGCACCCATTTGTTTTGGCCTTTTAAGTAATCTTGCTATATTGTTACCTATTATACTATCATGTTTGATGATAACATCTACAAAAAATACTTGATCCAACATATTTAAGCCTATCGTCATTAATAAATATTGCAAAAACCTTTTATGAAGAATCAAAGTTCTTAACTCCTAAAGCTATGATTTTTCTATCTTTAGCTTATATCATTCTTATATCATTTTGTTCCTTGGGTTCAATTTTGATAAACTCATCTCTAATAATATCACTTTTTTTGATTGAATAATCTATCTCCACTTCATATTTGTTTTCTTTTTATTTTATATGGATAGAGTTTTTCATTTCCTTTTGAGAAATTGGGTTTGGTTTCTTATCATTTGGTTTATGAACATGCTCAACTTTCATATCTTTTGACATAGCCACGTCATGATGTGTTTCCTTTGTTACAACTATCTCATGAATCACCTTAAGATTTCCTTTCAGTGACTGTTTAGCCATAGCTTTCCAATAGTCCCAGGTGAGGTTAATTAGATAGTGATAAAGAAAATTTTGCTTGCTGCTTGGATAGTGATGGAACTAACATTAGGAGTTAATTTAGAAATTTAATCATCTAGCACAGGGCTAACTGTGGTAAACTTTGAGTTTGTTAATTTCTCTACTTTTGCAACTGAGGCATCAGAGCTACTAAGCTTAGGATTGAAGCTTGCATTCTTAGCATACTTTTTTTTTTAAAACTAGCCCACTAGTCTCATTTCATTTGGTCCTTAGAGAAGAAAATTTTGTAGGCTTCCCCTAGTATTTTGATAATTGTCTAGCATTCATAAAGTTAGTATTCAATTTTACTAGGGTAGACCTTCTTGATGAAGATGACTTATGTCTAATAAGTGAGTGACCTTTAAGAACAACCCTTTGCCATCTTTTATTTAAGTTGTCATCTTGTACTAGGTTATTACTATTGTCGAAGATTATTTGTTCTAAGAATATGGAATTAACTTTATCATTCCCTTATTTTTCATAATGAGGTTTGGATTTATTTTCCTTATAACTTATATTCTTTGTAATAGGATAATGTTGAGACTAATCATTATCCTTCTAATTTTCATCTGAAACTATCTCCTAGTTTTGGCCTGGTTTCCCTTTCAATTGCAAGATGGAAGGGAATTTTAGTTTCTATTTAACAAAAGAAGGGCACTAAAGGATAAAGAGTATAACTATAAATTTCTCAAGATATAGTCTTAGTGTTAATGAAGTTGCATATAATAGTTTTGGATAGTGTGCTTGAAAGCTCTAGATGAGTCAATCAAAATTGGCCCAAGGAAATGCCAACCAAGGTGCTAAAATTGGGAATTCTTCCAGAGCTTGCACAGGATGTAGATATGCTAAGGATCATGCATTTATTAGTTCAATGATGGATCTTATAGTCTTAGTGGTTAGAAAATAAACAATGGTTAATTTAAGAGTGGTACTTGTATTAAGTTGGAAAGACTCATACAATAAAAGCTTCTTAGGCGTGGTATGAAAACCAAACCACACATCAAGTCTAGAGTGAAGTACCTAAGAAACCAATATAATACTATTGTAGAGATGTTTGGTTTATCTGCTAGTGGTTTTGGATGGAATGATGAATCAAAGTTTATTCCATGCTCAAAACTAATTTGGGATAAATAGGTGAAGGTAATAATTTATACTATATTTTTGCTTCTATGTATTTCTATTTCTATTTTGCTATGTTTTCCTCTATTTTGTGAATTAAGAAATGTGATGTGAAGTTAAATAGGAATCATGTTAATGATAAATATTATTATTATATTTTTCTTGTAAACTAATATGGTGTAGCTTCTAACATTTTGTCTTCTCTTCTCACTATATTTTCCTTTATTTTATACTAGAGTCACAAAAGTCCTATAAGGTTAAGAAATAAGGCTTTTCCATGTTTTAATGATTTGGCTAAAATTTTTTGGAAAGACAGAGCTATTGAAAATGAGGCTGAAAATTTGTAAGATGCACTAAAAGTGATGGAAGTTGAAGAAAGAGCCAAAGAAAAAGAAGAATATGTCTTTACCTTTTCTATAGAGGACATTAGTCTAATGCCCCTATATGGCCTAATAGGACCTTCTTCATCAACTACACCATCAACTCATAGGTCAAAAAAGGCAAGGATAAAAATGATAGAAGCTTTGAAAATTTTTTCTACTAGATTTGTAAAAATAGGTGATATGATGAAAGATGCAAATAAACACATAAGCTGTTTGGCAACTTGTTTCCAACATGAGTCTGATTCTATAGAAAGAAGGATTAAAGTGATTAAAGAGGTTATGAAAATTGATAGATTAACTTCTACCCAAGTTATAAATGTGGCAAAAAAATCGCTTTCAATCCATAAGAAGTTAATTTCTTTTTTAGCCTTCCTAAAAGATTATAAAGCTACTTATATGCATGGCTTATCACTTCTAAATCAGTGATGTTTTATGATCTTTAGTAGTTATTTAGACTTATAACACTCACTCAAATTATGTTAGGTTTTTGAACTTCTAATTATGCTATAATCTTTTAGACTATTATTTGATGTTAGAGTTGAAAACATAATACCTCATGCAACTTTTAGTTAGTGTATTAAACATTATGTTATATTTTTATATTATTGTTGTATTAATAATTCAATTTAAAGTTATATAGTTCAATATTTTTTAAAAGTTCTATCAAGTTATTGCCTATTTCATCCTTAGTGCATGCAGCTCTTAATACATATATGAATAGCTCTTCTTACTAAGGTAGAACTTCTTGGTCTTGTATTAGGTTATTACTTTGTTTTTTTTGGAAAAATACAATGTGCCTGTTATATAATTTTTTATCAAAAATACAATGTCACTATTACAATGGATTGATTGTGTTAGTTGATGGGTAGATAGTTAAAAAGATTAGCTTGCTAGCAATTCCTAATCATGTGCATCCAAAAAGATCTTAGGGTGTCTACACAAAGCAAAAAATTATTTAAGATGACTAACTACAACAAAGGTAAAAAGTTGGCTATTATAATTTTTCATGCATCTAGTTGTCCAGATAATGGATGATATTTAAATTTGTCATTGGTTTCTAGCCTTTGAAATGGTAATATTCAAATGCTTATTATTGAACATGAATATGGATTTGTTTACCTTGATGTAGATACTATTGTTGTTAAAAACATTGAAGATTTTTTCAAATGTAGAAAATTTTGTGCTAATTTAAAACATTCTGAAAGGTTGAATTCGAGAATCATGGTTATGGAACCATTTAAAACCATGTTTAATGACATGATAAGCAAAGTAAAAACTCTGCCATCTTATATTAGAGGTAAATATTTTTTTGTATTTGTCTTAAATGTTAATTTTTTGTTACTTAGAATTTCTTTACATAATCACCTTACAACTTATTTGGATAAGAATCTAATTTCTCTAGAATAAATGTCTCTATCTACTTCACTTTTGATAGAAGATCAGGGATTTCTCAATTCATACTACTTTGGGTTTCCCAATGCACATGTTTTCAAGCCAAACTTCGCCCCAAAAGTGTTAAAATTTAGACTTGTTCAAGAAATGGAGCAACTTTCCACATTTTATAACATAGAGGTCAGTCTTTACATGCTTGCTAACAAGATACTAGGGTTTAGGCAACCAGATCATCATTATTTCCTTTTAAATGATTAAAGAAAGTGAGGCATGAAAAATATATATCCTTAATACCATTTTGATCTTCCCTGTCATTCATTATGCTTGATGTACTAATTTGAGCTTTGGGTTTAATGGGTACGCATATGTTTAGTTCCTTTATTTGAGTAAAACCTAACTTCTATGCATATACTTTCACATATCTAGTCTTTAGTTAGTGTAATGTACCTTCTAGTGTAATTGTAATCACCTTATGTAAGGTTACCTTTAATTAAGATTAATTTTTGGATACCATGTAGAAGGTTATTTATTTTTATTGCATGTGTATTGGATTCAAGTGTTTCTTTCCATTACATTTTTTAATTTAATCATCTAACCATTCATAGTGATTTACATAGTAGATGGTAAATGAGAGTGAACTCTACATGATTTATTATACACTTAGACCATTTAAACCTTGAGATTGGTGGACATCATGACTTTTAGAACCTGTTAATGTCTAGTAGGTATCTGTACAACCTATTAACTTCTTTTGGCATTTTTATATCACAAAAATTTATTTTCCATAATTTTTTGGAGAGGTTACATTGCTTAGGTACTTGTGTATGCTTGGTTGAAGGGATCTTGATTTATTTATTCTTGTACTTTGTTGGTTTTGCAAAATGTGAAGGAATAGCTTGAGGAATCCCTTCTTGGAATAGCAAGGGGGAAAAATCCCAATAACAACCTTCTTGTAAAGTTTCTTTTTCTGCTACCATTTTGTACTTTAACATTCTACTACTATCACTTATTTGTTTTGGCTAGCTTTTATGGATTATATAATTCTCCTAGCATTAAGCTAATATGTCCAACTTATCTACCCCCAGAGTCAGTAACTTCCTTCCAAGGCTAATGTTGACTATCATTCTATAATTATCTGCAAAAACTTAAAGTTTAATATTATATAAAATCATTTAACTTATTGAATCGATCTTTGGGGGAGAAAACATCATATTTCATGTCTCATGGTTTTCCACCTTGCTTGGTTAGTATGTGTACAACTTTGGAGTGGAGATGACATGGTTTATATCTTACAAGTATTATAAGTAAAGTAGTTAATAAAGTTAGCATAGATCTAAAATGTTTGTATTAGAAGTGTCATTTGTGTGTGTGTGTGTGTGTGTGTGTGGTTCTTTTCTCTTTTATTGACAAGTTAGGTTTAATAGTTGTTGGAGGCATAATATTAGCATCTTTCATGACATATGCTTCCAAAGTTAATGTATTAGACATTATTGCTATTGATGTTATCTTTAAGTTGCTATTGTATCAATAGTTCAATCTAAAGTTATATAGTTCAATATTGCTTAAGAGTTATATCAATTTATTGCCTATTTCATCCCTAATGCCTATAACTCTTAATGCATATATAAATGGCTCCTCTTACTAGGGTGGAACTTCTTGTTCTTGTATCAGGTTATTGCCTATTTTTTATGGAGAATACAATGTCACTATTATATGATTTTTTATGAAGAATACAACATCACTATTATAATGGATTGATTGTTTCTTAACATGGCATAATTAGCAAATTATTATGACTATTATTTCTTTAATGTCACTATTATAATGAGCATCACTATTATTCATTAAAAAATATAAATTATGACTTATAAGTTAATTTAGTTTTTTATAAAAATATATATTTATAAGTTAATTTAATTTCTTATGAAAAATATAAAATTATAAGATAATAATATTTATGATGTAAAAAATACTACATGTATAATTTCAAGAAAAAGAATAAAAAAGAATTAAAATTTATTAATATGTATTAAAATAATATTGAGGGTATAGTAATAATTTTATTATCACTTCTCAAGAAATTCAAAGTTAAATTAAACAAAATATAAGAAATTATTTTTTGGGAAATGTGACGTCCTCATTATCAATCAAACTACTTTGATGACTTTTCAAAAAGTTTATGTAAGTAGTTATTTTTTGATAAGTTCAACTTTCCATAAGAATTTATTTTTTATATGAACAAAATAAGTCTTTAATAATATAAATTTTTCATTCAAATAAAATAGTAAAAGTTGCTAATTTTCACGTATGAATGTGAAAGTTAACCAACCTCATATAATATACATATATTATATTATATTAAGGTTATATATTTTTTATAAGACACAAAGTCTACAATGAATTTATTCTTGACTTTAACTATTATCTAAACTTAAATTCTAAAATTACATTCTTATGATAAATTAAAATATTTAATAATGTTATATGCACAAAAAATTATATTTAAAATTAGATTTTAAATATGAAATAAGAATTATTATTAAATACATAATGATAAGATAAACAAATAAAGATTAATATAATAAATATAAAGGACTCAAAACTTAATTACAATTTCCATTTTCAATAGATATAATATTTTTTAAAAACATTTGATTCAAGTTTTGTGTTTTAATATTAATGAATAAATAGATCTTTTAATAAAATATATGCAATACAATACATTTACTTGTTTACAGTTAAAATTAATGGAAAATTAATACTTTATAGTTTTTGTCAATTTATAAGAATATTTACAATTTTTTAAAGTATAATGATTTATAAACTTAAGAGGTGATTAACTAATCAAGAAAACTTTAAGGCCTAAAAGCGTAAATGCGCAAATAACCGGGAAATCTTACCAGCCAACTAATATAAAACATCCCTCCTCTTCAGCCTAGCCACCTTCAATTGCTTTCCTCCACGTCCTTCTGTTACAGCTCCACCATCTTTGCTCGCTGCATATCGCAGTCTTTCCAAAATGCTTTTACCCAATTTTTCTTCATCTTCCCTCTCTCAATCCCACAGACCCAATATTTTTCCTTCTCGAAGTTTCTCTGAATCCGTTTTCGATTCCGCGAAGTGTTCTTCTTCTGTGAAATTCCCCGAGAGAAATGCGGGTTCTTGGATTGCGTTTAGAGCTGGTATGAAGGATAACAATGGGCTGATTTTGGATTCGTCGTTCGCACCTTTCGAGGAAGTGAAAAAGGAGCTTCTTTTGATTCCGAGTCTTCCTCATGCATCGCTCGCTCGCCAGATGTACTCTGATCAGGCAGAAACAGCGCTCAATCAACAAATCAAGTGGGTCTAATTTCAAATTTTTGTTATATATTGATCGTTACAAATTTCTCCCTGTTGTGTTTTTTTTTATTTTTTTATTTTTGGACAATGGATTAAGTTTTTTCAATGAAATATGATTTTCTTTTCATTGTTTGCTTTTTTTTTTTTTCATGGTTTTTCATAGTTCCTTTCTCTAGTATTTATATGGCTTCAGCATTTAAAATTAACGCAATATCATGAAGCTTCAGTGCTAGGAACAGAGGTACAAGAAATGTGGTATGTATAAAGAAAAATGTTGCCTACACGGCGCCCGGCGCGTGCAGGCGGCAGAGCTGATGTATAAAACTGTAGTATGGATACAGAAATGGGGTGTACTGCCATTTTTATGCAGTTTTAAATGGGTCAAAACCCTGTTTCCTGTGATATGTTTCTTTGGATCTTTCTTGCCATGCTTTCTTGGTAATAGGGCTTCTTAGTTTCCCTTTTTCCTTTTCATCGGCATTCTTCCAAATCATTAGAAAAAAAAAAGGAAGAGGGAGAGTAGGGAAGGAAGGAAGGAAGAAAGAAAGAAAAGACTAGATCTTATTTCTTCTGCTTGTGATCCTTTATTTTTTTACTTTGTTTTATGATTTTGCAAGTCTTTAATGTTTGTCTTGTTTTCTTGGATCAGTGTGGAATACAATATCTCCTATGTGTATCATGCCATGTATGCTTATTTCGACCGAGACAATGTTGCTCTCAACGGACTGGCTAAGTATTCACTTGAAAATCTTAGCTCTTTTAGAATTCATCTTTGTTTATAAAATGATTTATGATAAGCTACACACCGACATGCAGATTTTTCAAGGATTCAAGTGAGGAAGAAAGGCAACATGCGCAGAAAATGTTGGATTATCAGCTGTCAGTTAGATAATGGCTTTGAACTGTTATAGCCTAGGCTCAATCCTCTCGTTGCTTTGGTCTTCTTGATGGAGAGAGACCTGACATAAATTTTCTGTGGGTTCCATTATACATTAAAAAGGAATTCTGAATCCCATTGTACATCTATTTCTCTCCAACATAACGAGAAAATGATCAAAAGGAAAAAGAAAGAATCCAAATTTGTTAACTTCTGATATTATGATATTGTTCTTTTATGTTAATAGATATGGTAGTAAATTTCATGACAATTAATTATCTGGCATTGTTTGTTCTTTTGTTTTTTTTATGATTTACTAGAATAGAAGAGGAGGAAGGGTTAAGCTGCAATCAATGTTGATGCCATTTCAGAGTTTGATCATTCTGAAAAGGGCGACGCTTTAAATGGTAAGTGATTTAAGTGAACTAACTAAGGAAATTTATTAAGATATAATGACATGTAATTATTGCAAATCCTTCTTAGTTTAAATTCATTTGTTGTTCAGAAAGTTAGATATTGTTGATTAGAAGCAATTGATTTTTTTTCATATATATAAATTTCTATGTTTATTTTCAAAAGCAATTTAATTTTTTGTCATGTGAGAGAAAATAAGATGTGTTCATGTTATTTTTTGTCAAATTTTTATGTTCTTATATGAAAAAAAAAATTCTAACGAATCCTAAACGTATTATATCTTGATTTTTAAAAATATTTCATGCCCTTGTAACCGTATTATATCTTTCCTGTGTCATGTATCACCCCAGTGGGTTATAGATCATAGTCGTTGGCTGAGAAATGCATGCCTTTTCATCCTTGAAAATAAGTTCTTCCATATATGGTGGTAATTATGATTTGCTTCAATTAACTTTGACATTTGATGGGTTGTTTAAGTATTCTTAAGTGTTTGACTAGGCATACTACTTAGGATATGTTCACTGTTAATTTTGTTTGCTTTATTATATACCAATGGAACTTGCATTGTCTTTGGAAAAGTTGAACAATGAGAAACTTCTGAACTTACACAAGGTAATTCACTTTTGTTATTCTAACCAAACTTTCTATTCTGAATTTTAATATTGATTTTGCTCTTCCTTTTGTTAAGAGCTATACTGTTGCTCTGCCAATAACGAGTACTGATCACTGATGCAGTTAGCAAATGAAAACAATGACTTGCAACTTGTTGATTTTATTGAAAGCGAGTTTCTGGTAGAACAGGTAAGCAAGCTCCTATTTTAAAAGTCATTTAGGTCCCATAAAAAGTAAGTTTTTGTAGCAGGAAATAAATTCTCTTGTAAATTTTCCAGAAAGTACTAGTTCAGAGTTGTTTGGTTAACAATAAAAATTAAAAATTTCTGCAAATTTTCTACTTTCAGAGAAAAGTAAGCAAGCTGCTTCCCACATTTTGTGGAATGTAAATCTTCCTGAGAAGTTTTACTCCCATTTTGCCAATTAGGGTCCAACCAACCAATTCACCTACATTCTACTTCCTAAGAAGTTGCACTTCTCATATAACTCTTTATCAATCAAACAATCTATAATTCTTTCTAAAGATGTTAGGACTTGATATATGTGTGTGTGTGTGATCCTCCAACTTTTCATATGAAATCTTGCAAAGTTGCAGGTGGGTACAGATTTTGTTTGTGTGTGAACTGGCGACTTCTTCATAAAAAGTTTCAAGTGTGTACAGATTTTGTGTGCAACAATACAAATAAATGCATAAAAAATTGCAACTCCGTCATTCAAAGTTGCAACAGAAAAAATTGTGAATTTTTTTGAAACTATTGCAATATTTAACGAAAAAAATTGCATGATTCTATATAAAATGTTGGAAAAACATGATACAACTTTCTTTGTGAATTTTATTTTTGTTCGGTATCAGGTGGAATCCATTCAGAGGATCTCAGAATACGTGGCGCAGCTGAGAAGGGTGGGGAAAGGCTTTGGTAATTATCACTTGCATCTTAAAACTGAACTATTCGACTGATATATATCATGCCTTTTGGTGAAATTAAAGTACATTTCTGGTGAACTTACAGGTGTTTGGAACTTTGATCAGATGCTTCTCAATGGAGTTGTGGCTCCCGCAAACCTCGTAATTTGACACATTTTCTGCAGATCACATGTTCTTTGTGGAGATAATGGTCAAGCAACTAGAGCGGGGTTGACCTTGAAGTTTATCAGGAAATTCAGCAAAAGTGAAACTTGTGCTATCTTCATATAGAAGTCATTCGTTCAACTATATCAGCTTTCGTGGAGGCACAGTATTTGTTGTTGTCGCTTTTGTATGTTAGAATATTAGTTCAAATTGCACAATTCATTTTTTCAAATTTCCTCCGGACTC
Organism: Sindora glabra; assembly: GCA_020226215.1. Lineage (NCBI taxonomy): Eukaryota > Viridiplantae > Streptophyta > Magnoliopsida > Fabales > Fabaceae > Sindora > Sindora glabra. The sequence goes on from CM035227.1 coordinate 80,384,472, forward strand.
TACTTGTTTAATAGTAGAGTTGTACATGACTTAGGCAACTCGTCTTACTTGATAGGCCTAGTTTGAAAAAATATAAAGTTGTGTTTTTTTTGGCTTGATAGATTTATTGAACATATTTTTAATGGTCTGATTATTATTTGGGCCGAATTCGAGCCTGAAAATAAAAAATGAATCGGATTGAGTATTTAATTTATTTTTAATAATATAATTATATATTATAAAAAATAATTATATTTTATTATTTTTAATAAAAAATTTAATTTGATATAATTATATATTTTACATATTTAAATGTCATATTATCTCTTTAAATATATATTTTTATATTAAAAATTTATTTTTTACTTAAAATAATAATAAAAAAATTATCAAACTTTCGAACTAAACCTTAGGTTGTGTATTAAATTACTCGGCTTGGGATAAATTAGGCCAATTTTTTTCAAAATAAATGGGTTGGACCATGCTCAAGTTTTGTTTTTCATGCAATTATATATGAAAAAATCCAATTCATGTACATGTATTAATAATTGTTGGATTGGTCTAATTTGTTTTAAGTTAATGGAAGATCACTTTTATGTGATGTGTGTAAGTGGGTTAAAATGGGAGGTGGAATTTTAATCAAGTAGGTCAAATGTTAAGGGAATCCATTTTCATGCTCATAAAAACACAAGTGCATTTGGTGTACAAATAACAAAAATAAAGTCCTAAATTAAATTTATAATTCCTAAAATTTATTTTAACTTATGGTTTTGTCCTTATATTTCTTTCTCTGTAATTATGTTATTAAAGCTTATTTTCATTTATAAGGGCCTTTCTACATGCATTAATTTGGAGATTTTCATTAGTAATTACTCAGCATCATTAATTTTTGCTAGCTTATACAATTATTTGTTGGTAATACAACGTATTGGGTTCCTCTAAAGTGTAAAATGTACTTTAGAGGATAAAGTACCCAATCCCATCATTAATTTTGGCTCATAATTTTATAGATGATAATAAATAAAAAAATTAATGGTGAGATTAAGCACTTTACTATCTAAAGTGTATTTTGCACTTTACTATCTAAAGTGTACCCAATCCATAGTACAACAATAAAAAAAGATTCATGAAATGACAAGTTGTAGTTTGAGAGAAAATTTTGTAAATGTATAATGAAATCAAAATCCATTAAAATTCAAAATTTATGATTGAAATTATAACTCTTATTTCTCTTATTAATACTTGTAAATGTCAAACTCCATATACGCTTAATTGCCAGCTTAATTTGTTTTGATGATGATTGATCTAATGGCTTAATTATTTTTTGATACAAAGATATATTTAAAAGATGTTGGGCTTTAATGTGCACTATTTTGGCTTACTGATGTGAGTATATGTGCTCAATTGCTTTTTGAGCTATTGCAAAACTAACAAATTCAATTCCAACAATGTTTCAAATGTTTTTATTATTAAAAATGGAATTGGTTTGATATCTAAAGGCACTAGATAGTAAAAAGTAGTTTATTAGTTTAATGCTTTGTTGAGAAAATATTCAATTTCCCTTTCCTATAAGATAAACCTATGAAATTCAATTTCATGCATGTTTTACATATTTTATCACTTAAAATGAAATTGATTTGATCCATATTATGTTGTTCTTTCCAAGTACTTGAAAAACTTGTGTTTTGGATTGTTAAATATTAAGAAATAAGTTAAAACTATCAAATTTGTCTAGGTTGTTCTTTAGTTTTGTGTACTATCATCTCAGCATTCTTGCAAAATTTGACTTTTTGTAGATTATATTTTTTTTATTGTCAACTCATTGTTGAGTTAGCAATTGTATTTTCACATATGATTAAATTCTGAAAGGGCAAGTAATAGTACAGTTCAAAAAAGAATTTTTCATTACCAAAATCCAATTTCTTTTTGAAAGAGCAAATTGACTATATTTTCATAATACAAGTTGAAAATGATATATTAAGATAGCATGGGAAAGAGCAAGCAATGCACAAGAAATAATGTTGAAGATGACATGGCTGGAAAATGACGAATTAGAAAGAGCAAACAATAAAGAAGATTAAAGAGTAAGAGAATGAATTTTTTAAGTTGAAGTTGTTTATTGGGATTTGTGCAATATGTAACAGCTACTCTTCACCTATTGATTATAAATAGAGAATCTCCCTTTGTAGTTCAACACATTAAACATCTCCTCTTCTTTCTAAAAAGCTCTCTCTATAGAATTCTTTTTATCTTTTGTAGTCATATTACTTAAACTTAAATTTATAAATCTATACTATTAGAATATATAAATATGTGTAATCTCTTTAAGAGACAAAACCTTACTTTATAAAGGTTTATTAACTAGGATTGAGTGGGAGAAACAATTGTGCGCACCTTGTGGTTAAGTTGTGAGAAGGAAATTCTCAAATATTAAGGTGAGATAACTTGAGCCTTTAAAAAATTAAATAAAAAAGTGTAGTTGAGCTTTATAAAAGAAAAAGCTAAGGTGAAGTTAGGCTTTATAAATAGGAAAGTATAGTTGGGTTTTATAAAAGAAAAGGTGTTAGTAAATAATCATCAAAATTAGTTTTGATCTTTGGAGAATAGAATAGACCTAGAGGAACTATTATTCCTTTGGACAATTAAATCACTGTATACTATCATTATCTTCTCTTTCCCTTACTTTTTTATTACTTATACTATTATATATCTTTATCTATTATTTAATTGATCTTTCATATTTTTTTTTAAACTCTAATTCAACTTCTTTTGGTATATTTTGGTCCTATCAATACTAATAGTAGGAATTTCATTTAAATTTTATATTATAATGTAACTTTATAGATTGACAAATATTTGTCATATTGGACGGACAATTGCATACATAAATATTCAAACTAATTATGATAGGGAATCAATTATAGTAAAAATAAAACTTTAAGATTTAACTACAACGAAAAAAAATGAAAGAACGAAAGTACAGATTGAAAAAGCTATTAAAGATGAAAATTTTAAGTTAAATAAGAAGACAGCCTAGTGTGTATTTTTGTAGAAATTGTTAATTCTTTATACACTAGGAAAAAGTCAAGTCAGTTTGAAACTAACAATTGTAATGAGTCAATTTGAACTACTAAAAACTCATCACATTTCTATCATGAGTTTACTTATTATAAAATATTTGATTACATTTATAATATGTTTTTATTACTAATATATTATTTCATTTTTTATAAGTGTAGTTTTGGTTATTCTATAACTCTATATTTTGAAATAAATTAGCATTTATATTATATTAAATATTTTATGACATAAATAACAGTATTATTGTATTATCTTAATAAATTAGCATTTATATTATATTAAATATTTTTATGACATAAATAACAGTATTATTGTATTATCTTTTTTCCATTCACATTTTTTATTTATTCTATGTTGATAAATTGCTAAATATACTTGCTTTCCCAAGTTTTCTAAGATATTAAATTGTGAAAAAAAATTGTCCTATTGTCACGGTAGATTTAAGCTTCATTCTAATTGAGCTTGACTTGAATAAATTGACTCGATTTTTTTAATCGTGTCATGAGTTGAGAAATTTTAAAAAGGAAAAGCTCATTCCAAATTTGATGATTGTGTGATTGCCAACCATGATATGAAGATAGGCTTGCTTGGGAAACCATGAAAATAATTGAATATATATAATTTGTGTTATGTTTAGTGAATCAATTAATAATTATTTATACATGGTTTATTTTTTATTAAGATAATGTATAGAATGATTATTCTACTGAAAAAAAGACTAATGAAAAAGGATATTGTAACCAACCTGTTTTCGTATTACTTTTAGAAAAAGGGACAGTAAAAAATTAAAACAAAAATGTTATAAGAATAAAAAATGATATTTGAAATTAAGAATATTTTATATTCATTAAATTGAGCTTTACGAATATGTCCTATTACTTCGCATTTATTAATAATCCTTAGTCTTTAATTTGCATTCCAAATCTAATTTCACATTATATTTTTAGTATATATAACTGAAGATAAAAAGAAAAGGTTAACGTGGATAAAAATTTTAATATTATTCTCGATTAAAAAATGAGTGATTCAAACTACCGGAGATAAAACCATATTATGTTGCCTTTGGGAGGGAGGGAGGCATGAATTCCAATATTGTAAAAGTAGTATACGTAAAGTTTTTTATGAGAAAAAATTATTAGCTTGGCCCATTAAAAACCAAAATAAATGTTAAATATAGTATAATAAGTAAGGATGTATTTGAAAACATTATTTTTATGCTTAATTGAATAGATTTATATTTAGAATAAATTAAATTTTCTTTATTCAATTTGTTAATATTGAATATTAAATTAAGAAAAAATTGTTGAATTAATTTAGCAACTACTCTTATTTTGATTAAAAAATTTTTCAGACAAATATATGATACCTCCAATCTTATCTCTATTTTTGAAATAATAATTAAATATATAATATACATCACATCATTTAAAGATCTAGTGTATAAAGCTTTTAAAATCATAATTAAGAGTAATTTTGAAATTCTATAAGATTTCAATATTTTGTAATAAAAATTTTAAATTATTAATTGAATTCAATATTAAAATAAAAAATTATCCAAACATTATAAATTTGATACTTAATAAATATAACACTTAACATTTAGTAGTAAATGTTTTAGTATTATTGAATACATCTTAACTATTATTGTGCTTTCTTCATTTTTAAATCAATTGAAAGAAAATGATAAGAGAGAGATGATATGAAAAAAAAGGTTTACTATAATATTTTGTTGTTGTTTACCAAAAATAATTGTTAAATTTATCTAAATTCATTTAAGACGATTATGTGTAATAATCGAACTTGAGCTAGATTTTACTTATTTTTATTAAACTTGAATTTGAATTCAAAAAGATAAATATACAGGTCAATTTAACTTGTTAACCATCCTAATTTCTCGCCCTACTAAAAAAAATTGAACAATTTTTCCGGCTTTTGGTCTCCCTATCCCTATCAACTATTCGGAGTAGTTTAGGGTATATCTATTTTTAAAAATAATTTTTTATTTTTAAAAATTGAAAAATATGTTTTGCACTTTATTTTTAATAATCATAAATTTAAATGTATAATTTAAAAATAAAAAATAAAAATAAATTTTAAATATTTTAAATTTTTTTGTTTTTATGTCAATCTTATAATTAGATAAAAAAATTTTTTGTCTACAATACTAATAATTCTTTATTCTTTATTTTCTTTCCATAGAAAAATAATTTTTAAAAATTAGAAAAATATTTTTAAAAATAAATTTTGAGAATAGTTTTTGAAAATATAAAAATAAAAATATATTCAAATACACATTTCATTTTCAATCGAAACTATTCCTATAATTAATTATTAGAAACTTTTCAACCATACATTTCTAATGAACATAGTTGTATGACGGTGAAATATTTCTACACTAAAAATTAGTCTTACTAGTCCCAGCAAATAAGAAGAAATTAATTGTCCATTTTGTTGTTCATATGTATTTTGTAAGATTCACATATGCCAAATATTATACTTTTTCAATTTTTAAAACATTGAAAATTATAACTATTTTTTATACTAGATGAAAACACCAAAAACATGTTATATTTGAATTATATAAATATTTCTCATGTGATTTGAGAAGCTTCTGTAGAGTCAATAGATTGATCGGGGGCCTTTGTTGCAACCGTTAGGTCAGACAAAATTGCAAATACAAGATGGGAATGAAAAGAAGCATTTTAGAAAATACAATAAAATATTAAAATTTTTATAAGAAATTAAGAATTTAAAATTAAATAAATAATAATAAATTTAAAAATTAAATTTTAAATTTATAATAATTTATTCTCTTAATTTTGTATAAGAATTATAATATCTTACTTTATCTTTTAAAATGTATTTTATACTTTGAAAGAAGTTGATTCAAAAATAAAAATTTAACTCCTCATATGGAATCATATAAAAATAATAATTCAACTTATTTAAGATTAAATTGATGAACAATTTTACAAATTAATCAAATCTCAAATGAATAGAATTATTGTTTTTTTATGATTCTGAATGAACGAGGGGTAAGAATTAATGAAAAATTGTCTAATATTTCTTAAAGTATGAGAAAATTACTCGAAAGTTTTGACAAAGAATTTAAATTTGCTTCATTCGGTGTGTGTGTTTATGCAAAAATGCTCCTCTCAATTTAGGGTCAGAGGATTTTTTTTTCCTCCTGATTTTGAAAACTTGATCCTTAAATTTTAAAAATCTTACAATAAAACTTTCATCATTCATTTAATGAGCAATTTTGAAATTATATGATTTTTTTACAAATTTTTTAAGTAACAATCATAATGGAAAAAATATAAAATATATTTTCAATTTTAAGATAATTGGATTTTATTCCTATAACTTCTAAAACTTTAATTTTGTTATTGTGAAATATTAATTTTTTAATTCTATTATTAAATTAAAAATGAAATTAAATAAATTAATATTTATATAAATATTAATGAAAAGTAGATAAATTAATATTTTATAATAAGAATATTAATATAAAATATTTTATGGAAATAAACAGTACAAAGACAAAAAAAAATCAATTTGACAATGTTCACTAATTGTTGCTGAGTTAAATTGAGCTTAGTTTCAAAAACTCAAACTAAAATATTAGTACTTATTTGAATAAAGTTTGAACATCTTTCTCTTATAATTTTTCTCTCTCTCCTTCTTATTGGAAGATTTAGAATCGGCAGTAACAGAGATCCGTGAATTTAATTAATCACTCACAATGATACTTCCAATGATCGAATTTAAATTCCTTTAAACTTAGAATACTTCGTAATTTAGTTTACTATCATTGAACCAACCAATTATTAATAAAATTATTTTTAAATTTTCAACTCATTAAGATTTTCATTCATTATGTAATTATTATCCTTTTCATTATATCTAATGTATATAAAATATAATAAATTTTTAAGTATATATTTTGAAAACACTTAAATATTTTTATTTGGAATTTATTATATATTATAAAATGAAGGCAAAACATTATTTTTAAAGAAGTTTAAATTTGATTCATTATTATTATAAAATATTTTACACTACTATAAAAGGAAGAAGATATGTTATTGAAAAAGCGATAATAATTAATTTTTTTAATAATAAAAAATATTAACAATTTTTTATCCATATGATATATGATAATATAAAGGAAAGGATTAAATTGCCATGAACATAATTCTAATGATATATGATATTACTCGAAGGCTTTGCTTTCTTTCATATCCCAGGTTCAATCCAAGAACCTTTTATATCTGCAATAATAACTTGACTACTTATATTATTATAAAAAAAATAAGTATCAAATTTAAGAGTAATATTGTGAGAAGTTCCATTTTCTAAGAAGTTGAGTATTTCATTGGTGAATTACTTTTTTTGGAATCTTAAAGTAAGTGTATTCAAATTAAAAACACAAATTAAATGCAATTCAATAATAAAAATATTCAATCTTTAAAAAAAAAATTAAAGTTTTCCATAGCATTACATCAAATTTTAACCCTTTTAAAATTTCACGAGGCATGGATTATACTTGCTCCATCCTTTTCTCAATGCTTTCTGATTTAAGTTGAATTGTCATCTAGCAGAAAATCCTATTCTTCTCCTTTTCTTTCCATTTCAGTAGATTTATATGTATCCGGGGATATATATATATGAATAGGACATTTCAAATGGCTAGGACATGTCATCTAATTTTTTTTAAGGGCCTTCAAATTGATTTTGATTTTAGATTTAGTTTATTTATATTTGATATTTTCATTTTTAAAAATTATATATATTCATTTTCATAGCACTTTCATTATTATAAAATGTATTGTCCCTCATTGTTTAACTAAAATCCCTTTTTAATGTCATTGTTTGCAAACAAAAGACTATTTGCTTTTAATTTCAATGCACTAGAGTTTCTTTGAAAAATAAAAGACTCTCCCCTCTTTTATGCAAAATTTTGCTGATATTTTTATATAGAAAAATAAATAATAATCTTTCAATTATGAGAGATGATATTAAAGAAGAAATTATATTAAAAATTTAATATCTTTTGTATTTCATAATGAAAGAATATTTCAAAAAATGAAAATATATAATTCCCAAAAAATAGAAAAAAATATCAAATTTAATTGAATCAAAATTCATATGTCAATATATATTAGAAATTTTATTTCATTAAACTTTTTGTTTGAATGTGGTAAAAAAAGTATGAAAAGAAAATAGATAAAAAAAAGATGTAGAAAGAAAATATATGGACAGATTTCTTTTCTTTTTTTTCATTTGCTATTTGGATATATAAAAAATAGATAAAAAGATAATAATAAAAATATTATTTTTTATTTAATTTGATTGAAAAGTAACAAATAATAAAATATGTTAAGTGATAAAATTAGCTCTATTATAAGTCAATAAAATTGTCCATTAAATTTTACAAAAGGACAATTTTAATAATATAAAATTTTCTATCTTTTCTGCATTGTTTTTAAATTGAGTTTGGCTTAATCGGTTTAACTAGTTGGATTAGGACTTAGAATTCAAAAACGGATCAAATTATACCACAAATTTGGATTTGTAGAATTCAAAAGAAATCAAATTATACCATAAACTTGGATTTATTGTTATGCCCCTTAAAAGTTAGAATTTAGTTATTTATCATAAATATTACATATACATGTCACTTAATTAGAATGTTATGGATATGTTTAGGATAAGAAATTAATAGAAGAAAAATAAGAAACAATATTAAACATGTGAAGAATAAAAATTAAATATTCATTAAGGTATAATTAAATTTGAGTACAAGTGGATGGAAGACATTTGAGGAATTATTTTTTCATTTTACCCATGAATCTCGATCAAAATTACAAAAATGCCCTATTACAGTATGAGCCAGCTAACCTCCTAATCCCCTCACTTTCATGGCATTCCACAAACTTCCTTTTCCTAACCTCCTTACTAATTTCTTCAACCCAATACCATCACCTTATAATAAGATCAAGTTAAGATCTATCAAGAAATTCTTCTGTACTCACCTCCAAGTAAGTTAGATTCTCCTTAAAACCAAGAAATTATGAGAAATTGATGAAATTTTGAGAATAGAGTTGAAACTAGCAATTTAGCTTCATTATGATTTTTATATTGTTAATTAGGGACAAACTAACCAAATTCTAGCCTTTCTTTAACTCTTCCATCACTAAGTAAGTAGATGATTTAATTTAGGAAATTCCTTGTTATCTTTGCCTTCAAGTACAATTTATTAGAATTGAATCAATTGATGAATGTTTATAATGTTTTTATATTTTAACTTGTTTTGATGGCTTAATCTTGTTGAATAAGTGATGGGTTATTTATATAATGATGAAAAGTTGAGTTTGAGTAATGATATATTGTGTTATAGAGATAAATTAGCCCAAACTATAATAAAAACATGGTTTTTTTGGAAAGCCTAAAATTATAATCAAGTAGGGTACTATAATATAGCTTTGAGAAATGCCTTAAAAGGATTATAATTTAGTATCATACTCGAATATAAGCAAGCAACATTATCTCTAGATGTTTATATTGAGATATAGCACTTGGATATAACTTAGAAGCGAATCCCTAAGGATCTAAATTCAAGTACCATATTTGAATATGAGACTTCAAAGTCATCTTTCGGTAGATATATCCAAATATGGTACTTGAATATGGGCCCCTTTATGGGCGCCTATATTTAAGTACCGTACTTGATAACCTTTATAATAATTTATGTTAAAACATATATTTATCAAGCTATGAAAGTTATATGACTTATGTTTATATTATACTATTATGGCAAAAATGTTAATGATATATATTGGATATGTAAATGAAAAAGTGATCATTTGAAATGTGATTATGGAATATGAATTAGCGGAGAATGAAATGATGAAATGGAAATCTTATCAAACCTAGGAATATATATTGTGAACAGAAAAGGATGGCTTGGAAAAGCAAGGTTAAGTTTGTGAATAGATAAAAATAACTAAGAGATACAAGGTGGATTTACTTGTTTTATTTTACTTATGCATTGATGATTGAATTGTAAGGTAGAATTGACTAGTTGTGAAATTAGTATTAATCATTATATAAGCAATTACATTTGAATTTAAATATGATTATGTACGTTCTTTTTATATTAAGTTGGTTATTTGCTTATTGAGTCAATAGACTCGCTTTTTTAGTTATTTAATTTTTTCCTAAATACTTTAGTAGAAGCTCCACCTTTACTAGTGGGCTAAAAGTAAAAGGCTCTTGAAAATGTTATACTTGTAGCCATAATAATTGATTAATAAAATGTAAATATGAATAGTTAAAAGTGCTGGAAATCGCGCATCATACATGCACAGCGGAATAAAACTTTTTGCACGATTTCCACCAAGGATCCATGCGAAATTAGAATGCCATAGATTAGGGATTAGGGTTTATACCTTTCGGCAAAATTCTTCTGACCGCTACACCAAGTCTGATCTGCTTCCAAATCACGAACCGGAATGGAAACCAGAAAATCAGATCACCAGTACAACGTTTATGTGGCTGCACCTCTGTGGTATCCACACGAACCCGTGAATCACCGATGAATGTCCGCTACACACACCGGTTGGAATTGATCTCCTTAGACCTCGTAGTAGCTAGCTACGCCTCTTCAGAGATTTTGGTCAAGGAGAGTGGCTAGGGTTTTTCTATGCTTTTACTTGGGGTGCGTGAAGAATAATAATAATCCTATTATTACCCAATAAGCCTATTTAAATAGGTGCATAGAAAAACCTAACCTATTTGGGCCTTATTCCATGTATAATTATAGGCTTACTATTGGGCCTTATAATTATAACATTAATTCCCAAATATTAAGCCCAAACAATTTGGTCCATTAATTCCAAATTCACTAAGCTCTAAGTGTGCGACCCTACAGGCTCTCATTACGTTGGCAATGACCATTAATCATATTAATGATCATAAACAAAGATCGGTGTCTAGCAACACATCATTGTTACCCAAGTAATGAGAAAGTCGGTGATTTGACTAAACCTTTACACGTGATCATCACTTATGTCCTTTTGTCCTATACATCTAGATTGAGCACGAGACATGGACCGTGTCATTCCCGTATAGCCCAATCTTAAGGTTTCTTGACTTCTAAGTAAGCTGACTGAAACAAATGTAATCGACATCTCATGTCAATTCATCTGAGCATGGCCATGCATTTTCTCAACTTTACTTAGTCAAGGGGCCCATAGATGTTACTCCTGTTATATAGGAGGGACAAATCCCATCTTGATCACACAAACCCCTCCGCATGATATGTGACATATCCAATATCTACCCTTGCATTCACTTAACCATTAGTGACATAGAATAGTATCAAAATATGAAACTCACATGTAGGGAACCTTGGTGATCTCAGGTCAAAGGACCATATTAATAATGATCACTAAGAACCACTTATGACACTCATATAACGATCCATGTAGTGTTTTTAATATGGGTCGGTCCAGTATACAAGTTCTCTAACTTGTACTCATGTGTAAACTTAATATCCCATATAAGTTTTCACACATGCTAGTCTTAATATATCAAAGCAACCTGATCCACAATGATATATGACTAGGGACATTTAAGAATACAATTATTCTAAGGTTATTATTATAATTAAATATATTACGCAGATAATATATATAAATATAATAATTGGAATTGCCATTAAAATAACATGATTCAAAATTACAATCACCAATATGATTGGTTTTAGGGCATATACACTAACAAAAAGCCCTATAAACAATTGAACTTCTATCTATAGTTATTTTTGAAAATATTATAAAATATATTGATTACTCTAAATTTTGTGATGATACTAATATTAGCTCTAGTTTAAAGGCTTATGGTAATCACACACCAATCACAACTAGTTGGGTCATGTTAAAGTTGGTGCTAGAACATAGCCTAAGGTTTATTGGATTAAAGGCCCTTGATAAGGAAATTAGGACATGATTATGGTTGCTCACCTAGAAGTCAGTCAAAATCATATTAGTAAGATGTGTGCACCCAAAAGCAAATATTGCTAATATTATTTTGGCAACACTTAACATAATTATCAAAATGGTGGAGCTTCTTTTCTTGAATAGTAGTTATATACTTTGTTTAAGCTAAACAATTAAACTTTTTTAAAATAGGAACATAACAAAGTCTAGCTATCATTGAGCTAGTGATCCTAGTAATTAAGAAGTATTTAAAGGATTATAGGCTTACAAGAGACGGTGTGAGGGGAATGGTGAACAAAATCTCCCTTCATGGGCCCTTGTGTTAGACAACAAATTCCTAGTGATATAGTGCAAGTTCTCCTGTAAGAGCAACAATGGGAATAACAAAAGGACTAGGAGGACAAAGCCTCTCATCAGAAGATAGAAAGAGAAAGAGAACAACCTCTATCCAAGGAAGATCCAACCAAAAAATTACAAATCATCCATAAATTAAATAAACTTAAACCTCCATAATTCACTAGTATGGATCCAAATATGGATCCATGTCAGTTTCTCACTAAAATAAAAAGATTCAAGAAAATACTTTTCTTATTTTAATCAAAGCTCATTGAATTGATAGGTTACAAATTAAAAGATATTGCTTATCATTGGTTTGTCAACATTATGAAAAACCAAGAAGTCATTTTGCCACTTTTAACTTGGGTTGCATTCTCGGAGTTGTTTATAGATCAATTTTTATCACTAAATGCTTGTGAAGCTAAAATTCAAGAATTTAAATATTTGAAACAAGGGTTTATATCAATTTATAGATTAATTTTTATCATCAAATGCTTAATTATGATTGTTTAATTGTTAATTAGGGATAAACTAACCAATTCTAGTCTCTTTTTAACTCCTTTATTACCAAATAAGTGGATAACTTAATTTAGGGCATTCCTTATTATCTTAGCCTTTGAGTTCAATTTATTAGAATTGAATCATTTTATAATGTTTATGATGTTGTTATATCATAACTTATTTTGGTAGCAAAATCTCGTTGAATAAGTGATAAGTTATTTGTATAATGATGGAAAATTGAGTTTAAGCAATAATATGATGTGCTATAGAGTTAAAACAGCCAAAACTACAATAAAAACATGATTTTTTTGGAAAACCTAGAATTATAATCAAGTAGGGTACTTAAATATAGCTTTAAGGAATTTCTTGAGAGTACTATAATTGAGTACCATTCTCAAATATAAGCAAGCAATATCATTTTTGGATACCTATTTCAAGATATCCTTATGGGTTTATATCCAAGTACCAGACTCAAATACAAGACTTCAAGCTCATCTTTAGATAGATATATCTAAATATAGTACTCAAATATAAGCCCATTTATGGCACACCTATATTCGAGTACTATACTCAATTACCTCTTATAGCAATTCATGTTAAAATATACATTTATGAAGTTATGAAAGTTATATGACATATGTTTATATTATACTATTATGACAAAAATAATGATGTTATATATTCGGTATATGAATGAAAAATTGATGATTTGAAGTGCAATTAGGGAATGTAAATTAGGGGAATGAAATAATGAAATGGAAATCTTATCAAATCAGAGAATATATGCTCAAAAATAAATAAAGATGGCCTAGAGCTACAAAGTTAGATTTGTGGATGGATAAGAATGATGGGAGATACAAGGTGGATTTACTTATTTCATTTTACTTATGCATTGATGATTGAATTGTAAAGTAGAATTAGCTAGTTGTGAAATCAGTATTGATCATTATATAAGCAATTACATTTGAATTAAAATATAACTATGTATAATCTTTATGTATTAAATAGATTATTTCCTTACTGAGTTAATAGATTCACTATTTTAATTGTTTAATTTTTTTTTCTAGATATTATAAAAAAAGATCCTCCACCTTTACCAATAGGCCAAAAGTAAAGAACTTTTAAAAATGTTATATTTGTAGCTATAATTTTTTATTAGTAGAATGTAAATATGAATAATTGAAAGCCCAATACTTATTTTTGAAAAGATTATAAAATATGTTTTATTACTCTAAATAGTGTGATGATACTAATATTAGATCTAGTTTAAACTTATGGCAACTAGGAAACTAGTTCCACACTGGTCACAACCAGTTAAGTGATGACATTAGTGATTGACTTGGATTGAATAGATGGAAATTAGAGAAAATATGAAAGAACTGTCAAACCTAGTCACTTGGTTTCTAAGTTAAAGCATATCTTCATTAAAAAATAAAAAGCATAATAGCACTTATGCGTGAAGTTTAGTTGAGCTAAGCTACTTAAGAGGACCTAACCTAACTGACTGAAGTAAATCAAATGAAAAATTTCTAGACTTATAACCAACTACTAGATTAACTTAAACTAATGTTATCCGATGGTATTAGTTTTGATCAAGTTTTTCTAGCCTCAGTCAGTTTAGCTTTCCAAGCTGCCATATTCGGATAAAACCTTAAAATTTTACTAAACAAGAAACAAAGCCTTCAAATTTGATTAAAATACCAAAATAAAATTTAGTAAACAACCAAATAAAAGAACATCCACAATAAAAAATCAAAACATCAAAATTCACAAAACAAATTAGAAAAACAAAATCAAAGGCATACTAACCCCAAAAGCCCTAGATCACACTAGATTCACCAATTTAAATCATAGCTAAACTTTATTTAAAATAAAGAATAATGGTTAAAGCAAAGTCCCACACACACTAATTCTTGGCTCAATCGTTACTATCCACCATAAAAAAATTTAAGATTAGAGAAAAAAGGAAAAAAACCATAATTTTCTAATCATCAAGATACCTTAAATATGGCCATAACGGAATCAACCTACTAATTTACTTATGCAAACAAAAAGCATCCTCACTCCTCTTAACCCTAGAGCCACACACACTTCATCATTATGAAAAACCTTTCTAAGCTATTGTAAAGTCTCTAGAACATCTATGCCATGCTTTTCAAAGAGACCTCTAATTGTAGAAAACAAGTTAATTCTCTGCTTGCAGCTAAAGAAGCTTAGGACTCCTTGCATCATTCTTTAATGGAGTGATGGTTCAATGCTCTTCTAAAGCAAGTTCAACAGTAGATGATTAAAGGAAATGAAGGATTTTTGTGAAAACTTTAATAACAGGTTTAGGGAATAAGCACCTTAAATTGAAATGGGTTTTTTAGATACAAGGTAGTTGATATTAGGTTTGTTCGATTAGACCACTAATAATTTGCAATTGATTGATTGCTTAAAATTTGCCATTTTTTTATTCATTTTAACTTACATTATGTTTACCAATCTTGACTACCATTTTGTGAGTTAAATTAGTTAAGTTAGGCAGTTTAATCCCTATTTCCCACCACTAATGGCACCTAAAGGAATCAAATGCAAGTCTTTTCAGTTGTGTGTTAGTGCCTTGCTACTAAGCTTAATATGCTTCTAAGTTGTAAACTCATAATATAGTAACATTTATGTATATTATAATAATTACCACGTTATGTGTGGTATCCTAAACTAATATTTAAATTCTATTATTTTTAAAAAGTTTTGAAGTAATTATTTTAACCAACTATTGTATTTAAATTACATTCATTTGGCTATGGTTTCATTTTGAAATTTATTTAAATAAACTTCATAATGATTTTCTTACGAAGTTGAGAATATTTTAGAAATCCAAGGTATGGTGAAATATGAAATATATGCTTATGATTTAATAAACCATTTTTCCTAAAGTTTTAGGAATTTTGGAATGGTTATCTTTGGGCTTCTAAATTATCAAAATATTATAAAATTTATTAAAAGAAGGAAGAAGGTTTTTAAAGGGGTAATAGGAAAATATATGGCTAAGATTTTATGAGTGATAAGCATATAGTGCACTTGAGAAGCATGGGATCAAAGCCTATGGCTATCTATTTTCTTTTATCAAGAAATTTCTTTCTCTTTCTTTCTAAAATTTCCTAACTCTCCTTCTCTATCTCACCTTTTCTTTCTCTTTTTTTCCTTTAGCCTTCTTTAGCTTTTCCCCTACCACTGCATATCAAGCCACAACCCAACATTGTTTCGAAGTGCTATCTCCACCTAGCAACTACTTACAAACACAAAAAGAAGTTACATTTTGTAATTATGAATACAATAGTGGGAGGTGCTCTTCCATTTAAGTTTTTTGGTGATTCATCATGCTTTTTGATACTAGCAAATCATTGATAACTCCCTTAGGTGGTAGTGAGTTCTCTTAAACAAAATTTTCTAATTTTTTTACTAGGTAAGCATAAATAAGAAATCACTATTTTATCATCATATTTTGACTACTTAATGCAAAATTGATAAAATAAGAATTTTATCTTCTAAAGTGTTATAATAGCATATTTAAAACATGTCTAGGTCATCAAAATTTAATATTTTTTATATTTGAAGCTTAATTTGGAAAATCCCTAATATAAGTGATTTTTTATTTTTTGAAGAAGAGTTAAAAATATTAAGAAATAAGTGTATAGTTAGCTAAAGTAATTAGAGTCTTCCAAGATCATCAAGTTTTAATATTTTTGCTCGAATGGCTTTGATCCAAGAAATCTCTATATATTGGCATATTTTCAATTTTATGCTTTAACTTAAAAAAAAAAAGAAATTTATGACCTTGATCATTAGAATAACATGATTAAAGTCTAAAGTATAAATTTTAGAATAAAAATAGTTGATATTGTTATATTTATGATTTACCTAATCAATTGAAGAATAGGAGAAAAAGAAAAATAAGTCTGATTGCTTGGAAATTCTAAAGAAAGAAAGCCTTAAGAAGTGAGTGTATATCTATCCTTAAAATTAATTTTCTTAATTTTCATATTCCTTATTTATTTTATACATAGATCATATATTTGTATAATTATGAGATTCGATGAATGTAGCTAGGCATTTTAATAGGTATGTATATTGGAACTTGTGATTTGATTGATTATTATTATGCTAAGTACTCTAGTGTTTGATGGTGTTTCTTGTGTACCATATGCTTTTTTGTAAAATACTATTGATCATCTTTTTGGCATTATGCTATGAATACATAATATATGTTATTGTTTGGTTATTACATATGATAATATTTTCATGTAATTGGTTATCGAGTGTTAAATAGTGCATTGTGGCTGTGAAGGAGAAGTGAGGTATTGCTATTTGATTTCATGATTGTGACTACATTAAAGTTATGATATTGGAATGAATTAAGATTGTATCCTATTATGGCATTAATGTTAGTGGTATCAATTATGTTTGAAACGTTATGAAAAAAATGATTATGTAAATGATGGAATTATTATTATATTGTGAATGAGAATATGCGAAATGTAATGAAATCCCAGATTGGCATGTGAATGCATGTTGAAATGCAATTTGCGAGAGTTGTGATTGGGGCGACATGACTATCAATTAACAATATATTGATAAAAAGATGGGTAGGGCATAAGGTTGGCATAAAAGGTACAAGGATGGAAAAAAGGAATAGAGCATAAGGTTGAATTGAGAGTCACACTGTGGATGCATGTATTTATTTATGATTATGATATATTGTGCAATGTGTTAGATATCTATTGCTACTAAATTTTTAATGTATAAACTGGCCATGAATGAGGCATCTTGAGATTAACTGGATTTTAAAATATGAATTGTTGACAAGTTATGTGTGAAATATTGGAAGTCTTTCTCCATCTGTATTATTAAAATGATTTCTCTTTCTTACTATAAATAAGGAGTGTAACTATTGGATTGTGAAGGACCATTGAGTATTATTACTTTGTGTGTATGAAATTTTTGAAATAGATATGAGCCGATAAGTGTTGATAATGAATATTTGATTGGACTTTTTTTATCTAAATAGATTAAAAGATAAACTTGAGCCAATTTCCCAAACTTAGTCCAATATTCATTGGACTTCATTGACCTAGACTTCAAGAAAGACCCTTTTCCACCAAAACTAGCATTCAATCGGACTTAAACTTAATTTTCTATCAAATGATTTCCAACATCATCAAAATTTATTAGGAACTTCTGAAACTTACGATTAAGGACCCTCGTAATCTATATATAAGGGTCATTAGGACTTGAGTTACAAACTCCAAACTTACACAATATAATACTAATTTATCATTAGCATCATCTGTGGCTCATCTTGCCACAAATTTCAGGTCGGGCAATGCTTCTTCGCTGGCCATAATGGCAGTGGAAAGAGGATCATCAGCAAGACAGGAACTCTAAAATTCCACATATTTCTCCATGCTTTCTGATAGTCTGATTGGTCACGGCGATCATGGCGGCACAGCCTCCGATCTGTGGATAGTAGCGTTCATAGACATTTGCGGAAGAGACTTTATCAGATAGCAACTTTGTTTACAGTACGATGATTAAATTTTCTGCTGGTTTGCACAGGGAGTGAGCAACGATGGCAATATTGAAGGAGAAGACTGCGGCGTTCGATTACGGCAAAACTCCCGTTCACAAGCTCGAGCTTGCAAAAGATATTTTTGATCCAGTAAATCATAAGAAAGTCTGGAGAAATCATGAGTATTCCTGAATAAAAAATTTTGGAAAATCAACTCTCAATCCTCAAAACAAACGCTTCACTGCTTCTCTCACCGCTTCTCCTTCCGAAATTGCTTCTTTGTCAATCTGCGGTGGCCTTTCTTGTATCCGGCAAAGCTTCCATCTGCTCGGTCATTTTGATTTGCTTGCATTGGAAAATGTGTCATAGGATTTGATCATTCTTATACCTCTGAGGTATGTTCCACTATCTCTGGTTACTATTCGAATACACATCAAATATGGCTACTATTATTGAAATTAAAGAAAAAATCAGATTAATCACGGTCACCCCCTTGACTTGCTTATGTCTTGCATTGCACCATGTTCCCTGTCCATATGCATAAAGTGTATATTGATTCTTTTCTTTCGAGTTTCAAATACAAACCAACAGAAAAATTACGGTGATGTCTATACCTTTTTATCCTGTTTTAAGAATTTACAATCCCTTTTTGTTATACTGAAGTTTGAAACTATCAGTTGCCGAAGCCTCTACTTGCTTATTTCATAGGTAATCTATATCTCAAACGCTTATTTAATGGTAAATAAAAAATAAAATTATGATTGTTTAGCTGTCATGTATATCGACTATCGAATCAGTTTACCGGTATGGTATGCCAATACACCCGATTATCAATATTTTTCCTAAGTAACTTGTTTTCGTGAATGACTAACTAAGTTGGTTGTGAAACTCCTCAAACTCCTCAGCAGTGATCCAAACATATGAATCCGAACTATTAGATCTAGTGAAAAATTCGGAAAAGCAGGTATGTAAAATTATTTTTATATTTGAAAGATTATATTATAATTATTTTTTTATCTTAAAAAAGTTATCTTTATTTTATATGATACTATGTTTGAAATTTTTTCAAATAATGTGATTCTTCCTTTTTTTTTGAAAAATTATAATATAATTTTTTTATTACCTTAAAAAATATGATTCTTTTATTATCTTAAAAAATTATCCTTATTTCATATGATATTACGTTTGAATTTGTCTCAAATAATGTGATTTTTTCCTTCTTTTTTTTGAAAAATTATAATATGATTATTTCATTATCTTAAAAAAATTATCTTTATTTCATGTGATGTTACATTTGAAATTATTTCAAATAACGTGATTTTTTGTTTTCTTTTTTTGAAAGATTATAATATGATCCTTTCATTATCTTAAAAAAATATTATCTTTATTTCATTCAATATTACATTTGAAATTATTTCAAATAATGTGATTCTTTCATTATGTTTAAAATATATGCTTTCTTTTTCACATCGTAGATGATTTTTAATATATACTTATCATGAAGTTTTACTTATCATAACCTTACTACATAATTACCATATGCTCACAAATAAAATATTATCACATTTTATTTCCTACATTATACCTCAAAGGTTCTGTAAAATTTTTCTATAGGATCAAAACAGAATATGACAAGCACTCATAATTTTAATTAGCTTTAAATATATATATCAGTAATATATCCACCATAACTATTCATGACAACCAAATATTATTACTAATTATTCTTACTAATTACTTTTAAATTTGACTAAGGTTCATCAAAAGTGTTGGGTGGTGTTTAAATAGGGAATAAAACACTCCTTCAAATATAATCTCCTATATATTCAAGCTATATGAATCATTATTAAAAGTTAATTCAAGAAAATTTTAAACTAATTCATTGTTTTCTTTTTATAAAGTGTTGGATGCCACACATAAGCCCATATAAACCCATATGATAGGTATTACCCTATTATACTTTAATTTGACTTATTTTGAAACATTACTAATTTTGCCACCAGAGTGTGCAAGACCTCTTAGTGATAATTAATTGATTAAGTTAAAGTAAAGAAAGTTAGATAGAAAATAACATTTTAAGAATTAAATAAATGAGTCATGAGCTTATAATATAAAAAGCTTAAAAGATAATCTTTCAACTTGAATGGGATTCCATTGGAAACTGAGCAAATAAATCAAAGAAAATAAAGCCTAGAAGGGACTCTCCTAGTAATGGAATTGACCTATCAGTCACAAAAACTTTAACCCGAATAAGATTCCTAAAGCAATCAAGTAAATAGCTTAAAGAAAATAAAGCCCAAGATAATTTTTTGGCATCATCAAAAGCCTAGAATAAATTTTTTGGCCTTAAGCCTAAGATAATTTTGTTAGCCAAAAGTCCAAAAGATAATCTTTTGGCATCACCAAAAGCTCAAGATAAATTTCTTGGCATAATAAAAGGATAATCCTTTAACAAAGACTAGAGAATTCACTCGACAACTGAACAGATCTAAATACAAATCTCTTAGTATTCCTATTTGAATGGCAAGTAAAAATGAGACTTATTTAAAAGAAGAATCATTTAAGTAAACATATCAACGGCTTATTGGAAGCTAACACTGAGAGTCATTTATGTAATCACCCTAATAGTTAATAAGAATATTCAAGGCCTATTTGGAGCAAAGGCTAAAGTACAAAGCACATGTCATTCGACTACCATCTAAATAGAAAATAAATATATCAAAAGCTTAAGGGAAGTTGTCACAATTGAGATTTAAGTAGGAAAACTAGGAGAAAGAAATAATTACTTCATTATCACAAATTCAAAAATCATAGTTAATCTTCGACGGATTTATCCTTGAAAATACCTCGTGCACATTGGATAAAATTTGGATGGGAATAGTACACCAAAGATAAGGAAGGAAATTAAGAGGAGACAAGCAAGCAATTTAGAAATCAAAATGGCTAAAATGAAATTCAAAAAACTAGATTAAATGATCGAGATTGAGCAAATCAAATAGTCGATATTTAATTGGAAACCAAAATCATCATGACTATTAGATATATTGAATGGCCTTAATATATGAAGCAATGCAATCTATAGAAGTGATGAGGGTAAGTGACAGCAAATATCTAACTGGACCCTTCTTATCCGAATAAACTAAAAGATAAACCCAACTTAATTTTCCTAACTTAGTCTAGTATCCATTAGACATTAACGACTTAGGCTCCAAGAAAAATCCTTTTCCACTAAGCCTAACATCTAATCGGACATAAACCTAATTTCCTCTCAAGCAACTCCTATGTCATCAAAGTTTGCTATAAACTTTTAAAACCTATGACTAAGTGCCCTTGCAGCCATTATATAAAAGTCATTATCATTTGACTAGGATTTAGATTACAAACCCTAATCTTACCAAGTATAATACTAATTTATCAAGTGTGATACCCTGATTGTTAATGAGATAAAGTTGTAAGATACAAATGTTAAGGAAAACCATCTAATGGTTACCTAATGTAACTATTTGGATTGTTCTTGATTAATTTTGTTAAAACTTTTCTTTAAGGATATATGCCCACTGAATTTATATAACTCACTCTATTTTTATTTTAGACATTTTTAGGAAATTAACTTGAAGTATATCAAGTAGTGTTGCTTGTGCAAAAGTTCAAGGTATATTTATAGAGAATTTGACAATTAAGATTGATATAGGATTGTAATTATGTTTAATCATGGTTATGCATTATATTTTATTAGAATTGTGTATAAGTTATATTAGATATTAACTTTCAATTCATATGTTAATATTTTAAAGTGAATAACCCTTTTTGGTATCCAAAAAATAAGGAAAACTTTACTTGTTTATTTTAAGGTCATGTCATGTTTCGTTATTGTAGGAATAAAGTTGTTATTATTAAGTTAAATTCCTTCCAGTTAGTTGATTACGCTTGTGGAAATTAGAGAAAGTATTCCATGTCAGCCACAATCAAACAAACATTACAATTTACATATTACACATAAAATGTTTGTAATTTCTATAGATGCATATTAAATTAAAAAATTACATAATATAATTCAATACTCAAGCTAAAATTAAAAACTTGAATGCTTAATATCTTTATAGCTTAAATCTAAAAAGAATCAAATTAAAGTAAAATACTTTTACAATTGTAATTAGGATTAATGAAAAATCTATAATTAACTTTTATCAATTGTGACATATAACTTTTATTTGCTCATCATTTATATTGAATTTAATAATTATAACTACAATAATATCAATATTTATAATTTTGTTTTCATGTAAAGTACCCTAATATTGAATTATGATAATTGTAGCTTTCATTTTTGGCTGAGTCAATTTAACATTGACCTAAACACTTAAACAAGTCAATGACTAGGTCAAGTTTTAAAGTATTACTTTTTTATATATTTAAAACTTTTTGTTGGCTCCACAACCACTTTTTAAATCTTTTTTCTTTCTATATTTCGGTTTACCATAGTATCCAAATGTTAAAAATATTTAAGGATAATTATATTTCACCCATTTATAATTTTGTTGATTTTTATTTAACCCACATATATTTTCAAGTGTTACAATTTATCTACCTATACTTTCTAATGTTAACACTTTGGCTACCTAAACTTTTTTCTATCAAATTTTTAATAAAATATTTCATGCCTATCAAGTTAAATGAATTTGAAGGATATCATAAGAGATAAATTATAATTTTTTATATTTATGTAAATTGATATTTTAATTCTCAATTGAAATTAAAAAAACTATATTAGCCCTATGTCCTTATATAGATCTACAAACTATATATTGTTGTCATATACTTTACAAAATCATCAATAATAAACCATACAAATTTAGTTATTTATAAAAATCAAGAGTTTTTGTTGATTTTTTTCATACGTGCCATTTATTGCAATAGATTTTTTTTTCTTTTTCTAAGGTGTGCTATTAAAAAAAGGAGACAAAACTCATATATTTTAAGTCTTATATAAGAATTCTTGATATTAATTCATATATATATATATATATATATATATATATATATATATATATATATATATATATTCATATGATTTTACTCAATTCACTTAACCCACTTGTTATAAAGTTTTTCATTAAAAGTTGGATTAAAAAAAATTAGTTGGGCAAAGTGTTAATAATGGAAAGCACATTTGAGTAACTTGTAATGCTTGAAAACACAATAAGGTTAAATGAAAATTAATGAAACTATAAGTGGATAAATTGTAATTTTTCCAAAAATTTATTTTCAAATTTTTTTCTTTTCACATACTTTAAAATAGCAATTCATATTTTGTTAACCCAAAGGTTATATATAATAAGTTTTGATGATGAAAATGAATATTACAATAGTATTACATATCTTTATATCAAAATATTATAAAATATTTAATAGACATGCTACATTGTAGTTGCAATAGCAATGTTTGATTATATGTTAAAAAAATTATATCTTATACAAGTATGACTAAATATATGATTGATCAAGATACATGATATGATGATTATACATGTTCTTGTACTAAGTTATTATATATATTAATCATGTATATTAATATCTTGACATATTAAATTGAACTAACTACATACATAGTTTGCAAAGTTTATGTCTATTGTATAGAAAACTCTAAAATGAAGAAAAGTGAGCATTGTAGTAAAATAATCAAAGATCTTGTCATGCTCAACTCAAGAATAAATAAGGAAGAAATGCAAGGAAGAAGATGTAATCTAAGTATTGAAGGATGATAAGATTTAAGCTTGAAAACATCAAGAAGAGCTTAAAGACTTCATTGGTATAACTTTTCATTTTAAGCTTAAATTTTCTTGTAAAATAAAGTATTTCATGATAAAGAGCTCAAGCATGTTTTTTTATAATTTAGCTTAATCAAAATGTTTTGAAAAGATAGCCCGCAATCATATTTTTATAAGATAGCTTATGGAGATATTTCAAAAACTAATAAAATATGAAGTTTTAATCTCTTTAGTTTTGACCATTAGTCATAAAATACTTATAATTTGATTATCAAATATCTTTCATATGAAAATAAATTCAAATAACTTTTCATAGACATATTTGCTTAAAATAATTAATATATGAATGAGATATGATTTTTTGAAATTGAGTCTAGAAATTAATTTTTTGCATTCTAGTCTTTTCTAACCTTTACTCATTTTTTTGATCATATCTCAAATATTATAAATGATATGAGAATGAAATTATTTTTATGTTAAAATATACTTAAAGAGCTTTATATAGACAGGTTATTTGCTTAAAATGATAAGATATGAAAGACTTATGAATTTTACAATTAGAGTCTCAAAATCAGATTTTCACAATCTATTCTTACTGACCTTTGCTCTTTTTTTAAACATATATAAAAAATTACATTGGATATGAGTATGAAACTAGTCCATTTGAAAATAGACTCAAATAACTTTTCAATGATAATTTATTTTCTTAAAATGGATTTAAAATAAAAAAGTTATGACCTTTTAAAGTTGAGTCTACAATTTTATCTTCTTGACCAATCAATTTTAGATAAGCAGAGATAAAACTTTTCACTGGAATCGATTAACTAATCAATTTCAACTATTCTAGTGCGCCTATAATGGCTAGTAATAATTAGTTTTTATTTCCAATTATCCCAAACAACTATAATACTCCATGAGCTTCCTATATAAGTTAAGAAATATCAAATATAATTAAAAGAAAAGCTGAACTTTATCTTTTAACATCATTTTACTTTTTCTTTCATCTAATCATGATTTGAGCTCTAATTTATGAAATTCTTCTATTCTATGAGCTTCGTTTATTTCATTCATTCTATAAAAGAGTTTGTTTGAGTCAATATTTATTTTATATCATTTTCTAATTATAAAAGGTGAGGTATCCTTAAGAATTCTTTGAAAGGGTAAGGTATCTCTTATAAGAGAGTTTTTACTCAAGGAAAAGTAAGAAATTGTAAAGAGACTTCTTTAAGTGCCCAATTGAAATTTGAAGGGATAGTGGATTGAAATATGAGCTTAGAAAGCTTAGAGAGTGAATGTATACCTTGAAGAAGATATTCAAAGGATGAACCACTATAAATACTTGTATTTGATCCCTCTACCTTATCTCTTTACATTTATGCATTATACTTTATTTTTCTTTATTATATGCTCTATTTTTGTTATTGTTAATTTTTAAATATATTATGTTTCAATGTTTATGTTGATGCTTGGATGATTGAATGCTTAAAAGGTTGCATATGTATGCATGTGCTTCTTGATGATTTTTCTATGCATAGTTGATAAAATTATTGAATATATTGTACTTTAATGTTAATCTTTATGCTTGGATAATTGAATAGTTAAAAGAGAAACCAACCTATGCATGTGCTTCTTGATTCTTTATTTATACGTAGTTGAATAAATTATTTTGCACTTATTTTTTGAATTATCATATCTTGAATATGAATATCTTCATATAAATTTTTTGAAATTGATTGAATTAAGATTATTTTCATGGATTTCCAAAATCAAAGGCTATTCAAAGGGGATCAGGATCGTTTCTCATAACTACAACTGTAGTTATAGGAAAGAATTATTGATATGCTATAGGAAAGATTCCCTCCCACAATTGCAGTTACAGTTATAGGAGGGAATCCCTTTCCATTGAAAGGGAGTTTCAAAAATAATAAAAGTTTTGAAAATATTCAATTCACTCCTCTTGAATGTGGGTTGTCATAACCTACATATTCATGTGTTGAGTTTGTCTTGTGACCAAAATTAGTAACAACCCAATTAAGCTCAACTTGAACACAATTTGAATAATATTTGTATCAACTTAGGTTGAGTCAATACATATATTAAACATGTTGATGTAAGCTAACTCATTTAATTCATTTAATAATTTTAAATATCATATTTTATCTTATAAATTTATTTATCAAATATAATTACTTATTTTTTTACTAAAAATTACTTTTAATCACTAATTAAATACTTTATTAAATTTTTATTGTCGATTATTATAGTTTAAATTTTATATTTTTATTATATTTAAATATTATAATTTAATTATTAATTATTTTTAAAAAAATATTTTTAAAATTTTAATAAATTTTTTAAATAAATTAATATATCAACTTATTTAATTTTGTATCAGTTCTAATCCAATTAATTTATTATTGGTGTTAAACATGTGAGCTCATTTATATCGAATTATTATATGAAAAATGATCACCCATACTTTCTTTCCACGTTTTTTTCCTTCCGTAAATTAAAACAGAGCATCGACAGCTAGATATTTTACAGAGCTATAGATATTTTACAGAGGTATTAAAGGAAAAAAAAAAAGAGAGAGAGAGAAAGGGCCACGACAGAATATCATCAGCAGTAACAGATTTCATTTGGCGACTTTGAGATACCCTTTTCTCCTCCCAATACAACCAAGAGAGTAAAGCGAGACCTCCCTGCTCTTGAGTGGGAAAGAGAAAGCAACTTCAAGAAGCAAAAATGTCGAACGTGGTATGCGTCACCGGTGGCAGTGGCTGCATTGGTTCTTGGCTTGTCCGCCTCCTTCTCGATCGCGGCTACACCGTTCACGCCACCGTCAAAAGTCTCAGTTACCCTCTTTCTTCTTCTTCTCCAGCATCTATGGTTTTCAATCTCTTTATCATTTTCTGACAACATTGTTTATTTGTTTGTTGTGGTGATTGCAGAAGATGAGAATGAAACGAAACATCTTCAAGCATTCGAAGGGGCTGAAACTCGCCTCCGTCTCTTTGAAATCGATCTTCTCAACTTTGACTCCATTGTTGCCGCTGTCAATGGCTGTGCTGGTGTTTTCCATCTCGCTTCTCCCTGCATCGTCGACCAAGTCCTGGACCCTCAGGTCTAATATTCCCTACACAGGCAATAGATGAAACCGAGATTTTATCTTTGATTTTCACTTGTTTGCTTGAAGTTATCAAACCTCAAAACTTGTAATCAATTCTTACAATAAATTGATTAAGTATTGTTGAGTTTATTAAACCCAGAATTTATTATCAATTTAGACAGCAATCTTCAAATTTTTTGTTATCTGATACAAAAGATATTCCTGATATTTGATACTCACTGTAAAGTGTGTAGTTTCTTTAGTGAATTTTTTCCTGACGAAGTATTTAAATCAAAGAAGTTGTTGTTATTGTAATTTTCCCGCAAATTTTTTCATTTTTTGATTCAATTTATTCGACCAGATTTTATTATTAGATTTGAGTGCAAATTGTATAACTTTTTTGGCCTTTTATCTTTTTGGTACAGAATGAGCTTCTGGACCCGGCAATTAAAGGGACTATGAATGTGCTAACAGCCGCAAAGGAAGCAGGGGTGGGCCGTGTGGTGGTAACTTCATCAATCTCAGCTATTATCCCAAGCCCCCAGTGGCCATCTGATGTTATTAAAAGGGAGGATTGCTGGACTGACATTGAATACTGCAAGCAAAAGGGGGTGTGTTTTTGTTTACTACATTAATTGCTAGTGTTTGATATGGAAGCGTTTTGGTTTTATGTTGTTTTTGGTACTTTTGAAATATGAGCGTTTTGGATTACGGATGTTTGATGTTGGTACTTCTGAAATATGAATGTTTAACTTCAACTTTGAACTTCTATTGTCCTAGTTATGGTATCCTATGTCTAAAACACTAGCTGAGAAGGCAGCCTGGGATTTTGCGAAGGAGAAAGGTTTAGATGTAGTGGTGGTAAACCCTGGCACGGTGATGGGGCCTGCCCTTCCACCAAGACTGAATGCAAGCATGATAATGCTTCTTCGGCTTCTTCAAGGTAAAGCCATATCTATAGCAATTGGGTGAAGCCTTTGCAATTTACAACACTGTCTGCCTGCATCGGCCAAGTGTTTTGTTATTTGATAAAAATTCAATGGAAATTCTTTGAGTATAGGTAGTACTAAGTCAAACCTGGAGCGGTTGGAATCCAGTTCTTGGAAGCTAAAACTTAGATACCACCTATTCAGCTGCTTGTTTGGTTTTCTTAGGCTAGATAAATGGAAAAGTCCCTTAAGATTTTGCTTTTAAACTAATAAAAAAATTAGTCTCAATGGAAATCTAAGAGGGAGCTGGAAAGTTCAGTAGATAAATTTCTGCATGTCTTGCCACTATAAAGATAAACCAACCTATTCCCTCGTTCTGAATTTCTTCTGCTTAGAAAGCATTGTTGTCTCCGCCAGTTTATAGTAATCCTTAGTTGCTCAAATGCAAATGCCAAACCTATATCAATTCGTATGTTCTACATTTTAATTGTCAGGTTCACAAGAGTCATTTTGTCTCTATTGCAGGCTGCACTGAGACGTATGAAGACTTTTTTATGGGATCAGTCCACTTCAAAGATGTAGCCTTGGCACATATTTTGGTGTATGAGAACAAAGAAGCATCTGGTAGGCATTTGTGCGTTGAAGCCATCTCTCACTATGGTGATTTTGTGGCGAAGGTTGCTGAGATTTATCCTGAATACAATGTACCCAAGTAAGTAAACATCTCACCTGCTAATTGTGGGGATAATAGAAGGGTATTGTCTAGAATTTCTAGGAGTGTGTGTGTGCGTACGCACGCACATACATGTATCACCAACTCTTCTAGAAGGGACTTGCTTATTTGAGAATGAATGCTTTATATGTGCAATACTATAGCTTCCATGGTTACTCTCCTGCAATGAATAATGTACATTATTTTGTGGCATTATGTTTGAGACTCCTTTGTATGTATGATACCATACCCTGCAGGATAAATCTGCTGCATTGAATAATGGGTGTGTTAGTCTTCTTCTGTGCTTGCTTGCAAAATACAAATGTCCTGAGCCAATTATTGCGTAGGATTTTATCTGGTTTTTTAAACCTGCAGCATATGTCATCTTGGTCAAAACATTAAGAAGTTCTTTTACTGATCATATATTTGCAGAAACTGCTGAATCTAAGTTTTTTTCCCCTCTTTTCTCCATTAGGTTGCCGAGAGATACGCAACCTGGACTATTGAGAGCTAAGGATGGTTCCAAGAAACTGATTGACTTGGGTTTGCAATTCATTCCCATGGAGCAAATAATAAAGGATGCAGTAGAGAGTTTGAAGAGTAAGGGGTTCATTTCTTGAATGATTCTGCTTCTATATGAAACCCAACTGTGCTGGAGAAGAGGCAATGTATCAACACATTGACAAATAACGCCCAGTTAATCTTCAATATGCAAATCAACCATCATACCTAGAGCTTACCCACTTTCAATGTCTAACAAAAACATTAAAAAAGTATATAATTTAAGTTGTTTCACCTCTAAAAATATTTGAAAAGCTTAACCTTACAATCGTAGATTTTCCTCGCTTGTTCTGTACTTTTCGCCAAATTTTGTAATTTAAGAAGGGAGTAAAAAACACTTCCTAGCAATCAGTAAGTAAACAAGGCATAAAAGTTAGAGAATTCCCTCCCCCCCCCCCCCCCCAGGCATGGAGTTAAACATCAAAGGAATAGTAACCGTACATTCATTGTGTATATCATCATGGTGTCAGCTGCCATGATTGCAGTATTATTTATAGACGTGTGAAAACCATAAAAGGCAAGAAGACAACAATTTTCTTGTTCAGTTAAAAGTCATTCCTTTGTCAGACTCGCTATTAAAAATGGAGAAAGAGGGAAAAACCAAAGGGTAATGGCAAACAAGAGGTGAAAGGGTGCAAGATACAAAGAAAAATACTAGGTGAAAAAGATTATACCTGTAAATTTACTCAGCATGTAAAATACATGGTATAATAATGAAAAGAAATTGCTGCATGTGCCAGAAATGACCTACAGTAACTGAATTGGATTGGGACCCGTAACGTCTGAGATAAGCATCTTTTGGTTTGCTGTTTGCCATCAACAAACACTCCCACGGTTTTGAACCAACGCATGAGATTTAAAGAGGCTCTCATTCACTCCTCCCTCCTCAATGTAATTGTGAAATGCATCCCTCATCCTTTCATGCAGATCTCTGTCAAATCACAAACAGAACGTTGGATGTAATGTCAGCTGATAAACGCATATCTGCCAATTTCACATGGAGAAAATTTAAATTGTACGAGCAAAACAGAATACATCAATTTTTCACGTTAGTTAAGCTACAAGTGATCATATATTCCGAGAGGGTTTGACAATTTGTGTTTAGATGCAAAACAAAATTCAATGAATTCCCATTCTTTGGCATCTATTTCATTCGAAAGTTGGTTTGTCATCAGCACATAATTTCCAATCTGACAAGTTCATGCTCATTAATTTGTCAAAAATAGATAAGAAATTACCCACCCCATCAAATAAGATCATATCAATTTCAAATATCTATTAGTAATTGTAGTAAGTTCATGCTTATTCATTTGTCACCGTAGGAACAATCTTCTTCAACTTCGCTCATTTTCAAGAGAGAATGAATCCTAATAAATCCAACCATCCAATTTAGAAGACATCTTGACTCAATCCCTCACTGAAATTAACCCGTCTACTCAGATTCAAAGCTAAGAGTAAAACTTTCATCCCTATCTTTCAACAAGTTTATCACCAGACAGCCTAAAAAACAACCAACAAATGCAGCGATAAAAAGGTCCATTCGTACAAACCTGAGGAACTATAAGAACACATCCTTATTATTTTGCCTTTAAGCAAAGAATGTAATGGGATACACCAAAATATATGAAGAATCTCTACTTACACAAAAACAGGTCCAGCGTATTGGGACGGAACAACAAGGTATCCAGTGCTCTCGTGCCTCAGCCTCATTGAAACAGAGTGAATTCCCAAAGTATCTTCGTATAAGCCACATAGGAAAATCAAGGATTTGTTCTGCCCAGGTTTAGACACATCCACATGAAGAAACAGCTGATCAATCCCAACTCCACTAGCCAACTGCATCAAGTAAATGCTGATTTCTTCATCGCCATAAATTCGCCTGAGCATTGGACCACTGGAATCCAGCGCGCCTTTCACAATCGTGAACGGAGAAGGAGGACTCACTTTCTGATAAACAAACCATAAAAATATTATCAATTTCATGCTAAAACCGGTGTTAAACCCCAGTAGAGTAATTTTTGGGTGTAGACAGAGAGTAGAGGGGACATATTCATTTCAATAAATTTGAGATGGTGATCGTTGTGGGAGCGGAGAATCATGAAATTGACGGCGGAAGACATGATGGGGATTTATTGAGTTGCAGATGAGAGTTGGTGGCGGATTGCGCCTGCGGCACTGATAAAGCCAACGAAGGTCCTCCTCCACATTTGTCACGCAAAAGGTGTTTGTATTTATGACTAGAGGCAATTAAATTAGGCAAGACCGCTAAAATCAATGTTCTGTGGTTAAATTATACTGTGAGTATCTACGGTTTCACCTTTTTTCGATTTAGGTACCTGTAGTTTATAAATTTTAAAATGGGTGCCTGTAATTTCATATTATCTCTGATCCGATACCTCCGTCCAACTCCCGTCCCACTGCCGTTAGCCATTTAATAATGTCTGGTCCGATACCATTTGCCTTGTTGAGCGGCTGTCCAGCAATGTCTGGTCCGACGTCAACAACCCACAGTGTTTCTCCAATTCCACGTAGTACTTGTTGTCCAAACGGTTTGGTGTCAAAGCATCGAGCACCACGGTCTGACCACTGCCAGCGCTGTCATTACTTGGTGGCGGACACTTTGTTCTCAACAAGGCGGCAAACTTAGGGTCCATCGAAGGATCTTGAGGATACCTGGCATTGAAAGAGTATAAACGATTGGAGAAGGAAGCACAACTTGAAACACCAATAGAGTGCGCTCCTGAAAGTGTGACCATTTCGTCTACTGATAATCCTTTTCGCATAAAGTTTTGAGCAAGTTGCTCTGAGTTGAAGAAAGGCGGGGGAAGATTTTGCGGCACGTCGTCGAATAAAGAGACACGACCATCTCTGCGACCTGCTGGCTCTGCGTAGTTAATGTGTCCAACTTTGTAAGCACTGTCTCGAGCAGCAAAAGCCAAAATGTCTGCACAGGAAACTGTTTGAGGACAAACAGCTTCGATTTGGGCCTTGGCTTCATCGATTACCTCGAAGCCTCGTAAGCTTGGATTGTTGGCTGGGTGATCCCTCTCCGCCCAGTTGCCCGGTGTGGATTCTAGGCTTCTAGCAACACGGAACCGTCACAAAAGTAAGGTTACAGAATTATGTGCTTCGGAACAAACATCACAAACGTCGAACCAGACATTTTTGGACAGCCGCTCAACAAGGCAAATGGTATCAGACCAGACATTGTTAAATGGCTAATGGCAGTGGGACGGGGGTTGGACGGAGGTATCGGATCAGAGACAATATGAAATTACAGGCACCCATTTCAAAATTTATAAACTACAAGTACCCAGATAAAAAAAGGTGAAATTTTAGTTACCTACAATGTAATTTAACCATGTTCTGTGTATTTCTTGCGATTTGAAGCTCCTTGTGTAATTTGCTTCCCTCCGGATCCAAGTTACAGTCACCATTCTATCTAGCGTTGTAACAAAGACCTGTAGAGGGCTGGAACGTAGTTGAGTTTAAATTTGGTCAATGCACAATGGAAAATTTGTTGCTATTGAACTATTAGTAATTTTTATCAATGGTAAAAATATTTTTAATAATATTTATTAATATGATAATTATATTAAATTAATAAATTAATAATAATTAAAAATTAATTATATTAATAATAAATTAAATTTCAATTGAAGTAGTTAAGTATTTTGTTTAAAGTAAATTAAGAACTAATTAAATTAAAAACCTGATAAAATTAATTCTTATGAGAAATGAAATTAAATATTCTAAAAAAAATTAAAAAAATGAAAAAGGATAGTACCATTTTTCTAATCAATCCTCTTTGTGGATCAATATCTAGCCTAATCTAGGGTTCTCTCTCTTATGCATATGTATAGAGTAAATAGGTAAATTTGTCTTTAAAAGATAAAGTTGACATTAGATTAGTTCAAAATTTTGTTTTGACATCAATTTAGTCCTACCATTAACTATTCCATTGTTACGCTTATGTGGCAATTAAATATGTCTAAAGTAATTCTAACTTGGACAATATTTTTTTAGAGAAATCTGAGTTGGACAATTAATTGTTTTCTCTTTTAAAGAAAGCAACATAATTTCGAAACCCTTACTAGTTCAAGTCTGCTTTCCCAGACTTTGTTATCGCTCTATTGTTGCTTTGTCATTGCTTTTCATCCATGGAAACAAGATCTAACTTAAGCTATCATAAAAGGAGCAAAGTTGAGACAAAGATTGGATTGTCCAAGGTGAACAAATCTTTGCCCCAATCTGTGAAGGAAATGCGAATGGAAGCTGAGGCAACATCTTCTTGTAAGATAATCGAAGTTGTGGTGTTTTGTGATTGCCCTAGAAAAGCTATCATTCTCACCTTAAAAACTACAAAGAATCTAGGGATGCAATTTTATAGATGCCCATTATACAAGGTAATATTTGATAAAATTCCATTCTTAATCTTTTATGGTTTTTCTATGTATAATATTAATTTGATTTATTTGATAATATATATATTATAGAACAAGAACCTTTCATGTGAGTTTTTCGAATGCAAAGATGACATATTTATGGACTTTTCTCCATACAAGAGACCAATCGAAGCAAAGGAATATCATGTTGAAGAGCAAATCAATACACTTTATAAAAAGATTAGTCAAATTAAAGAGGAAATGAAGATTATGAAAATATAAGGATTGACTCTAGTGTACTTCTGGGGATTTTTTTGTTCTACTATTTATTGTAATAATATGTTTGAAGTAAGAAAATGCTGCATTCTAACTAAGTGAAATAATAAAAAAAAATAATAGTTTTGGAAGAATGGGTTACTATTGTGTAATGTATATTATTAATGAAGTTTAATTAATTAGGTTAAGTTTAAATATATTAGCTAATTTTCTTTGTTGATATGAGTAAATGGATCTCGATATATGAGTCTTCAAGAAAAATGTAAGTTAGAACACCTAATATTAGATGAAAAATGTAAGTTAGAACACCTAATATTAGATTTATTTAAAGCTGTAAACTAGAGGAAAATTTCCAAAGAATTGCTACTAATAGCAAAAGACATGTAAAGTCCATCCTTGCTAGAATAAGATCGGATAGCTAGCATCACTCATAAGGGACCACATGAAACATAAATATTTGATATTACACTTAGCCTAACAACTTTGGTATATTTACAAAGGCTTACATTAAAAGGAAAACCTATTTAGAGTACTACTTTCTTGTATATAATGCATGCGTGAAAAATAGGAACAAAAGCTTAAAATTTAACTTCAAACATAGCTTGTATGTATTAATATAAATGAAAAAGGAGAAAAAAGGTTAAGAATATAACTTAAAATGAAACCTGTGTATGTTAACATAAATGGAAAAGGGGAATAAAGGCTTGGATTTTAACATAAAATGACCTATGCATTCTGATTCAAAACAAGGACATGGCATTATTCAATTAACCATATTGCAATAGATTTTAGAGGAACTATTGCATCCATCTAGTTGCTCAACCAAACGAGCAAACATTACAAAATCCATGTAACTAATTGTATTACTTAAATCCTAAGTTGCATAAACAAAGGTATAATGTAACTAATTGTATGTTTTCTTCTTAAGAGCTAGAATTTAATGCTAGTTCCTCTTCTTCTTGTTCTTAGTGGATGA
Source organism: Sindora glabra (assembly GCA_020226215.1). Lineage (NCBI taxonomy): Eukaryota > Viridiplantae > Streptophyta > Magnoliopsida > Fabales > Fabaceae > Sindora > Sindora glabra. Next base: position 80,419,641 of record CM035227.1, read on the forward strand.
TGACTTTTTAGTTGGAACAACAATTGATGAAAATTACTCTTTACTGCCATTACTTGCAACTTATAAGGTCTCTTTTATCACACAAGGAAGTCCTCTCTAAGTGAAAGAAGCTACTTGCATACCACCTCGAAGATTCAATTTTGCATTGCTTAGAGGTTATGCATCTAGTAACCTAAATAGGTTGGGCATTGGCAAATTTGATTTATAATGACCAACACAATATCTCCATCTTTTTGCTGGCTCCTACAAGAAAATATATACTTAAGTAGACTAATCTCTAAAATTATAAATACATAAGAGTAATTATTTATTACAACCCCTTATTAAGATATCTTTCAAGGAATAAAATAATAACCATATCATAAGAAAAGAGTTAATATATCTATTCTAATGTTGGTGAGCTAGAAAATTGGATATGTGTGGGGTCTTGGTTAAGCTGCTATGAGAGTTACGTCATTTATAGAAACAAGTAAGAAGGTTATTGTTATGAGGGTTGCTCGCTAGGCACATGCTATATAGGCTACTCAAATAATGCAAAATGTATAAGAATGAGAATAGTTATTCTATCTATTAACATTTCTTTTAACGAATAAAAAATAAACATGTCATAAGAGAAAAGTTACTTCACTAATATTAGTGAGCTAGAAAGTTAGATTTGTGTGAGGTGCTGACTGGGTTGCTGTGAAAGTTGAGTGGCCTGTTGTAAGGGTTAGGAGAGCTACTTATTAAGCTCAAATTGAATGGGCTAGTTAGAAATATGTTTAATGGATTCCTCTATGGGTTGAGACCTTCGTACCTTTTTCTTGGGCCTATTTAGTGTACCTTTGCATGATCTAGCATTATAATCATTTAATTTACACTTGCTACAAGTCATTGGTCCATAACATGATAGATCTTATGCTTTTTCAAAAGCCTTCTTCTTTAATATCTTAAGATGACCAAGGGCTATTTAATGATGGAAAGATTGAATGGTTCTTTTTAATTTTAGTCCAAAATTCTTTTCTAACACTTGGTTTCATGAAAGAGAAGCACACTTGAAAATATACCTCCTTTGTTAACTATGGATACATAAATTTTCCTAGTTCTTAATTATTATAGCCTAGTGCTGCAACTACATGTTTATAAGGGATACCACTTAAGTCACACTTCCTACATGTGCAAGTTCCTTTCTTCAAGTTCACCACAACTTTAGTAGACTTGCACTCCACCTCAAATAGATCATCGGCCGATATAGAAGTCTATCGAACACTACTAAGTTTGTTTTTCTCTAACTTAGTTTACATTCTAAAACAAAGTGACCTATCATATTTTTTCATTTCCTCCCTACTATTTATTAACTTTTGCATCAGGTATTATTTTATTGACTCCACTATTGTAATTATAGGCTTGCTTCTACACTTTATTATGGTTGCATTGAACTACTCACAAGCATTGTTCATAATTGATTGATTTTTTGACACTGTTGTAAGCCCAACCTTAGAACTGTAAGGATTTTAGAATGCTAGTTAATTAAAGTCATGCTTTCTCATTCAACTTTTTTAACTCCTCTATATTTTCCTCAAATTGGCTATCAGCAACGCATTTTGATGTGGCTTAATATAGATCCTTAATCTTCTTTCTCCTTCATCCTTTTGACATGTCCATAGATAGATGTTTAGCACATGATCTATGGGAACACTTGGCATAAGTTCTTTCATAATTGGTTGCAATCCCTGCATATATAAAAAATTAAATTATGATATTACATTGTGAACTAAAAAGAATTAATCAGAAAAAAAATTTCAATTAGAAATCATAATTTGAAATCTAACCTTTTGTTAGTCAGATATGAACTCATAAGCCAACTTTCTAGCTTTTCCAATGTCCTCTTACAACTTTGTCAAAAACCACCCCCAAATATCTTTAGATTCTAAGTCAACTATAGCATATGTAATGACATAAAAACTATTCTTTTCATCTTAGGCTACAACTACTAATAGTGTCCTACCATAATACATTTTTAAATGGCATCCATTTAACCTAATAAGAGGGTTACAACATTCCAAAAACCTTTATTTGCATGCACTTAAGCAAACATATAACCTCTCAAAAATTGGTGGAAGCGTTAAAGATAGCCTATTAATAAAAAATAATACATTTGAATCTAGGTTATTGTTGATTAATTCATTGCAGTAGTCCCACATCTTAGTATATTGTTCCCCTTTTTGAACCTTTTATAATATTATTTTTAAAGCTCTAAATATGGTTACATCAGAAATAAATGTTTTGTAATGAAGCATCATGTAGTTATAAGTTTCTTGACCTTTCAAAGCAAGATATGTCCTCACTTTTGGTACTAACTTGTTTGTAACCCAATCCTTATCAGCTACTTTATTCTTAAACTACTTTCTGCATGTATAAGTAGGTTAGTACCTCTTTACTTGAGAGGTGTTTATCTTCTTTTTTAAGGAATAATATATAATCTACGAACAAGTATCATTTTTACACTTTGCTAACGCCCTAATAGTGTCATGTTTTTTACATTTAATCTACCTACCCAAGTGTATATTATAATCCTTGCATGCATTTATAAAGACTTTAAGTGAGAGGAATTCCATGCTAAGTTCCAATGTAATTTGCCCAAATTCTACTTCTTCATTGAATTAGACATAAACCTTAGCATCTTCATTTTTTCCATTTAACCCCTTCAAAGATGTCAATTCATTAGTCTAATAACCATAATCAATAATATGATGTAACTCTACCCCTTCCACTTATTTCCCTTTAATTGATGTATTATTTAATATTTCCCCTCTTTCCCATTGGCTTCTTTGTTTAAATCTAATGATGGTATTTCTCTTTTTCTTCCCTTTACCTTTATTGTCTTCTTCTTCATTAATAAGTTCTATGAAGATCTTATCATTTTCATTATCTTCTTCTGGCCATGGTTTGAACATGCTATCCTTTACACTATCATAATCATCCTAAGAACTCTGCCTCTCACCAATATCTTCATCAAATCTGACCTTATCTTTAAAATCTTCATAATACTCTACTTCCCTTTCATGAAGCATGTGTTCTTCATAGTGTTATAGGACCACCTTAATAAGGTGTATGAAGTATATATTTATCTCACTCACATGTTAGTGATTAGTAAAGAGCATGTGAAAATCTTTATCACATTTAATTAGTCCATGACCTTTATTTACTAATAAACCAAGGACCATACAAAAGCAAGTTTCCCATTTCAAATCATTATGCTCCTTTATAAGTTCATTTAAAATAAGAAGCCTTAACTTGTCAATGTCCACATCATCCCATACATTTTCCTTACCTTTAACATAATTCAACATTGGCTGCTTTTTAAAATAACCTGAATGGTGAAATACTAATAACACGTACTTGTCTTCTATGCTACATAAAGCAAGACAAAAAAGCAAAATAAACAAAACTAATTTTAGATAAACCAAAACCCACTACTGTTAATCTAAGTTATACTTTAAAATTAAACAATGAATAACCATTTTTTATAAAATAAATTAATTAAAATAAAAGCTACCAATATTGTTTACTTATATATATCATTTATGTTGATACATATGTTAGATTCGTTCCTTGGTTTGTGATTAATTTTTGCCATGTTATGAAGGACTTTATTTTGTAAGTAGAAATACTAATGTTTTAATGTGTTTTCAATTTAGTTACTTTCAGGAGTGAAAGACAACTAAAAAAATGAATTACTTATTATTGCAAACAAGACTTAATGTCATTTAAGGTAACAAAAGGAAAAAACATAGAGAAGTAAACACCCCAGCCCTACCTCTTCCTTTTACTCTATTGAAATTATGCTTATTAATAAAAAAAATATATCTTACTACACTTTAAGCATGATGCTTAGTTAAAGGTCCATTTATTTAAAGAAATCATAGTAAGCATCCACATACTTTTATAACTAAATAGATAAACAACATTACTTAGTATCCACTATCCACACACAAAAGAGGTGAAAAACATAATTAAATATCCATCAATTATACATATAAAGAGGAAGAAATAGCTTTCTCAATATCCCCTACCCTACTTAGTAGAGAAGTTCTTTGAAACCTATCAATGCCTTCTACCCCATATAATTGACAAGTTTTTTGAAACTATAGAAAGGGAAACAAAGAAATGGTACTTTATACCTTACTTGGAAGTCACAATGTTAATAGCGAACAACTTCTTGTGTCATTGTGCTTTTGTGAGAACAACCTGTAGTGTTAATGATGTTTTTGTGAAAACAACCTTTGGTGTCATTAGTGTTTCTATAACAACATCCTTAATTGTCACTAACTTTTTTGCAAGAGCTTTATCTTTACACTTAATGAAGTAACAAGCAAAGATGGGTTAGAGATTTGGCTTCAATTTTTTTGCTTTACTCTATGAATAGGATTCAAGAATTTTTTTTATTAGGAAATTTATTTAAATTTTAAATAGGAATTTATTTTTAAGATTTTGTTTTTTCCTTTACCAGATTTTATTGTTGAGTTCTTTTTAAGTGAAAAATATTCTTCCAAGTTAGTAAATCCATGTAGGATTATATATTGCCACGTGATCAATATAATGTTAAATAAATTTGTCATTTTTAAAAGCAAACAATAGCTTTAATTGTTGGATAAATTTGATGTCAAATTAAATAGAGTTGGACTAAATTGATGTCAAAACAAAATTTTGAATTAATTTGATGTCAATTTCATCTTTCAGGGATAAAATTTCCTATTTACTATATATATGTATATATATTGTTAGTTTTGCAACTTCTTGTAAGTAATATAAATATATTGCATAGAAAGTCTTATAAACATGTAGATAAGCACATTTCTTATTTTCTTTTTCTTTTGACCATACAAGTGAAGTTTCCCCACATCTTTTATGAATGTATTTTTATGATAGAGACATTAAGTAAGTAAGCACAAATCTCTTTGTATGGAAAGTGTATATGTATGATAAAGGGATGAAGAAAGAAAGGGGAGAAGAAAAGGGAAGGGAAAGATCATACTACTGTCAAATTAATAACCAAATATCCATATATGATACATATGATCTTAAAGTTAGAGAATGTTTCTTAAAATGCTCCTTCATGTGGGAAAGTTTCTCTTTAATTTCTTAACCATATGACTTATCATCCATAACAAACTTCATATAATTTTAGCTATATTATACTTACAAAAATATATAGTTACAAAAAGTAATAACATATCATAAACACATTACTCTTTAAGGGAAAATGACCAAAAGATACTTACAAATAGGCTATTAGGTAATGTTTATTTTGAACTAAAACAAAATGATGGATGAATGCTCCATAGTGATTTGGACTCCTAATTGTTTGGATATCCTATCATTCTTGTTGAATATTTCTATTGCAGTACCATTCACCATATTCATATGAGCTAAATATGATTAATAGAATTTTATATGAATAATAAATTGAGTCACTAATGCCCATATGAAATGGCATGCTTTATAAACAAGAATTATACTCCATGAAAAATGCAAAAGCAATGAATCATAAGAAATTTACCTTATCAAGGATTCAAGCTCACAGTGGTGCTGACTGCATTCTATAATAACTTGATCAAACTAGTCACTCTATAAGATTAATAGATTATCATCACATAGCTAGGAAAAAAGAACAAATACATAAAGACCTAAAAAAGGAATTTCAAATCAAAGTATAAGAAGAAGGTTGTAATAATTTGAGTCATGTGGAAAATGATCAATTTAGATAGAGAACATGTTAAGAATAATGTAAATGGATATTTTTGAATAGGAGTTACTATTTGAGTCAAATCCTAGTTAGGTTTTATATTCTAAATAATTCTTATGTTATTAGTACTTTTACTATAAACATGACTGTTACTCATAAAATTATTGTAAGATCAATAAATGTCTAAAATTTTTCCTCAAATATTACTTTTATCTATTTTTAAGTTATTATCTAGCTTTAATTCTATTACTACATACTTTTAGACTTTTTAACATTATAGTTCACTAAAATAAATAATAGTCATCCCTACATTAAACTCAACATAACACAAATAAAGCAATATAAAGATAATAACTTTACAACAATAATTAATCCATGGACCATGCTATTATAACTTTGGAACTTGGAAGGTTAATCTATATCGAAAAAGTTCTAACGACTAACATAATCATTTTTATTTTGAAAATATGTTTCCTTTTTCTACTTTGGCTATATATTATATTGGTAGAAACATGTAAGAAATCTACAGGATATAGAAAATTAAGGAATTAATCAAAAGAAGCAAACTATTGAAAGAATTCATAAGTAAGGAAGATACAAAAATAGGACTAATCCTAGTGATAGTACCCAGACAATTGCTAAGTTTCATTTCATGCAATCTTTAACCTTGACAAGTTAGATATTTCTATATCAAAGGTGAATGTATCATTATATAAATCAAGACTAACAATAGCATGGAAGTGGCACATAATCAAGCTTCTAGTTTCACTTGCATAATTTTAATAGCTAAGTGCTAGAAAACTAGATCATCTAATTAGATAGAACAAAAATAAATGTTCCTAAGGTGATATGAGAGCTATGGTTAAAACTTAAGCTTTGTCACTTATGGTAATGGTCATTTTATTATTTTCAGTTTCCATAACACATGTTGCAATCACTAACTATTGTCGCAACAATAAGTGAGTACTACAAATTAGAGACACTTGATATGATCAAGTTTAAAAGATTCACATTTCAAATCAAATTTGCTACTACGTCTTATAACTCCATAAATGAAGTAAAATATAATAATCAATTTCACTATCATTCAATTCCTTAAAACTTGTTATTCACTAAGAGTTGAAAGCAATGATAACAATATCTGAAGTATTAATATCTTCTTTTTCTTTTTCCTTTATTATGTGAGAAGCTTTATATTATTGATGATTATTGAACCTAATCAAAATTAGAAATCACTAGTTTTATGAAAATTTTACAATATAAGGCAACAAACTAGGTTGAACTCTTAATGATCCATTTAATACACCTTTTAACGATATTACAAAATTAGAAAAAAGAAAGAATAAATAAATGAAAATAGAATTAATCAATTAAACAAATAATAACTAAACAAGATGTAAAAATGTCGATAGAACTAAATTAGAGAGGTTTACTTTGAAATCAACGTAAAATTGACATAAAAAGGCAATATAGAAACATAATTGATCCAAGGAATTGAGTACTTTGGTAGATTAATCATAGATCACAATATATTTGACAATTATAGTTAATTTTTTAGCTTAGACTCATTTAGAACCCCTATAATGATTCAAAAATTCTATGCTAAATAACCATCTAGAATTTGATTAATTTAGATGAGCAGAATTAAGTAACCTCTATAATCCATAAAGTTAGATCTAAATCAATTTGAATGCAAAATTCAACTAAATTGAGGGATTAAACCAAAAACCTCTAATTTAATCATTCAATCCTTTATTCTCATAAAAAGAATAATGATTAACTAATCAACATGCAACATAAAACTAGATAGATGTCATAAATCACATAAGTGAATATAAATTATACCAAATCAATATCCAATTCATACAGTTCTAGAAAATTAGATAACATAATTAGAGAAAAAGGAAAATTAATTCACAAAGTCAATATTATAGCTTAGGATCTCATAATCCAAACTGAGATGAGCCTCAAATTCCTTAAATCAATCTTGGAATAGGATAAAATTTAGCATTAATCAAATAATTTTAAAATATAAGAGAACTAACACCCAATCATATAACAGAGCCAATTCTATAAAATTAAGTATATGTAAGATACTAAGAGATATAAAATAAGAGAAAATAATATAGATAAAATTTTGTACATCAAATCATTCCACACTTAGCCTTTGTATGATCTCGAACAAGCATAGCTTTTTTTCAAAATTAAAAATAAAAAACTTACTTTCCAAAAACTTTAAAATTACAAATCCATAAACAAGAAATAATCAAAGCCATCAAGAGACATAACACTTCATGAAAACAAATCTTAACAAACATGAATTAACCAACATAGCTACAATCATTCACAAAGAGAAGATCAACACGGTAGACTCTTACAAAATATTTGTGTTTATTTTCTTTCCTTTCTTTCCTTTTTTGACCTTATTCCCTTTTTTCCACCTTTTCACTTAATTTTTCATTATTTTTTTCTTATTTTCTTCCTTTTTTATTTTTGTTTCTTTCTTTTGTTTCTTTTTTTTATTTCAACCAACCTTTGAACTTGAAGTTGATAGATTCTCATAATGTTCACACAAACACACTCCCTACACTTATTCAAGAACCCATTTTATAAAAATTCAAATGCCTTACTAATTTCTAAGATTAGGTAAAGACATTTAATTTTCATTGAAAAAATATTCATAGCTAACTAACAAAGAAAAGGTAATTAGGCTTAAAGGGGCTTAACAAAAATAAAAATTCAAGATTATCTATTTAATTATAGCTCAAAGAAAGAAAGAATGTCTTTATTATTTGTGCTCATTCATCTGCAAATGTAATCTTAAAAAAAATCAAAGCAAGTTCTAGATAAACAAATATCATAGAGGAATATCACATAGGAAGGAAAAAGAATAGTATAAATGCTTAATGTAAAGCTTAAAATCTCACTAGGAAAGTCATGTTACCAAGCCTAATCTACCAATTCAAAATCCATCACAATACTAATTGAATTCAAGAAGTAAAATTATTCATTCAATCATGTTATAAATTCTATCTAACTTTAATTGAATTTTATAAAAAAATACAAAATCTCCATTAATGGAAAGTAATTAAAATGATTTAAAAAGACTAAAAAAAGTGAAAAAAAACCCTTTTTATATATTTTTATTTTTTTAAAACTTCAAAAGCACTAAAAGAAGATACAAAACATAAAATAAATATAGAGGTTCCCCTCACACATTTAAATTTTATATTATCCTTAATGTAAAGTATATCAATATCAATAAAGATAAAGGACAAGAAAAATAAAAGAGAAGGAAAAGAGAAAGCAAATCTAAAAAGTTTGGGTTACCTTTCAAGAAGCACCTTTGTTTAATATCTTTAGTTAGACTCAAAATCCTTCATCATGAGTAAACTAAGGTCTCCAATTCCATTACTTCAATCACTTACTTTTGAAAACCTTTATAAAATAGCTTGAGCTTATGCTTATTGAGCTTATGCTTATGCTCTATAAGTAAAAACATTAGGAACAACAAAATGTTCATTCCAATAGAAATGAAGTTTGTCTAGTATTAATTTAAGTCTTAAATTAAATAATAGAACTTTTTTATCAATCTCAAATTTTTTTACAAAAATAAGCTTATCATGGCATGCCTTTATTTCTTACTTGTAAAGTCTAAAATTCTTGTAGGCTTCAAGTCTAAGTTCCTCCAATTCTTGTAATTGCAATTTTCTTTCCTCTTTAGTTGTAGTTAAGTCCATGTTTCCAATTCTTGTAATTGCAATTTTCTTTTCACTCTAGTTGTAGTTAAGTCTATGTTGCACCTTTTAATAACCCAAATGCTCTATGCTTTAACTCCATCAAAAGATGACATGCTTTCCTAAAAATAATCTGATATAAGGATATCATACTAGGAGTTTTGTATGTTATTCTTTAAGCCTAAAGTTCATCATCCAATCTAAGGCTCCAATCTTTTCTATTAGGCTTCATAATCTTCTTTAAAATTGATGTGACTATTCTATTAGAAACCTTAGCTTGCTTATTTATTTAGGTATGCTATAGTCTAATAACTTTATGACAAAGCCCATATTTCTTCAAAAAAGCCTCAAGTACTCGATTGCAAAAATGACTTTCTTAATCACTTATTAAAGCATATGGAATACCAAACCTGCTAAAAATGTAAGACCTAATAAAATTTACAATAACTTTTGAATCATTAATCCTAATGGCTTTAGCTTCCACCTACTAACAAACATAATCAACAACTAGTAGAATGTAAACAAAGCCAAAAAAAAGAGGGAAAAAGACATAAAAAATTATGCTTTACATATCAAAAACCTTACAAAAGTATAAGAATCTAAGGTAGCTCATGTTTATGAGTTAAATTCTATTTATAATTTTTACACAATAGGTAAGCATCATGGAACAAAATAAACTAATAAAAACTAAAATTAGGCACTTTCCTTGTTATTCTCTTAGGTCCGAAATGACCTCTATAAACATAAGTATGACAAATTGCAAATATAGAATGAAACACAGAATTATATACACATCTCCTAATTGTTTGATTAGCATAAAATCTCTATAAATAAGGGTCATCCCATATATAATGCTTGACCAAGATTTTTAATTTATCAATTTGAGCTCTCTTAGCATATGTAAGTAATTCATTAGCAACTAAATAGTTCACAAATCAGTAGATTAAGGATCCTTACTTAGCAACTGAAAAAACTACCTATTTGGAAAGGTGTTTTAAATAGGTAGAGTGTCTATAGCTGTGGGAATCCTACTCAAATGGTCTACAACTAAGTTATCAATATCACTCCTATCTCTAACCTTAATGTTAAACTCTTGCAAAAGGAACATCTATCTAATTAAATGGGGTTTTCCCTCAGGTTAGGTCTCTTCAAAAGGAACTTTAAAGCTATATGGTTAGAAAACATAACCATTTTAGAACCAAACAAGTTTGATGGTTAATAGTTCTTTTTCTATAAATTTGTAATTGGCTTATGCAGCATCCAAAGTTCTTAAAGTATAATAAATCACCTGAGGTTGTTTTCCTACTCTTTATGCAGGAGTAATACCGTTTGTATAATTAAATGTATCATACATTAACTCAAATGGTTAATCCTAAGATAATGGTTAAATGATGGGAGTAGTGATAAAAGCATGCTTTAACTTGTGAAAAAAACCTTCTTGTAATGTTGGTTAAAATCAAACTCCACTTCTTTTTTGAGTAACTTCAGCAATAGAAATGCAATCTTGTTAAAGTCTTTAATAAAGCACTATTAGAAACTTAAATATACAAGAAAAGAATGCATTTCTTGCACACAAGTGGGATAAGGTAAAATAACAATCACATCAATCTTAGCAATATCTATTCCAATGCTTTTGTTATTCACTATATGTCTTAAAATTATCCAATGCTCTACCATAAAATGATATTTCTCAAAATTTAGGATAAGATTAGTTTTAATGTACTTATCTACTAACTTAGAAGGATTATCCCAGTATATATAAAAAAAAGAACCATAAATAGAAAAATCATCCATAAGTACTTCTATGCAATTCTCTAAAAAATTAGTAAAAATGTTTACCATACACCTTTGAAATGTGCTAGGTGTATTGTATAGGCCAAATGACATCTTTATATAAGCAAAAGTGCTAAAAGGATATGTGAATGTGGTTTTTTCATGGTCTTCTAGAGTAATATGAATTAAAAATAACCAATGTAACCATCCAAGAAATAATAATAAGATTTACCTACTAATTTTTCTAACATTTGGCAATTGAATGGGAATAAAAAATGATATTTTTTAGTTGCTTGGTTGAGCTTCCTATAGTTAATGCAAACTTTCTAACTATTTTGAACTTTAATGGGAATCAATTCATTATTCTAGTTCCTCATTACTATCAATCCAATTTTTGAAGAGCAACTTGTACTAGATTCATCCACTTGCTATCAGAAATTGGATATATGATACTGACCTCTAATAGCTTAGTAATCTCCTTCTTTATCATATCAAGAATTAAGGGGTTATATCACCTCTAAGGTTATCTAATTGGTTTGGCTCATTCTTCTAGCCAAATTTGATGCATACATGTAAAAAGGCTAATACCAAGAATATCTGTAAGTGTCCATGCATTTGCTTGCTTTAAGGATCTCAATATCTATAATAACTTTCTTCTTGCTCAGGTTTCAAATTTTTTATTATGATCACTAGTAACTTTTCATTCTTTTCTAAGAATGCATACTTCAAATGATCTGGTAAAGGCTTGAATCCTACTAGGGGTGATTGAATCATAATAAGTTCTAATTTAGTAGTAGAAACCACTTTTACAAGTTAAATTTTTACTTGATTATCATTTTTGCACATTCTAAAACAATATTATTCTTATCATTTATAAATGCAAAAATCTTAACACATATGCCATATTTAATATCACTATCATAGCAAGTGCACATATGGCTATCAAAACAATTCATAAACTTAGAAATCTCTAAAAAGTTAGTAAGCATGTCATTAAGTGTCTGCTTAATAAGCATATTGATCACATCTAATTGAAAAATAGAATACTTTTCCATAGGGTATTTCATAGTTTCAAAGATATTAAGTTCATAATTGTGTCTCTAGCCTCCATGGAAAGAGTGCTAGTATCTACATCTATCTTTATTTTTGCTATCTTAAGGAATAGTCTCCTTAGAATTAAAAGTTCATGGTTGCTTGATGACTTATCCTCCATAGGTAAAATGTAAAAGCTTGCTAGGAATATTAATTCTTCAACCTGAACCAAGATATCTTCAATGACACTAGCAAGATGTGTAGTGATTTTATTAGCTAATTAAATGATAACTCTTGTTTGTTTCAAAAGGCCAAGCTATAATGAAGAGAACATTAACATTAGCACGACATTAGTAAAAGCTTCCAAGTTGATCAAGGCATGCTCAAATATGCTATTTCCTATAATGTAAGATATGTCAAATATCCTTGGATCTTTGCACTTCTAAAGAAAGTTTGGTTAAAGGATTGTTAATACATTCTATCCCATGTTTACTTTTTCATTGCCATGTGATTTTCTCTTATGAATGCATAGCTTCTTCGAGAATTTGGCATACTTAGGAATTTACTTGATGACATTTAACAATGGAATATTAACTTCCACTCTCCTAAAAGTTTCTCTATCGCTATCAAATTCTTCTATTTTCTAGATTGTATAATTCAGTTTAGGAAGGGAAGTGGTCTTGTATTGGTTTTTACACTAATTCTAGTTTCTCTATTATATGAATTTTTTGTAAAATTATTAGAATTTACTAGTTATTTTTACTTACCTTACTTACTTGCTAGTTAAAGATTCGTGGGCATTTGAACTTCTTTGCCACCTCTCACTATAATGATAAAAACATTGCCTCTTGAATTTAGAATCATTTAAGAAGACAATTTATAAGAACTTTATGATTTAAGCTCATTCAAAGAAAAAGTTAATTAGCTAATTTGAGTTCATAAATCTTGTATTATTGCTTTTATTCTTTGCCAAAACTAAAAGTTATTAGTAGCCATTTTCTTAACTAAATCCTTAAATGATGGAAAAAAAGATAAGGATGAAGTTGTTTATTTATTTTGAAAGTTTTATTGTTGATTGGCTTGAAAGGTTAAAACTTCTAGAATGAAAGTTTACTTCACTAGAATTTTGCTAGTCTCATTAGTTGCTAGATTGGAGCATTGCCATATCTGAAATTTAGGTGATCTTTCTAACTATGATTATAAAAATCTAAATAAAGATCATACTTAGGTTATTGTTGCTAGTACTGAGGTTTTCAAGGGAAGATTATTGCTACATATGCTTAACATTGATCATCATCTTCCTATAATGTAGGATAAGAATCAGTAGGATAAGTTAAACATAAGAATATACCATAAAGTATAGTAGGTGCAAGGGCTTGAATTTGCTATTGTTTGATGGCTATTTACCTGACTAAAGAGATCAATTCATCGATTTTGTGCTCCATTCTTTACTAATCTACATAGGAGAATTTATTTCATATACACCTCTAGTAGTAATGATCATTTTGGTGCCAAATTATTGGAAGTTTACTGCTATGTTAGCTATCAAGTCTCTAGCTACCATAGGAGTTTTATCAATTAATGTGCCACCACCAACATCATCAATCATACTTTTATCCAATAGTAGCAATCCTTCATAAAAATATTAAATAAGGAGTTAATCATTGATTTAGTGGTATTGATAACTAGAGCACAACTTCTTGAATATTTCCTAATACTTATACAATGTTTCACTAATTATTTGCCTTATGCCACATATATCTTTTCTGATAATAGCAGCTCTTGAAGTAGGAAAGAATTTCTTTAAGAGTAGCCTCTTCATATCATTTAAATAAGTGATAGACCTTAGTTGAAGATAGTATATCTAATCCTTAGCTGCATCTGTAAGTAAGAATAGTAATGCATTTAATTTGTTGTGGTCTTTTGAAATCTTATAAGGTTTTATGGTTAAGCAAACCACATAGAACTCCTTTAAATGCTTATAAGGATTCTTACTTAAAAGGCCATGAAATCTAGGAAGCAACTAAATTAGTGTCACGACCTATCTTACGGTTATTATGATCAACATAAAAATACCCATTTAGTGCTAACTTACTAACTAGATATCTTTATAAGCCTTTAATACTCCGATACCTTTATTAAATTATCATTGCAGAAGAAGTAGACATTTAAACTTAGAAAATAAACTGCATACATTATAAGTTTAAAAGTTATATGTATACATATACATACATATATATATGTATACCCCAAATATTATTTATACAAACATATGATTCACAAAACATTTCAAAAGACACAGACTGAACCCAAAACAGAAAGTATTCCATTAATGTCATGGAGAAACTGGAAGATTTCTTTATAAATATCAATTTGCTATTTTGGCTTCATGATCGGTACCCATAATTAATTTAACACAATAAAAGCATAAGTATGAAATATACTTAGTGAGTGATATTCATCATTTTATACAAAAAGTTTTCATCACAAAAGATTAACCTTATCTTTGTGTATAATCCCTAACTAGTGTTTTATAAGGAATTTTTCATCTATATATCATTGTTATAATGCATCATAGAAAATGGAAATGGTAAGTATACAAGTATCACCTTATATCTTCAACCCAATCTTATCTCCTGCCACCCTAGGCTTTAAACCACCAACATTTTTCCTCTACTACTAACCATTCCTTTCCTTTTTTGTGAAGGATGTTATATCTCCTCTCCTAAATTCATAATAAGTAATAATAGGATATCAACACATCAACCATTTTATCCATTTTCAAGTGCATACTCAAATACCCACTATGCCATAAGTGTTTTATATATTACATCAATATGTAATATACATTCAAATTCCTTCTTAACAATTCTTAGAGAATTTCAAGTAAACTTGTATCATGGCTTGGAGCCTCTTTTTTTTCTCCTAAATTCATTCTAAATTCCATCACAATTTGTTCTAACATTTTAATATGCAAGATACAATAATTAAATTATACAAAATACTTCAATGGGCACTGTTCACTTAGAACCTAAAGGAGGAATTCAAGAACAAGGTAACATAGGGGTACATATAATTAAAGCCTTTTTTTACTAATCAAATGGAATCCAATTACTAGAAAATTTGCCATAAACTTTCCTAACACATTACATGAAAGATAACTTAAGTGTTGCACAAATAATTTCGTAAGCTTACTAGTGTATCAAAAAATAGAACTCAAATTAGTCAAATTCAGATAATTTCAAGGCTGTTAAAATAAAGCTACCATTTAAGCAATCAAATTAATTTTGATTGCCATCAAATTTTGCCACAAGCTTGACATCCTGAGTGATATATCCTAGGAGTTTCATAATTTTTTTCATTCATTTAATGGGTCAAATAAATTGAAACTTGAGACTAGCTAGTCTAGGGTTTTGAAATGGATAGAATTGAGAGTTTCATCATTAACTTACCTTTTCATTTACCTACAAATTTTCAAAAAAATTTTAAATTTATCTACATTCATCCTAACACCAAGTATGAACATAAAATGCTAAAAATTAAAATTTTTAAGATTTGCTAAATCTCAATTACTTAGGTATTCCAAACCCCTAAATTAGCACCACATAAGAAAAGGTAATTTCATTTCCACAAATTCCTACTTCCATTTCTCCTAAATAATTTTGATAAATCCTTTTTCCTTTATTCACAACATTAACTTATCAACAACATATGATCATAATATCATTTGGATAATTTAAAAAAAAATCATATAGCTTTATACTATAAATAGCAACATAGAAAACACAAACTATTAACAATGTCATTTTGTACTTAGGAAAACCTAAGAGTAGGGAAGAATTACCACTCAAATTTTTTCTTATACTTTTATTTGAAGTAGCCCTTTAGAACAATAATAAAAAGGTTCATGATGAAAAATCAAAATTTTAGAAATTCGGGAAGTAGAGGCTTAAGAAGTTTTGAAGAGATTGGAAGAAATTCTATGTTACCCTTCAATATGTGAAGCTACTAGTTGAATAGGACTTGAAGGCTTGGACTTCCTACTAATTTACCCCTTTTTTCCATGGTTTGGCTAGCCAAGAAGTAGAATTTTTCTGCTCCAAATGGCCACCCTATATATATATATACACACACACACACAAAACTCAAGAAAATGTCCACTATTTTCTTACTAATTTTTATCGAATTGTGAAAAAATTCCTAGGACACTTGGAGGGGATGGGTGGATGTCCAGCAAGTAGGGGAAAGTAAAAAAATAATTATCTTATAACCAATAAAATTAATCCACATAAAATGAGTAAATAAAGTTTATCACAAAATGACTCCTAATTTTTTTTCTTTTTCACTTAGGTCCTTGGCTTCTTTTAGAAGTTTGGGCCTATGTTTTTGGATCTGAAAAAAATCAGATTTGAGCTTTTAAAAATTGGGACAAACCAACCCAATAGGAAATAAAAATTAACCACTTAAAAAGATAAAAAGGGTTGATTATAATTTAGTCACTATTTTTTTATTTTCTTATATTTTTACTCCTAAACTTTTAAATATTTTTTAATCTTCATTTTTGGTCTTCCACAATTATTTTTAGGCCCTAAAAGTTAATTTTGGCTAGCCCATAAATTTTAAAATTAAATCGCTACATTTTCAACTATTTTTCTCATTTTTTCAGTTTACTAAATTTTTAAAATTCAGTAAATTTCTAAGTGAAATTTATTAAACCTATTATTGGATTTTTAATTTAGTTTTTATCTATTTTGATGCTTATTAAAATTTTCAAAATCATTTGAGCTAAGCCTACTCCCAAATTACTTTTACGATTCCTCCAAATTTCACCTAATTTGCCTATCGGAATTTCTAAATTAGGGTTTTCTAGAAAAAATTTTACTTGATATTTCTTATTCTATTTTTGAGATGTTAAAATTAGTCCATATTTTAGCTCAAAATCAGCATCAATTTTGGGGTATTGGATGCCTAAAGGTTGGTAAGTCACATTAAAGGCCGTAATTTCTTTAATGTCCTATTATTAGCCATGTTATCTAAATTATCAAGAATATCAAAATAGGGAATATGGATGTTATAACTGCCTATATTTTTAGTATTTCAAAGAAAATAAAAGGTTCTATCTATTTTAGGATCAAAATCTAGCAATTTATCAATGGTTTTTCTAATCATATATAAGACATACTATAAGGGCATAAAAAATATCAAAATACAAATACAATATTAAATATTACTCAAAAAAACTCTAATTAATATATTTAATTTTTTTTTTTAAATTATGGGAGTACCATAGAATGATAGCTTTTAACATTTAAGACCTAACCATGAAATAAAAAACCTTCAAAAAATAAAAAAGTGCTCTAAATGATTGAATTTGGCTAAAAAATTATGGAACTTAGTGAGTGATGCAAGGTTTGTTCAAAAAAAATATTTTCTACTAGTACAAAAAATTTTAGGCCAATTAAAGATAGTGACCCAATAACTAGTGTTAAGGGATAGACAGTATATGTGTAGTTTATATAGATAAACTAATAACTTATAGTAAAGTGTAAAATAAAGTAAAATATGATGAAACATGATGAATTCAAGTGAAGGAATATATAATAGCTAAAGAATGCATGAAGATGCAAAAAAATTATAGATATAGATGCAAAAATTCACTAAAATGCTTTAATAATTATGTAAATCAGAACTAGTAAAAGATAAGAAAGGATAAATTGAAGTGGATCCCTAACAAAGCTGGCAGAATTTTGATAGCTATCAAAACTAATCAAAATTAGAAATTACAAGTTTGATGAGAATTTTATAGTATGAGGCAACAAATCAAGTCAAATCCATAGTGATCGATTTAATACACCTTTCACATTCAATCATTGACTATGATTACAAAATTAAAAAGAAAAAGAAAAAGAGCAAGTAAATGGAAATAGAATTCAACAAGTGAGCAAATAGTATGCAAACAAGATGTAAGAATGTAAATAAAACTAAATTAGGGGGTTTTTTTATTTGAAATTAAACAAATTCAAGATTAGAAATAGAATACAAAATTAACATAAAAAATTAATATCAAAACATAATTGGTCCAAGAAATTGAGAACTTTTTTGTGGATTAATCATAAATCACAACATATTTAATGATTATAATTAATTTTTTTAGCCTTGAATCATTTGAGACCCTCGTAATGATTCATAAATTCTATACTAAATAACCATCTATGATTTAATTAATTTAGATTAGTAGAATTAAGCAACTGTTATAATCCATAAATCTAAATCTAAATCTATTCAAATATGAAATTTAGTTAAATTAAAAGATTAAACTAGAAACCTCTTATTTAATCAATCAATTCTCTTTTTGGCAAGAAGAATGATGATTAACTAACATTTAACATAAAACCAAATAGATATCATAAATCATGTAAATGAACATAAATTATACTAAATTAGTATCCAATTCATAAATTATACTAAATTAATATCTAATTCATGCAATTGTAGAACATTCAATAAGAGAATTAGAGAAAAAAATTAATTAACAATATTATAGTTTAGGATCTCATAGTTCAAATTAAGATAAGCCTTAAATTTCTTAAACCAATCTAAAAAATTTGCCTTTTATGAATGAAAAAGAAAAAAATTGGAGAAAAAAAGAAAATCATCTAGACTTGTGTGTTCTTCTTGCCTTTGGAGGTACAAAAATGTAATATCTAATTTTCTTTCCTACATGAAAGGTTACAAAGAATAGGGCTTTGCTAATTTTAGAAGCCTAGAATCTAATTCATAAAATAATACACTACAAGAGTTATTGCAATAAAAATATCATAACTTCTAATTGTTGTAAGACCCTAAAAAAATATGTAGTTTTAATAAACCTTAAATATGAAAGTTGTTAGGCCAAGTCTTAGGAAATTGCATGGTTTTACCTTGATTGGATCTTTAGAACTTCAAATATGGCTCAAAAACCAAGATTAGTTTAGCTTGGATAGAAACAAAGCATCAATTCCATAGTTATTTTTTACCTTTAAATGTCTAAATAATGTTTCGACCAAAATATGAAAGTTCTAAAGCTTCTTCCAAGATTTTCATCAATATAAAGATAAACTAAATTTAATATCTGAAACTCAAGTTATAGCTAAAAACCTAATATAGTGTAACAATCCAATATTAACTAAACAATTTCAAAATATTAGAAAACTAATACCTAGTTACATAACAAGGCCAATTCCATAAAATTAAGCATATTTAACATACTAAAAGATATAAAAATTAGAAAAAATCTTGCATATCAATTATCCTATGATGCAATTAACTCAATTTCAAAAATAAACTTAAGTGATTTAATATTGTCAATAATTTTAAAGCTACTTAATTCATAATATAAAATTTTCAAATTACTAATTACAGGATCTAATACCAATAGCAAGTAAAATTTGAACTTCACAACAAAAGTTTAGAATTTTCCAATTGAATAGCAAAATTAAATCTTAATGATATTATTATTAAATAGATTCATTTAATTCATCTACAAACTAGTCCATATGAACCAACCATAAATGGACTGAACTAGGTCTAGTCTATAAAAATTATGGACTTCCTTAATAGGAGTTAGGGTCCTAACATTTATAGATTACAAACTTGTAAAGTGGGTTTACAAATTTTTTTCTTTTTTTTAAATAATTCTAAGGCTTTTCAAATAATTTTAAGTTTAAAATAAAAATTGTAAATTCAAACATCAAACATTTATAGTATTCTTAATTCACACTAACAATTTAAGATTAAATAAATTATAACAAAAAATTGTTATCTTTGAAAATATTAGTTTAAAAATAAAATTATGAACTTAGAAATAATTTACTTAGGTTAAGTTAAGTTGACAGATAAAGAATTAAGTTTAAAAATGAGTATTGGATTGGTAGGATGAAAATTTGTATAGCATATTTGTTTAGCATGAAAGTGAAAATATAAAAAGAAAAATATGGACTCATCCATGAACTATTCAATCCAATCTACAGGGATTATGGATATGACCGGCTAGACCGCTTTCAATTTGAATTTAAATAGACTTGTATTTTATAGGTCCTAGTCCACATTTTTTTGGGATTTGTAGACATATCCACGATCTAAGGTCTATTTCAATGGCTCTTTTTAATGGTGAATTAAAGAAGAAGGTTAAAGTTGTGGGCTTACATTAAAAGGCATGATTTAACCACTTTTCCTACTTAAAAGTTCTTTAACAAGTTAGCATGATTTTACCCCTGTATATATTTCAAAATCCAAAAACAATCTAGGCTTGCAAAAGCTTCATTGATTGATAGATTTTATTGAATAGAATGTGACCATTAGAATCACCATACCTAACTAAGGAGAAATTAAAAAATGTTGAGTTTTCAAAGACTAACCTAAATGAGAGATTTGTGTTACTTCTTTTTATGATTTTCTTTTCATATTGATGTGATTGGGAAGATTTGGTGAGTATTTTGAATAAATATTGAAATCACTCGCTAGATAAAGCAGATAATGTAAAAGGATCAAATGTTGAAACATGTTATCTGAGTAGGCATAAAGAATTTTGCATGGATGAAGATCCTTTGCATTGCCTTTAAAAAATCAAACTTTCTTTTTCCTTTTAATCTTTACCATCTAAATTAACAACATTTTATCCATGACATATATATATCCATGTCACACATATCTTTCTTTTTTTCCCCTTTATTTTAGCAATAGAGCACAAACTAAGTAGTCATTAGACCATTTCACTCCTTGAATGATTCATGAGTATTGGATAAAAGAGTTTTGCCCTAAAACAATGTAAATTATGAGGTGCCTTATTGCTTATGAAAGAATTATTTTATCCTATCTCTCAATAATCTAAATTGTTTGCTAAATTTATGATTTTCACATTTCTTCACCTCTTCTAATGAGGTAGCATGTTGATTATTCAATTTTCTGATATCTTCACATTTTTTATTTCATTCTATTTATATAATGTGATTAATAATATTTCATGGTTTTAATTTAAGGTTTAGGCCTTTCACTAGCGTATTCGCAATCTTTTTCTCTTTTATTTGTAAAAAATTTGAGATTTTAAATAAAATTTTTCAAATTTTTTATATTTCATTTTTTTCCTTTTTGATGTTATCAAGACTCTATCCCTTGCTAAAAGATATACATTGTTAAGATAAATTCACAAATATAATCCAATTAGGTCAACTAATAAGTTCTTCTATTAAGACTTATTAATCAAGCAAAGAACATTTGCATTTCACTCAAATTTTTTCTTTAAAATAGTTAAGCAACCAAATAACTAACCTATGAGATAAATTACTTTGCATCAGTTCACTTAAAAAATGAATTAAGTTACTAGTAAAAGGAGTAATTTTATCATTGCTAAGCACAATTCCTTCACCTATATCATCAAGAGCCCTCCCTTAGATACAGGGATCTTTAGGTGCTACTATATTCTATTAAATGCATATTTTAGCAATTACAATTTAGCTTGCAAATTCATCTCAAATATAGAAAGTAAGAATTATTGTTCAAGTCTATATACTATTTTGTACTTCATGATTTATCCTAGTGTCATGCAATTACTTAGAACTCACACATCATCATAAGCAACTCCATGATTTACATATTAATTTTCTAATGTAAGGTATGCTTTATTTTTTATGATTTAATGTGTACTTCTAGGTCTAAGTGTACCACTATTCCTTGGCAATTTTCTAGCAATTAATATCATTGATGCTTATTTATAATAACAACAAGCAGGCATTGTGTATCAAATGAATTGACTTCATATTATGCACTAATGAAACATTAAAAATAAAAAGATAATGTCATGCATTAGATAATTGGAGTTTCTTATCAATTATTCTCAAATTTGAAATAATAAACACAAAGTTGACTTAAAGACAAAAATAGTTCCATGAGCATATCTAAAATTAGTAATTCCTTAATGAATAATCCTTACTATTACAATTATCCACAATCCTTACAGTATTTTTTTTATCTAAAATAAGATTAAAATAGATACAAACATTCAAGAAAATGTACATGAACAAATAAGTATAGAATTTATTATTTTCCTTTTCTTTTAACCATACTCAAGTGAAGTTTTGCCTTATCTTTTATGGTTGTATTTATATGATAGAGACATTAAGTAAGCAAACAAGCATAAATCTCTTTATGTGACAAGTGTATATGTATAATAAAAAAGGAACAAGGGAGAATTCAAGGAGAGAAGGGAAAAGAAAAATCATGCCACAATTAGAATAATATCAATATCTAATATATATGATCTTAATGCTAAAGAATGTTTCTTAAAATACTCTTTCTCCATAGGCCAAAATTTCTCCTAAATTTCATGAGAAACCATATGTACTATCTTTCATAATAAATTTTTTATATACCTACAGAAGTTACAAAATATAATAACAATTCGCAAGCATTACTTTTCAAAGGTAAGTAAACCAAATGTACTTATATATAGGCCATTAGGTAACATTTATTCTAAACTAAAGTAAGATGGTGGATGAATGCTCCATAGTGGTTTGGATCCCTAGTTGTTTGGAAATCCAATCCTTCTTATTGGATATTTCTACTATAGTAATATTTGTCAAATTCATATGAGCCAAACAAGACAAATAGAATAATATATAAGAAATAAATCAAATCAGTAACACCTATATAAAATGCCATGCTCTGCAAACAAGAAGCATATTCCATGTAAAAGGAAAATTTAGTGAATATTAGTACTTCACCTTATCAAATATTCAAGCTTAAAGCGGTGTTGATTGCATTTTGCAATAACTTGACCAAACTGGTCACTCTACAAGATTAATAGATTATAATTACATACTTAACAGAGAAGAACAAAGACATAAAGACTTGAAAATGAGTTTCAAATCAAAATATACAAAATAGGTTGTACTAGTTTAAGCTAAATGGAATATAACCAAATTAAATAAAGAACATGTTAAGGATAATAAAAATAGATACCTTTTAATTGAAGTTACTATATAGGTTAAATACTAGCCACTTTTTGTTGTATCATAATTTTAAGCTTTATATTTTAAATAATTCTTATGTTATTAGTAATTTTTCTACAAAAATGAGTGTTACGTATAAAATTATTATGAGATCAATTAAAATTTTAAAATCCTTCCTCAAATTTTATTTTTATCTATTTTTAATTTATTGATAGGTTTAATTCTATTATTACTTGTTTTAAGACTTGTTGCCATTATAGTTTACTAAAATAAATCATCACCATCCCTACATTAAACCTAATATAACACTGAGAAGGCAATATAAAGATAATAATATCACAAAAGTAATTAATCCATGAACTATGTTATTATAGCTTTGGAAATTGGAATTTGGAAGGTTAATCTATATTAAACAAGTTATAATTGTGAGCATAATCATTTTCTAAAAACATGTTTCCTTTTCTACTTTGGCCATCTTTTAAATTAGTAAAAACATATAAGAAATTTAGGGAAATAGGAAATCAAGGGATTAATCTAGAGAAGTAGATTATCAAAAGGATTCATGAGTAAATGAGATACATAAATTTAACTATCATTCAATTCCTTAAAACTTGTTAATCTCTAAAAGTTGAAAGCAAAGACAGAAATCTCCAAACATTTTAATATCTTTTTGTTCTTTTCCCTTATCATGTGTAAGGGCTCTATATTACAAAGTGATACATTGTCTTAATTTAAAAAATATACTTCAATAATCAAATATTGTTAGTAATTTCAAAACTACCTAATTCATCATGTAAAATTTTCAAATTATCAATTACTAGATTAAATGCTAGTAGCTAGCAAAATTTAAACTTCATAATAAAAGTTTAGAACTCTCCAACCAAATGGTAGAATCAAATTATAATTATGAATTAAGAAAGAAAGCTGAAGTCATGGGCTTACATTGAAAAGAGGTTATTTAACCTTTTTCCCTATTAGAAAGTTCTTTGACAAGTTGCCATGTTTTTCTCTTTTACATGTTTCAATATCCAAAAAAAAAAAAAATCTTGCAAAAGCTTCATTGATTGATAGATTTTGCCTACCAGAATGTGTCTATCAAAATCATTATGCTCAACTAAAGATAAAGTGGTGAGAAATTGATAAGTGTTAAGTTTTTAAAGAATAACCTAAATAAGAGACTAGATTTATCTTACTTTATGATCTACTTCTAATATTGATGAGATTGAAAAGATTTGATAGTTCTTTTGAATAAAAATTCAAATCACTAATAAAAAATGGCAAATAATGCAAATAGACCAAACGTTGAAACATGCCATTAAGCGAGTGGGCATAAGGCATTTTACATAAACATTTAGTTCTAAAAAGAGAATTTATATACACTAATAACAAATGTATGTTAATTACTAATAAATCCAAATTGGAAAATAGCAAGAGAATAAAAAATCATTCACTATACATTTAATATAAATTTAGGAGATATTTATAACCTAATTCTAAAATCTTGAAATATAGGGATCCATCTAGATAATAAAAGTCATTTATTCCATTAACTAATATAGAATGATAAATCAAAGGTAAAACAATTTGCCACAATTGATAAATTGTTTATAAAAAGATCCTCTAGTCAATGGTACAATTATAAATACCAAAAATTGATTAATGAGACAAAGATAAAATTATGTATTAAACTATACATGTACATAAATTTTAAGTTATATAATCACACACACACACATAAATTGCATAATCTTTTTAAAAAAAACATACATTGAATGAATTCTAATCAATAGACTACACATAAAACACATATAACCAGTGTTTTAAAATTAGATCTGAACATTGATTTAATAAGGTAATTAGGTTAAGATTGAACTTGTCCAATCAATTAAGTTAGTGGTTAAACTAGTTAACATATATATATATATATATATATATATATATATATATATATATATATATATATATATATATATATATATATATTATATTCAATATATGCAACATTAACAAATATTTTATGAAATAAGAATGAAATTTACAATTATCATTATTTAGTATAAGGTACTTTCAAAAGACAAAACATTATAATATTAATATTATTGCAATTACAATCATTAAATTCATCTAGATTTAGGATAAATAAAAGTTATAAATAACAATAAATAAAAATTGATTTCAAACCCTTAATTAATCTTCACCACAATTATATAAGTATTTTATTTCAATTTAATTTTGTTAGAACTTGAGTTATTATCACATTAGGCATTCGTTTAATTTAGGTATTTGATTATATCATGTATTTTCTAATTTAATATGCATTTATAAAAATAATAAATATATTATATGTAATATGTGTGAATAATAATATAATATTTAATTAATAACACCTATCTTACTTAAAAATAGACTTAAAAAATAAAAAAAGACATGCGTCCTCTTTGCAATTGCACTAAAGTGTGACACATGTTCATATTTTAATGATAAGAAATATTTAAATATTTAATTCAATTAGTTCATTAACTATTAAAATTAACATTTAGTTAAATATATACTTTTAATAATTTTTACATTTTGAATTAAATCAATGTTGTCTACCTATAAAAATTATAACATATTATTATGCCCATAAGAAACTTTGACAAATAGAACCTTAGCTAAAGATGTGGTGAATAGGTTAAACACTTCATGATCATAGGAATACTTTTATAGTATGTAGCAAATACTTGTTTGTGAGGAAGGCTCATAGCCTCGATTTAAGATAACCACTAATTAATAGAGCTCTTTTAGGGGAGCCACTCGCACACACTCCTAAAATATAGTGCCCCATATTTGCCCATTATGCTTCCAAAACTACCTTAAAGAAACATTTATAAATACATACATCTCAATATGCAAGGAGCCATTTTTTTGCTAATTGAACACCTAAACATAGATTTGCATGCACTATGCATTCTAGCACGTTGCTAGCTCTCTAGACTTCATAAGCATTAATGCTATCCTTTTGAGAATTCTAAGGTGACTAATCTTCGAGTTTATCCTCCTAATAAGCAGACTAACACGACTATAGGGTTTCTAACCAAAGTTAATGTCTTCTTGCTTATTAGAAGATTTGTGTTGAGGATTTGAGTAGGTGATTCCAGCTAAATTATTTCCCTTATTTTATTTCTTTTGCTTGAATATTATATATCACTTAAGTGAATGCATTTTTATAGACTCTGCTTGTTGTTGATTTTATAGTACTATAGCATATTTTCATTCAATGCTCCAACTAACACATTATGTATATGAACCTTAACATGTAATCTTGAAAATAATATTCTTTATTTAATACATTCTATAAAATATTTTCTTTTAAGAATAAACAAATTGGCAAGCCCAATGGGACATAGTTAAGTTAGTTTCCATTGATTATCTTATGTAATTGAGAAGTGGCAAAACTATATAATCAAGAAGCATGACTACAACTCCAATAAGTTCATATTTATGATATAATCCTTTCTTTTAGGAAAGATGTATAAAAGATACTTAAGATAGTTAACAATAAAAAATTTTAGCTGAAAATGCTACAAATATAAACCCTCTAAGTGTTAAACAAGGTCACTTCAACCAATGCTAATGAAGTTAGAACCCAAAGCTAGACTAAAAAATAGCTATCAAAATCATAATAAATAAATAAGCTAAAAAATAAAAATAGAAAGTAGTTAAATAACAATTAAAAAGCCAATATTGGGGCCTACTAGCCTTCCTCATTGAATACCTTATAACATGCTAGCAACTGATCAAAATAATAAGGTAATTGTGTTCAATAGCTAAGGTTATTTAGTTAATAAAACCAATTTGTAAATAGGTGAATTAATCAATATTAAGGGCCATGGTGTAATGTTTTAAACATTATAAGTCTTTTAGCAATAAATAAATGAAAGCAACCATGACATGGTCAACATATTATCACAATAGATCGTAACTATTTTAAGGTCTATACTTGAGGAAGCTATTACCAATCAAAAATAGGTGATCTAATCATATAAAAGAATGATAATAACCTTAGGGTATCACCAAGATGAATAACAACTCCCTAATAAAGAACAAACTGAAGTTGATACTCTAGAATCAAAACTTTTCAAGGCTGATCATATCAATTGAATAAAAATAGTAAGCAAAGATGACTAGTTGAGAAAAGTAACCCTATGTGGTCCTTATAATTAAGGAGATAGAATCCAAGGGCATTGAGCAAATAAAGAGATACTCGATAATTATGTTTATTAGAACCTAGAAGATTAAGGCCAATTGAATTAGATTAAACTTAGTTTATAAAACCAACAAGGGCAAAAGTTAAACTATCAAATTCTAGTCGAGTAGTTATTGAATTAGTTAAGAGGCTGAAGTGTTTACCCAAATTATCGTGGTGCTTTACCAAAGTGAATTCATTAGCTTGAACTACCTAAAAGGTTCAAAATGCCAAAATTTACTATATTCTTTAGTGAAAATAACTAATCAACTATTGAACTTATTGTTAGATTCACAGATAAATGTCAAGAGCTTGCTTCAAACAAGGACATTTTCCATTGTCTTTAACTAGAACAACATTCTCTTGGTATTTAAATTTACCTTATAATTCCATCCATTCATAGGCTTGGATGGAACAATTATTTTATGACCAATTTTACCATAGAGAAATCAAGGTAGGACTGGCAAACTTGTTTGACATTAAGAAGAAGTTGTTAAGTTCATTAAAGAATATCTTTTCAGATTCTAGAAGGCGAGAAGCAAATGCTTCACACAAGTAGCCAAAATTAAGATTGTGAAGATAGTAGTGGTAGAATATGACTATGTTACTAGTAAAATGCTCATCAATAAGAATATAACTAACATGGCCCAAAAAGGTGAGAAAGTTATGAATATTAGATAGTTGCAATAGGAGAAAAATAAAAAATTATGCCATACACACTTTAAAAAAGAAAAGATAGCTTATGTCAGTAAGAACATAGAAGATGAATGTAATAACAAAATACATTTAGCCGAGCTTAAACTTAGCCTCCTTACACGCTTGTTATTAAAATATGTAGACAAAAAAAGATGAAATGAATCAAATAAAAAAAAGTGTACTCATTTAATATTAATAAGGCCAATAAAATTTTTAACCTACTTTTAAAAGACAAATAAGTGAAGTCATTTGAAAGTCATAAAACTCTATTGAAAGAGGAGGTAAAAGATAAAAAATGTTGTAAGTATCATAATATGTTTAGCTATGATACTAATAACTACATTTGTTTTAGAAAGATAATCAAGAAAGCCATCAAGAAGGGATGATTAGAGTTTAATGACAAAGGCAAAGAGAAGGAAATGCTAGTTAACAAAAACTCTTTCCTCTATAAGGCCTAACTATATAGAGCTTTCAGGTGAGTTTAACCTATTTGATATGGGTGTGAATGTAATAGCATATTACGAGGATAATGATCCTTTGGATACACTATTCTTCCATGAAACTTACTCGATGTAAGGTAAATCTAATTTTAACTTCATAAAAAGGATTCAATGTGAACGAGGGGTGTTAAAGATGTATCCATATTATGAAAAATGTTATAACAAGCTAAAAATTACTCTATATGGAAAATAATCATAAGACTACATTAATCTTGAAGTGCAGAAATTAGCCAATGATTAAAGAAAAGCCTTAAAAAATTTAGAGAATTTGAAAACAGTAAGGGCAAGCTAAAGTTAATTTTTCATAAATTAAATTATGAAAAATTAAAGGAAAAAGAAATTAATATTGACACTAGGAAGTTAAGAAAAGATCATCTTAAAGGAAAATGGATTAAAAATGAACCATGAGATAAGGGGAAGTGAATATGGAAGCTTAAACTTAAAGAAAGGAAAAGCTAGAGGTATGACTACTAATATGAAAAGCCTTCACTAATTAAGACTTAGAAAAGAAGAATGCAATGACAAGTTGCCTATAGAAGGCACAAGAAAGAAAGCTGCCAAATTCGTTTTGGTCTAAATGAATCTAGTGGCTCAAAGTTGATGGAGGAAAGGATATAACTTTATAAGTAACAGCTTAAAACTTAAGTTTAGAAAATGGATTTAGATGCTAATATGGTGACTCTATTACCACCATTATTCATAGTACTTAGATTGGCCATATATGAGGAAAACTTTGATGATTAAAGCCTTACAGTTATAATTGAATTTAATAAGGACATAAGTGTTAAATTTAGATAATCACTTTAGTAGATGAAGAACCACCTAAGGTCTTTGCATATAAAGGGTCATTTTAATGGTTAGCCTATGAATAGGATTCTAATTGATGGAGGAGTAGTAGTTACCTTGATACTACAATCTATGTTTATTTTGTTAGGAAAACAATCAAAAGATATAAAAAAAATCTTCAACTTAGAAAGGATAGGGATGATCAAACTTAAAGTAAGGTTTATAGTCAAGCCTACTCTATTTCTAGCATGCATCCAAAGGCCAATTACAACCTCTTACTAGGTAGAGATTGGAACCATGTCATGAGAATAGTGCCTTCTATGTTACTTTAGAAGATATTTATCTAGAATGAAGGTAACATAATTAAATGTCTAAATGCCAATGATAGCCTATGTTATGTTAAACAATGTCATGCTGAGTTAAAATCTATAACCCTAACATACAGCTATTGCACATGAGCAAATGCACAAATCCTTCAATAATAGAGATGTAGGTTTTGGATGCATCAAGCTTCATCATTATCCAAAATGCTAAAAATATAAGATTTGCTAGCATAATCAATAAGTGAATACTAAAAGTAACTTGCTTAATTGTTAATTTATGTTGTTGAGGAAGCCCAATCCAGAGTCTCAGACTATATATATGATGATAATCCATTAGGATTCCTAGAGTCACTAACCAAAGAAGACACTAAGAAAATGGAAACCTAAGACATTCTATAAAAAGTTAGCTTAGGAATCGATGAAGACCTAAACATGATGTTTATTAGTGCTACTTTACCTGAAGATAACAAACATGCAGTGATCAACATACTTAAATAATGCAAGGACTACTTTGCTTAGGATTATAATGAAATGCCAAGCTTGAGTTTAGACTTGGTAGAGCACAAACTATTCATCAAGGAAAGTTTTAGACTTTATAAACAATCTTTTTGATATTTCATATTCAAAGTTATAGAAAAATTAAGGATGAAATTGAAAGACTACCCAAAGCTAAGTTTATAAGAACCACATCATGTGTAGAATGGCTTTCGAACGTGGTCTTGGTTATAAAGAAGGACAGTAAGCTAAGAGTATGAATAGACTTTAAGAATTTAAACAATGCCACACTAAAGGATGAATATATTATGTCTATTATCGATATCCTTATAGATGTAGCATCCGGACATGATGTGGTAAGCCTGATGAAGACACTAGTTATAGTTAGATATTTATAGCCGAAGAAGATATACCGAAAATTAACTTTTGGTATCTAAAAGCAATAAGGACTTATGAATGGCTTGTCATGACTTTTAGCTTGAAAAATTCCAAAGCCACTTTTTAAGAAGTGATGAATACGATCTTGCACAACATGATTAACAAATTCATGGAAGTATATATTCATGGCACATTGTTAAAGGACCCTCTTATGAGTAGCACATAAAAACTTAAAGGAAGCATTTGATCAAATTTGATGTGACAAGTAAAAGAATAATCCACTAAAACAAAGTGAAGGCTATAATAAAGGCCTCAACACCTACTAGTAGAAGCTGTAATAATTTCTTGGGAAAGTCAATTTCCTAAAGAGTTTTATATTAAGCTTGTTCGATTAAATTAGAACCTTTTCACCTTTGCTGAAGTTAAAAGAGATCAAATAATTTGAATAAAGGGCATTTGAAGATATAAAGAAGTAGTTAATCAACAATCCTATAATGCCTTGCCTTATCCCAGGCTAACCTCTTAAATTGTATGTCTCAGCCATTGTTGATGTAATAGGATGTTGTTTAGCCTAAGAAAATGAAAAAGGTAAGGAAAAGACTATTTATTATCTTTCAAGAATGTTAAATGTTACTAAACAGAAATATTCGATAATGGAGAATTATATGTCTATTTGTTTTCTATTTTAAAAAATAGTTTTTATTTTTTTATTTTTATAAATAAAAGAATCTATTTGTTGTTTGTTTTCAAAATTTATTTTTAAAAATTATTCTCTAAATGTATAACTTGAAAATAGAAAAACAAAAATAACTTTTAATTGTTTTTGGAATTTATTTTCTTATTTTGGATGTTAATTTTGTAATTAAATAAAATATTTTCTCACTTACAACACTAACCACCCCTTATTTTTTATTTTCCTTTAATCCAAAAATAGTTTTTAATAACAAAAAAATAATTCTTAAAAATAGTTTTTGAGAATAGTTTTTAGAAACACAAACATAAAAATATATACAAACATATCCTACATCTTTCCTTGTGTTATTCTTGCATGAAGCTTAGGCATTATTTATTACTTACAACTATATAGATATTGGCAAAAGTTGATGTCTTTAAATGCATGTTGGCTTGGCCCTTTATTCACGGCTGAGTAGGAAAGTGGATACTTAGCTTGACCAAGTTTGTGATATAATATTGCCTTCTAAAAGTTATTAAAGGTTAAATCATGGTTGATCAAGTAGTTAATCATAAAACATGACCAGTTAATTTCATTGGCACCAAATATTGGAAACTATATTTTGATGGTTTATGCCATAAAGGTAATATTGCATAAGTTTGTTGATTATAACACCATGCAAAAACTAGTCAAGTTCTAATTCTTATTTTTCATAACCTTCTTGATCATGATCGGTGTAAATCCTGTTACTAGTTCCATAAGCCTTAACAAGTTTCACTCCTTCTATTTAACGAGAGTTTCCAAATTTCAAGGGGAACTTAAAATTTTACTTTAAAATTTTGTAAAAGAACAAATAGAGTCACCCTTATTTTTGGACATTTACCAAGGCTCATACAGCCTAAAATACAACACTTATATTATTTTTTAAATATGACGACAATCACACATATACATAATGGTATAATTTGAGATTTATACATATATAAACAATTAAACATTCAAATGTTGAATCAATATTATGTCTATTCTAAAATTCTATTCCTTATACAACAAGAATCCCAATTGTTAAATCCTTAATCTAGGTGGTTTTTGCTTCTCCAAGGATGTAACAAGCTTAAATATACTCACCATAAACTAAAAACTTTAAAGATAGAATGGAGTGAGTTACATGCAGTGATCAATTTTATATATAATTATCACAAGATAACCATATACTAAATTAGAAAACTCATTTTCTAAATTTCTAAAATATGTGTAACCATGCCTTGAAATAGAAGTTCACCTACACATGACTTAAACTCTATTTATTATAACATGATCCTAGGAGTCTTAACTTTATGTTAGAACTTAAAATCATATACTATCCATTTTAGGTAGGCATCACACTTACAAATAGCCATTAAGGCTTAAGTGAAAATAAATCATCACAAACTATCATAAATTCAACCAATCACTCACCACCCATTCTGGGTAATCATCATACTCATAATTAGTCATTAAAGCTCAAATACAATCAAATTATCACAAACACATCAAGCCTTTACAACCATGTCAAATAGTGACATCCAATCTTAAGCAAAGTTTTAATATCACATCAAATTACACATTTAGTTATAATAAAGATATATATAGCCACCTTTTTTATTTTAGGATTAAGTTTATACTTTTATAAACTGTTTGCCAAAAATTTTCCATCTGACTCTCGGATTAATCTTATATTCTTCAAAATTGTTGCTAAAAAAATTTTATTTGGCTTTCATAGTATCATTCCAATACAATTTATAATTCCCAATATCATGGCTCTAACACAAGTTTATAATATCCAATGTCATTACTCTAGCATAGTTCATAATATTCTAATACCTTATAAGGCTTAATTCATAATGTAGTAAATTTGCTAGAGGTTTATTCATCACTAGATTCAATATAAGCCCATATATATAGCTATTCAATAATTATGAGCAATCAAAGCATATAATACAATCATAATATGATTCATTATAACTTTATCACAATCAATCAGTAACTAAAAATGACACTACCCTACTTTTGTTGCGCATTCTGAATTAATAGTATTCTTTCAATGAACTAGGGAACTGAGTTTACACATGAGTGTATATATATATTCAAAATCATAGAATTGATATTATCAATAAGGAAAAATACAATTGCGATTCATAACATTTAAATCATGCTTTATTTAGATAAAAGTTTAGTGGTGAGACATATACTCACCTAGTAACATTGATCCATCCTTGGAAACTCCTAAGCATCCATGTTCATCCTTTCATATTTTCCTCCTACTATTACCATTTACAAGGGTGAATTATAATTATATAAACATTAATTAGTTTCTTTTCATATATTACAAATTTATATTCCAATTATAATATAACTGCCTTCCATACTACATACTGCTATATTTCTAGTACTAATTGATATTCAAGCTATACCATTTATCCCTCTAGGATTCTTACTTTCTTTATCTTCAATCTTATTATCGAAATATTAGAAATTCTCATATATATAACAACTTTTCCAAATATACTACTCTAATAATCTTGAGCATAACAATATTATTTTTCAAAAGCACAATTAGGAATTTATTATATTTGTAAAATAGGTTTTGTTGAATCATGTATAAATCTTTCATGGTAATAGGATAAGATATTCCTTTTATACCTAAATCATCCTATTTTAACATTTCATAGTATAAAACTCCTAATTACAAAAGCATTATCACATGTCCAATACACATGAAAGTAGATTTCTCTTATCTCAAATTAGAGTCATTCGTAATATAGGAATATAATATCTCACAAAAACTCTAATAATAATGTTTTAGCATTCTATATCATAAAAATTATATTATATTTTTTCCAAAGTAGTATTCAAAAGTTATAATATATATAAAATGGGTTTTACTTAAATCAAATTAGAATCTTACAAAATATTAAAGTCTAATGCTTTAAATTTATTCTAATTACTTTATTCTACTAATCTATATCACAAAATTTCTACTTTTCTAAACCATCAATGTATACTTGAAATACCCATAAATAGCTTTTCTTAGGTCAAATTTGAATCATGCAAAATATAAAAATACAATACTCCATAAATTTTTTATTTGTAGTATTTTATTATAATATAATATAAAAATCATATCTTTTCATAAATATTATTATATATCACAGAGAGCTTAAAATAGTTTTTCTTGAATTAGATGTAAATCCCTTAAAATAATAGAATAATAGGATAGAACATCCTATTTTAACATTTTACAGTATAAAAATTATATTTTTCATAAATATCCTCATGTATTTCTAACAAACTCAAAATAGGTTTTCTTTCATCAAATCATTCTACCCAGTAAAAAAGTAAAGAGAGTTTATTGCATTTCAAAGTTTACCTACATAAGAAAGGCTTAATAAAAGCTCATTGATGACAAATGCTTGCTAGAGAACTTTAAGACTTGCAAACTATGTTGTTGATGTCACGCCACCAATAGCAAGGGTTGGCTGTGGGTAAAAGGACACAATAGCATGTAAGGCCAGCTGGAGAAGGGAGATAGGAGAGGGCACCACAATGATAGGTTGTAAGGGAAAGAAGTCCGGTGCCCTTGCACACTTCTAATCGCAACCAGTTGCTTCTACTATCGCCAAGTGTAGTTGGCTGCGCAACGTAGAACAAAGATGGCTAGCATAGCTCTAGCGAACTAACAATGACATCATCTAAGAAAAAGAGGAAGGCAGGAGGAAGAAAAAGAAAGAATAGTATTAGAATGAGACAGAAGAGGGAGAAATCAATAGGAAAAGAGAGGAAGAGAGAGCTAGTGGTGTGTGTATGTGTTAGGAGAGAGCAAGAAAAATAAAATAAAATAAATGGGGGAGGCTAAGTCAGTTCTTAAAAAGAAAGAAAACTATTGTACCAACTAAGGGAAAAAAGAGAAAAAATAATAGGGATATATCAGTAGGAAACCTAAAAAAAGGAGGAGGAGTTAATAGCATAAAAAAATAAGGGAGGAGAAAGATGATGACGTGTAATAAAAGGGGAAAATAAAAAATAAAACAATATATTGCAGAAAAACAGTAGCCATCATTAAAATAAAAGGAAAAAGGATACTAAAACCAACAAGGGTATTAAGTTTCTACTATAAAAAAGGAAAATTAATTCACCTATTTTACAACTTGCTTTTATAAAAATTATTTTATTTAAAATCTCTATTATTTTCAATCTTCTCTTAATATATAAATATATATTTGCAATAAACTAATAAATTTAAAATTTCTAAAACTAATTATTTTAAACTTCTACAATTCTTAAAAATAATTCATCAATTACTAACAATTAATTTATAAAATTTTATACTCATAATTACTATTTTCAATTTATAAGAAAATTCTCATAAAATATGTAAACATACTTCGAATCAATAATAGCCATATAAAAACAAATATCTTTCAAATATTTTCATTAATAATATTTTAACATTCTAGAGTCCTTTAAAATCAATTTTTAACTAAATTACTATGAAATAAAAATAGGTAATCACAATTATTGAAATTTATAAAAATTAAAATATTAACCAAATAAATAATTATCTACAAATTTTAAATTTTATACTTTATAGTTTAATCAGGAATATTATATTATTGGACTAAAAGTGCTCTAATAATGAAGTGGAGTGTGAAGCATTTATCATTGGGTTGGAATTATTAATTGAGTAAGAAGCTTGAGAGGTAAAAATTTATGATGACTTGTAATTAATCCTCAAATAGATAATTAGGGAACTCAAATGCATGAATCCAAACATGGCTAAATACTTGGCCATTGCCACTATAATGTTGACCAAGTTTAATGATGGGTTATCAAGCATGTCCTAAGAATGGAAAATAAGAGAGTTGATGTATTAGCATAAATTAGCTCCAGTTACTGGATTAGTCGAGCTTTGCTTATGGAGATAACCACCCATCATTCATGTTTAAAACCTATAGCAATGTGAGAAATCTTGAATACTAAAGTCAGTAACAGACCGATTGATTGGAGAATACCTTTAATTAATTATTTAGCTAATCCATTAAAAAATGCCAACTGAGCACTATAAGTAAAGGTTTTAAAGTTCATACTCATAAGTGATGAACTATACAAGAAGGGATTTAAAGGCTAATTACTAAAATATTTAGGTGGGGACAAAGCGATGACATCCATAATCGGAGTTTGTGAAAGTATATGCAGAGCTTACTAGACTAGAATTAAAATGAAATAGGCATTTATATGTGAAGTTTTGTATTAGGCACAAATGATTGACAATTACATAAGTTATGTTAAGGGGTGCAAAGAATGTCAAAATTGTAAATTTATCTAAAGGATACTAATAGCTAATTTAAAATAAATCATCAAGCCTTGGCCTTTTCATGGTTAGGCCATAGATATTATTGACAAAATACAACCTTCTTTGACTAAAAGACATCATTTCATTTTAGTGGCCATTAATTATTTCACAAAATGTGTAAAAGCAATAATATTTAAGGAAATTAAAGCGAATGATGTCTTGGAATTCATCAAGAATAAAATATTATGCAAGTTTGACTTACTAGAAACTATTACTACTAATCATGGAACTATGTTCACATGTTAAAAAGTCTGAAACTATGTTGAATCTGGAAAAATAAAAATGTTGATATCTATTCCTTACTATATAGAAACTAATGGTCAAGCTAAAGTAGCCAATAAATGAGTAATTAATTTGATTGAAAAGTAAATTAGGCATTATCTAAGAAATTGGCATGTAATGCTAGATTCAACATTATGGGAGATTAGGAATATATATAAGGGAGAAATTGGCATGAAACCTTACAAGTTAGTTTTTGGCCACAAAGATATATTTCTTATCAAAGTTACTCTATAGGTATTAAGAGTTTAGAAATAAAATAAGTTAACTTTAAGTGATTATCATAATTTAATAGTCGAAGAACCATATGACTTAGATGAAATCTGGTGGAATGCCTTGGATTCTTTAATTCAAAATGAAGAAAAGTTAGTCAAGCATTATAATAAATGAGTGAAGAATAAGAAGTTTATTTAGGCTGGCTTGTATGTAAGGTTGTACTACTAACAATTAAGTTAAATTTTGGGAAATAGTTATCTTATTTAGAAGGACCATTCTTAGTTAAAACTTGTTTTGATAGGAGTAGTTAACAAGTTCAAAGTGTTGAAGATGGCCAAGTTAAGACTATAAATGGTAAATACTTAAAAATATGAGTCGAGCATATATAAAAGATAGAATAGCAATGGCACTAATATAAGTAATAGTTTTTAAAAGAAAATTCACTTATATTAATATCCATAGACTAAAAATAGCTAAAAGTAGATAGAAAGGGAAGAGAAAAATATATCGACTAGATTACTTCCTAGTCGATTCAAAGGAAAACCTTAAACTCTAACACTAGGCTATTGTAGTCCCTTTTTATTCTCCCATGGCTTAACATTCACTACATAAGTCCACCAATCTAGCCTTTGCAACCTTAAGTTCCTTAAGCTTTGCTTTACCCTCATCTAGAAGACTTGATTCTACATTTATTGAAGTTTTAAAATTGAATTCTACTTTCAACATGAGCTTTTATGTCATAGCTAGCTTAGTTATAGACCATTAATCTCGGTAATATTCTTCCTTATCTCTTTGGAACATGCTTAATGTTTGGCAGAATACTCACTTTTTTTCTTTTGGCCATTCTTGAAATATTTTGTCAAGCCATCTTGAGTTTACTCTAGGGATAAGCAAGCATTTTCTTGTGTTTGCCACTTTGCTCAAATCCTCAATTATTTTTAGCTAAGCTTCGATGAGGTTATTGATGATAATTTTAAGGCCATCTTTAGTAAGTAAAACACCTTGCAAGAACTTAAATAGCTCATATTTCCTTTACTAAGTATCTATATCTTGAAAAAAAGATATTCAAGTTTTACTCTAGGATAATATCAAGTTTAATTAAGGCCTTCTTAAGGGTCTTTTCTTCTTCTTTTTCTTTTTCCTACTCTTTCTCTATTAAGGAAGGGTATAAAGATGGAAAAATAAAAAAAGGCATGTCATCTCCAACATAATTGTGCTAACTCAAGAATGGATTCTCCTCATCAATATTATTCCCAATTGTGTCTTGAGCTTGATAAAAAGCTTGCTTTGGTGAGATTCATTTTAAGTCACTATTGTTTCAAGAGTTGCAACATTCTAACCTTTACCTTGATTTATGTTAATTGAAGGAATATAGGTCTTAATTTGATCATGTTGCCCTTCAAATGAAACTGATTATTGAAAAAATAAGTTTCTTTGGCTACTTATTATCGAAGGTATAAACTTAATATAACTAGGGATCAAGATCAGACTTCAAGGGTTAGTGATCACAAGCACTAGAGGAGCAGTTAGCACTAACATAGTAACGTGCTCTCCTTGAATAAGAACAAAGGAATTTTAAACGTATATCCAAATTAACAATTACAAGTCAGGAGTCAAATTAACATATCAAAGAAGGCATAGGGTTGGAAGAAGGATTAGATTGCATTAGTTAAGGATTACTTATTGAAGAATGCACAAAGAGATAGTGGAATCAATTGGCTACTACTATCTTTTTCTTTTTATAAGAGCAAGAATTTCATTAATTGGTTCGACAAATGGCTTAATGACTTAGTTAACCCTACTTTTGGAATTGTGGTGAGGTTTTTTATTTTTTTATTAGTTATTAAAGGAAAATTTTTAACATTATCATTTATGAAAAGTTCTTTAACTTCTTTATATAGATGTTTTAGCTTAGCCTTCTAAGTAGCTTGAGTGATTGAAGCTATATCACATTACAAATCTTAACTAGAATGGTAATACATGAAAGTACTAGGTGTTAAAATAGAAAAATTATTTACAAAAAAAAAAAAGATAGAAGAGATTACCCCTTAGACCTACCGATTATTTATATTCAATCTATATGACAAGCAACTATTCGGCCCAAAAATGAATGCTTGCATTAGCAAAAGGATAAAGGTAAGTAATGATAACCTTAGGGTTCAAATTACTCTTTTTGGGAATTAAAGATATATATTCTATAATGTCAAAGAGAGCATTCGACATGAGAGTTGATTTTAATTTAAAAAAGGGAGTTTGAGAAAGGCTAATGTTGGAGTTCTATTAGTATGCCCTTAACTACTTTTTTTTTATGATAGGCATTATGATTGCTTATCATTCTCTTAAAGAATTTTTATGCATTAAGTATAGTCACTTGAATATGTTGATAATCATAAGTAACTTTATAATAATTTTCAATGGTAAGAATTTCTTGATAATGCATACTCATTGTCTTTTGATACACTTCGTGTTAGATTTATGTCCACCTCTAAAGTAAAATTACAATAAGTGTGAATGGTCCACCAGTCCAAAGAATGCTTGGTATGAGCATGACAAAGTGAATAAACATGCAATTCAAAAGTATTTAATAAACTTTGATTCCACACTTCTATAATGGGCAAATTTGACTAAGTTAAAGCTTGACCTTGATATTTATGGTCTAAAATTATTATTGGCCAACCTTATTTAAGACCAAGCTACTTGGCCATTGTACTTGACAAATACCATTTAACTGATGAGGTTTTCTCTCATGATAGTCTAGTACACAAATATTATGGACATAAAGGTTAGCCCAAATATAAATGTTTTATGCTTTATTATGATTGGGATCATTGGAGAACTAGGTCAGACCATTTGACTAAAGAGAAAAAAAAAGAAAGATGAATGACAGGGTAATTATAAAATAGGTATAAAAAATCAAAAGTACTCATGAAAGATTCTCTGAGTCTAAGTTTTTAGTAAAAACGTCAGAGAATGGCTTGGATGTATTTAAAACCTAAAGTAGAACCTCATAAGCGTGCTTTATAATTCCTATGTAAGGCAAAGTGTTTTAAAAAATACATTACATTACTAACTATAGTTGAAAAATTCAAAAAGGGTCACCTAAGTTTCAAAAAGATTATTAAGAATGCATCCTCATTTCAACTCGATTTATACTTTCATAAAACTAGCTAAGATTAGTTAGCTTAGAGCCACTTGCTAAATTTCATGGAAAAAGTTACTAGAGGAAGATAAGCAATAAAAAATTTTAAAGCAAAAATATAAAACACATGCTTTTAAAGCCAATAAAGTAAAAAAGTGACATGCTTAACATAAAAAATAGTTGACCCTAGCTAGCTAATAAAATTTTTTAGAAAGGTAAAAAAAGAAGAGGTTTTAGAATCTAGTTTAAAAAAGGTTTTGAAATCATCATTTAACTTTAAAAATGGACTATTTTTCTTTCCAATGAGTAAAAGATAGGTCAAGACAAAAAGATAAAAAAAATGTAACCTCCATAAAACCATAAGGTAGATAAAGGTTATTAGTCAAAGGAGACTAGAAAGTGACAACTAGCCTATTAGTAGTTAGTTACTCTTTTATGCATAATGAGAAATTAAAAAAAATCATAGATTCCCAAATTTTTCCATAGTTTTTCCTTTGTTGCGCTCACCTAATCAAATTAAGCTAAATAATTATCGGTAAGGTAAGGAAGATTTCTAAAAACCTTAGAACCCTTTATTACCTAGGGATAAAGAGGAATCTTATCGACCATAAACATAGGTTTTTGAAAGAAAAATTAGGGAAAATCAATATCTATATCATTAATGGTGATAAGAACTAAATAATAAAGGAGAGCATCATCCTTGGGCAACTTAAAGGAAGAAGAATGGATTAATACCTTGTGTGTCAGTATAGAAATGTCATGACCTAACCTAACCTAACCATAACTAACGTGGATCACGATATTAGTTTTCATAAGCTTTAATATTTTTCCTCTATTCTTTCCAACGGAAGTCTCCAAATTTTCAGGAAGACTTGAAATTCAATGTAAATTTTTACAAAAAAAAAGGATACAGTATCCCTTTTTTTTGGATACTTTTTTAGGGCTATATGCCCTATAAAACAAAACCTATATATTTTGAGATACAACAGCATCAATATACTTATGATACTATACAATCTCAAGACATATACACAAATACAAATTTAACACAACAACTAATGGATCAATAACATATCTATTTCAAATATTGATCCTAATTTGAAAATAATCCTAACTGTTAAATCTTCCAATCAGGTATTAATATTAAGATATTAACAAACCTATATTTCCTAGATTTTTTAAACATATGAAATCATGCCTTGAAATGGAAGTTCACTTGCACATGACTCAAATTTTATTTCTTATATCACAATTTATAGAAGTCACAACTATTGTTAATGGACAACATCGATATCATTTCTTATACTACCTATTCTAGGTAAACATCATAATCACATGTAATCATTAAGGCTCAAACATAAATATATCATTACAGTCATAACAAGTCTTTGCAATCATGTTAAATAATGATATTCAATCACAAGCAAAGTTCCAATATTACATCACATCACGTAATCATTTATAATAACCTTGCATGTATCCATCTTTTTAATTTCTTGATCAATCTTATATTCTTCTTATATAGTTTATTAGGAATTTCCTATCTAGCTCTCACATCATTACTCCATCACTGTTCACAATTTTCAATGTCATCCATGGCAATATTTGTAAATAATATACATATATTATTAAAACTCAATCATAATCCATCAATAGTTAGAAACACTATTATCACACTTCTGCTGCGCACTTTTATCAATTAATAATCACTAAATTAGCTAATTACTCTTATTCCATAGAATTGAGTTTATATATATATATATATATACATGAATAGGAAATCTATACTATCAAGAAAAAGATTACAATTCACAATATTTAAACTATCTTTATTAAAATATTAATATATGATGCAATATATATTCACCTCAAATTGCCCAATAGCTTTAATAATTCCTAACTCTTTCACTTTTACCTTATGTTTCCTTCTATTTATTAGTTTATGATAATAAATTATAATTAGATGCACATTACTTAATTTCTTTCCATATTTCACAAATCCATATCCCAATCATACTATAATAGCATTCTATATTATTTGCTTCTTATATTTCCCTATATCGACTGATAAACAAAATGCACCACGTAATCATTTTAGGTTCTCACTTTTTTTATCTTTTCTTTTTTTTAGAGAAAACTTATCAGTGATAAAAAATTCTCATATATCTTTAACTTTTAGCAAAGAACCAAAAAATTATTTTTATTAGAAACTTTCATTTTAATGATATAATTATATTCTAAATATACTAATCTAATACTTTTGATCATAAAATCTTTATTTTATCAATATTGTACCAAGAATCCAGATAATATTATAAAATAATATTTTCTTGAATCAAATTAGAATCTTACAAAATATTAAAATCTAATATTCTATATTTATTCTAGCCATATTGTTTTCGCAATATATATCATAATATTTCTATTTTTCTAAGCCATCATCATATATTAAAAATATCCATAAATGAATTTTCTTCAGATTAATTCCAAATCATTTATAATGCTAAGATATAATACTCCAAATAAGCTTTTTTCACCTTATCCTCATATTCCATGATATAAAAATGTTATTTTTTTTAGAAACATTATAAAATGGGTTTTATTTTAAAAGAAGCATCAAATCATAAAAAATATTAAAGTTCTATGATGCAAATCAACTCACCATTCCATAAAATGAGTCGTTGGAGCTTGCTACTGACAAAGACATTATGGAAGGTTGGTAGTTAAAATAAAATAGTAGCCCCAACTACTAGTTTGATGTTGTGTTTCATGGCCTTTCTTATGCTACCAGCAACTATTACTAGGCAAGGATAGGAACATAGTCGGAAATTATGCAGAACCATAGCTCTAATCTACCACTCACTTGCTAATCATAACTTCCTTTTTGTAGTTCAAGGTTGATGCCAAATAAAGGTGTAATGCATAACAACATATTAGAAGAAATGGTGGTGGTGCTCGGGAAAAGGAAGAAGAAAAAGCTTCGCCAAGTAAAGAAAGAATAAAAAGAAATGAAGAGGAAAGAAGGAGCACAAATGGTGAGTAGGGAAAAAGAGAAGAAGAACAAAAAAATGGTGGAGCAGACAGAAAGATAGCCCTAATTTTCTTAAAAGAGAGAGAAAAAGAGTGTTAATTATTTAGAAAAAAGAGAAGGGAATTAGTAAAAAAAAATCAAGAAAGAGGGTGTTGTGCCGACTTAAAAAGAGAGAAGGGATCGACAATAATAGAAAGAGTGTACTAAAAATAACAAAAAATGGGAGAAAGGAAAAGTGTTAAAATGAGCTATGAATAATGATCCTATGTTTCTCACCTTATATAAGCTTATTTTGCTTTTTAAAAATCTTAGCCCTCCATCTTAAAAC
Source organism: Sindora glabra (assembly GCA_020226215.1). Classification (NCBI taxonomy): domain Eukaryota; kingdom Viridiplantae; phylum Streptophyta; class Magnoliopsida; order Fabales; family Fabaceae; genus Sindora; species Sindora glabra. Next base: position 80,463,360 of record CM035227.1, read on the forward strand.
TTAAATTTTTTATTTTCATTTATTTATTTATTTTTACTTTATAAAACTTATTCTATTTCAAATTTCATCTCATGCATTTTCAATCCTCCCTTTATACATACATACATACATACATACATACATATATATATATATATATATATATATATATATATATATATATATATATATTTGTAATAACTTGATATGATTAGAAATTCTAAAATAAATATTTTAATCTCTTTTAATTCCAAAAATAATTTATTAAATACAAACAAATATTTCATAATTTCTTACACACAAGCTCACTAAAATTAATCTCAACTTATGAAAAATTCTTTGTAAACAAATTATTTTAATCTAAACTAGTCTTGACTTAATAATGGCCATACAAAATAAATATATATTTCAAATATTATTATAGATACCATTTTCAATATTCTAGAACATTTAATATGGAAAATAAATTTAAATTTAAAATTAATCAAATAAATAAATAATTATTTACAAGCATCAAATTTTATAATATTTTAAATTTTAACTTGGAATATTACCAGAAGCCTCAAACATATTAGGATCATTTAATCTCAATTATTTAGAAGCACGAGAAGATGAATCTTAGGAAGTCGTAGAAATTTGGAAGAGTTGATAACAAAGAAAGGGAGAGAATTTGTAAGTTGTAAAGAAATAAATGTTTTCAAAAAAAAACTTGATGAAGGCATAAAAAGGGTAATAAGGGAAGAGAATTATTTAAATAGAGCATAATCAATTTTAATGTGCTTTAATGATAGTTCACTCATAAGTTACCTTGAAGAGATGCGACTGTGCACTCCTCATCATAACCCTTCCTCGAGCCCTATAAGCTATGAAGTCTGCAAAATAACCCTAGTTGGTCAAATGTCTTCCTAAATAAAAACATGCTTACTAGCAATGATGGAAAATATAGCTATGATGGAGTGATGTCATTTTAATATAAGGCATTGACTTCCTTGCAACACAAGTTTAAAATAGGAAAAGAGTTGACGATAGCTAGCCAATGTAAGTTACTAACTCGTGTTTGATAGAATGGTGTTAAAAGGATACCCTAGTTAGAAATATCATCACATTACACTTTGGTGACTAATAATATATTTTTCAACAATCTCGGTTATCATAACAAGCATTTGATATTTGCTTAAAGTTAAAATCATCCTATTCTCTTTTTAAGGAATCTTGACATGCCCTAAGAAGAAAAGCCTATAAGTTAGTTTCATTCCTCTTAAATCCACAGAAACAAAACTAAGGGAAGCCTCTATTATGTTGATAAAAAACTTTGATTGACAGAACCTTAGCTAAAGATATGGCAAATAGATTCAAATGTTAGTGATCATGGGAGTACTTTTGTAGGATGTAGCAAATAATTCTTAGTGGGAAAGGCCTACAACCTCAATTTAGGATAATCACCAATTAGTGGAGTTTTTTTAGGGGCCCACTCACACACACTCCTAAAAGTTAACGTCCTATGATTGCCTACTATGCTTCCATAATTGCATGAAAAAGGCACCTATAAGTATATACATTTTAAAGGCCATTTTTGGCCCAATTGAACACCTAATCACAAATTTGCATGCACTCTGCATTTCAACACTTTGCTAACTTTTCAAACTTTGCAACCATCAATACTGCCGTATTGAGTAATTCCAAGATACTTACTCTTGCTTTTTGGAAGATCTGCTGAAGTACTAAGGATTTGAGTAGGTGAATACAAGTTAAATTGTTCTCCTTATGTTACTTCTTTTGTGCAAATTTAATAGATTACTTAAGTGAATGTATTATTATGCATTCTATTTGTTGCTAATTTTATAATGCTATAACATATTTTTATTCAATACTCCAACTAGTGTATTATGTACACAAATCTCAACATGTAATTTGAAAATAATATTTTTTATTAAACATATTCTATAGAATATTTTCTTTTAGGAACAAACACATATATAGTTTAAAATAATAATGTGAGAAATTATCTTGAAGTATTATTTAATTAAGAAATAGCATCTAGTTTTAATTAAAATTTAAGAATATTATTTAAATAATTTATTACAGATTTTAAGGCATGCATTTGAAACTTGAGATTATAATCATCTCATAAGTCTGATCGTTATATGTAAAATTTATATATAATTTTGTATATTTATAGTTTTGTACAAATAATTTAAAATAATTATTAGTTATTCAAGACTAAAAATTAAATACTTACCTAAGTATGAATTAAACAAATTTAAACGAAAAAATAAAATATGGAGAAAAAATAAAAAAGAAAAAAATATTTTAGACAATTTGCCATTATCGTAACTAAAAGCCGTCATTGGAGTGTTATTAAAGAGATCTCGGTGCATCTCAACCGCTTGCGATATTTGACGCCTTTATGGCTTCTCCATTAAGTTACGCAATTCCCAATCAATTGCCCTGACGTAGATTAAAGAGTAAGCTTCGCATTTCCCAATCGACTTCCTGCTGGTATCAGAAGGGAAGGTGGGTTCCCCTAAGTTGTGTGATGCATTTTAGACGACAAAATATAATATTATAATTATAATTTTTAAATTTGAATTTTTAATAAAAAATTAAAAGTTTATAATTTAATAAATAAAAAAAGTGACGTTTGACTTTATAAATATTCATTTGTTTTTTTATTTCTCAGTGTTGAAGTGCTTCTTGCGCCTTTAGAGGAACCAATCTGAAAATTGTAACAGGTCTTCGATCATGGATGTTCTTTTGAGAATGACAATCATCATGATAAGAATTTATTCTTTCTAAGAAACCCATGACGTCTTCATTTCGAAAATTTTGCGGTGAGTTTTGTTAGTTTTGTTTAGAGTAGAATCCATATGCTTCTGAGCGCTCTATTCTTTTTTTCCATTTGAAACTCTTGCCGATAAGAATTTATATTTTTCATTTTTCACTGCAATGGTTTTGTTTTGATGTGTCTGTATTATATATGAGTGAAAGATCGGAAATGGAAGCGATGAATGATATGGAAAAGAAATGAGTCTCTAGAATTGCCGACTTCAGTGCTTGAAGATGAGGGCTGCTTTTCATTATATCTACTATCTTTCCACTCGACAGCAAATTCGGTTTTTACTTTTTATATTTTGTATCCATCGTTTCTCCCAACTGGAAAGTTAATCCACTACTCTTTATTTTGTTTAGGTGTGTTAGTGAAATAAGGGTTAGGTTATTAATTTTTTATTTATTAAGATATATATGGATCATGAGCTTGTCTCTTGTAATTCTATATTTTATTATAAATAGGTATGCTAACCTCTTATGAGAGTATGACTTCAAGAATTATTCTCTATTACCATGATATCTAGAGTCACTCTTTAGATATCTTTTTCATAAAAAAAAAAGATAAAACAAGAAGTCAGAGAATCCTACTTTCTTCCTCCCTTCTTTTTTCTTTCTTTTCCTTCAGTTTTTTTTATGCACAATTGAGTCTTAAGTCACGGAGGATCCAAAACCATAAAAAACCCAAATCAGGCTGTGGAGTGCGTAGTGTTGGAGAACAGTGGAACTATTGTCCGGTGAGATTGGCGGCATTCCAAGGCATTTTTGGAAGATCTGGGTTGATGGCCAAGCAGATTAGCGACAGGCAACCACCACAGACCGGTGCGTGAGTAGGGGTGCAAATGGGTTAGGTCAAGCTAGGCTTTGCCTTAAATAGGCTGGATCTGTATTACAAAACATTAGCCTGAGCCTGACCTATTAATCTATATAAAGCTTTATTTCAAGTTCAAACTTGACCTGTTTTAAAAGCCTGGTCTGGCTTGACCTGTTAGCTTATTTAAAAGCCTGTTTAAAATATAAGTTTTGAAATAGGCTAATAACTTAAGACTTAAAAGGCCTATTATAAAAAGGTTTTAAATAAGCTAATAACTTATATAAACTTATATCAATATATTTTTAAAATGCTCCTAATAATATTAAAATTAATACAAAATTTTATATAAGAACTAATTAACAAAAAAATAAATTCATATACTCATAACATAAAATTACTAATTTAAATATTTAATATTTAATTAAAAATAAAATAACATTAAGTTGTCATAATATTAAAGGTTAACAACAAAGGCAAATTAGTTCACCATAAATTATACAACAAATATTCAAAATATTTAATTTATATAATGGACTTGAAAGGAAAAGCATATATGTCATTGCTTTTATAGTAAATAAATTTAAATAAAAAATATTAAATAGGCTGGTCCAATAGGCTGATAGGCTGATAGGTTAGGCTTAAAATAAAAAAGCCTGGCCTGGTTAATTAAAAAGGTTTTTATACTAACCTTAACTTGGCTCATTTAGTTAAATAGGTCAAGTCGAGTTAGGCCGAGCCGAGTTAAACCTTAATTAGGTCGGGCTATAGACCCCCGATAGGCCGCCCGACCTATTTGCACCCCTATGCGTGAGCAACACGTACAGCTTCCTAGGAGGCTCGAAAGCACCATGCGTAGAGAGGTTTTCCAGCACGTGCAAGTGAGTGAGAAGTTTTTTGGCCACCAGACTTTTACCAACAACCCTTTGACTTCTTCTGCATTCATCTGTGTGATTCTTTAAGAAATCCAGCAACTTAGGTGTGGTTTTTCTATTTTTCATGGCTATTTTTTGGATATTTTTTTATTCTTTCTGCAAGTTTACTCTCATGGCTGATGAAATTCTTGATTCTGATACACGTAACCTACTTAGAAATAATAATGGTGAAAGAATAGTTTTTAATTTATTTCTGGTTGGTGGCAGAATAATTGAATGGAAAGTGGATTTGGAAGGTCGACAATATATAGGGTGGAAGAGGGCTATTCAGTGTTATCTTGATGAAGTTCGTATGACTGATCACTTTATCAAAGGTCCACCCATAGACAATACAAAAGAAAGATAGAATGTGGAAGATCGATGATTGCTTTGGTTAATTTGCAATACTTTAACTCCTGATGTTGATGCTAATATTGTACATTGTGAAATAGTCAAAGAATTATGGGACATTCTTGACTTACTTTATTTTGAAACGGATAATATGCATTAAATTTATGATTTAACTCAGTCATTAATTCATCCTAATGTAACTGGTAAGACCCCATCTCAAATCTATATTGATCTTTACTGCACCTTTCAACAATAGAATTCTTTTTTTACCTATTACTACTGATGTTAATGCAATGCGTTCTCAACAAGAATAATTTGGAGCAATGTGTTTCCTTATGGCATTATCCTCAGATTTGAGTACTGTCCGTCAATAAATTTTATCCAGTTTTGATTCTCTTATTATGAAGTCTGTCTTTTATCACATTCAACAAGCATATAATGACTCATCTCCTTCTTTTGCACATATAAATGAGTCTTCTACTTTAGTTAGTTCTAGTAGTTGTGGTAGTTGCGGTGGTACTCGAGGAGGCAGGGGGAGAGGAGGTAGAGGACGAGATGATTTTAATGAATAAAATTCTAGCGGACGAGGTGATTTTAGTATAGGTGAAATTGTTTCTTACTACTACTACAAAGAGCTTGGACATATCAAGAAGTCTTGTCCTAAGTTGATTGAGAAAAATACTCGATTTGCGCATGTTACTATAAATAATCAGGCACAAGATAATGATGATAATAGTACTAGTGAGTATGTTGAGTGTTTACAATTTCAAGCATCCCGATAATAGCCACCCACTCAGTTCGCTACTACATTAGCATAAACAAGTAATCTCACTGCATGCCTTTCCCATACTAATTCTAGATGGGTCATTGATTCCGGTGCTATTGATCATATGACAAGTTAGGCAAGTATTATATCTTCTTTTTGACTAACTTCCTCTTCTTATGTTACTTTAGCCAATAGATCTAAAGCATCTGTTATTAGTTGTGGTGTGGTGGATGTTACCCTTGATATATCCTTATCTAATGTATTATGTCTTTTAAACTTCCCATTTAATCTACTTTTAGTTAGCTAAATAACACGTACCTATAACTGTGGTGTTTTCTTTTTCCCTAACTATTGTATTTTTCAAGATCTTATGACGAAGAAGATTTTTGGTCGGTAACTGTGGTATCTTCTTTTTCTCTAACTATTGTGTTTTTCAGGATCTTATGATAAAGAAGATTTTTAGTAGGAGGTACGAATCTGGTGGCCTATATGTTCTTAAAGAGAAAGTTTATCGGCCAGTTGCTATTGCTACTATTGCTGTTATCACTCCACACTAACTTCATTATCGTTTGGGTCATCCATCCTTGTCTACTTTGTAAAAATTATTTCCTAATTTTACTTCTTTGTTTAGTTTGGATTGTGAGTCATTTCAGTTTGCTAAACAATATCATCGGTCATATGTTTCTCAAATCAATAAGCGAGTTACATCTGCATTTGAGTTAGTACATTCAGATGTTTAGAGTCCTTGCTTTATAGTTTCTAAGTCTGGTTTTCAATATTTTGTTACCTTTATGGATAACTATTCAAGAGTTACTTGGCTATATTTAATGAAGAATCATTCAGAGTTATTTGAGGTTTTTTTTACTTTTCATGCTGAAATTTTGAATCAATTTAATACATCTATTCGTCATTTTCGTAGTGATAATGTTAAAGAATATTTTTCAACTTCATTTGCCTCTTATTTATCTTAACATGGAATTATTCATCAATCGAAGTCTCATGTGCTTTATTATTTCAAATGCAAGTACCTAAGATTTTTTAGGCAAATGCAATTTCCACAGTTTGTTTCTTGATTAATCGAACACCTTCTTTAATTCTTAATGGTCAGGTACCTTACTCTATTTTATTTCCTTCTAGATCTTTATTTCCTTTATCTCCACATATTTTTAGGTGTACTTGTTTTGTTCAAGATCTTCGTCCTCAAGTATCTAAACTTGATCCTCAGTCTTTGAAATGTGTTTTCCTTGGTTATTCTCATACACAAAAAATGGCATCGATATTACTCTCCCGGTCTGCATCATTATATTATTTCATCTGATGTTACATTTTTTGAGTTTGTTCCTTTTTTTGGCTCCTTCGAGTTTTCATCCTCTTTAATTGAGATTGATTTTCTTCATGACTATTTCCTTATGTATTCTACTCCTCAGACATATTCGATTCCTCCAAATAATTAGATTTGCTCTCCTATTAAAAATGTTTATTCTTGTAGGAAGCAAGTACCAGCAGCAGCAGCACCTTTCCCACTTGACAATACCAACAATACTGGAGCTGCACCAATTATTGATGAATCACTGGTTTCGTCTCCTCTACCGGCTTCTTCCTTATTAGATCCTTTTTAATTACCATCTGATCTTGATATCCCCATTGCCCATCGAAAGGGTACACATATTTGCACTCAATGAGGTAACACTAATCACCCTTACTCTATCTCTAACTATGTGTCCTACACTTCCTTACCCTTATCCTTTCAGACCTTTATTGCCTCACTTGATTCTATTACTGTTCCTAAGTCTGATATGGAAGCACTATCTCACTCTGGGTGGCGTGTTGCTATGGAAGAAGAAATGCAGGCTCTTGCTGCAAATCAAACATAGGATATTGTCCCTTTACCAGAAGGCAAATAATTTATTGGATGTATAGTATAAAAGTTAACCCTAATAGGTACTGCTGCTCGATTAAAAGCTCGGCTAGTAGATAAAGGGTATGTGTAAACTTATGGTATTGATTATTCAAAAATTTTCTCCCCTATTGCTAAAATTACATCTGTTCGATTGATTATCTCTCTTACTGCATCCCATAGTTAGCTATTTTATCAACTTGATGTTAAAAATACTTTTTTGCCTAGTGATTTATATGAACAGGTATATGTGGAGCAACCGCTTGGGTTTGTTACTTAGGAGGAGTATGGCAAAGTTTGTCGACTAAAAAAATTCTTGTATGGCTTGAAATAATCAATTTGGGATTTAGTGATGTGGTGATAGAATTTGGGATGAAAAAAAGTGACCATGATTATTCAATTTTTTATAAACAATTAGATTTTGATTGTATTTTTCTGACTTTTTATGTAGATAATATTGCGATTATCGGTAGTAGTCAATTGGGTATTTCAAAATTAAAAATATTTCTTCAAACTAAGTTTCAGACTAAAGAATTAAGAACACTCTAGTATTTTTTAGGGATTGAAATTATTCGAGTGAGAAAAAGAATCTTCTTATCTCAAAGAAAATATGTTCTTGATCTTTTGAAAGAAATAAGGATGCTTGGCTTTAAGCCTCATGATACTCCTATGATGTCGAATATTAAACTTAACTTGGAAGATGGGGCATTGTTAGAAGATTTAGAACAGTATAGATGACTAATGGGTAAATTGAACTACCTTACCATAACTAGGCCTAATATTGCCTTTCCGATAAGTGTAGTAAGTCAATTTATGAGCTTTCCAAGAACTTCTCATTATGATGCAATCATGCATATTCTAAAATATCTCAAAAAGGCCTCTGGTCATGGAATTTTGTATAAAAATCATGGTCATTACAGAATAAAAGGTTTCTTTTATGCAGATTGAGCTGAATGTCCTATAAATAGAAGGTCCACCTCTGGGTATTGTGTCTTTATTGGTGGAAATCTTGTGTCTTAAAAAAATAAAAAATAAGTAGTGGTATTGTGTTCAAGTGCAGAATCTGAATATCGGACTATGGCTCATGCCATGTCAGAGCTTATATGGATTTCCTATTTTCTTCATTAACTTGGAATTGAGTCTTATAAAACTATGCAGTTGTGGTGTGATAATCGAGCAACTATCCATATTATTACGAATTCGATTTTTCATGAATGTACAAAATATATAGAAGTTAATTATCATTTTGTTAAAGAGAAACTTCAGGGAGGGGTTATTGATCTAAGACACATTAAAATTAGGGATCAATTGACTGATTTATTTACTAAAACCCTCCAGGAAAGCAGGTTGATGATATTTGTAATAAGTTGGGCATGTTTGATATTTATGCCCTAGCTTGAGGGGGAGTGTTAGTGATGTAAGGGTTATGTTATTAGTTTCTTATTTACTAAGATATGTATGGGTCATGGGCCTGTCTTTTGTAACCTTATATTTTGTTATAAATAGACATGCCAACCTTTTATAAGAGTATGGTTTCAAGAATTATTCTCTATTAACAAGGTGAATGCTTGGTGCACAAATGAAAACTCAAATGAGATTTTGCTTTTTCATTCACTTTCTCTAAGGTACTAGAGATTCCTTTTATTCCTTTCATTTTGTAATCAAAAGTAAGAATTGGTGCTTCTAATATTGTATATTGCACCAGGATTTTATAGTATAAGGAAACCAAAATTCTATAGTCTCAAGAGAGACGTCAAAAGGTGAAGGCGGTGTGCTTGAGGAATCAACTGTCTAACAGTATTGGGCTGAAATTCTAATATGGTAATGACATCTTTTATTGAACTATTATTGTAAACTGAATGCAGTACATACAATCCAGTATTTGACATGTTTCGAGTTAGTGTGAAGAACGGTGTTATATCTTAGGTAGCTTATTTGCAGGCAAGTTTTGGTGAGCAAAAGGAGGGGATTGTATACAACTTGATAGAAAATTAGTGGATTATTTTTATATTAGTAATTCATTTTCTTATACCTATTAATACGAGTTTCATGTGCTTCATCTAATTCATTTTATTAATTAATTTTTTTAATTGATATGCTTTTCTTGTTGTTAAAAAGAAAGATCTATATAGTGTGTCAAACATTCCTCTAAGTTTCTCTTAACGTATAGGAATCCAGCTTTTGCAGTATTTCACTTAGAATTAAACTCAGAACTATTCATGTTGTATATGTCGTGCAGTGGCATTGACATCAACCTTTCTTGGATTCTCATTTCTCCTTGTTTCTTGATAGATATCATGGGTTGTCACTTTTCAGAATCTATTCTTTGCATTGAAAGATATTTAAATTGGAAAAAAAGCCTTATAGGGTCTTCCAATCTTTACTATGTGTCATCCAAAATGTTAAAAACATGAATAGTCAGAATAGATATAAAACTAAATTAGTTTTTACATCAATATCCTGATAGTGATGACAAATTTTAATTGAAGTTTCTTTTCCTTGTGGAAGACACTTTGAATGGATAGTCAATTTTTTTTGTCAAATTACTACAAAATCCCAAGCTTGTTGCCAATGTTGTCATTGTGGCAATTCTATGACAAAAGACATTTTGACAGTGTGCATGAAAAGCAATATAAGTTAATTATTGTGTAATATAGTTGTGGTTAAATTTTCACTTAATTATAGGGCTGGGCTTTCATATCCTATATGGTGTTTAACTTGGAAGAGATGTTCCATTTTCTGCAGTATGTTCTACCACCCTTGAATCAGTGAGATCTTGGGATTTTGAGTTTTTGTACTTTTAATTTGTTATGTATATCCAAGTTATATAGGATATGTATGATGGGATAATTACAAGTGTAAGAACTCCTGGAGACAAGATATTTTCTGCAATATGTTGTACCACCCTTGAATCAGTGAGATCTTGGGATTTTAGGTTTTTGTACTTTTAATTTGTTATGTATATCCGGGTTATGTAGGACATGTATGGTGGGATAATTACAAGTGTAAGAACTCCTAGAGACAAGATAAAGGACTTTCCTATAAGAATATGTCTACATCAAGGTTTAGTTTTGAATTGTTATTTGTTTAATCTAGTTTTAAATATTCTTATCAGGAACATACAAGTGACTATTCCTAAATGCATGCTATTTGTAAATGATATAGTTCTAATTGAAGAATCAAGGGAAGAGGTTAATTATAAACTTGAGCTTTGGAAACAGGCCTTGGAATCTTAAGGTTTTTGCTTAAGTAGGAGCAAGATAGAATACATGCATTGCAAACTTAACAAGATGCAAGGTATAAATGATTCAGAGGTTAAATTTAGGGAGCATATCATACTACAAGTGTCTAATTATAAGTATTTGGGATCAATATTATAAGGTAATTGAGAAATTGATGGAGATGTTACATATAGGATACAAGTTAGATAATTAAAATGAAGAAAGGCATTAGGGATTGTTTGTGACCGTAAAGTACTTACTAAGCTTAAAAGAAAGTTTTATTAGACTATTATACTTTATGGCAGTGAATATTAGGTTTTGAAGGACAACAAGAGCAAAAATGGGGGGAGCAAAAATAAGAATCTTAAAATAGATGTGTGGTCACACAAAAAAGGACAATACAAAATAAATGTATGAGAAAATATTGGAGTAGCACCTATTAAGGAAAAGATAATAAAAAATCAGTTAAGGTGGTTTAGATATCTGCAAAGAAGGCTATTGGAGGTACTAGTGAAAAGAGTCGATTACATAATTTTTAGTTTTGTGAAAAGGTGTAGAAGGAGGCCAAAAAGGATATTGGAAAAAATTATAAAAAAAAATCTCTTAATGAATAACATTTTTGAAAATCTAATTTTAGATAGAACCTAATGATATCGTACGATCTATGTAACCAATCTCATTTAGTGAAATAAGACTTTGTTATTGTTGTAATTTGTTATGTTTATACTTTTCTTATGTTAAGGCTATCTTATTACATTACAAATTAGAAGAAGACATCTTATTCTGGTTGCAAGTGATAATGCCAGTGCATTGAGTGTCCTTAGGATAGTTTTTTTAGATGCTTTTTTCATGGTATCCTTTGCTTTTGGAGCTACATGTCGTTTTGATGTATTTGATGCTCAAAGATATATAAGTTTTGTCATTTTACTTATCACTAAAATTATTATTTTTTATTTATTTATTTTTTGGTGAAATTTCATTGTTTTTGGTATCTTTTTAGGAGTAGTGGACTCTCTTTTGATGTTTGTAGTAATTTTTCTAAGTATTGTGGTAAGGTAGTAACTTTTATATCTTTAAATTTTTTTGTAGGCAAGGAAGTTTTATATCAATTACATCAGACTATGTATCATTTATTAGACCATTTGATACATATGCAGGTACTAATTCTTTGAACTTATTGAACTTAAAATGTCATTTAATCTTTATAAGGAACAATAGCCATTGTGCCTAAATTATCAATTTCCACTTGTACAAACTTATTTGTGTATAAAGTCAATCAGCTGAAGTGATTTTTTTTCAATCAACTTTTTTTTTATTTTTTTTCACATATTTTGTTAAAAGCAATGTACTTTGTTTATGCATAAACACACACTTGAACACTTGTTTGGCTTCGTTCTAATTTGTAATATGAGAAAGTTTTAAGGAGTGGTTAATTGTGTCTTTAGTTTGAATACAAAAGTAGGCCAATGAAGTAACATTGGTCCCTTGCTTTATAAGATTGATTAAGGCAATATATTGGAAGATTCCTTTATCCATGTTTACCACTTGAATTGAGAGAAACAAAATTGAATAATATTTTCTTGATACTTTCTGTATAATAGGGATTTACAATATATAGATTTATGTTTGTAACTATTTACCTAAAAAGGAGCTATATTTTAGGCAACAAATTTGATCTAATAAAAGAAAATAAATGATAAGAAATCTAACCTAATAAAAGAAAATCATGAGAAATCTATACAAATTTGTACAAAATAAAAAAGAATAATAAACAAATCATAGCAAATCCTAATTAACTTGTACAGAATTAATAGTTCTCAACACTTCCCCTTATGTTGGTGAATGGATATCTATCATTCTCAACTTGCTAGTAAGATCTTGAAATTTCTTTGTAAGAAATCCCTTAATTAATACATCTACTAATTAATGTTTCAAAGAGATATAAGCTGTGGTGATCAGTCCACTATATAGATTTTTTTTAATAAAGTATCAATCTATCTTTATGTGTTTTATTCTGTCATGTTGGACTAGATCATTAGCAATACTAATGGTTAATTTATTACTACAAAACAATTTCATAGGGATTTCACGCTTTATTCTAAGATCATCTAATATAATCTTCATCCATAACAACTCACAAATCTTTTGAACCATGGCTTGAAATTCAGCCTCTGTGCTTGATCGTGCAATCACATTCTATTTCTTATTCTTCCATGTTACAAGTTTTCCACTCAAAAACATACAACAGCCAGATGTTGATCTCCTATCAATGACTATTTCAACATGATTAACACCTGTGCACATTCCAATGGATAGTTTTCCATCCTTTTTGAATAGTACTCCTTTTTCAAGTGTGGTTTTAAGATAGTACAGGATTTTATTCATAGCCTACAGGTGTCATACCCGTGGATCATATATGAACTGACTAATAACACTAACAACATACATTATATTTGGTCTCATATGTGGCATGTATATTAATTTTTCTACTAACTTTTGGTATTGAGTTTTATCAACCTTAGGACTTTCTTCATTATTTCACATTCTATGATTCTGTTCAATTGGCACACTAGTAGTTTTGCACCTTAACTTTCCAGTCTCTTTAAGAAGATCAAGGATATATTTCTTTTGAGAAATAAAGATACCCTGCTTAGAGTAAGCAACTTCAATTTCAAGGAATTACTTTATTCTTCTAAGATCTTTCATTTCAAACTAGGTTGCTAGTTTCTCTTTTAGGAATTGTGTTTCAACTGCATCATCATCTAATATGATTATGTCATCCACATACACAAGTCAAACTATGACCTTACCTGTTTATGAATGTTTGAAAAAAAGAGTATGATCACCTTAACTTTTTTTGTATTCTATAGATACCATTACCTTTGCAAACTTTCCAAACCAAGCATGGAGAGATTGTTTTAATCCATACAGTACCTTTTTCAATCTGCACACCTTATTCCATTCCACTAGTGTGGTCATATCTAGGTGGAATCTCCATGTAGATTTCCTCTTCCAAATCTTCATTGAGGAATGCATTTTTAACATTAAACTAGTGTAGTTCCCACCTATAGTGAGAAGCAACAGAAAGTAGTATTCTAACGGTATTCATTTTTGCTATTGGAGCAAATATTTTATCATAATTAATTCCATATGTTTGGGTGTATCTTTTTATAACTAGCCTTGCCTTGTACCTATCTAGAATGCCATCAGACCAATATTTTAAGGTATATATTCACTTACATCCCATTAGTCTTTTATCTCTTGGTCTCTCAACAATCTCTCATGTTCTGTTTTGTTCTTCTCCAATGCACTTATCTCCTTATTCATAACTTGAATCCAATTTTTATCTTTTAAGGATTCCTGTACTGATGTTGGAATTTTGATAGAATCAATGGTTGAAATGAAACTCTAGTGTTGTAAAGAAAGGTGTTTAGAAGAAACAAATTGAGATATATGGTACTTGGTACATGACCTTTTTCCTTTTTTCAAAGCAATTGGTAAGTAATCTAGATTAGGTTCACTAATATTTAGAGAAGTATATAATTCAGAAGTATGAGTAAAGTTTCATTAATTACCATGGGTGTAGGTGGTTGGAGTTCTAATTGAATTAGTTTGGGTTTTTGTTGTCTTTGGTATACTAATGTTGGTGAACCAATTTTAGCATTTTTTAGTTCAGAAGGTATTAATTCTTGTGCATTAGAAGACAATGAGGAAATGTAGGAGACTTAAGAAAAACAACTTAATTTTTAAAATTCTTTTTTCTTGAGGTTAGGAACAACTAAAAAAGGACTCAGATTCGTGGAAGTTAATGTCCATAGAAACAAAGAAACAATAATTCAGAGAGTGATAACATTTGTATCCTTTTTCATTAGAAGCATACCCTACAAAAACACATTTGATAGTACGAAGATCAAGTTTGTCACGATGCTGCTTATGTATATAGATAAAGGTAATCCAACTAAATACCCAAAACTATAGACTTTTCATAATAGGAGTAGAAATAAAGAAAGTTGTCATGTGTTGTATAGGACTGACACCACCTAAAATACAAGAAGGTAATGTGTTTATCAAATAAGCAGCAGTTAATACTGCTTTCCCTAGTAAGATCTAGGTATAAACATTTGAAATAGTAGAGCTCTATTGATTTCAAGCAAATGACATTTGAAATAGCAAGCCCGTTTTGTTAAGGAGTATTTACACATGTAAGCTCATGAACAATGCCATATTCTTTGAGGAATTTAGAAAAAATTTGGTTAACATAGTCCTTACCATTATCTAAACGCAAATGTTTAATTGATTTTCCAAATTAAGTTTAAATCATATGGTAAAATTAGACAAACAATTAGAATACCTTCGATTTATCTTTCATTATCTAAACACAAATGTTTAATTAATTTTCCAAATTGAATCTAAATCATATGGTAAGATTGGATAAACAATTAGAATATCTTAGATTTATCTTTAATAAGAAATAATCATGTTACCCGAGTATAGTCATCAATAAAAGAAACAAATCATTTGGTGCTAAAAATATTAGAAATAGGCGCTGGTCCACATACATCAGAATGAATGAAATAAAAAAGTTTAACACTTTTATTAGAACTAAGGGAAAATGTTGCATGATAATTTTTGGTAAACTCATAAACATCATAATGAAATGACTCAATGGACTTATCTAAAAACAAAGATGGAAACATAGACTTAAGTAAAGTAAAAAGAGGATGCCCAAGATGCTTATGTTGAAGCCAAATTTAAGAATCAATGAATTTAGATTTAGTTATGTGATAAGAATGTAATAGTTTTTTACTAGTACCACCTTTATTTTCTATGTTTTGGAGATAATACAACCATCCCTGTTCCTTAGCAACTCTAATCATGTTCCCTGTGATAAGATCATGAAAGATACAGTGAGAGTGAAAGAAAGTTATTGCACAATTTAAATTTTTAGTCAATATATAAATGGAAATAAGGTTACTAAAAAGTTTGGGGACATGAAGCACATTATTTAAGTGTAGGGAAGGCTGAAGTGTAATGTTACCACTCCTAGCAATAGGGGTATGCGACCCATCAGGTGCAGTTATGTGATGTTTACCAGAAAAGGGTGGTAAGACAAAAAATGAGACATTGGAGACAAAAAATATGAGACATTGGAGGTTATGTGATTAGTAGCACTAAAGTTAATAATCCATTGATCCTGAGATATAGTAATAGAAGCATTAAAAGATGGGGAATTAAGATTCATACTAGTTATTTTGACTAGTACCACCTTTATTTTCTATGTTTTGGAGATAATACAATCGTTCTTGTTCCTTAGCAACTCTAATTATGTTCCCCATGGTAAAATCTTGAAAGACATAGTAAGAGTGAAAGAAAGTTACTACGCAATTTGAATCTTTTATCAATTTATAAATGGAAATAAGGTTATTAAAAAGTTTGGGGACATGAAGCATATTTGTTTAAGTGTAGGGAAGGCTGAAATACAATGTTACCACTCCTGGCAATGAAGGTATGCAACCTACCAACTTTACTTATGTGATGTTTACCAGAAAAAGGGTGGTAAGACAAAAAATATGAGACATTGGAGGTCATGTGATTAGTAGCATCAAAGTCAATAATCCATTGATCCTAAGATTTGATACTAAGAATTAAAAAATGAGGAAGTAAGATTCATACTAGTCATTGTAAGAGAGCAATTTGTGGAAGGCTTACTAAGTGAATCAATGAGTGCACGTAGTCACTCTAATTCAGCTTTACTAAGAGTAGGAACCTCCTTTTTCATCAGTAAGATAGTACTTGTTGAAATAGAAGTCATTTGATTAGCTTGGCTGTGTTAAATACTGTTGAATCTATTAGTGCGATTGAAAATTTTGTCCTTTTCATGGAGTTTGAAATAATTCTCCTTGGTGTGCTCAGATTTTTTGCAATAGACTGTTGAATCTATCGGTGCAACTGAAATTTTTTTCCTTTTCATGGAGTTTGAAATAATTCTCCTTGGTGTGCTCATATTTTTTGCAATAGGAACACCAACGACCTTTTCGATTATGTTCAAAGGATTCTTGTTTAGGCATCTTACTTATTGCCAAGGCTGATCCATCAATGGACTTTTCATCAAGCATGATCAATGGTTTTCCTCTCCATGAATAGTGTAAAATGCATCAGAAAGTTAAGGTAATTTCTCCTCACCAAAATTTGAACCCAAATAGGGTCATCCTTCGGATTCAGGCTTGAAAGAAATTTAAATATTCAATTTCTTTCAATAGAATTGGCGAATATGGCAGTATCCTTACTACATTTCAACTTTAGATTTTAGTACTGATCCAGCTCAATCCACAACTCATTAAGAATCATATAATATTTTGTAATTGAGAATAAATCCTGTTTGGTAGTAAATATTTTTGTCTTCAATTCATAATATGGGGCAACCTCTTGTTTCATGGAAACAGTTTGGTTAAGGTTGTTTCAAATTTCTAAGGCAAAGGGAAGGAACATGCAGTTCTTACTGATCTTAGGAGATATGGAGTTTTAGAGCCATGTCATGATAAGAGAATCCTTATCATCGCATGATTCAAATTATGAGTCGTCCTTTTTAGGTGCAGTCCCTTCAATGTAGTTCATTTTTTGACATCCTTTAAGAGTGATACAGATAATCTGGGCTCATTGTAGGTAATTTTTTCCATTAAGGTGATAGCTCGGATGCAAGATAGGAAGATCATTAGGATTCAAATGTGTGGTAGACATGGAATTGGACTAAGTGACTGAGTTGGAGGCAGAGGAGGAAATAGTCTCATTCTTTGTCACAGCAAGAGTTGATGGTTGTTGATAGTGAAGTTGCAATGAAGGCGACCATTGCAATGAAGGCAGAAGAGCTAGAATTTGCAGAAGCAAAGTCTCCCAGATTGGGAGCTCTGATACCAAATTGAGAGAAACAAAACTGAATAATATTTTCTTGATACTTTTTGTATAATAGGTATTTATAATATATAGACCTATGCTCATAACTATTTGCCTAAAATGGAGTTATATTTAGGCAACAAATTTGATTTAATAAAAGAAATTAAATCATAAGAAATCTGACCTAATAAAAGAAAATCATAAGAAAACTGTACAAATCTGTACAGAATAAAAAAGAATAATAAACAAATCATAAGAAATCCTAACAAATCTATGCAGAAATAACAATTCTCAACAACCTGTTATATAGCATTCTACATACAAGTGTTTAACTAATGAATGGGGGGTTTAGAGTTGCAAAACTTTGTACATGAGAATGGCATTTAGCCTTGATAAACCAAGATCTCCCGTCCTGAGTACTAACAATAAGCCAATGTGAGAAAAATATAAAATGAAGACATATTTTATATACCTAATATTGTGACTTAATAATGATCTAATGGGTGCATTGAACGTTGTTTTTCTTAAAATCAGTCATCTTGAAGTTCTGACTTCATTTTTATTATTTTTTTCTTTCTGCTTCACAAAATCGAAGTTGTCATCTCGGTGAAAATGGTTTCTGACTTGCTATTACTAAACAGAGCAATATACTTGGACTTGAGTCATTTGTCTATGTTGGTTGGAATGTTCTTTTCCAGCTAGTATGTTTCTTTTAAAAATGTTACAGGTTGTCTTAGTTTTTATGAATGCTATTTTGGAATGCTCTTATATTATTTCATGGGTCTTGCTTGCCATATTATAGTATACAACTTGCTGTGCCAACAAATGGTCCTTTTTTTTAAAAAAACTCTTATTTTTGATGTGGTATCATAACTTTAGTTATATGTAATGATTGACAGATATGAGCAGTTCACCAGATGTATTTGTGACATGGTGGTAGTTCTCACGTATTTGATGCACGAGGATAATTTGTAGTTTCGACTTACTCACCTATCTCGTCATGTTATAGGGAAACTAATTGCCCTTGACAGCTCTTCCTCAAACTGAGAATGGGCCAGTTTGGGTGAACTAATTGGTTTGACTTGCTGCCGAGCATGGCTACTACTGCTAAGATCCAATCGTTCGCATTATGTTTTTACTGTCATATAAAGTGGTATGGGAACTTCCTTGTTGAAGAAATCGTTGAAGAACGACCAACAGCTGCAAAGGATTTTCATTTTGCAATTTTGTGCTACTCAAAAAATTAGGCTGGACTAAAATATCACAATCGCAAATTGCTTTTGGTTTTCTGCTCTTGAAGTCTAGTATATCATTATTTGCTACCTGAGTACTGTGTCATTATCTTGGATTTGAGCAAAGAGAAATATCGTTTTTAACTTGGTGCTATTACATGAAGGCATTTTTGTGACATGTAGATGAAGATTGGGGTAACTTTACGAGGACATCTCGAAAATGTCCATTGTATGTAACTTGTGATCAGTATATTTTTTAGATAAATAATTTTAACTGTTTCTTTAATCAAATTATTTTTTTTCCCTTTAAACAATTAATGCTTGAGATGGGACTATTGGTATTTCACCATGTTTAATAACGCTATTTTCTTTAATGATATCTTATGTTGCCTTATTTATTCATTTAATTCTTTTTTTTTTCAAATTTTATTCTTTTCATCTGTTTTTTGGGTATCAGATTATGAAAATTTTACTTTCTTTTTTCACTCAATTTATAATTTACTGCACAAATTAAATAATTTTAAATGATAATTAAGTGAGCAAATTTTGTTATCATCGCATTAACTAATTTTTCAAGTTTACAACTTTGCATCAAATTATAGGTCTCCATTTAGTATCAAGGATGAACAAATCGATAAGGATTCATAATAATATAATCAAATATAAAATCCATTATTAGTGTGACCAATTTATTGATAAATTACAATTACATGCTTATAATATAAGTTGCCTGTGTCATGGAAAGATTGACATGTAAGTCGAAGGAATAGTTATTAATATGAGTTTGAATTTGATAGACTATCATTTTAAAACATTTTACACAATCATTGAATAAAAAAAATGATGTTATTAAAAAATACTAATAATTAAAATTTTTTGTCAATAATAAAATGATTTTAATAATTTTTTATTGATGTGATAATATAAAGATAAGTGATAGTGCAAAAGTAATAGTGAATTAAATTTAAATTTTATTAATTTAACAATGAAGAAATAAAATTCCTTCTTTTTTTGGGCATTAATCATTATTATTTATCCAAAAAATACTAACAAATAAGTATTTAGATGTAGTTTAGAAATGAGTAAAAACTGATGTGCTTACTCTAAATTTTTTGGAATTTTATTTCTTAAATTTTTTTTATATACACAAAGATGTTATAATTTTAAAATGTTCATTTAAAAATTTATATTTTTATAAGTTGTGCAATATCTATATTGAATTTATTGCAAATATAATATTTGATTATGTTAATTTTTATTTAAAAAATTTAAAACCTATCTATGTCTAGGATGAGTCTAAACTTAGCTAGATTCTGTTACAATTAAAAAAAAACATATATATCATTTTATGTCTTATTGTATTTTTCTATTGTTTTTATGATTCACTCAATATCTAACAAGTTATATTAGGCCTTAACTAATTTATATTCGAATCAGGTTGAATCCTCTTTTGAAGGATAAAACTCTTTCAATGACAATTATATACTATTTGTAAGACTTGAATTTGAAACCCTACTTAAAAAATTGAATTTTCAATCATTTAAACCAATCATAGTCAATATATTTTATTATACTTAAAAGTATGGTCTAGATTTCCATGCCCTACTGATTTAGTAGGGCATGGAGCCTTGCTTGAAATCAGTAGGGCATGGAGCCTTGCTTGTGTGGCAAACTAGCAGCCATACATTTGATGCCCCACTGCTAATGCTAACATGAACACGTGGGGGACTTGCACAATGGCCCTTTCAACTTGCTACACATACGGTGTTCTGAAAGTGCAAAAAAATTGGAAGCTCTAGGAAACCTTAACCTAAGCACAATGGCGGGTGTCGATTATTGAACAAAGAGGGTGCTAATCTTGGCCATGCCACTTTACTATCCTTTTGAGATTAATACTATTTTGTTCTTTGAATTTAGCACAATATAATCCCAATTTTGTTTTCGTTAAAAAAATTAATGACCTCCTTAGTTTATAAGAACTATAGTGTCTAATTCATTTTTAGGTTTCGATTGAATGTTGCATGATTACAATCTTCAGGCATTAATATTGCCATCTTGGCTTGTGAAATGTTTGTTGGGACCATACCAATGGTCTCGAAGTGAATACTTGCAGGCTTTAGGTGTTTCAGAGATTTGTTCACTGGACTAATTAGCAGGATTGAGCAATTCTCTCTCTGGTTTATAAGAACCATAATGTCTAATCTATCATTGCATCCTTCAGATGTTTATTGTAATAGTGTTACCCCGTCATCCATACAGTTGAGTAGGCATGAGGCTACATACACATGCACACACACACACAAAATAACTTACTAGTTCTGCTTGATTGAAATTAAACTTGATTTGCAATTTAGTATTCTCTGTCATTCTTTAGATCCTAACTTAAGCTTCGTAGCCAATAATAGATGATATGTAACTCTAAAAAGCTAATATAGTCCTCCCCCCAATTGAAACTGCTAGTTAGTTTAATACTCTATGTGATAAATGCCTTAGCCATCTATTAATCCATTATCCCATTGAACTTGATTATGGTAGGTGTAGATTAGCTGAAAAAATTATTTTACTAACTACAAAGCAGTTGCTCTAGTTGGCATCTTACGCTGCCTTATCCAATCCATTATTGCAATATAGGATCACTAACACCATAATAACCCTAGTTGAAATTGTTGGCTAGTTTAATATTCTATGTGATAAATGCCTTAGCCATCTATTAATCCACCATCCCATTAAACCTGATTATGATAGGTATAGATTAGCTGAAAAGACTATTTTACTAACTACAAAGTAATTGCTCTAGTTAGCATCTTACGTTGCCTTATTCAATCCATTGTCACAATATAGGATCACTAACGCTATAACAACTATGTTAGTTATAGAAGCCAAATTGATTGCATAATTCTGGAGGTTGGTGTTGGATGCTTTACTATTTGGCATGTAGATAGTAACATGTCATCTTCTCACAACCTCATTGTTAATCGTACTCGATCTAGACTGCTTACTCCACTTCTTGATTGATGTTACTAGTTCATGACTGAATAGAAGAGTCCAAACCACAGGAATAATGTGTTATTGTCTGCATGCAGACATTAACACATTATTTTCCTATAACTTTGTCACTCATCACACCTAGTTTATCCATCCATTTTACTCTCTCTTTAGTTAAGTTATTGTTTCTAGGCCAAAAAGGGACACAACAGACTAAGAAAGCAATGTGTTATTGTTTGTCCCGAAAATAGTAACACATTGCTTTCTTATCAATTTTGTTATTGACGAAACTTGAGCTATCAATTAATCTTGTTCCCCGGTTATGTTACTATTTCCTCACCGTACGGTGACGTGTCAAACAAGGTAAATAACATTTTACTATCTGGTTTAAGAATAGTAGTGCATGGTCTCCTTGGTTGGTTTTATGTCTAATGATGCTTGATTTATCAGTCAATGTAATTCTTGTTCATAGCAAAGCTTATGTTAATGTCTAACCTTTTGTTTCATTTACCTACAATGAATGGCATGTAGGACTAATGAAACACTTTATTGGTATGCAAGAACTGACTCAAATGACCGAGTAGCTCTGTAAAATTAGTGGATAATGGGAACAGTGAAAGATGCATGGCCATGTAAGTTAATTTATCCACGGATATCAATTGCACGAGTGTTGCTTAGGATCATATCTTATATTGCGAGTCATCATCTTTGCGATATATATTTACATTCTCGTAACCTATCAAAAGAAGTGCAATAATTGTTGAATAGTTAAAAGCAAGCATGAATTATGGAATCAAGTTGTAGTTTGTAACTTATTGATGTTAGTTTTCTAAGTTAGTCCCTTTTTAATAGAACTTGCAAGAACTCGATTAAATAGTTAGGAAGGAGTTTACTAGGTACGATGTTATGAAAAAGTTCTAGTCTGTAGATCCTCTTGTTGAATTAATAAGTGCTATTATTTATTGCAATGGTTTTCTCTGGTGTTTAGTGAAGTCAATCTTCTTCTAGATTGGCTGGTGTTACTGTTTGGATAAAAAACAGTAACCTGTGACTATGTCGTTTCATTATTATTCATTCTTGATTTGCCTATCTATTTTGTGAATTTTCAATTAATGTTATTGCTTCTAGACTAAACAAAAGAGTTATCAGATCAAAGGAACAATGTGTTACTATTTGTAATGCAAACAATAACATATTGTCTCCTCACAACCTCATCATTAATCATACTTGATCTGGATCGTTTACTCGTCTTCTTATCCAAATAACAATGCCTAAACATAAGAACGTGTTATTGTCTTTCATAGAAATAGTAACATGCTATTTTTTCGCATTTGTGTTACCCATCGCACTTGATTTGTGTGACCCATCGCACTTGATTTGTATGTTTATTCTACTTTGTGTTTTCTCTTCCTTTTTTTTCTTTCTTTGGTTACGTTATTGTTCCCTAGCAAAACAATAACACGACAGACCAAGACAGTAACATATTGTTGATTATTTCAAAAATAGTAACACATTGCTATAAATCAGTTAGCTCTGTTGGCACTTTACACTCCTTGCTTGAAACCATTGTCCTAGTAACACGATCACTAATGTATAACATTTGTGTTGGCTCCAGAAGCCTAACTACTATTATCATTCATGTAATCCTGGAGCTATATCCCAGTTGAGGTATCTTGGTATTTTTTGAATGATGTTACTGTTTACAAACCAAACAGTAACATCTTAGTCCAATAAAAAATAAGTTATCTTTGCTATCCAGACAGTAACATAATTTTTCATGCTAGAAAACATATCAATTGCGATGCTACTCTATGGTATGTTGTTCTTAGATGATGTTACTGTCTCGTGGAAAAATAGTAACACATTATTTTACCACAATTTTATTGTTGATCAAACTTTATTTGTCTATTTACTTTGAATGTTTAATTGATGCTACTGTTTGTATACCGAACAATAACATGTCAGAATAAGAGAACAATATGTTACTGTTAGAAGTGAAAACAGCAACATGTCATTTTCTTATCGAATTACTTTTTATTAATGCTTGATTGCTAAATTCAATTTTTATTTTTATTTTATTGTTACTATTTACATACTAGACAGTAACATATTTCTTTTTTTTACTTGATACCTTACCTAACTTGTTTACTTAATAACAGAAGGACTACTATAAGAAAAAGAAGAATAAAATCTTTCAAAAGAATGAAATGGACATGGGAGTAGAACCAATAACTGCAAAGCCTCCTTTCGAAATCATATTATACAAAAGGTCACTATAACAAGAACCTACCTGATAAGTATCAACTTCTTTTCTAATCCAAAAGTACCATGACTAAAAGATATCAAACTAACTGAATCCTCAATTTGAAAATTCCAAGCAAGATTATGAGATTTTTTTCTACAAACAAATAAAGGATATATTCAATAATAAAGAGTTTGAAGAATAATTTTCGTTAGAATTTATGAGGAAATACAGGATAGGATTAGTTAATAAATTCCTTAAGGACTTCAATCCTTCCAGTTGAAGTTGATTATTATGCATATATATAAAATTCAACTACATGTAACATCATAGATTTAATTGTATATAACATTCAACCATATATAACATTCAATCATAAATGTTACTAAAAATACAATATATTCTTCTCTCCAGTTTATGTTAATATTCAGAATTTATTTTCCCTATGATTTATGAACTTCTACCTTGATATTATTGTTTTTGATCAAAATAGTAATATAGAGTTATGTATTACCTTTCGTTCATGTTATTACTAAAACTAATAAAAATAAAGCATATTCTTCTTTATAGTTTCCTTTAACATTCAAAATTCATTTACCTTATATTCAGAACTCTTACTTTGGTGTTACTATTTTCAATCAAAACAATAACATGCAAGTAATTGTGTTGTTTATCCATTGATGTTGCTGTTAAAGCTAATAAAAACATAACACGTTCTTCTTTCTAGTTTCTTTCAACATTCAGAATTCATTTACCCCTATGTTTATGAACTTTTACCTTGGTGTTATTATTTTCTATCAAAACAGTAACATCCAATTGTGTATAACTTTTTGTTCATATTACTACTAAAACTA
Source organism: Sindora glabra (assembly GCA_020226215.1). Lineage (NCBI taxonomy): Eukaryota > Viridiplantae > Streptophyta > Magnoliopsida > Fabales > Fabaceae > Sindora > Sindora glabra. The sequence continues at coordinate 80,488,329 of CM035227.1, forward strand.
ATAAAAATTCAGCATATTCTTCTTTCCAATTTTCTTTAACATTCGGAAATCAATTAATTTCAAGTTTCATTAATGTTACTGTTTTGAATTAAAGCAGTAACATGCAATTGATTGTGTTATTTTTTTTTATTGATGTTACTACTAAAAATAATAAAAACTCAGCACATTCTCTTTTCAATATTCAGAATTCATTTATCCTATATTTATGAACTTCTACCTTAATGTTACTGTTTTCCATTAAAATAGTAACATCCAAGTAATTGTATAGTTTTTAGCATTTAATCAAACAAAAACATGTCAAGTACTAATATTAACCAATAATTACTTACGATAACTATTAATAATGTCCCTCACTATTTTTCCATTAACTACATTTAAACCATCTTGTGCATAAAACAAGCACCAAATTCAATGTTGAATGGAGAATGGATAGTGCGATTCAAATCATCTCTAATTCTCTATCCATGAATGGTGCGCTCCATATCTCATTCATGACATCTCCCTCTAGTATCCTAGCAACTACTATCATGCAATGGTCAGACTACTTGGAAGGAAACATTGAAGTCAATGTTTAATATGGGCAGGTACCTAGTCCTCTAGCATTTCACCATCAAAAGCCCATAATCCCATGTCATCATTAACCTCTAGATGAGTAGGGTCCTTATAGTGAAACTCGTTGAGAGTAGCATCACTTGAGTTATCATCCTATTCACATTGCAAATTCAATTCAAGTTAGACAAGCAAAAATAGAAAGAAAATCACAAGGAAGAAATTAAAGATTGACTAAACTAACCATCACGTTCTTAGCAAAGGTGTGATTGAGGTAGCTTAGGGAATCATACTTTATGTTATGTCTTAAAGATATTTCATCCTTTGAGTGTGAGGTCTGCTCTTCTACCTTTTTATCCTTGTTACTTCCATCACTTAATGTCATAACTCCGGTTAAATGTTTTCTTAGGTTTAGTAGGCATGTCACCCTTGTATGGCCTTCAACGCGACACAATGCACTTTGCTTCTTCTTATTCCTCCTTCTCTTCAAATGACTTCTATGTGTTAGTCTTCCTTTGCTTTGTATAACAGGTGGGTCTAACATTCTTTCCTTTATTAATTAAGAATCTCCTAGGCCTCCTATATTTGGGTTTTGTTCTTAGAGGTCTTTGATAACTTTTCAAATATTCTCCCTCACTTGCTAAATGGTATCTCTAGACCTTGAGGCTAACTTGTACATTATTCAACAATCTTGTATAAGTGACCCAAACAAAAAATTTGCTAATTTATCGGTATTATCCTCACTATGCATCAATAATCCAATCATGTTTTTTGCATTCTTTGTCCACCTATGAATGACCAAGTAAGCTAGCAAACTATCAATCTCCTCTTAAACTAGCACAAAAATAATATGCTAGCAAGGAATACTAAATGATTATAGTTTTCTACATTCACATGTAATCCACATCTTATTGTTTATCAATGTGGACAAACCAAATAATATTAGGATTCATGAATCTCTTAACTTTTTACGTCTTTATAGTAATGTGTTGTTTATAGTAATTAATTAGAACACAGGCAGCAGATATAGTAATCTCCCTTCAAAATATTAAAAAAACCTCTCATGTGTATACTTATGCATCACTCCACTCTATTGACTCTTAGCCTGTTGTCAGCATGGGATTCCTATGTATAGTGTTGAAGTTAGCAATTAACTCATCATACCTGAAGTAGTTTAACCATCATTGGAAGTGGTGTGTGAACTTTAGTAAATTATGGTTGCTCTTGACAAATTATTTAATGTACGAATTCATCCCTTCACACCGTGATGTCATCCGTAATCCCACGAATAACTTTCCTCGAAGATATGCAACTGCCCAAACTGTTCGTTTTCTATGTATTTTTTTTACCCATTCGTGTCCACCAACCTCAAACCATTCAATCATTGCCTTCCATTTTAATTGAAATTGTGCCACAGTCATGTCACCAAACAAGTAATCTCAAAAGGCCTTGGTGAATTATGAATTAGCAATCTTGGTGGTTGCATTTCTCTCTAAATGCGATGCACATAGTCAATTATTGTAGAGCAGAGGAACATGTTTGATTGTATTCCTCATTGTCTTATCACTATCCCTGATAATTGAAATGGGTTCCATACCATTCATTGCTTCAAGTAGAGCTATCGATAACCACCTATAAGTCTGCTTAATCTCATTGGCAATAATGGCATAACTAAACATAATAGTCTTTCTATGGTGATTTACCCTTGAGAATATTACGAGAGGCTTATTATACTTGTTTTTCTTTCATATGGTATCAAATGCTAGAATATCACTAAAGCACTTGTAATCAATTCTACTATTTTCAACTTCTAAAACAAGTGCTCCAATTTGATATCCTTGTTAATACTGTATTTCATGAAAAACATTAGGTCATTGTCAAAATTTTCTTGCAAGTAGTGAAAAGTTACCGTTGCATCACCATCACTTGTTTGGAGATTATGTTCCTAATTGGTATGGTTATACATATCTTTCTTGGTGAAACTAGATTTTTTATATCCACCAGACTGCCTTGCAATATACCTATATATCTATGAGCCCTTGATACCATAGGATTGCATGGTATCAACTTGAGCAATATTTGCATTTGTTATGTTTTTGTGATATCTATGTAATGGTATGTGTTTAATCCAAGTGTTGGACGGTTATGTTGATCATTAAAATGAAAAACCTCCCACTTCATCATTAATACCATAAGACTGCATGATATTAACTGGAACAATATCTATGTCTATCATGTTCTTGTGACATCTATGTAATGGTATATGTTTAAGTCCAAGTATTGGATGGTTTTGTTGATCATTAAAACGAAAGACCTCCCACTTTGTCGTTCCTTTTTTCTTTCTAACTTGCATTCCAATAGGACATCCAAACTTTGTTTGAGGCTTGTGCTCTCTTTGATGTCTAAAGTTTTTAATGTACTTTTTATCTCATTTACCCCCAGCACTGCACACCATTCTTCTTGCATGTGGTTCACCATGTTTGTTTCAACATATATCATCCAACCTTACTCCAAAACCTTTCAGACGACCATATACCCTATAGATTTTTTATGCATCTTCCAGTGTTTCAAATTCCATTCCAAGAATGGTGTCCATCATCAAATTCAATATATTCTTACCTTCTTCAACCACTATATTGCCTTGTTGACCTTGCATGCTTGAACCTTCAAGGTTAGCATCAGCCATGCAATTGAAGTCCATGGGTAAGTCAACTTGCGTTGCCATGTGTATTTCACTATTCACATCATCCATTAATTTTATAGAACAACTCAGTCATTCAAGTAAGTTCCTACACACATTTAAAGTGCTTCATTAGTCCCATGTGCATTCTCAAACTTAGATTATATGAATATAAATATGTATAAGAAAAAAAATCATACAGTTAGAAATAAACATAATGTCTAGTATGAATAGGAATTGCGCTAATTCATATATTATGCAACATTAACAACAAAACTTGACCAACAAAAAAGTATGTGACTATTTCAGGATAAATAGTAATATGTTTTCCTGGTCTGACATTCTACTGTTTGGTCAGGAAATAGTAACATACTCGAAAATCAAAGTAAATTGATAAATTAAGTATCATTAACATCAAAATTGATAAAAAAAAAAGGAATGACATGTTACTACTTTCTCCTAAAATAGCATCATGACCAATCAAACAGTTAAATAGTAACATGTTGCTTCTTTAATCTGAGTGTTATAGCTTGGTCTTGAATTAGTAACATTAACAAAAAATTAGCCTGTACAGTTAGATCAAGTATGATTAACAATGAAACTACGAGGAGATGATGCATTACTGTTTACATACCAAATAGAAACGTCAATCGACGAAGCACATCAATGGATGTAACTATAGAGTTTCACGATTGACAAATACTAGTTTGGCTTGTTAATGTAATATAGTCATTGTGGCACTAGTGATCTCATACTATGGTAATAAGTTAGAGCCAAAACCATAACATGCCAACTAAAACAACTGATTTACGAGGACGTGTTGCTATTGGTCGACTAAATAGTAAAATGAGGTTTTATTGGTTTGATGTGACACTGATGGGACTGGAACCACAACAAATAGATAAAACAAGAATGATTAGCAAAGAAACTATGAGGAAAATTAGATGTTACTATTGGCAGACTAAACAGTAACATTGACCGAGAACAACATGTCAACCAATGTAGCTCCGGAATTGCTCAATATGATGTATAATAGTTTGGCTTCTTAAGCTAGTATAGCATCAATGATAATATACTGTGATGGTGGGTTTAGGGTTTAGGGAGCATAAGATGCCAATTGAGATAATTGGTTTATAGTGAGTGTCATATAATTTTCAGCTAATCTGCACCTATTATGATAATAATCACTAGATTGGTGGATTCACAGATGGCTGGGACATTTATTGTGCAAAGTATTAAATTGAAATTGCCATTTCAAGTGGGGGGAGGAGTATGCATAACTTTCAATGTTACCGATCTTTAGGCCATTATTGCCAAATAGGCTACAAAGCTTAGGTTGGGATCTAGGGGATTACAAGGCATATTAAATTGCTTATTCTAAAGGAACAAGATTCCAACCTAATGGTCACACTGTCGTGTTCAAAGACCTCTTGCAAATCAAGTTTGATTTCAAATAGAAATGGCGATCAGTGAGTTATTTTCCGCGTGCGAGCATGTATAGTTTCATAGCTACTAGATCATAGATACACATGATAGCACCAATATAGTAGACAACTGAACAATAACCTAAACTATGCTAAATTCAAAGAACTAAATAGTACTAACCTCAGAAGGATGGAAAGGCAGTGTGGCCAAAATTAGCACCCTTTTCGCTTGACAATCGATGCCCGCTACTGTGCTTGGGTTAGGATTTCCTAGAGTCTCCAATTTTTTTGCAATTTCAGAACACCACATGTACAATGAATTGGAGAGGCTATTGTGCAAATTTCTTAGCAGAAAGGATAGGACTAAATTGCAAAAAAAATTTAGCTAAGTCCCCCACATATTCCTGTCAACATTAGTAGTAGGACAACAAATGTATGATTGCTAGCTTGCCACACAAGTAGGGGCTTCATGCCTTAGTAAATAAATAAGGCATGGAAGTCTCCACCTAAAAGTATGGCATATCTCTCTTGTAAATATGAAAAAAAAAATTAATAATCCGAATTCATATACTTGAATAGATGAACTTTATGTTTAAATTCTTTTATGATAATCTTATTTTGTAACTTTTCTTTTAGGCATAAAAATTCACAACGTGAAATTGAAATAAATGCAATTGAACCTTTAGAGCTCACTCGTGCTTGCTATGGGATTATAACTAGTTTTAATTTGATTTTAATTCTTTAAAACCTCGGTGTTGTCTCTGGCTTCGACTTTTATTTTCCCTGCTTATACATTCCCTGTTGCATTTCTCTTTTCCTTGCCACCATATTTACACTCTTCGGTGGCCCCTGGAGTCACGGCACTTTTTCATCAGACCTTCTTCGCCCAACATTGCTTGACTACTTTAAGCCATCGCTGCTGCTGCACCTCTGTTACAATCCCTCCTTTTCTTCTCTTGCACAGCCGGGCATAATAATTGCTAGGTTTGTTTGTGAACCTATATCCATATTTTCTTAATACCTATTGATTCCTTCGTAACATTGTGTTCATATAGTTGATCCACTGATAGAATTTGAGCCCCCCCCCCCCCCCCCTTTTCTTAAATAGTTGCTGAGGTTTTGGGTTGTCTACTACGTGTTTGATATATGGCCTAAGTATAACCCATGTCTGTAGTTGATTGGTATGATGTCTTTGAATTGAGAGGCAGCAGTTGATGACGTTCTGGATTTAATACCCACTCCTGCCAAAACATGAATGCCAAATTACATGTTAGATCACATTGTCTCTCGCCTTCGTTTTCAAAGGCTCCTCTCTTCTCTGTCAAAGCCAATGAAGAAACCCCATCCATCTCGTACATTTTGTACTGTTTCATCGATCCAGACATCACCCACAAAGAGAATAAGTTTTTCCCACATTTTCCAGCAGTGTTCAGAGCTGAGAGAGTTGAATCCTGGCAAAGAAGCCCATGCTCAAATGATAGTAACTGGGTTTGTGCCAACCATCTATGTTAACAATTGTTTAATCCAATTTTATGCCAAATGTTCCCAGATGAATTACGCATTTGCAGTGTTCAACAGAATGCCTCAAAGGGATACTGTGTCATGGAACACCATGATTTTTGGGTATGCAGGAAGTGGGAACATGCTTGCTGCACAGTCTTTTTTTGACTCAATGCCTGAAAGAGATGTGATTTCTTGGAATTCCTTGATGTCATGTTATTTGCAGAATGGTGTTAACCAAAAGTCAATTGAAATTTTTATCCAGATGCGATCAGTGAAAGCTTCCCATGATCATGCTACATTTGCTGTTGTTTTGAAGGCATGTTCTGGTGAGGAAGAGTACAATTTGGGCCTCCAGATTCACTGCCTGGCAATTCAGATGGGATGTCATAATGATATGGTAACAGGTAGTGCTCTGTTGGATATGTATTCAAAATGCAAAAGACTGGATGGTGCTCTTCAAGTTTTCCATGAAATTCCTGGAAAGAACTGGGTATGTTGGAGTGCTTTGATTGCAGGATGTGTGCAGAATAATGAATTTATTAAGGGTCTAGAATGGTTTAAGGATATGCAGAAAGCAGGAATTGGGGCGAGTCAATCAACCTATGCTAGTGTTTTTAGATCTTGTGCAGGATTATCTGCATTAACATTTGGCACACAGTTGCATGCCCATGCTTTAAAGGCTGACTTTGGGGATGACATCATAGTGGGAACTGCCACTTTGGATATGTATGCAAAATGCAACAGCATATTGGATGCTCGAAAGGTATTTAACTCATTACCTGCTCCTAGTCGGCAATCTTATAATGCCATCATTGTTGGATATTCTCGAAAAGAGCAAGGTCTTGAAGCTCTGAAGATTTTTCAGTCTTTACAGAACTCTGGTTGTGGCTTTGATGAAGTTAGTTTGTCTGGTGCATTCAGTGCTTCAGCAGAGATTAAAGGCTATTTAGAAGGGATTCAACTACATGGATTAGCAGTCAAAAGTGGTCTAAGGTTTAACATCTGTGTTGCAAATGCCATTTTAGACATGTATGGTAAATGTGGAGCTCTAAATGAAGCTTGTACAGTGTTTGATGATATGGTAATAAGGGATGCTGTGTCTTGGAATGCAATCATAGCAGCTTATGGGCAGAATGATGATGTAGAGAGAACACTTTCACTTTTTGTTTCAATGCTACAGTCAACAATGGAACCAGATGATTTTACTTATGGCAGTGTTTTAAAAGCCTGTGCTGATAAGCAAGCTTTAAACTGTGGTATGGAGATCCATGGGAGAATTATTAAGTCTGCGATGGGGTTCGATACATTTGTTGGAAGTGCCCTAGTTGATATGTATTGTAAGTGCCGAATGCTAGAAGAGGCAGAAAAGATCCATGACAGAATGGAAGAGCAAACAACTGTTTCCTGGAATGCTATTATTTCAGGATTGTCATTGCAAAAGCGTAGTGATGATGCTCAGAACTATTTTTCTAATATGTTGGAAATGGGTGTAATGCCTGACAACTTCACATATGCTACGGTGCTTGACACTTGTGCTAATTTGGCAACTGTTGGAATCGGGAAGCAGATTCATGCTCAAATCTTCAAACTACAGTGGCATTCAGATGTATATATAGCTAGCACTCTTGTAGATATGTACTCAAAATGTGGAAACATGCAGGATGCCCGACTAATATTTGAAAAGGCCCCTAAGCGGGATTATGTTACTTGGAATGCCATGATTTGTGCATATGCTTACCATGGGCTTGGGGAAGATGTCATCAAAATATTTGAGGAGATGCAGCTTATGAATGTGACACCAAACTATGCTACTTTCATTTCAGTTCTTAGAGCTTGTGCACATATGGGTTATGTAGACAGAGGATTATATTACTTCCAGAAAATGCAAAGCCACTATGGTTTAGATCCCCAGTTGGAGCATTACTCATGCATGGTAGATCTACTAGGGAGGTCAGGCCAAATAAGTGAAGCTTTGAAGCTGATTGAAAGTATGCCTTTTGAAGCTGATGATGTGATATGGAGAACCCTACTTGGTATTTGTAAGATCCAAGGGAATGTGGAGGTTGCAGAAAAAGCAGCCAATTCGTTGTTGAAATTGGATCCTCAAGATTCGTCTGCTTATGTTCTTCTATCAAATATCTATGCTGATGCAGGAATGTGGGGTGAGGTATCAAAATTGAGAAGAATAATGAAGGATTATAGATTAAAGAAGGAGCCTGGTTGCAGCTGGATTGAGGTAAGAGATGAAGTTCATGCTTTTCTTGTTGGAGATAGGGCACATCCAAGATGTGAAGAGATTTATGAGCTAACTTCTATGCTTATAGATGAGATGAAGTGGGATGGGTACATACCAGATTCCCATTCTGTGCTTGATGGGATGCCTGAAGAACAAGGGCCTCATGAGGAGTATAGAATCATTAACGAGTATCAATAGGGGTGTGGGAAGGGTTTGAATATATATCTGCATCAAAAATGGCTTCACAAAATTTCCAGATATTCCGAAGTACTGTTTGCAAGTTTTTGGAATTGAAGAAAATGCTGGTGTTTGAATATCGAGTTGTGGATTAAAGAAGCTGATTTTTGGAAAGTGTATTAAAAACATTAAGTGGAAGGAAACACTTTAAAGTAGTAAAAGTCAATTTTGAATAATAATTTATTTTTTTCCCCTAGTGATGGGTTTCAACCTTGATTTTGACCATGGAAGAGATTTCGGTATGTCACTAATGTGCAATGATTTACCAGTACACTTCAGTAAAAGTCAATTTTGAATAATAATTTATTTTTTCCCCCTAGTGATGGGTTTCAACCTTGATTTTGACCATGGAAGAGATCTCGGTATGTCACTAATGTGCAATGATTTACCAGTACACTTCTATATCTAATTGCACATCAAATTAATTTCTTTTCAAGATCAAATCTTGCAAGCTATATGATGATATATCAATAATTAAATTTGATAATGAATCAATATATCACTACATCAATAGTGTACCACAATTTTTTTCTTTCATGATAGCAACACATTTATGTACCTTATTTTAGGGAATTCGTGTTATTGCATTGTTTAAGGGAACTGGTGAGTTAATATGGTTTCAATTATTACAATCAAATTTCTTATGGGAGCTAAATTTGTTTTTATATTTCTTCTACATTGATTTTGTAAGTTGTTCTGAGCATATGAAAAAGGTGAGTTTATTGGAGTTCAATGACACGTTAGTTGTATTACAAAAAGAGAAAGCCTAGTACTTCCAAATCGTTATTCGGCATCATGTTTAAATTGAATCATGTTCTGCAGATGTTAGTTCTCCTTGCATGGTTTATCATGCGGACATTTGTTACCATAGCCATGAATCATTATTATTCAAGAAATTCTTGCTGACATAAAAAAAGAGTGAAGGTTAGATACGAGTCAAATTTTAAGGAAAGGAAACTTAAGCACTAATGCCATCGAGTGTTCTCTCTAGGAGATACCATCACAGATAGGATTTTTGGTCATTTTTTTAATAGATAAGTAATATTATATCTTATATCACTTATATATTACAACATGTAACCTATATTATATTATATTATATATAATGATTGTATAATTCGATTGAGGGTATGATGTTACAAATTCTCTATTTGTTAACATGGTATTTGAGTTTAGGTATCTTGCTCCTACCCTAATTTAAAAAAAATAGCCCTTTCTTACTCTCTCTCTCTCTCTCTCGCTTTCGCTCTCTCTCTCCTTCTTTTATGTGTGACTAAGGTCGACAATAATCTAGTTGTGCATTGGTGGAAGCCCAAACCTTGAAGTTACTATTTGGTGGTGGTGTATGACGACAGTTTGTTGCAATAGTGCTATTTGGCATGGTTGAGGTAGTTCTAATCATTAAAAGGAGAGTTTGAGTACATCTGACAACAAATTACGATGAGGCAATTTTGGCGAGGTGGCACATGACATCACACATGTAGAGGAGAAAGGTGGTACATGAAGACAATGTAGAGGAGATAGGCGGCGTGTGATGGTTTAAAAGGTGCTGAGCTTTAGTTGAGTGTTGTTTCGAAGGTCCCTAAGTCATCTTGTGAGATTGGTTTTGTAATTTGGTGACTCTAATAGTATGTTTTTGCTTTTCGAGGTAATTCTTTGCTTTATAATTTGCTATTTGGAAAAGTTTACTCATCATGGAGGACAGCTTTGGTATGACCAACAAGTTTCGGGCTCCTAAAAGTCCAAGAAAAATAAAAAATAATACAAAAAATAAACTCAAGTCTAATTTTTCAGAATTACTTCCAATTAGTGGGGAAGTAACTGAGCAAAAGTTGGTTGTAGAAGGACAACAGTATGTTACTTGGAAAAGGGTGGTTGTATACTATTTTGATTAAGTTTGTATATCACACCACCTCATTTAAGAGCCTCCAAAGATGATCCAAACCAATAGTGGGTTGTAGATGATCACCGATTATTTAGGTTGTTATGTAATACACTAATTAGTGAAATTGATGATAATACTATTTATTGTCATACTGTTAAGGAGTTATGGGAGTCTATTGAGCCATTATATTAAAAAAAGGATGATTTGAACCTAATATATAATTTGACTATGTCCTTGTTTAAGTCAAATGAAAGTAGTAAGACCAATGCTCAAATTTATATTAAGTTCAATCACATTATTGAATAGTGAAATTCTTTTCTACTCATTACTAATGATGTTAATGAAATACATTCTTAATGAGAACAACTACTAGTTTTGGGTTATCTAATATATTTACCTCATGAACTTAGCATAGCACGTTAGTAAGTTCTATCCAATTTTGAGCTACCCACTTGAAAAACAGCTTATTATTGACTTTAGAGAGTATCCAAAAATGTCTTTTCCTCTTCTTCATCTTCAAATTTGAATGAACTAATTGTGTTAGTTGTCTTGGGGGTGGTTGTAATAATATTGGAAATGGCAAGGAGACAGACAGAGGATGAGGTAACTATAAGGAAGAGGGAAGAGGAAGGGATTCAATTTTGAACCATTATTATTGTTAAGAATAAGGATATATCAAGAGATTCTACCCTAAATTTGTAGGAAATAATACATAACCATCTAGGTTTGCATATATGGCATGAGAATTAGAAATAATGGTAAATTATTGTTTGATAGTGAATATGCTGAATAATTGTGATTGAAGGCATCCTTATAGTTACCACCCTAGCCAACCCACTATCACAATGGTTCAAATAGGTAATCTCATTGCATGTCTCTCTAGTTTCAATTCTAGATGGATCATTAATTTTAGGACTATTGATCATATAATGGGCTAAACAAGTATTTTGTCTTCCTTTAATGTTTCTTATCTTTCTCATGTTACTTCAACTAATAGGTCTGCTGCTTCTATTGTTGAGAGTTGTATGATTAGTATCACTTTTTATATTTCTTTATCAAATATTTTGTGTCTCATAAACTTTTCATTTAATTTACTTTCAGTGAACCACATTACATGTTCTCATAACTGTGGTATTTTTTTTCTTTCCTAATTATTATGTTTTTAATATCTATTGAAGATTTTTAGTAGCGGATATGAATTTGGTGGATTGTATGTACTAGATAAAAAAGTTTCTTAACCAATTATTACTACTACTATCCCCAGTCCATATTAATTGTATTATTGCTTAGGTTATCTTTTGTTGATATCTTTACAAAAATTATGTCTTAGTTTAGAGTCTAGTCTATTTCTCATTTAGATTATAAGTCCTCTTAATTTGCTAAATATCATTATTAGTCCTATGTCCCTTAAATTTATAAGTGGGTTTTATCTCCATTTAAGTTAGTACATTCGAATACTTGGGGGTTTTGCCTAATTGTTTCAAAATTTCTTTTTTATTATTGTGTCTTTTACGGATGATTATTCAAGAATGACTCGATTCTATTTAATGAAAAATCATTTAAAGTTATTTAATATTTTTTTATACTTTTAAGGCTAAAGTTACAAATTAATTTCACACTTTTATTTGCAATTTACAAAGTGATAATGTTAAAAGTATTTTTCTACATAGTTTTTAACTTATTTATTATAGCATGGTATAATTCATCAGACATCCTGTGCAATTACTCCACAACAAAATGGAGTAGCTGAACAAAAGAATTGCCATTTAGTGAAAATTTTCTCATACTCTTTTATTTCAAATGAAGGTTCCTAAATTTTTTTAGGTAGATGCAATTTCTACATCCTAGTTTCTAATAAATTACATGCTCTCTATGATTCTTGATGGACAAGTATCCTCTTCTATGTTATTTCTTTCTAAATCTTTATTTCCCATTCCCTGATATATTTTTAGTTACACATGTTTCGATCATAATAATCGTCCTTAAGTGTACAAGTTGGATTCTCAATCTTTGAAGTGTATTTTTCTTAGGCATTCTTGTACTTAGAAAAGGCATAGGTACTTTTCTCTTAAATTAAATCGTTATTTTGTATCTTTCAATATTACATTTTTTTTAATTTGCTCTATTTTTTGGGTCTTCTTCATCTTGCTCTGTCTTTGCAAAATCAAGAAATTGTTAATGAATACTTTTTTATACATTTTCCTTTATAGGACTCATAAGCTCTTCTAAAACAAAATTAGGTTTAGCTTTTCATCAAATATGTTTATTCTTATAGAGTATAGGCACCACTCGTAACTCCTTCACCAGATAAAACACAGACATCCGACTTAAATTCCATTTTAAATAATTTATCAGCTTTATCTCCGCTACTAGCTCCTCTTTCATTAAATTTTCTTCATGTGTTTCTTAATTTAGATCCACCTATTGCTTATTAGAAAAGTACCTATACTTGTACTTGAAAAGGTAGCTGTAGCTATCTTTATTCCATTTTTACCTATATGTCTTATTCTTCTTTACTTGTTTTTTCTTAGTCATTTATTGCTTCCTTAGATACTATTAATATTCCCAAGTCATATTTTGGGGCTTTTTCTTATAATGGTTGAGATGCTATTATGGGGGGAGAAATGTCAACTCTTGAGGCAAATCAAGCATAGGATTATGTGCCTTTACCCGATGGTAAACAATTCATCAATTTTAAATAGGTTTTTCTTATGAAAATGAGTCTAGATGCTTCTGTTGCTTGTTTAAAAGCATGTTGAGTAGCCAAAGATTATGCTCAAACCTATGACATTGGTTACTTAGAAACTTTATCTCTCTTAGCAAAAGTTACCTTAATTTGATTGTTTATCTCTCTTATAGCTACTTATAATCAATTTCTTTACTAGTTGGATGTTAAAAATACCTTTTTACATAGAGACTTGCATGGAGAGATGTATATAGAGCAACCACCTAGATTTATTGCTTAGGAAAAGTGTGGAAAGATACTACATTTGAAATAAAAATCATTATATGGGTTAAAACACTCTCCTTGGGCTTGGTTTAGGAGGTTCAATGAAGTGGTGACAGAATTTGAAATGAAAAAAAATGATCATAGCCACTCTGTGTTCTACAAGCAATTCGTTCATGATGTATTCTTTTAGCTGTGTATATTGATGATATTATGATTACAAAGAGTGAAAAATAGGTCATTTCATAGCTAAAAAATTTCTTTAGACTAAATTCCAAACTAAAGATCTAAGAGTATTCTAATATTTCTCAAGCATTGAGATTACTTGAGCAAGGAAAAGGATTTTCTTATTTCAGAGAAAATATATGCTTGACCTTTTGAATGAAATAAGGATGATTAATACTAAACGCTGTGAAACTCTTATGATTACAAATATTAAGCTTAACTTAGAGGATGAGGACTTGCTTGAAAATCTCGAGTGGTACAGGAGATCAGTGGGAAAATTCAACTACCTCACTATAACTAGGCTTACTATTGCTTTTCTAATAAGTGGGGTTAGTAATTTGTGAACTCCCCAAGACCTCATACTAGGATTCTCTCCCACACATTCTAAAGCATTTAAAAAAGGTGCTTAATTAAGGGGTCTTGTATGAAAATCATAGCTAATGTAGAGTAGGATTTTTTTTCTAATGTAGATTGGGTAAGATATTCTATAGATTGGAGATTTATTTTTGAGTATTGTGTGTTTTTTTGTAGAAACCTTATGTTATGGAATAGCAAAAAGCAAATAATTGTGTCATGCTCCGATGCGAAGTCTGAATTCTGAGTTATGACTCATGTTATGTCTAAACTTATATTAATTGTTTACCTTTTTCAACAACTTAGTATCAAAACTCATGGAGTTATGCAATTTTGGTATGATAATCTAACTACTACCTATATTGCTTTAAACTCAATTTTTCATAAATAAACTAAATATATAAAGTTTCACTATCATATTTTTTAGACAGAGCTTATAAGAAGGGGTCATTAATCTTAAACATATTAGAATTGGGGAACAATTGGCCGATCTAATTACTAAAGCTCTTCCAAAGAAATAAATTGATCAAATTTGTAATAAATTGTGCTGATTAATATCTATAGTCTAGCTTGAAGGGCAGAATTAATGGATAAGTTATATTATGTCCTACATCGCTTATATCTTAAATATGTACTATATATTATGTTATATGTAATTATTACTTAACTCGATTGAGGGTATGACATTACAAATTCTTTTTTAGTTAACAATTTTCATTAAGCCTACAAATCTACTTCTTTAAAGCTTGTAATTTACCTTCTGCGTGTTAGTGTATTATGCCCCTAATTTCCCATCTAAAATGCTCTTATTTGCTGCTTTATTTCTCTAATTAATTTCTTTAACTTTTATCTTTTTTTCTCTCTCTTTTGTAGGAAGCTTCCTTATTCTAAATAAGTAAACCTACCTTCTTCATCCTTTCCTTCCCTTCTCTTTGCTCATTTTCCTTTTACAATTCTCAACTTCACTTGCCCGATCTCAGTTTCTTTTAAAGTTTTTACTTTAACTGTGAAATATGCATTTTGATGTGGATAATTTCCTCCAGTCTCTTTTGAAGTTATCTTTACTTCTAAAAGTGATTATTGTTCCTTATTGTTAGATTGATGTGCTTGTATTTGCTTTTGCTTATGGATGAAATTCTTTTGAATGTGCTATTTCTCACTTTTCCAATTCTAATTTTCATAATTTCTTCACATCTTCTTGCATGATTTTTATGGAACATCTTTTGCATAGCTACTTTGACATCACATTACAATGGTTTGTAAAATAGTTTATAATGTGTAATTTAGCTGAAAAGAGCTAATACAACTTCTAACTTAAAAAATCATATCGAAATGAGAAATGCTTGAGACAATCACTTAAGAAAAGAAGATAATGAATCTAGTTATAGATTATATATTAGAAAATCTTGATTATTTGGATTTATATATTTAGAAATTATTTTGATAAATTTGCTGTTGGTTTGAAGGGTAAGCTCTTTTGGGAATATTGTTCTTATGGAGTTTGTAAAAGTTTTATTTAGATTAATGTTCAACTTCATCTCTATAACTTTATTGTTAAGTAATTACTGGCAAAAGTTAATCATAATAGACTAAAATAAGTTACATTGGTTATTTGATGCTTCTTTTGGGAATGATTAAATTGGATAGGTTTAGACCATGTGAAGTAATCTCAAGTAGCTTTTTTTACTCTTTGTTATGATCGAATCATAAAGGCAAGGTTACATAAGCTCTAATTCAAGTGATGTTTATGTTAGAGACTAATTAGGTTTATAATATCGGGCTTAGGTTATATTATGAGTTTATTTATCTTACACCAAAAGTTAGGGGGTTTTTATGTTTATTATTAGCTTCATATAGATAGAGTATTAAGGTTGAGTCTAATATATCAATTCACTTCTGATTTATTTAACAATATTATTTTCTCCCCTTGATTACCTAACAACTTTTTACTCTTTGTCCCTCTAAATCCTAGTCATATTTTTCAACATGGTATTAGAGCAGTACCATCCCTCATAAGTCTATGGGTTATATTGCTACTAGAAACCATAAAGAGGTTAGACTGTCGATAATGGAAAATTAGATTTATTTATTTTGAGTGAGTTTTTAAAATTCTAGTAAAAAAAGTGGAAAAATTTAAAGTTGTTGTCATTAGATGTATTTATTTACTTTTATTTATTGTTTCTTAAATTCAAGTGAAAGAAAAAGGAAAGGAAAAAAGTTAAAAAAAGATTTATGGAAAAAGAAAAATGTTAAAGTTGCTATTATGATAGAAATTTTAGGTTTAATTTTTTTTTTAAAAAAGAGAGGTACAGGAGGAGTGTGGTGAAACAATGTTTATTATTTAGTTTGGTTCTATTAGAGGTGTTCCAAGTAGCTTCACTACCTGGAATTTAGATCTAATTCAACTAGAGGCTACATCGAAGGTTAGCAAATTTTTCTGGATGGTGCATGCATTACACACACTTTGTTCTAGGATGTGTATAAAACTTATGTGCAAAGACAAACAAAGGCATGTAACATGCATAGAAGCTTTCTAGTGATTGGTTCTAGTGATGTTTAAGACAACTTGTAATGTTGGTTTTCTATTTTAGTGATCATATCTTCAACATTTTGAATTTTAGGTGATCTTCTTCAGTTTCCTTTCTTCTTCTTTTTTTTGTTTTTCTTTGGAAGATTTTGAATCTTGTGTTTTTGGAGCAAAATTTGATATGATTTTGGTTATTGCTATATGAATTCATTTTACTTTGTGTTAAATTGTTCTCTAGGCTATTTTATGCAATTGTGACCATAATGGTCCATTAGGGGGTGTGCAAGGAAAGACAATGTTGAAAAAGGCAAGTTGATATAGAATCAACTCAAATTATAACTGAGTTTCAGCCAATTTAGGTTAGTTAATTTAGAGTTCCTGTTTCATTGGCTCCATTATGTTGTTTTAGGGTAATAACAATTACTTTTTATCTTACTATTTTGTTAATACTTTAAAATAAATTATTGATGGATTTGTTCCAATTTGGTTGATTTGTTGCTATTTTTGGTATTATCATGTTATTTGACAATTTAGCAATTCCAATCTTGCTTTGCTTCTAGATTTTTAACAATATTTTAAGTGATTTGGGAGGCAGTAACGAGAAATATATTTAATATTTTATTTTTTCCTATTTTAAGTTTCTTAGGTATTACATTTGCTTAATTTCACTAATTAGGTCTTGTTTTATAATTTGTAGTTAATTTTACAATATTGTGAATTTATTCAATAAATGTTAAATTTTGACACTATTTTTATTTTTCAGTCATATCTTGGGCTCCAGATGTTAGATTCAGACAAACTTTATATTGATGGAAAGCTAAAAGAGAGAAATACAAATTTATGTTTCGATTAACGCCTAGTTCGAACTTCTTTAAGCCTTTATTTGGCAAAGAAGTGGAAGTTTTATCTTTGTCCTAGCTGATCCTATTTTTGTATTTAGGCCATATTTGGAGTTATAGTGATCCAATTAACTTAAAACCAGTGTCCAAATTCTTAGAAGACATAGGCCTATAATTTTATATTTATGGATCTTCTAAATTTCATCAAATTCATGGTCTTATTTTACTTGGAAGTCGGGCCTATGGGAATTCACTGATGTATTTGTAGACTAATTGATTTGTAAAAAAATAGGTCTTGACTTCTAGAAATTAGGAAAACCTTATCATTGTAATCCTAAGAGTCATTTAATCATAGTTCAATAGGGTTTTAGGCTAATTAGGCTATATAAATAGGCAAGGAGAGCTGAAGAGAATAACATATTCAAACTATACACAGAAAACTTAGCAGATAACCATCTTCTTCTCTTTGTTCTTCATCAATAGAAGTTTGAATTCATGATTAATTCAAGGAGTTAAGGCTCTCCTATTAAGGATTATGGGATCATGATTTCTAATGTTAATTTTTTTAATTAATTTTCCTCTTTCTCTATTTACTTATGCTGTAAGTCTTGAGATTCCTTGTGTTAAATGTTGATTTGTTATAATTGATATTCACCCTTGCGATTTCTAATTCCTTTGCTATTTTGATATGAAATTATGGTTAATAAATCATAGTTTTATACATAGGGATAGAGGGTTGAGGGATTAAATGAAGATTTCTAATTTGGTTTCTCAAATCAATTGAATTTTATTTATAAATTAATTTCGATCTAGTGTAGGGATTATAATGATTGCTTAATTTAACTAATTTTAATTAATCAAATCCTAGGTGATTTTTTAGCATAAAATTCATGAATTATTGCAAAGATTTTGGATAATTCAAGTTTGAAAAATTAAGTAGAAAAAGTCAAATCTTAATTAATCTATTATTAATCCAATTTCTGATTCTCAATTTCCTTAAATCGGCTATTTGATTTCATTGAATTTCTTCTATTTTGATTCTGCTCTACTTCTGTTTTAAGATTATTTAGTTTATTGCTTCTATTTTAAATTCATGTAGCCACCCCTTTCAATTTTGTGTTTTGTTATTGCATAATTAAATATACAACATACAGTATATATTGCATTCTATTTCTGTGATAGTAATCTGTTTTGTTACATTGCATTCTATTTGCATTAGTTCTTCACATTTTTTCACTATATAAATAATTCAATAATTGTGTAGATATTGTTAGGAATTAATTTGGAAAAGGCAAAATTAAGGGATCAATAAGGGTACGACTTAGTTGTGTCATTATACAATATTATATTTTCAGCACACCAGTTTATTCTAATTTTAGTGCATTGCGACGTGCATATCAGGTAGCATTTTTTGGCTGTGGCAATGGAGGATTGTTGTACTATTGTGTGTTTCATTACCAATTATAAGTTTTTTAGTGATGTTTGTGGTTGGTAATGGTAATTCGATATGATATGGTAGATTTTGGCTTGAAACAATGATGTTTCTAGTAGTTTTATGGTATTTGGCTTCATGAGCTATGGCTTATGGTTTTTTGTTGTTAGAGTTTGATATGCATTCTATTGAAGTTCATTGTTGGGCTATTGTAAATGGATTTAGTAAGATATTATAAGAAGTACCTTTTCTCGATATTATTTTAACAAAAGTGGTTTCAGTGCCAGGAAGGTTTGTTTAGTGCTATGCATGTTTGGATTTAGTGGTTAAGACCATTGGTTTTAGATATCTTCATATGATTTTGAACATTATTTGAGGACTTCTATTTGCATAGGTCTAATTTGGCAAGGTTATCTTTAGTTAGGGTAGTTTAGACTATTATTTTTGCTAACCTAGCATTGGATTGGTCTGTGCAAAGAGTTAATGTATTTGGGTATGATGTCAAGGAGACTTTTGGAAGATGTAAATCATGTATATTTGGGTTTTTTTCTTGCAAGTTAAGGAAGTAACTTAAAGGAATTTAGCAAAAAAACTTCTACAAGTTGTTGATAATTCTATCAAGAATTTAGGATTTATGAATGTTTCCATTCAAAAGAGTGTTGTTTGTGAAGTTTATCAATTTTTTCTTTAGTTATATTTTATTGCATTTTATTTTTGAGAATTCAAATGTATGTGATAAACTTAAGCTTTGTAAAGTTCAACTTGAGATGGAATGTTAGAGTGTAATTAGGTTATAATATTGGGCTTAGGTTGTGTTATGAGTTTACTTGTCTTGTACTTAAAGTCAAGGATATTAGAGTTTTTATATTTATTACTAACATTATAGAAATAGAGTATTAGGGTTGAGTCTAATATATCAATTAAATCTTCTCATTTAATTAATAATATTATTCTTTTCCCTTTAATTATCTAACTGCTCTCTACTCTTTCTCCTTCTAAATCCTAATTATGATTTTCAACAATTTATAGCTTTGAAATACTTATCATTGAGAGAAGTTGATCATAGTAGACCAAAATGACAGGTTTGAGATTATTTTAACAAAAATAGTTAACTAATAGTGTATGGATAATTGTTTTAGCTATGTTAACACATTATTATATTTTGGCTTTGAAATACTTACTTTTCTATGAAATGAGATTTCCTTCAACAAGAATGCAATACTCAAAAGTGGGTTGTTGATCACTTAGAGACCTAACCCAATCTATATTAGAGTACCTAATAATCTAAGTGTAGTTCCAACTTTTATATAACAATCTTTTTCTAGAATTTTTTTCATGTATCTAAGAATTTGTATCACAACATCCCAATGAACTACATAAGGTGAGTTAAGGAGTTGACTTACTATACTTATAGTAAAGAAGATATCAAGTTAAGTGATTGTGAGATAATTTAATTTTCTAACAAACTTTTGATATCTTCTTAAATCTATAAAATGTTCACCTTAATTTAGCGGAAGTTTTACACTTAAATCTATAGGTATGTTAATTGGCTTACACTCCATCATACCTATCTTACTTAGTATATCAAGAGCATATTTCCTTTAACAAATAGAGATACTAGATCGAAATTGTACTACCATAAAAGTATTAAAGCTTCTCAAAATCTTTTGTTTGGAAGTGATGAAATAAATGTTGTTTTAAGTTAGTTAATACTTTTATGATTATCCTCTGTAATCACTATATCATTAATATACATAATTAAGTATATTCCACCAGAAATAAAAGAGTGATAGAAAATAAAATGATTAACTTCACTTTGTTGCATGCCAAAATCTCGAACAATTTTATTGAAAATCTCAAACTAAGCTCATGGAGATTGTTTAAAGCTATAGAGAGATTTTTACAATTTACATATTAAATGAGTTTTTCTTTGAGCAACAAACCCTAGTGGTTGCTCCATGTAAACTTCTTCCTTAAGGTTACCATACAAGAAGGCATTTTTAATATCTAATTGATGCAAAGACTGGTGATAAATGGTAACCAAAAAGAGAAAAAGATGAATTGAAGCAATCTTAGCAATAGGTGAGAATGTATCACTATAATCAAAACTAAAAATTTGAGTATAGCTTTTTACCACTAATTGAGCTTTTAACTAGTGAATCTTTTAATTAGGATGAATTTTAATATTAAATACCTAGTGACACCTAACTAAAGATCTTCTAGTAAGCAAAGGCACCAAATCTCATATACCACTGGTGTGTAATACAGTCATCTTATCTAACATTACTTAATGCCACCTTAGGTGAGAGAAAGATTCCTATATAGTTTTAGGAATAGAAATAGATGACAAAATAGAAACAAAAGCATTTTTGGATGTAAACAAATGATGGTAACTCATAAAATTATAAATAAGGTATGGATTTGAAGTGGAATGATTACCTTTTCGAAGGGTAATGGGAAGGTTGTTAAGACTTTCTAACAAACTTGCTTCTAGAGATAAGGTTGGAATAGAAAAAGCTTATAAAACCTTGTGTAGTAATTTGGGCTAATGCTGAATTAACTATATTTTTAGTAACCTGAGTTGGATGAGGTCATTGCTGATAGGTAATTATAAGCATATCTTGTGGGGTTGAAAATAATGCAAGTGTAGGATTATAAAGAGGAATAGGTAAAACTTCAATTATAAGGGTGGATTCTATGGAAGAGGAGGAAAAAATGGTGAAGACTAAAAAATTATGACATAATTAAAAGTAAAAAATTGATGCAAGGTTGGTTAATAACAATCATAGCCCTTGTGCAACCTTGAATACCCTAGAAAAGTACATTTAATTAGATTTAGGAGACAATTTATCTCTTCCTAGAAAGAGATTATGAATAAAACAAATACATCTAAATACATGAAAAGTAAGTTTATACATGGGTTCTTTTAAAAAAAACCTAAAAATAAGGAATTTGATTATTTAAAACAAAAGAAAGTGTACAATTAATTAAATAACATATAATACAAATAGCATCCACTTAAAAATGAAAGCGAACCTTTATATGCTATAAAAGAATTTGTATAGTTTCAATCAAATATTGATTCTTTCTTTCAATAATGCCATTTTGTTGAAGTGTGTGTGGACATGTGACTTGGTAAAGAATGCCTTTAGAGGACATGAAAGAATAAATTGATGCAGAAAAATATTTTCAAGCATTATCACCCTAAAGTATATGAATTTTTATGTCAAATTGATTATGCATTTTAGAATAAAAAGGCTTAAAAATTGAAAATAACTTAAAACGATCTTTCATCAAATATAATCAAATGCATCAAGAATAATCATCAATAAATGTAACAAAATATCAAAAACCTAAAGTTGAAGTAATACGACTTAGACCTCGAACATCAGAATGAACCATAAAAAATAAAGACTTAACTCTATTTTGAGTTTTACTAGGGAATGAGTTGCATATATGCTTACCAAGTTGGCAAAATTCACACTCTAGAGACTCTAAGGTTGAAATACCAGGGATAATTTTGCAAAGCTTACCAATAATAAAGTTGCTTGAATGATAGTGAAATAACTTAGGAGATTTAGTAGTAGCATAAATTGTTGAAGAAACTAGTTGAATGTAATAAAGTCCTTATGACTCATATCCAATGCTAGTCATCACCGTCATAATACTTTGATCTTATATAAGAAAGAAATTAGTGTAAAAAAAAGTTATGAAGCAATTGATAGTACATGTAAGTTGGCTAACAGATATTAAATTAAGTGGACAACCAGGAATATAAATAATTGATTGTAATGGTAAAGAAGGAAGAGGATTTGCCTAACCACTATCTTAGGCAATAGTTTTGGATTCATTGGCTAAAGTAATAGTAATAAGAGATTTTTTGGTGTTATTGAATTGAGTAAATAAGAATTTGCTACCAATTATGTAATTAAATAATACTTTGATCTTAATATTTTGATCTTATATAAGAAAGAAATTAGTGTAAAAAAAAGTTATGAAGCAATTGATAGTACATGTAAGTTGGCTAACAGATATTAAATTAAGTGGACAACCAGGAATATAAATAATTGATTGTAATGGTAAAGAAGGAAGAGGATTTGCCTAACCACTATCTTAGGCAATAGTTTTGGATTCATTGGCTAAAGTAATAGTAATAAGAGATTTTTTGGTGTTATTGAATTGAGTAAATAAGAATTTGTTACCAATTATGTAATTAAATCTCCAGAATCAAGAATCTAAGGTCTTAAAGATGCTGAATGAGATGGATAAGTTGAAGAATTACTAGTGTGAGCAATAAATGTCATATTGCTTCTTTGTTTGTATTGAATAAATAGTGATCAAAGAAATTCTTAGGACTTTGGACCAAAGGTCATTGACGATGGAGTACTAATATTAGGAGAATAAAGAACTTTTGATGCTTTAAACATCATTATAGAAATTGTAGCAATGAATTGAAAAGAAACTCTAGCAAACCCAAAACTTGATTTATATAGGACAAAAGAGGAGATTTTATCATTATGAACCAAGGTGATAGAAAGACCTTGCAAGATAGTGCAAATCAAGAGGGTTGATGTGTGGGTTTCATGCACATCTAGAGAAACAACCACATGCTAGCAAGTCTTGTTGGAAATTAGTTGGTGATCAGTTTTGTGCAAGTCATTTCTTGGAAAACCTTGCCAAACTCTTAGAACATGTCAAATAATCATGAAAACAAGGGGTATATGCATTAGGTTTTCTAGGTTTTTGGGTAGGCGTGACAATTCATATCAATCGGTCAATCCGTTTATTAAATGTATTAGAGCGAGTCACTTATCTAATTGGTTTAATAATTTTAATTAATAAAATTTATATTAAAAATAATTTATTAAATATTATTACTTATTAGTTTTCATACAAATATTGTTAATTATTAACAAAATATTATTTTTAACTTTTATTATCATTTTATTAAAATAAAAATTTATATTATTATATATATTTTATAATTTAATTATTAATTATTTCTCAAAAAATATTTTTAAAAATTTAATATAAATTTTTAAACGGGTTTGTGTATCAACCTAAATCCTAATAAATGTATTATGTTTGTGTCAGGTTATTGTGTAGTGTCAAAAATTGTCACTCTTATTTTTAGGTTTCTATTTTTTTTTTTTTGGTTTCTAGCTTTTTGGGAAATTTTAGTTCTATTTTTGTTAAAAAAATAGAGAGTAATTTGATTTTTGGAGAAGCAAAGCTGTTGAAGGATAGAATATGAAATGGGTTGTTAAAGAACGAAAAGTCTTGCAATAGAAGTAGACTCACTCAATGTGAGAGTTTTGATACTAACTTGAATTATTGAAATGGCTTGAGCAAGTAGATTCAGGGAATTTATTTATATGTAAAGAATATAATATATCAAAGAAATATTAATTCTAATCCTAATCAAGTCAGAAAGAAAAATAATCACTCTAGAATCAACCTCAAAAATTAAGCTACAATCATCACAGGATAATTTTCTAATATATACATATCACATAATCTAAAAAAAAAAAAAAAACTTTGGTTGGGAATTGAAAGTTAGAGGGGCAGTTGATCCTAAGCTTCCTAGATTATATCTTTGAAGTTAAGAATATAAGTAAGATAGAACGATCATTGAAATAACAAGTTCTTATCTCAATTGTCTTAATGACTGCTGGTATTGCTGTAGTTAACTTCATTGCTTTGCCCTCAGAATTTACTTTATGAAACTTTGGGACTGAAACTGTTGTCAAGAACTAGTAAGCAAATTTTTGTTAGCATAATTTGTTGTCTCTCTATAGTTACTTTGTTTACTTATATATTCATTACATGACTCCTACAAGCACCTTTTGTCATTGGCTTGTGGGCTGGACTTATCAGTGGGTACATTAATGAGTACTCCAACGGCAGTGCTAACAGGTGATTATAGTACATGAATAGCACAAAAATTTTTGAAGTACAGAAATTTTCATATATGAATTATTCTATTTGTATTTGATGTTAATTAATCAATATTTTTTTATTTCGTAAATTGCAGTTCTGTGGTGGATATGGCATATTCTTCAGGAAGAGGGCTGCAACAAACATGATTTTTAGCTTCACTCTCGGATATAAGTCAGTCATCATAACTTTATATACCTTTATTTGTCCCTAGTATTGCATTTTTGCTCTGGGATATAAATCAGTCATCGTTGCTATTTATGTTAGCTGCCTCGTATGGAATTTTAAGGAGGGATTTTAATGATTTAAAATTAGTATTTAAGGTGGAATTTTGGAAATGCGGTGTTTTGTCTGCTACTCCTCGATCGCAGGCTACTTCATTCCCTATCACATTGCGCTTCTCTCTGCTGCACTCTTTGTCGGACCTTAGCCGCCATTGCATTTCATCGTCAGGTTTGATGTTATTGTACTTCAGTAAATTGCTGCCTTTGCTACTCTTGCAATTTCAAGTTACTTTGCTCTTATTACACGACATGAACAATGAATTCCAATGGTTTGTTTGTAATGCATGACTTATGTGTCTTGGGCTCGTGATATTGCTCCGGAGAAATCTGAATTTTAGTTCTATGGTTTTTCTGCATAATCTGTCCAATCTATTGTTTACTGTTAAATGAATTTGAGTTCCTGGAGGTGGAATTGATAATATCTTGCTCTCAATGAGCTTCTATATCTTTCCCTCCCTTTCTGGTATGTTTAAAATGCTTCAAGGGGATCCGCAGTCTCAGGATCCAGTTGTATACGATAATGGTGTAACCCACATGTTTTTACCGCATAGCAATGTGTACCTCATAGTAGCAACTAGACAAAACTGCAATGCCTGTAGCTTTCTTTTCTTCCAACATTGAGCAGTTGATGTAAGCTTTATTAGTATTTATTTTTTGAACCTTATACATTGAGAATGTTTTAAACTTTAATAACATGGTTGGAGTTCTCCGTTTTGAATTTCCAGGTTTTTAAGCATTATTTTGAGGAATTGGAAGAGGAATCTCTAAGGGTTAACTTAATTGAATTCCATTAGTTAATATATACTTGTCATACTAGTTTGGAGAAACTTATGTGCTTCTATAGAGGATCATGCATCCTATATCAAATATTGTTGGCATTTTTAAAATCTGCATTTACATTATCTTCATGTGATATATATATATATATATATATATATATAGACACACACATATGTATGTAAGTATGTGATATCGACGTGTATCCTAAACCAAGCATCAAAATATATCTACACAATTTTCTGGATATATGCAGCAATTGGGTAAGGCCCTTTTTGATCGTTGTTATAAATTTTATGTCAACTTTTTTTGTGTTGCTTATTTCCATCATCACAAAGTTCACGCATTGTTAAACCAGTCGCCCATTTTCCAGCATGGTACAAGCAAGAAGAGTGATTGGATTGGGCATGAATGAAGAAGAACTTAAGAGGAATCTAGTAAGATGATGCTACTGAGGTATGAGGTGTTATGAGTTCAAACATCAACCCGAGATCATATTTCTGTAGTTTCATACTAATAAGTCATGAATAACATATACAACAGTAATACCTTGCCTAATAAGGGGTAGATAATTACTAAGATAGTTTCCTATCTTAAATAGATAACCTCCTATTTCATTTACATAATTGTACACCTTTAATTTGATAGAGCCCAATGGCGTCATGCGATCCATGTAACCGACCCCATTTAGTGAGATAAGGCTTTGTTGTTGTTGTTGTTATTGTTGTAATTGTACACCTTTAATTTATTGATGGTAACTACTAGAGTTGGTTCATACATGTGCATATATGCAAAGGAATATATATCTTCAGATTTATTTGTTTTTTAGTGGAATCAATTCTTTTCCTCAAGAACTTATGGTCTCATTTTTTTCTCTTGATAAAGCCATCATATGTTTAGGAATGACAACATGTATGCTGATTGTGCTTCTGTCAAGAGGTTAGAAAGGAATAATTTCGTAAGTTTGAAAATTTTAAAAATGTATAATTTTTTAGAAGTCACTGCTGATTAGACATTATTAATGAAAATGCGCTTCCTTGCAGGTTAAACACTAAAAAAATTGAAAGTCACAGTTTTGGCTTGAACTGACAATCCTAAATCTATTAGTGTCTCTACCATAAGAAAAATTTGAAAATTGACATATTTGTATCCTATAAGTCAGCGCTGATTACTTAATAAAGTGTGTTCTCTTAAGTATAATGGCTAAAAGAGGAGGAAGAAGAAGAGAGGTGGAGAGGCCGCAAGATATCTTCTGAGAAGGAGCAAATGCTAGTTGTTAAAATGAACTTTTCACTTCTTTTCATTTTACATGACAAGATATATAAATAACAATGATATTACTTAATCCACCTAACTTTGACACAAGTCAAAAGCTTAAAACAATCAAAGCCACTACTTTCTAACCGTTAAACCAGAAGATATTTTTGCTGAAGTCTTCTGGAAAATTCTCAATTTTAATTCTCTTCCTTGAGAATTTTCTTGGAGACTCCAAGCTTTAATATGAAGCATTCAAACTTAGCTTTTGAGAGGGGCTTTGTCAATATATCTGCAATCTGATCATCTGAACTGCAATGAACTAGTTCAACTTCACCATTATTCTTAACTTCTTTAATGGCATGGAATTTCACATTTATATGCTTTGTTCTTCCATGTTGCACTGGGTTTTTGGCAATTGCTAGGTAGACTTGTTGTCCACTCTGATGACCATGGGATTATGACTGCATTGGCCCAAATCTTTCAGCAGTTTTCTCAGTCAAATAGCTTGTTTGGCTGCAACAGCTGCAAAAATATATTCAACTTCTGCAGAGGACTGAGCAACAACATCTTGTTTCTTGGAATGTCAGGAGAACACACCATTTCCAAGTGAAAAAACATACCCAGTACTCTGAGTCATCGATACTCCTGGTCCAATCACTGTTAGCATAACCTATAAGATCATTACTTTCTTCCTTGAGGAACCATAGTCCATATTCAGTTGTTGCTTTAACATATCTCAAAACTCTTTTAGCAGCTACATAATGAGTCTGACTGAGTGAGTGCATGAATTTGGAAAGTAGGCTTGCCGCAAACATAACATCAGGCCCTGTAGCAGGCAGGTATAACATACTGTCGATTATGTACTTTATGGCTTCAATCTTATCTCCTTCCTCAAATCTTGATAGTTTCTGGTTAGCTATCAATGGAGTTGTTACTAGCTTGCAGCTGTCCATATGGTATTTTCTCAGTATGTTTTCGGCATACTCATGTAAGGAAATAAAAATTCCATTCCTTGCTTGATGAATTTCCATTCCCAGGAAGTATTTCATTTCACCTGAGTTGGACATTTCAAATTCATCTTCCATCTACTGTATAAACTTCTTCAAATTCAATTGATCACACCCGGTGACAAGCAGATCATCGACATAAAGAGACATAATTAGCTGTATTTTACCTTTAGCCATGCGTATATAGAGTGTGGCTTTATTCTTGCTTCTTTCAAAGCCTTGCTGCACTAGGTGAGAATCAATTTTGCTGTACCATGCCCTTGGAGCTTGTTTCAAGCCAGAGAGCTTTGTTAAGCTTGTAGACTATGTCTTCACAATTAGCAACCTTGAAGCCTTTAGGCTGTTTAACATAGACATCTTCCTCAAGGAAGCCATTTAAAAATGCAAACTTTACATCAAGATGGTAGATTATCCATCCTAATTTTGCTACTAATGCAATAAGGGGTTTGATTGTGTCATGTTGGGCCATTGGAGCAAATGTTTCAACCATATCCACTCCAAATTCCTGAGTGTACCCTTTGGCAACAAGTTTGGCTTTAAGTTTATTTATAGAATCATCAGGATTGAGTTTGATCTTGCAAATCCACTTAACACCTTTAACTTTGTGGTTCTTAGGTCTCTGCACCAATGTCCATGTTTTAGTCTTATTTATCATCCTCAGCTACTCTATTGCAACTTTCCAATGATTTTCTTTTGTAGCTTCTTCATAGCAAGTAGGCTCTAAGGCAGTTACATTACACCTCTCATATATTTCATTAAGAGGTCTTGTTCCTCTTATAGGTACATCATCAACATGATCATTGTTAGTGAGCCTATTAGTCTCTTGCATGCTAAGATATATGGGCTTGGGCCTATCTCTTGTAATTCTATATTTTATTTTAAATAGACATTGCCTTCCTTAGATTGAGGATATGGCCTCACAAATCTTTTTTTTCTAACATGGTATCTAGAGCCATCTAGATATCTTCTTTCAACCCAAATCAAACAAAGGAAAAAAAAACCAAAACTAAATAACTTAAACCTCTTCTTCTCTTTTCTTTTTCTCTTTTTTTTCTCTATGCATAACTAGGTCATGATAATATTGGCATAATTTACTATCGCATTTTTCAGAGGCATTAGATCATGAATGTAGAATTATAGCATAAAGGCGCTGTTGTTTGGTTTGGTTTAAAGTGCAGTACGAACTGTTTTTAGCAATTGGCAGTGATTTTTGACGATTTTTCATGATTTGAGTTCACGGGACTATAGATCGGTGGTATCTGATGGTGGCTAACTAATGCGTGCATTACACATGTGACATTTTCTAGAGCGCGTGAGCTCCATGCAAAGTGCAATCCACCGGCATGTGACTGCGCATGAGGCATTATATGGCAGTGATTCTCTTTTGGCAAGTTTCCTAGCAGTTTCTGCACCTTTTTGTTGGCTAGGTTTGTGATTCAGACTATATTCTGTTACAGTTTTCTCTCTTTTTATAATTCTGATCTAGTTTTAAGTTTCTCTATTTGCTGTGATGGTAGAGACCGGTAAATTTGAGTCTAGTTTGAGTGAAAACAGGTTAGATTTTAAATATACTACTTCTACCACTTCTATATCATAATCTGAGTATGTAACCTTGACTAAGAATAGGTATAATCACCTGATTTAACTGCTACTTTCACAGAAGTCACCCTCTACTCAATCTACTGCTACTCTGATTCCAACAGGTAATCCTATTGCATGTCTTTTGCATTCTAAGTCTAGGTGGGTAATTAATTCTGGGGCCACAGATTATATATTTGGAGATAGAGATATCTTTTATTCTTTTTCATCCTTATCTTCTAATATTATTTTAACTAATGGGTCTACTGCTTCTGTTATTGAAAGCGGCATAGTTAATGTTACCTCTAATATTTCTGTTATTGGGAGTGGTATAATCAATGTTACCTCTGATATTTCTTTAACTAATGTCTTATGTCTTTCTAAATTCCCGCTCAACTTACTATCAGTTAGCCAAATTACACCTACTTATAACTGTGGTATTTTCTTTTTTCCTGGTTATTGTATTTTTCAAGATCTTTCGACGAAGAGAATTTTTGGTAAAGGATAGGAATCTGATAGACTATATGTGCTCAATGGTGATTTCTCTCAACCTGTTCCTTTGCCCATTGCTACAGCTGTCACCATTACTCCATACTAGTTACACTGTTGATTAAGACATCCCTTACTCTCATCCTTAAAGAAATTATGTCCTCATTTAAGTTCTGTTTCAAATTTTAATTATGAGTTTTATCAATTTGCCAAACAGTATCATCAGACTTATTTTCCTCAAGTCAATAGACAAGTTGCATCCCTTTTTGAGTTAGTTTATTTTGATGTTTAGGATCCTTATCCAGTTGTGTCAAAACTTTGCTTTTGTTACATTTGTTGATGATTATTCAAGAATTACTTGGCTTTACTTGATGAAAAATCGATTTGAGTTGTTTGATATTTTTTTGTGCCTTTCATGCTGAAATTATGAATCACTTTCATACCTATATTAAAAATTTATGCAGCGATAATGATAAAGAATACTTTTTTACCTAGTTCTCTTTATATTTATTCAAGCATGGTATTATACATTAGTCTTCTTCTACGATTACTCCATAACAAAATGGGATAGCTGAACAAAAAAATTATCATTTAATGGAGGTTTCACGTGCACTTCTATTTCAGATGAAAGTTCCTAAGATATTTTGAATAGAAGTTGTTTTTACAGCATGTTTTTTAATCAATAGAATGCCTTCTTCAATTCTTAATAGTGAGGTACCATATACTCTCTTATTTCCTTCTCAACTATTGTTTTCATCTTACTCCTTGCATCTTTGGTTGCACTTGTTTTGTTCATGATTATTGATCATAGGTTTCTAAATTAAACCCTCGATCTTTATGCATTTTTCTTGGGTATTCTTGCACTAAAAAAGGTTACTATTGTTATTCTCCTGATTTGAGATGTTATTTTGTGACATTTGATGTTATCTCTTTTAAGTTAGTTCCTTTCTTTGATTCTACCATGATTACTGGTCCATTACTTGAGTCTGACTCTGTTGATGATTATTTTTTTGTATATACTACTACTTCTCAAGACTTCACTCCCAAATACCAAGCCCCCTCCTATTAAATTTGTTTATTCTCACAGAAAACAAGTCACCACAATCCTACTGCCACCATCAAGTGTCACATCAATTGCTGCACAACTTTCAACTTCATCTCCTCTACCAACGACTTCTTCCTTAGAAGATCCACCTCCTTCATTCTCCAATCTTGATATTCCTATTGCACCTAAAAAGGTAACTTCTTTGCATCTTATCCCATCTCTAATTTTATGTCATATTCCACCTTGCCTATGTCTTCTTAATCTTTTATTACTTCCCTGAATCATGTTACTATTCCTGAAATTGTTTCAGAGGCTTTTTCTCATGACGGGTGGCATGTTGCTATGGATGAACAGATGGAAGCTTTTGAGGATAACAATACTTGAGAACTTATACTCTTATTAAGTAATAAATAGCTTATTAGGTGTAAGTAGGTATATATAGTCAAAGTCAATCTAAATGGTTCTATTGCTCGATTGAAAGCTCGATTGGTGGCTAAGAGATATGTGCAAACTTATGGCATTGATTACTCTGAGACTTTTTCTCCTATTGCTAAGATAACATCTATTTGCCTATTTCTTTTTCTGGTTGCCTTTTAGCATTGGTCTCTCCACCAACTTGATGTAAAAATGCTTTTCTTCATGGAGATTTACATAAAGAAATCTATATGGAGCAATCTCCCAGTTTTGTTGCTCAAGGGGAGAAAGGAAAAGTTTGTCAATTGAGGAAATCTTTATATGATTTAAAGCAATCTCCTCACATATGGTTTGCTAGATTCAGTGATGTTATAATAGAGTTTGGCATGAAAAAGAGTGATTATGACCATTCTGTATTCTATAAATATTCTAAATCTGGGTGCACACTTCTCACTATTTATGTTGATGATATTGTAATTATCGATAATGATAAGGTGAGAATTTCAAAATTAAAGAACTTTCTTCAGTCCAAGTTTCAAACTAAAGATTTAAGACTACTTCGGCATTTCCTCGATGTTGAGATTATCCAGAGCAAAAAGGGAATTTTTATTTCATCAAGGAAATATGTTCTTGACCTCTTGAAGGAAACTGATTTGCTTAGTTCAAAACCATGTGATACCCCTATGATCCCAATGTTAAGTTTGGATTAGAAGGAGAGTTACTAGAAAATCTAGAATGTTACAGAAAGTTGGTGAGCAAATTAAACTATATTACTACCATAAGGCTTGGCATTACTTTTTTAGTAAGTGTAGTAAGTCAATTCATGAATTCTCCAAGAACCTCTCATTGGGATAGAATTGTGCACATTTTAAAATATCTAAAAAAGGCACTAGATGTGGAATATTAGACCACAATTGTAGTCATTGTAGAATTGAAGGCTTTTTTTATGCTGATTAAGTAGGGCGTCCTATGGACAAAAGATTTACCTTAGGCTATTGTGTGTTCATTGGTGGCAGTCTTGTATCTTGGAAGAGTAAGAAACAAACAGTGGTATCTTGATCTAGTGCAGAGTTTGAATATCGAGTCATGACTCATGTTACTATTGAACTTGTGTGGCTATCTTATCTTCTTAGTCAACTTAGAATTACTTCACTTGGAGCTATGTAATTATGGTGTGATAATCGGGTAGTCACCCACATTGCAATGAATCCTGTGTTCCATGAATAGACTAAACATCTAGAGGTTAATTATCACTTCATTAGGCAAAAAATTCAAGAAGGTGTTATCAACTTTAGACATATAAGAATTGGGGAACAACTTGCTAATTTGTTTATTAAAGCTCTTCCAAGAGAATGGGTTAATGATATTTGTAACAAGTTGGGCATGTTTGATATCTATGCTCTAGTTTGAAAGAGAGTATTAGTGAGCCTATTAGTTTCTTGTATGCTAAGATATATAGGCCTAGGCCTATCTTTTATAATTCTATATTTTTATTATAAGTAGACATTACCTTCCTCAAATTGAGGTATGGCCTCACAAATCTCTTATCTCTAACAATCATTACCAAGTTTGTTGTCAAGTTATCCAACATAATAGGGAGAGGTAGCCTTACGTTGGTGATCTTTTGCAATTTCAACTTGATGCTTCTCCCAATTCCATTCGGCATTTTCTTCAAATTTAAAGTCTCTAGTGGCCATCACCTTCTTGGTCTTCAAATTGAATATCCTATAGCCTTTGGAAACACTGCTATAGCCAACAAAGACTCCCATTTCAACCTTTTGGTCAAGCTTGTCTCTCTTGGCTTCAGGAACATGTGCATAGCATATGCAACCAAAAATTCTTAAATGCTTAACAGATGGCTTGATTCCCTACCAAGCTTCAAACGATGTTTTTTGCTCCACAGCCTTAGTTGAAAGTCTATTCAATAGATAAACTACTGTATTCACTGCTTCAACCTAAAAATGCTTAAGCATCTATTTTTCATACAACAGACACCTAGCCATCTCCATTATAGTTCTATTTTTCCTTTCACTTATTGCATTTTGTTGAAGGGAGTAAGGAACTGTTAGCTGATGCTGGATACCTGCTTAGAGGCAGATATTGTTGAATTTTTCTGAGGTATATTCAACCCCATTGTCTGATTTCACTATCTTGATGTTGTAATCAGCTTGATTTTCCACCATGGCCTTGAACTATTGAAATACATCGTCCACTTCTGATTTTTGCTTCAAAAAACATACCTAGCACATCCTTGTATAGTCATCAATGAACAATAGGAAATATTTGCTACCATTCAAAGAAGGGACACTCGTAGGACTGCACATATCAGTGTGGATTAGTTGGAGTTTTTGAGAGGCTCTCTAGGTTTAGTCAGTTGGAAATGGTCATTTGGTTTGCTTCCCAAGTTGATAGACTTGGCAAGCATTTTTGTTATTGCATATAGGAGGAAGACCGAGTGCTAGGCCTTGGAGTTGCATGTTGCTCAAGGCTTTATAGTTAACATGACCAAACCTTCTATGCTACACTATAGACTCATCTAGAGCAATATTAAAAGCCTGCAAATTTGTTCCTTTCTAGTTAACCTGAGCTCTTGTTTTTCATATCTCCTATCATGATTTTACATCCTGTGTTGTCTATAATAGTGCAGCATTTATTCTGAAAATGCAATGAGTAATTCTTTTCCAGCATTTGACCTACACTTAACAGGCTCTGGCTAATCTCAGGTACGTATTAAACATCATAAATGTATTTGGTACCTATTGATGTCTGAACAGCAACCACACCCTTGCCTTCCACATTCACTGAATCTTCATTTCCAACCTTGACTTTTGACTTGAAGGAGTAATTCAGACCTCTGAAGCTATTCGCATTTGGTGTCATGTGGTTGGTGCAGCCACTATCTATTAGCCATATTACTGATAGTTTTTTCTTTTTTTTAGCACAATTGGGGGCAACAAACAGCTGTTCTTCTTGCTGCTGACTTTCTACCATTTGTGCCTGCTATCCTTGCTGCCCTTGTTGATTACTTCTATTTTTGCATACCTTTGCTATATGGCCATATTGCTTGCAAGATCTGCACTGGACATTAGGCCTAAACCAGCAGAAATTTTCTGCATGATTCCTCTTTTTTATAGTGAGGGCAAGGAGAGTACTTCTTCTTACTGCCTCCTTTGCTGTTTTGGCCTTCATTTTTCTCCTTCTCCTTTTTCTCACTTGGCTACTTCTTTTTCTTGCCTTGAGGTACCTTTCCTTTTCTATCTTGCTAGAAATGCTGCCTTAGCACCATCATCTTGCCTTATTGACCTCCTCTGTTCCTAAGCTTGGAAAGCATACACTAGCTTGCTTAGAAAGATCTTGAACAAGTATTTTGAGTCTTCAAGTGACGGGATCTTGGACTCAAACCTTTCTAGAAGACTAACTAAAACTGTTTTAGCTACTCTTTGATCTGTCAAGTCTTCCCCTAGCAGCCTGATTTTATTTACCATTTCTATGAGTCTGTCAATATACTCTTTGATAGACTCATCTTCTCTCATGCACAGCACCTTAAACTCCCTCTTCAAATTCAAAATCTGCATTTGTCGGGTCTTTTCACTCCCTATATACATTTCTTGAAGCTTGTTCCATGCTTCCTTTATTGTCTTGCATGCCATGATCCTAGTGAAAATTGAATCTAATACAGCAACATGAATAAAGGACAAGGCTTTTAGAGCCTTTGCTTCTTCCTCCTCATGTGCTCTGATTTGGTTAAGTGTAGGGTTGTTGTCAAGGGGTGGAACTTCTCTTTTAGCTTCCACCCACTACCACAGGCCAAGCCCTTTCAAGTGAGCTTTCATTTTGACAGCTTAGATGTGATAATTTTCACCATTGAAAACAGGGGGTGAAGGAGACAAGGCACTACTGAAGGCCATGTATGTTTTGTCTTAGACTTCCGTTTATGGTGTTTTTGTGTGGTAGCTTTCTGATTTTCACTCTTGCTTGTACTCAAATCCCTTAAGATCTTTAGGGCTCTTGATACCATGTTAAGTATAACAGCTAAAAGAGGAAGAAGAAGAAGAGAGGTGGAAAGGCTGCAAGATATCTTCTGAGAAGGAGCAAATGCTAGTTGTTAAAATGAACTTCTTCACTTCTTTTCATTTCTTACATGACAAGATATATAAACAACAATGATATTACCTAATTCAACTAACTTTGACACAAGTCAAAAGCTTAAAACAAGCAAAGCCACTACTTTCTAATTGCTAAACCAGAAGATATTTTTGCTGAAGTCTTCTGAAAAATTTTCAATTTTAACATGTTCAAGGAGATGTCCCGGATACTTAAGCCAGGTGGACAAGCCATAGTGAGGTGATAGTCTAATTGTTAACTAAGACTTTGGAAATTTAGAGTCACTCCGTTTAAGTGCCAAGAATGTTGTGTCAAAACACTAATAATATTGACATTTCCGGACATTTCTGCAACTTAATAGAGTTATAAGTAATGCATAATCAGAACTATCCCTGGAAATATTCAAAATGGCAGAAAAAATAAAAGGGGGTTTGCAGAAGGCTGTACAGTGTTGCAACATAATCTTTAAGCTTTAGGCATGCCAAAAATTTGATGTTGGAAAATCCATCACAACTAGCAGGGCGCTGGGCAAAGCTGATGGCCCCGTCACTATAAGTTACTAATAATGAAATACAATGCACATATAAAACAACATATACACTGCACTGGTCTTATCTTCTAAATTTTTAATAGATGTGTCCGTGGTCAATTAGGTCATTTCTAATTTATCTTTTGCGTAGAATTGAGCAAATTCTATCTTCTGTGAATATATCCATTCTCAATCGTTTTTGTTTGTATTATCCCAATTCCAAAAATCAGCATGCATTCTCCAATAATCGCCAAATTTACCACTCTACCACAAATAGTGTTATGCTATCTTTCTCATGAGTACAGTTGATATGATTCAATAGCTGGGCGCAGGTTCCATGTGCTGCTGTGGCATCCATCAGAAATTTAAGACCTGCTGCTATTGGTGACCCTAGCAATTTGGATGCTATGTCTGTTATCGGAAGAAAGAGTAGGCCCATGCAAGGTATTGTTGAGCAGGTTCGTGATGGCAGCACCCCCAGGGTCTTTTTGCTTCCCGAGTTTCTATTTGTCCAAGTTTTTGTAGCTGGAATCCAGGTTTGTATCAAGATAATGCTTTTGACATTGCTTTGCTACCATTGTTTTCCTGATAAATGCTTATAACTTAGTTTGCCTCTTGAATTAGGCCCCGCAAATGGGAAGAAGAACTGCTACAGAATGTGGTGTTGAAACTGAGTTCACAACCGATGAAACTGATGGCAACGTGCCTGGGGAATCTCGAACACCACGTTTGACATCACCAATGTGAAGACTGTGTTCAACCATTGGAAATCTTTGAATTCCAGATGCAAGCACAACACTTGACTATATCGTGGATACATAAATATTGAGTCTCCCGCTGCTAAACCTTTGCAGGCACATGCACTTCCTCAAACGCCACCAATAGCTTACGGGATGCCCAGTGCCCAGTGACCACCAGCAGCCAGTGCAGAGAACAGCAACAATGTGTGAGTTCCATCCGTAGGACTCACATTCTTGAGCTTGAGGGGATAGTAAGCAAAATGCATATGGTTGGTTCCAATTAATTTGATCATGTTGTCTCTCTAATCTGAACAGAGTTCAAAAGTATTTCAGGATTCTTTATTGCCCTGTTTCCCTACGTGGGTCATAATTGAGACTCCTCTGGAAGTAAACAAACAATTGATTTTAATTAATGGATCTATATTGAGCAAAAAATTGTTGCCCTGCTATTGATGATGAGTGGATAACTTTTATATAGATACGTATTATGATTAACTTATATTGCCTTGCTAATTTACAGTGAATGCTATCATGGTTGAAATCTAATATGGACAGCAAATTTGATGTTAAGATATATAATTTAAGATTTATAGATCTTTATACATCTCTTGATCATCTAATTATGATATAGCAAGAATGTGGTAAATTGGAGATGGTGTTTTTAAGTACTATATTGCTTGCTATATTTTTCCCTTTTTTGAAAACCTTTGTATGGTTGCAAATTCGTTTGCGGTAGATAAATGCAAGTTATCCTTAATAGTTGCTTTAGGGTGCAGATATTTAAGCCCCCTTTATATAGCTTTATAAAATGACTAAACGGGAAAGTTGATTGAGTTGTTTAACGTGTATTACTACGATCTTGCTCAGCAATCGTGCTTGACTTACCAAGATTTTTTTTTATTTTTTATTTTTTATTTTTTTTTGAGAGAACGAGTTACAAATTCTGTTAGGCCATTTTCGTCCCATCGGCCCTTCTGTTTTCCTACGTTTATACAAATGGATACAGCATGGTCATGGTACAGCCTTAACTTCCATTTTATGGCATCATCTGAGTCTACAATTTTTCCAATTAAAGTAAAAGACTCATAGTGGGAGTATGCAGGAAGTGATCGTCTCAAATAACATGCGAAATGACCAAAAAGAAAAAACAAATGCGCTGATAGTTAAAAGAAAAAAAAAGGAAAAAAGCTACTTATACATGTGCAAATGTACTTACACCTTCGTTGATATTTCAATTTATAAGTTTTTATTTTTTACGTAATGTAATTAGAAAACAAAACATGTGAAAATAAAATCCTGCGCGTTTCAAGAACCTATTAATCCTGAGTTCATGAAGTTAAATTTTAAACTTAATAAACAGTTTCACTATATATATTTGATAGTTTAAATCATTTTTTAGAAAGATAAAGAGTTCTTCCTTTTATTTAATATAACACTTAATATGCAAATTTGATACAAATCATATTTTTGAGACCATTTAACAATGACTTGCTAAATAATTATTTCCTAAGTTTGATGTCAAATCCCATTAATTGCAAAAATGCAATGTAAATTCTGATGGTTGTTCAAGCTATGCTGATGGTATGGTGAAAAAATTTTTGATTTTGTTTGTGCTATGTTATTTTACCTTCGTTTCTTTACTTTCTCGCGGATGCTTTGTGCTAGTTTTTGTCTTTCTTTTTTTTTACCTTAAATGTTGCTTGTAGTCAATAGATCAATTTTGGTACCATTTCTTCTTTTTGGTGGGTGGGTTTATATGATATTAGTTTTCCCTTCCACCATTTATTCTTTCTGGCTTTGCTGTTGGTATGCTGAAGAAACTTTTAATGTTGGTGCAAGTATGTTCTTCATTGTATAACTCTTGTTTTGTATGAACTTTGTTACCTAATCGTTGATTCTAGTGAATTGAGCAATTGTAGTACTATTTGGTTATTTTACTTGGTTGATGTGCAAAATATTTGCTTTAAATACTTGTAAAGTGTTAATGAAAGCAGCGGTGACAATGTGGGGGAGGAAGCATTGCAAATAAGGGGAACTCGTTAGGACTATGACATGCAAAACTCTATGGTTACGTTTTGCTTTAAGTTCCTCTTATACTTTCCTTTAAGACTGAATTTTTATCAATACTAAAACAGAGCTAAATTTTAGCAAGTCCTTCTCATATGGGGTTTCCTTCATATTATGATCTAGTTTTTCACTTCATATAATTGACAAATGAAATTGCTTAAATACAGGGCAAGTTTTGGGTGAAAAGGGTCGCTGAGAATGTACGGCTTCCATTTGGGGTTGTGCTCTTTGAAATGCTTATACTTAGGACTTCTAATTATCAACTTTCAAAGTCATATTTTGTAAAGTTTTTATTTCTGAAATTGTACATTTTATAGGAAAGCAAATATTCAAACCTTCATTTTAAATGTCATCATAAGTATTCTAATTTTGTGTTATATTTATATTTTTATATATTAATTACGGTAAATTAATAGGTATTCATGTGAACTCACAGGTCTTAAACCGATAGCATTTTTAAGAGTCTTGATAATACTGCTGGCTAAATGTAAAGACAAATTTATCACGATCTCAAACTACTTGTGTAATATCGTCTCTACAACATCGGATTTAAGAAAAAAAAAATTTTGTTTAAGCATATACATTGCAGCCGAAATTAGTAAAGACAAGTACTGCTAGGAATATGAGCTTGAAATTAAGTACTCCTGCACCTATTCTCCTCACAATCTCAATGTCAGATATGGCATCAGCCATCTCCATGTCATCCTTATGAGTTGATAAATTTTTCTCTGTCCTGCCCATCTGGAAAGAAAGACAGATGGGAAAGAGAATTAGCAAGGGTACAAGGCACAAGAGGGAAGCAAATGCTAATCGGAAGGAGACCTTGTCCCAAGGTTTGATTATTGGCTAATCAGATATGCTTCGTAAATGTAAAGGAGGATTTGACTAATTCAGTAGGGCAAACAATTTAACTAGTAAAGAACTTCCTTTATTAATTATTACATGGACAAAAGTACTTGTTTATCAATTAAAAATCATTGACATATTACATACTATTTACCTCATGGCTGGTAGCTGAAGTCTCGTTAACCTCTTCCTTAGTTTCTTTAGCAGAAAATCTACAGTCTCTGTCAAAATCATTTATTCCAAGAGAAGGATCGTTGTATGTCTGCTCCAGCCTCACTACCAAAATTTTGTTCGCAATGGCTAATGAAGATATCTGCAGATAAACAAAACCCTGTCAAGAAGCCAGCATATCATTAGATATTTCAATTTAATTATGCTCAGCTGGATGGTTTCAATTTCTACTATCAAAATCTTAAAACATAACAGTGCAACAATATAACATCCAAAAGAAAAAGGCTATGCCCATGCCATTCTTATTCCAAATTCAACTTACTGAAACGCAAAAGAATAATTTCCATAAACACAGCTATTAATACAATTTTCTGATATGTAATGTACAGATCAAAGTTGTCAGTATTGAGATTCTACCTAGGATCAGAAGGGAAGGGTGGGATCGTAAATCGTGGGATCGTACCGGGATCGTAAGATCCTACCTTAAGTTCTAATATATATTTTATATACCTACTTATAACCTTGTTGTAAGAAAAAATAAAATTTTAAAGTAATTAAATATGCATATAAAAATAAAGGCCGCATATATTGTCATAAATTATAGAGGAACAATAAGTTCTCAAGTTGTAAACAATCCAAATTGGTAGATTTCAAACAAACAACACTACAAAGAGAAGATGTCAACACAATTTAGTAAAATTCATGATCTTCAACATGTTGAACATCTTCCAATTCATCTTCATCCTCATTCTCTTCCTCATCTTCATCCTCATAGAATTGCACTTCATCCAAGTGCATGTCTTCCACATTATCT
Organism: Sindora glabra; assembly: GCA_020226215.1. Classification (NCBI taxonomy): domain Eukaryota; kingdom Viridiplantae; phylum Streptophyta; class Magnoliopsida; order Fabales; family Fabaceae; genus Sindora; species Sindora glabra. The sequence goes on from CM035227.1 coordinate 80,529,226, forward strand.
CCATCCTCACCTTCATCAATGCCTTTATCTTCATCTTCAAGCACCAAATCACCACCTTCATCATCATCATCTCTTCCTTCATGTGTATCCTCATTGCAATTTTCCCCTTCATTAGCTATTCATTCATTATCAGAGGGTAAATCATCGAAGCTATCCATCTCAATGGATTTTCTAATTTGTCTATCTTTCAACTTGAGGTTGTACATCGCAAAAACTAAGTCATTCATCTTCTTTTGGTACAAACGATTTCTCCTCTTTGTATGGACCTATTTTTTCCAAAAATATTATGATTCATGAGTGATTGAAACATAATGAAAACAAAAAGGCAACTTTTAAATAAATGATATATTGATAAGAAAATAATCTTACCATCTCAAAAGCACTCCAATTATGTTCACACCCCGAAGAACTACAAGTCAAGCTTAATATTCGAATGGCAAACCTTTGCAATTCAGAAAATTCCGTTCCATAAGAATCCCACCACATAGCTGAAGCTTTCATGTCCTTTGTCATCAAAGCAACTTCAGTGCCAAATAATCCATTTTTAACTTTAAATTCATCAAGTTATACATGAATCTTAGCCCTTTCATGCTTATCAGGCATCATTCTTTCTAAGCACTCGCATAGTCCTTTAGTGACTTCAAAATCAGCTTTAAAAGTACGACTATAATGGAATTGAGGATTTAAATAGTATGTTGTTACATGTAAGGGCCTATGAAGTTAAGACTCCCACCTTTTGTCAATAATTTCCCAAATAGGCTCATAACTACAAAAAGGACAAATAACAACAAATACATATTATAATTTATAACAAACAGGATGAATAATAATGAAAATATATTATAAATGTTAAAATTTATATTACTAATCTTTTCTTGACATTATTGAAATTAGCTTGAATCCTTTTTTTTGCACGATCCATTTCTTCATAAATGAAACCCATAACGGGTTTTTCTTCGGAATCAACTAATCGAAGGACCTTCAGAAGAGGATATGCAGCTTTAAGGCAAGTCATGACATTTTTCCAAAATCTACTATCTGTTGCTAATGATTGTATAAGTTGCCCCTCTTTTGTAGTTGCAAATTTACTTGATCTCCATGTTTTTGAATTAAACATAGAGATTAATGCACTCTTATTGTTGTTAAGGCACCCTAAGGTCAAATAGGATGTAGCAAAGTGAGTGATAGTTGACCTGATTAAATCTTTACCTTTTGTAAAGTGCCTTAACATGCCAATAACTATGGTCCTCCCATAAATATATGTTGTGATTTTCCTACCTTTGGCAATTGTCAAGTGATGGATATTCAAATTTTTCTCAAAATCCTTCAATATCAAATCAATGCAATGTACAGCACAAGGTGTCCAAAAAAGAATTTTCCTTTTCTCCATTAACATTTCTCTTGTAGCCTTGTAATTTGCAGCATTGTCAGTGATCACCTGCACAACATTTTCCTCACCCACTTGCTCAATAATGTCATCTAGCATCTCAAACACCTTATCAGTCTTCTTTGAAAACTCAGATGTATTAATTGATGATAAAAAGATTGTCCCCTTTGGGCTATTGACAAGAAAATTGCATATGGATCGTCTTTTTTTATCTGTCCAACCATCTAACATAATAAAGCAACCTGTTTTCTTCCATTGCTCCTTATGCTCCTCAAGCAATTTTTTAGTGCGGGCAACTTCTTGATTCAAGTATTTTTCTCTTATCTCTTGATAAGAAAGAGGCTTTAATCCAATTCCATACTTTTCAATAAGTTAACACATCTTTACAAATTCAAGATTTTTTACACAATTGAATGGAATTGCACTAGTGTAAAAAAACTTGGATATTTGTTGACAAACTTCCTCCCTCAAGTCTTTTTTAAACATTTGATTAATTGTGGTTTGAGTTTTTCCCATACTAGATGTGGGTTTCTTTAACATTGATTCTAAAGACCCTTTTTGAAGTTAGATGCTTTCATTACTTCTTCCACCAGATGAAGCATCCACTTCAACATCATTACTAATATCATGTCCAAAAAACCCTTGTTTTTTCTTAGAAGAGATTTTCGTAGCCTTTAAAACATGTTCAATCATTTTACTTTTAACATCATTAGACACTTTGAACAAGCACCTATATCTAAGTGACTACCTGCTAAATCATGTTTTAATCTATAAACACCTCCACTCATTGTTTATCACAATATTTACATCTCACTTTCCTAGGATTCCCATTTACTTTAAAACCATGTTCCCAACCCACATCACTTCTATTTCCAAAAAATTTTTTCCTTTTCACATTAAGCCTTGAACTAGAGGAAGCCATTTTCACCAAGTTAATCATTATTACTAGTGCAATTCAACTTTCAATTTCCACACTTCATAGCCAATGAGTTAAACCTGAAAAATAAAGTCAAATTACTTGTTTAAATTCACTCTAAATTTCCACCAAACATTAAGTAATTAATATAAATAATTATTATATAAACATTGATTATGCATTATGCAATAATTTTAACTTTGCTCTCAAACAATGCACTACGTCACTGCCTAAAATAAAGTAAAATAATTGGTATCTTTTTTATCAAATAATATTAATATAAATAATTATTAAAGTTAAAATAAAAGTTCAAGTTAAGCCTTAGCGGACCCAAGGTTTCTCTGCTTCGGTGCTTGTCTTTCTAAGTTCTAGTGGGCACTCTGTTCTATCTCTATTCTGTCTCCTTTGTTGTTTCCTCTTTGTTCTGGCTCCTTTGCTGTCTCCTCTCTATTTTGTCTCTTTGTTTCGAATCCAGCGATTCTAGCTTCTGCTCTAACAACAGCAAGCTAAGATAGCAACAAACAACAAATAGTGGTGATGGATGAATGGTGACGAATAGTAGCGAATGGCAGCGAACGGTGTCGAATGGCGAAACCGAATGATCACCTCACCTTTCCTTTGCCTTTTGAAGGTTAAGCATGGAAAGTTTGAGCTTTTTAATTCTGATTCTACTCTAGGGTTGCATTTTGTGTAAAAAAATTTTAATTTTTCATCCTGGATTAATAGGTTTTAGGGTTTTTTTGAGAAAATTTCTAAGCTCACTAGTATTAGCCCAACCCATTGCAAAAAAACTAATGGATCGGTTAACTTGTTAGGATCGTACGATCCCATCGATTCAACTCGTTAGCACATGAAATTTAAATAGGCTCTCATTCACTTGTCTCTCCTCAGTGTAATTGTGAAATGCATCCCTCATACTTTCATCTAGATCTCCATCAGATCACAATGAAAACATTAGATATAATGTTAGTCAAGAAATGCATATCTGCCGATTTACAAGGAGAACGTTTAAATTGTACGAGCAAAAGAGAACAACATTAACTTTTCACGTTAGTAAAGCTACAAGTGATCATATATTCCAACAGGGTATGACAATTTGTGTTTAGATGCAAAATAAGATTCAATGAATTCCCATTCTTTGGCATCTATTCTATTCTCAAGTTGGTTTGTCAATAGCACATAATTTCAAATTTGACTAGCAATTGGAGTAAGTTCATGCTCATTAATTTGTCAAACATAGATAGGAAATTACAGAGCCCATCAAATGAGAACATATGAACTTCAAATATATACTGGTAATTGTAGTAAGTTCATGCGTTATTCATTTGTCACCATAGGAACAATGTTCTTTAACTTTGCTCATTTTTAAGAGAGAATGAATCCTAATAAATCTAACCACCCAATTTACAAGACATGCCTTCTCGACTCCATATCCCTCACTGAATTTAACACCTCTGATACGTAAAATATTTACATATTTATTTTCCCTTGTATGATGCATTTTTGGATGTTATCTTGTTTAATTTAATAAATTTAGTTGCATTTTGTGAATGGGTCTTGAATTTGAAATGAAATCAAATCTTTTAGATAATACTGTATTTTGACCCTGTTTTAGGTTTTAGGCTATATATGGAGTTCTATATGTTGGATTGGGTTGTTCTTTATATTCTTAAAAAGCTAAGAAAAATACCTACAATTTTAATGTTTAAAGAAAAGCCCAGTTAGGGATCTAAGGATCTCAAATTCTGCTTGGAAGATGAAACAGTGGTTTTGGCAGAATCTGACCTTTGGCTACTAATCTGATCATAACTTGAGATAAAAATGTCAAAATTATGAGTTCTTTGCGGCATTTGAAATTTAAGATCCCGCTCTACAACTCTTATGTTGACAGGAAGATGTAAATCTACCATTCTGGTGGTGAAAAATTACCAACAAGTCAGAAGAATTGTTGCTGCGAAAATCAAGAAGGGTAGTTAAAGACCATGAATGGTAGCTAAAGAATGTGATTGGTAGCTAATGGTCAAGATTTATGACTTGCAGCTGATTCATTCACCTATAAATAGGTAGAAGTAGAGATCATTTGCTGCATTGAAGCAAGCATTGATTCATGCATCTTAGATAGTAGTTTAGTTCATGTATTTTTAGTTCTTGTATGCCTCCTACATGGAAGGCTAGGTTATCATCTTATATGGAAGGTTCTACCTCCTACATGGATGAATAATATTTTTATTTTCATGCATTTATAATTGTATCCTTATGTTTGTATCATGAATATGTTGATGTTTTTATATGATTTTGAGTTTGTTCTTAATTTCATTATGTTCTAATTTTTATCTTCCTAGGGTGATGACGTAACTTGATAATAACGGATTGAATTCTAATCTATTGAAACTAATTTTGATTTTCTCTTCTAGATTGAGTTTTAATTATTGCTCTTAATGCTTTCAATTGATTGGCTACCTTTTGAATGAACTCAATATGTATGTTGAGACCGGAAAGAGATACATGTGTATGAAACTTATAATTAAAATCATAAATTGCATATGAAATAGGAATATATTCATATGGTTTATGTAGTCTTAATGAGTTCCATAAATCCTAATGCATGATTAGTTATTTTAATTCACATAGGAATATAGTGAATTAGCAATTAATTATAGAATTACTTGACCTTGGAAAAGGCTAGTAATTAATTTAGGAAAACTCGACTATCAATTAAGGGAGTTAAAATTGGAGTAGTTTAGATAGATGATTCAATCTGAAATTGTTAAGTGAAGTCTGATCTTTAGGTCTTTTATTCATCTTTATCTTTACTCCAATTGCATTCAAATATTTTTGCATCAATCTTTATTTAATTACTTCATTCTCCAACTAATCGATTTTCCAAATAGTGTTAGGATTATGAATTTTGGTACTTAGTGAAACAATCCTCGAAGAAATGATACTTACTTATCACTTTATTACTTGTTTACAACAGTTTGCACTTGCGTTAATTGATAAACCATTTTACCCGTAACACCCTTTACTCCAGATTTGCAACCAAGAGTAAAACTTTCATCCTTATCTTTCAATTAGACTTTGTGACAAGTCTATCACCAGACAAAGCCTAAACAACAACAAATTGTTAAGGAAGAAAGCAGAAAATAAAACTAAGAGTTTTTAGAGAATGGCTATTTTTTCATTATCAAGGGCTACTGAATATATAGAAGCTTAGTTACAAAATAAAAGTCAAATCAATTCCATGATTTTAGGTAGGCAGATTACCAAAAGACAACTACTAAAGTTAAGCCATCATTTCATAAGAGAAATCTAACAAAAATTTAGTGCGAGAGTACAACAAAATATTCAGCTTAAAGAATCAATACAAAATCTCATTACATTAACATTCCTCCTTGAGACTTTATTTTGAGACTCCAAGCTTTCTTCTTAATTCTTCAAATCTGCCTTTAGGTAGTGCCTTAGTAAATATGTCTGCAACTTTTTCTTCAGATTTGCAGTACACAAGACAAATCTCTTGCTCCCTTTCAACTTCTCTAAGAAAATGGAACTTAACCTTCATATGTTTGGTTTTTCCTTGCTGCATTAGGTTCTTTGCAACAACAATTGCTAACTTGTTACCACAAAATAGTTATGTTGTTTTTGTCTGCTCAAAACCTGAATCTTTCATCATTTTCTTGAGCCAAATTCCTTGGTTTGTTACTCCAACAACTGCTACAAATTCTGCCTCAACAGTTGATTGTGCCACTAATTCTTATTTTTTTGAGTTCCAGCAAAACATGCTTGAGCCAAGATAGAAAGCATAACCTAATGTACTCTTTCCATCATCCATATTTCTAGCCCAATTACTATCAACAAAGCTAACTAGCTTTGCATCTTTAATTGGTTTGAACCATGTTCCTAAGTCTGATGTGCCTTTTAAGTACCTCAAGATCCTCTTACTAGTTCCATAATGCATTTAGCTTGGATGTTGCATGAACCTAGACAATAAACTTATTGCAAACATTATGTCAGGCCTTGTTGTAGTCAAGTAAAGTAAGCTTCTAACAAGGGTTCTATAACTAGATGCATCAGCCTCAATATCACCATCAAATTCAGCTAACTTTTCATTAACCACTAAAGGAGTGCTAATAGATTTACAATTCTCCATGTTGAATTTTCTTAATAAATCTTGAACATAAACTTGTTGAGGAATAAAAATACCATGATTTGTCTAATACACTTCAAATCCAAGAAAGAACTTAATCTCTCCTAAATATGTCATTTCAAACTCTCTTTGCATTTGTTTCTTGAAGGCGCATATGTTCTTAGTTTCACTTCCAATTATTAGCAAATCATTTACATATATAGACAAAATTAGAATTTCATTATTTGGAAAGTGTTTGATGTAAAGAATGGCATCATTATAGCTCCTCCTGAAACCTAAACCATAAAGAAACTCATCAATTCTACTATATTAGGTTCTTGGAGCCTACTTCAAATCATAAAGAACCTTGTGCAACTTGTATACTTTATCTTCACTTTCATTTTGTTGGAAGCCTTCAAGTTGCTCAATAAATATTTTTTCCTTTAGGTATCCATTCAAGAAGGCAAATTTGATGTCAAGCTAATGTATCTTCTATCTGTTTTGGGCAGCAAGAGCAATGATGAGTTTAATGGTGTCAAGCCTAGCCACAAGAGCAAATATATCTCCATAGTCAACACTGGGTTCTTGAGCATACCTTTTTATCATAAGCCTAGCTTTGTGCTTGTATATAAAACCATCAGGATTAAACTTGGTTCTATATACCCATTTAACTCTTATAACTTACTTGTGTTGAGGTTTGACCATCAGCTCCAATGTGCCATTTTTTTCAATGACAAAGATTTCATCTTTCATGGTTGTATTCTATTCTTTAAAGTTGGAAGCTTCTTTGTAAGTTGAAGGATTAATAATAGCCATTCTACATCTTGCATACATATCATTCAAGTTATTAGTCTTTCTTACTTCAATATCTGTGGTGCTTCAAACATCAAATTCTTCATTTTGAATGTTATTTTCTTGATCAGTAAAATCAATTGCTTGTCTTGGTAAGCTAAAGGCATTTTCAATGGTTAAATTTTCCTAATTTCACATTGCATTTTCATCTATCTTCACATCATTGCTGATGACAATCTATTCAGCTTGCAAGTCATAGATTTTGTATCCTTTTGATTGATTGTGGTATCTTAAGAAAACTCCTTTCTTTGCCTTCTCCTATAGCTTGTCTCTTTTAACATCTAGAATATGCACATAACAAAGAGATCTAAAGACTTTCAAATGGTTTGTTAAAGGTTTTAAACCACTCCATGCTTCAATTAGAGTATTTCCATCAATTGCTTGAGTTGGCAACCTATTTTAGAGATATATTGCAATATATACAGCTTTAAGCTAGAAGTTTTTTGGCAATTTTTTTTCATACAACATACATCTTGACATTTCAAATAGTGTCTCATTCTTTCTCTCACAAACACCATTCTGTTGTGAATAATAAGTAACAATAAGTTGCCATTGATCTCTAATGTCTCCACAAAACTTTAAAAAATCAGTCGAATTTTATTCTTTCCCATTGTCTATCCTCAAAATCTTCAACTTGCAACCATTCTAAGTTTCCACCATAGACTTGAATTTTTTAAATATTGAGAAAGCTTATAACTTGCTACTTATAAAGTAAATCTAAGTCATCCTTGTTAAATCATCAATGAACAAGTGGAATATTTATTTTGACTCAAAGAAGGTGTGTGCATTGAACCACAAACATTTGAATGCACTAATTCAATTCTCTTGGAAGCTTCCTATTGTGATTGAGAAAGGAATGGAAGTCTATGAATTTTTCCCATTTGACAACTAAAGATTTTTTATTTATTTTTTTGTACTAATCCTCTATTTTACATTGACTTAAATAGCCAAGTAATTACATAATAGGTAATCTTTACAATTAAGAACCTATAAATACAATCTACAAAAAATAGAATAACAAAAAATAACCTAATTATAGCTATAATAAAAAATTTCCTATAGATAATATCTTTGGCTATAATAAAAAGATTTACTACAGATAATATATTTGACTTTTTCAACACTCCCCCTCAAGTTAACATAAAGATATCTTTTAATGCTAACTTGGAAATTAAATTGTCGAACTGTTTCTTGTGAAGGCCTTTAGTTAAGATATCTACTATTTGGTTAGTGGAAGGAACATACACCATACAGATATCCCTTTTATCGATCTTTTCTTTAATGAAGTACTTATCTATCTCCACATGCTTGGTCCGATCATGAAAAATTGGATTGTGAGCAATGGCAATTACTGATTTATTATCGCAATATATTTTGATTAGTGGTGGAGTAAAAATTTTCAATTCTTCAAGAATTCTCCTAATCCATAAAACTTCACAAATTCCATGAGCCACAGATCTAAATTCAGCTCATGCACTACTTCTTGCCATAACATTTTGCTTTTTACTTCTCTAGGTCACTAAGTTTCCTCCAACGAAGGTGCAGTATCCTGAAGTTAACCGTCTGTCTATGACATTCCCAGCCCAATCTGTATCTATAAATGCCTATATCTGTAAGTGCTTATTATTTTTAAATAGTAGTCCTCTTCCAGGAGTCCCCTTTAGGTACCTAAGGATTCGATAAATAGCATCTAAGTGATCAGAGTTTGGAGAGTGAATAAATTGGCTCACTACACTGATAGCAAAGGCAATATCAGGGCGAATGTGTGAAAGGTAGATTAATCTTCCCACAAGTCTCTGGTATTGCTCCTTATCAACACCATCAGTTGTATCAATTACTTGTAGCTTCTTATTGGGTTCAATTGGGGTTTCAGCTACCTTGTATCCAAGCATCCCAGTTTCACTGAGTAGATCAAGTACATACTTTTGTTAATTGATAAAGATTCCCTCCTTTGATTTAGCAAACTCAATACCAAGGAAGTATTTCATTAGCCCCAAGTTTTTAATTTCGAATTCTATGGCAATTCTTCTTTTTAATGCCTTGATTCCCTTAGCATCATCACCTATAAGGATAATATTATTGACGTAGACAATGAGTATAGCTAATTTTCTTGTCCCTGAATGTTTATAAAACATAGTATGATCAATTTGACTTTGAGAATATCCATATTTTTTTATGGCCTTCCTGAACCTTTCAAACTAAGCTCAAGGAGATTACTTGAGTCCATACAAGGATTTCTTCAATCTACAAACCTTGTTCTCACTAAACCTCTTCTCAAAGCCTAGCAGGAGATCCATAAACACTTCTTCTTTTAACTCACCATTCAAAAAGGCATTTTTTATATCAAATTGATGCAGAGGCCAATTATGATTTGCTGCTATGGACAGAAGGATGCGAATCGAATTCATCTTTGCTACTAGGGCAAAAATCTCTTGATAATCTATTTCGAAAGTCTGAGTGAACCCTTTTACCATAAGTCGTGCTTTGTATCTTTCAACACTTCCATCAGCCTTGCATTTCACAGAAAAAACCCACTTACATCCAACAGTGGTCTTGTCACTTGGTAAATCAATAACTTCCCAAGTTCCATTTTTCAGAAGAGCATCCATCTTTTCCTTGACTGCTAACCTCCAAGCTGGACTACTGAGTGCTTCCTGTATTGTTCTAGGTTCAGACAGGTTAGAGATTTTTTATAAAAAAGTTTTGTGTTTGTGTGAGATTTTTTTATAATATAAATATTTTACAATGGGATGTTTTGTTGTGCAAGAAGAAACTCCTTTTCTAATGGCTATGGGAAGATCCATATTTACAACTTCCGAATCTTGAGCTTCTATAGATGCAAAAATAGAGTCAAGATTAGAAACTGCTTGTATTTCTTTGAGACCATTACTTAGTTCTTAAGGTTAGGAAGGAGCTAAAGGGTTAAATTGAATAGTTTTCTTTTTATGAAACCTTTTCCTAAAATAAACTAGAGTCTCAATTACAGGTTTTCTCAATATCTCACCCTCTATATTAGGCAAAATCACTTCTGGTACTTGACGGCTATGATCCTTCTCATTTTTATTATTTTCACCAGATATTTCTTGTTCAAAAACATTTTGTGTTAAAATCATTTTAGGTAATGATTGAGATACTTGCTAAAAATCATCTTCATCTAAGCCATACTCCCCTTGAAGTTAATTTTTATTGAAAAATGGTGTTTTTTCCATGAAGATCACATCCATACTAATGTGGATTTTCTTTGAGATAGGATTAAAACATTTGTAACCCTTTTTATTTGGAGCAAATCCAATAAAAATGTAATTTTCAAATTTAGGGTCCAATTTTATCCGAAACTTGGTTGGAATTTGAACAAAACACATGCATCCAAAGATCTTCAAAGGAATGTCTGATGACATTCGAAGAATTGGAAAGTTTTCTTTTAACTTGTTTAGAGGAGTCGTGAATTTTAAGACTTGAGTAGGCATTCTATTTATTAAATATGATGCTGTTAAAATAGCTTACCCCCACAAATATTTTGGAACATTCATTGAAAGCACGATTACTTTAGCAACTTCAAGTAAATATTTATTTTTTCTTTCAGCAATCCCATTTTGTTGATGAGTATCACGACAAGTAGATTGATGAATTATGCCCTTATTCTTTAGAAAGTCCCCTAAACATTCATTAAAATATTTTATTCTATTATTTGATCTAAGAATGCAGATTTTTGTTTCAAATTGAATTTCAATCATTTTGTAAAAATCCTTAAAGAGTGTTTCAACCTTTAATTTCTTGCTGATGAGATAAACCTAACATATTCTGGTGTGATCATCAATAAAGGTTGCAAAACCCCTTTTTCCATATAATGTTTTTATTTTGAAAGGCCCCCAAACATCACTATGGATCATAAAAAATGATTTTAAGGGATATTATGGTTTAGGTGCAAAATTAGTTCGATGGCTTTTTGATAAACAACAAGTCTCACACTGAAGTGCAGAACAATCAACATCCTCAAATGTATCAGGAAATAAATGTATCAAATAATAAAAATTAGGATGGCCAAGTCTAAAATGCCATTCCATTATTTTGTCTAAAGTAGGGTTCAAAATCATACTGCTGTAGACCTGAGCCTTTTTATTGCTAAGATTGGTCTCATCAAAGTAGTAAAGTCCTTCTATCTCTTTAGCTCTCCCAATCATCATCCTCGAGATCTGGTCCTAAAAAATACAGGAAGATTAAAAAAAAATAACACAGCAGTTAGAATCTTTTCAGAGTTTACTAACCGATAGAAGGTTACATTTGAGTTTTGGAACATGGAGTACAGATTTAAAACCTATACTTTTAGACAAGTTAATATTTCCTCATCCAGCAATGGAAGAGAAACTACCATTAGCAATACAAACTTTTTCATGACCAAAACAAAGGTTATACGAATGAAATAAATGATATAAATTTGTCATATGGTTAGAAGCTCCAGAATCAATGGTCCAAGGGTTTAATTTTCTACCTGCATGAACCTTGGAACAATTAGGAGTACTAGTAGTTGGATTGGAGTTTAGCAGTTTCAGGAGTTGATCCATCTGTTCCTTGCTAAATGGATTGGGTTATTTAGTAGTGGTATTTGCAGAGGATTGTTAGCATTTGTTCCTGAGCTTCCAGTCTGCAAGTTTATCATGGAGATGCCAGTAGGTTTCCCTAGTGTGGCATGGTTTATTGCAATGATCACACCATACCCGGGGTTTTTCATCACTCTTCTATAGGTTTAGACCATTCCGCATACTGATATGAGCCTCGGCAATATTAAATGCAGATGGGAGGCTTATAGTTTCAAAAAAAGCTTTAAACATGATGGGAGGTGGTTAGAGTAAACTGAAAGTTCTTTTTTTTTTTATAAAAATAGAGGAGAACAGAGGAGTACGTTCAAGAATAAACTAAATCCTACTCTGATGCCATAAAGATTTTTTTTTTTATTTTTCTATACTGATCCTCTATTTTACATTGGCTTAAATAGTCAAGTAATTACATAATAGGTAATCTCTACAATTATGAGCCTATAAATATAATCTACTAGAAATAGAATAATAAAAAGTAACCTGATTACAGCTATAATAAAAAATTTCCTATAGATAATATCTTTGACTTTTTCAATAACAACTTTCACACACATCAAAATGCACATTCACAATAAGTATGTCTCTGATTAGCCCTTTATCTTGCATGAATTTTAAAGATTTAAAGTTAGTATGACCAAATCATTTATGCCATAGCTAAGACTCATCAATAGTGTTTCTACATGCAAGTGAATGGTGTGAATGTAGATTCATGAGAAAGTTTTTATCCACTATAGGAATTATGACAATTTTAGCACCAAATGGATCAAACACAGCACAAGATTTATCTTTAAAAAATAATGAATATCCTCTTAGCAACATTTGTCTAACACTTAATAAATTTTGATCTAGTTTAGGAACTAACAACATATCATATATGAATTTAGTTCCTTTTGAAGTTGTAACTAAGATTGTATCTCTTCCAGAAGATTCTATAAGTTCACCATTGCTAAGTTTGACTAAGGTTTTGTTGGTGGTGTCAAGCTTACTAAAAAACTTTGGATTTAAGGTCATATGGTTTGTACATTCGCTATCCAGCAACCATACAGTTTTATCCATAATTTTACTTAACGAGATTGCAATAAAAATATGATCCTCAATCAATCTATCTTCTACAAACATTAGCTTGTTGCCTTGGTTACTATTGTTGATGTGTAGATAGTTGCTTCCTCTGCTTTTTCAGCTTGTAGAACTTCTCAATATGTCCAGTTTTCTTGCAGTATTTATGTTGAGCATTCTTCCAACACTTATCTTCATAATGATTTATTTTCTTCCAATAATTGCAAGGTGGAAAATTGGCTTTTCTACCTTATCAATGACTTACTTTCCCTTGTAGCTTCCATCACTAAAAGCTTTCTTTCCATCTTTAGACATAGATGGACTTAAATTATGCCTTGTCGGAAAAGCTCCTTCAATGTGACTTTCAAATCTCATGTTGACTCTTTGCTCTTGAACTTGTAATTTGTTGATTAATTCAACTATAGTAAACCTTTTGAGATCATAAGATTCTTCAATGGCTAAAACTTTTGCCTTAAAATTTTCAGAGAGACTAATCAACATCTTTTCTACAATCTTGTATTCCTTAACTATTTCTCTAAGTAATCTCATCTAATTCACAAGCTCCATTACTTTAGAAGAATACTCCTTGATAGTCTCACCTTCTTTCATTTTTAAATTCTCAAGCTCTCTTTTAAGAGTGAGCAATCTAACTATCTCCACTCTTTCATTGCTTTCATGTTCCTCTTTTAGCTTGTCCCAAATAGCTTTTGCTAACTAAAGAGCCATGATGTTAGTGAAGATATTATCTGCTATAACATAATGCAGACATGTAAGTGCCTTGTCCTTTTTGAGTGCTTCCTCCTTATGTTACTTGGTTTGAGCAATGGTGGGATTATCTCTAAAGGGCAGAGGATCTCTTCCTATGTTAATAACATCCCATAGACGCAAGGACTTCAAGTATGCTTTCATCTTCATGGACCAAATTTGATAATTTTCCCCTGCAAACTGTGGTACAGGCAGATTACTTCCAAAAGCCATGGTTGTCTCTTTAAGGATGTTGAACTTTCACAGATACTTGAAGATTACAGCCTCACACCACTCAAAAAATTTTGCTTCATAGACCCTTAAAGAACATGTAAAGCTCTTATACCATTCTATTAAGAAAGAAAGCAAAAAATAAAACTAAGAGTTTCTAAAGAATGGCTCTCTTTTTTTCATTATCAAGGGTTGTTGAATATATGGCAGCTTAGTTACAAAACAAAAGTCAAATCAATTCCATGATTTTAGTTAGGTAGTTTACCAAAAGACAAGGACTATCTCAACTTTTCAACTACTAAAGTTAAGCTATCATTTTATACTAGAAATCTAATAAAAAATTAGTAAAAGAATAAAGAAAAATATTCATCCTAAAGTACCAAAACAAAGTCTCATGACATTAACACAAACAAATGCGACGATAAAAAGGTCCATTCGCACGAACTTGAGGACTATGTTGCACAAGTGCAAATATGAGTATTATACCCAATAATATGGGTACATTGTCTACGTCAGTGTGACATTTTCCGAAAAAATTTGTGTACGGGGCCAACAGAATATATAATATAAAATTTAAGAATATATTATTTATATATGTAATTAGATTTAATATTACAAAAATAATAATAACATTATAAAACATGATATGAACCATCATCAAACTATCATGAAAGTTGTTATAATTTATAAAAAATATTACTAAAATATAAAAGTTAAAAAGCAAAGCAAAGAATATCTTCAAATTTCTAAAAATAAATTTCATGATTTATCTTATGATCATTATTAGAAATAAATATGTAGCCGAAACTTATCCTTCGAGTACTCAATATTTAATTTCTATATTTTTAAATAAATTCGTACCCAATATTTATCATAAAATACCCATGGCCTACCAATGCTTGATATGTACTTGAAATGAATTCGCTTAAGATTTTGAAGTAATAGTCCTTCACAGCATGAGAAACTATATGAACACATGCCTTTTATTTTGCCTTTAAGCTAAAAATGTAATTGGATACGCCAAAATATACATTAAAGCCTAGGGCATATGAAAAATCTTCACTTACTTAGAAACAGATCCGGTGTATCGGGACGGAACAACAAGGTATCCAAAGCTCTCGTGCTTTGACCTTATTGAAACAGAGTGAATTCCTAATGCATCTTCGTATAAACCACATAGGAAAATCAAGGATTCGTTCGGCCCAGGTTTAGACACATCCACATGAAGAAACAGCTGCTCAATACCACTGTTCTTATCGTCCACTCCGCTAGCCACCTGCATCACGTAAATGTTGATTTCTTCATCGCCTGGCCATAACTTAGCCAGAGCACTGGACCATTGGAATCCATCGCCCCTTTTACAATCGTGAACGGAGAAGGAGGACTCGCTTTTTGAAAAACAAATTCACAAGTTTGTGCTAACACCTGCGTGAAAACACAAGTAGAGTAATTTTTTTTTGGGGGGGTGTAGAGAGAGTGCAGGGGGATGGTCTTTTTTGCGACTTCAAGGTAGTGATCCTTGAGGGAGCGGAGTATCGTAGAATTGACAGCTGAGGATACGGTGGTGGGTTGGCGAGTTGCTGATAAAAATTGGCGACGGAGTGCGTCGGCGGCACCCGTAAATCCTTTCGTTCTGTCCATCGCAATTATAATATTTTCACTTTAAATTATCTATAATTATAATATTTACTTGATTACTTAATTAGTTTTTCTTTCACTTTCCAGAGTATCTTTATCTGTTCTTTTTTTTTTTTTGGACAAATTAAACTAAATTGGTGGTGGCTAGGTAGGATATCCATTCCAACTTTTTGGCATAAATTATATATGATATATAATATAGGGACAATTCTATTATACCCAGACTAAAAGTGTGGGTATAGATACCTTGATTTAGTAGCAATATAATAGTTATCAAATTCAAGAGATAAAAAAATGGATGGTTGATATGAGTTTATAAGTTACTTACTAAAAAAATAAATATTATTTATATGATATTAATTTTCTCATTCTCATACTTTATATTTTTTACAAAAATGACCATATATACACCAATGTAATGGATAGGCCTAGTTTTATATTTTTTATGATTTTCTAAATTTTTTTGTTGAACATGAAAATAAAAATACATTAATTAAATTTTTAATAAAGAGCAAACACTTAATTTCTAATTTAATATAATGAAAAGTATGTAAATGGTTCACATTTTGAAAAGGAATATTAAAATAATATTTTTTTACATTATCATACTTTTAGATATAACAGTATGATTATCAATTAATTTTTATTATAACAATACTATCATTTTTAAATTTAATACTCAATTTATTTAGATATTTTTTGCATTAAATATGAATTTGTTATTTTATTGCAATTTGTGAAATAATTTTCTGAGTTTCTATAAATTTTTTTAGTGTTAAATAAATTTCAATTTAAGTTTTTAATTTAAAATATATAAAATTAGAAAATAATTAAAATTTAAAAAAAAGACAGAAATGCTAGTGATAAAATGTATAAACTTAAGAATTAAATAAATTCAACACTAATAAATAAATGTAATATTCAATCCTTGAATTATTATACATTCTAAGATAGATTAAATGTAAGTATTTATAGTGTTATTTAAGTCTTCTTTATATCATCATGGATAAACTTTAATAACTTATCATATCTACATACATGATGTCAATTGAAAGCATTCTTAAATCTATGAATTGCTTCCTTTTTTTATCATCATAAAATTCAATTTTATTGTTGTAATCTTATACTTTAAATAATGACATTAGATATATTTTATATGATTTCATTCATGTAAGTTAGGTCTTGATTGACTCTACTTAACTCATTCATATTTATCTTTTTTAAAAGGCTTATTGCTCCTAGCCTAATTTATACATACTCTCAACTTATATTAATCTCAACAATATTTATTACAAATATTATCCTATTTCATTGTGAGTTTTTTTTATTATTTTCTTTTTCAAGTTTAAATATTTTGAAAATAAATTATTTAATACAAAAATCTATTATTTTCAATTTTAAGTGATTTTAGTTAAATTTTTTCAAAGTTTTACTTAATATACTATATTATTATTTTGAAAAAGAAAATAATAAAAAACTCAAAGTGAATCTAAGTAAATACTTATGATAAAAATTCTTAAAATTGATATAAATCGAGAGTATGAATGAGATTGCTTGAGAGTAATGTTAATTTATTCAAATAAGTCTTTTAAAAAAATTAAGTCTCGATGAGTTAGGTAGAATCAATCGAGACCTAATTTATATGAAAGAATATCTCATATATATGTTTAATGCTATTATTTAGAGTATAAGATTAATATGATGAGAAAAAAATTCATAATGATAAAAAAAAGGAAGTAATCCATAGATTTAAGAATACTTTCAATTAACATCATATATGTTAACACAATAAATTATTAAAGATGATCAATGATGATGATAAGAAGACTTTAATAATACCATATATACTTACATTTAATCTATCTTAAAATGTATAATTAGCAGAATAAATATTATATTTATTTATTAGTATTGAGTTTATTTTATTCTTAAGTTTTATACTTTTTATCACTAGTATTTCTATATTGTTTTCAATTTTAATTAATTTATAATTTTATTTTATTCATTATTAGAACACATAACAATTGAACCTTTTATGCAGATTGGCATAAGGAAAAAGTTATGTATAAGAAAAAATATTACACAAGACATATTAAAGGCAAGAATAAAACCAAAGTTTAGATGATGATGGTATAGAAGGAGGAGGAGTAGGATGAAAATGCATATATAAATGAGTTAATCAAAGTTATATAAGTTTACCATAAAGTAAGAAAATATCTTATTATATAAATGAGTTAATTTTATTTATAATATATTGAATGTATTTTAAATGTTAAAAATTTCAATAAGAAAATGTCAATACTATATTTATTCATGTATTGCGTTTAAAAAAAGCTTGATTTATATAAATGAAACCCTTTAGTTTTCATTTTTTTAATTTATTTTAAAGTTTTTATTTTTATTTTGAAAATTTTCATATATATGTAAAATAAAATTTGACCTAAATCTTTAAATCTATATAGGAAAAAATATTTTAGCTTAACTTATTTTTATAAATTCATAAATTTATAAAAAAATTAGGGCAGAAATAAAATTAAAATAAATTTAAACCTTAAATTATAAGCTTTATAAATAGATGGATTACCTGAAAACTTCTTTCATGTCATTTATTTATTAGTTTGTCAATAAGAATATCAATACCTAGACTTTTAGTCTGGGTATGAAAAATTTATCTATAATATAATTAGTTAAAGAATAACTCTCCAGAGAAAGGAAAGTCACGATTTCTTCCTCCTCGTAAATGAATTCCTTTATTTAAGGAAAATTATATAAAATATGATTTTATTTTACTTTGAAATAAATATTTTTATTTGGAACTCTATTAAAATTTATGGAATTCATTTCAAATATTTATATTTATAATATTATCCTTAAGAATGATAAAGAGAAAATTTAAAAAGAAAGATAACTATTAATAACTTAAAAAATTAAGGATAAATTATTTAATAAAAATATCACTTTTGAAATTAAATCAATTCTTATCAAATCCTATTCAATTTCATGAGATTTAAAAATAGTAATAATGTAAATAAAAAAATTTAAAATGAAATGAAATTAAAAAAATTTAAATCCAAACATATTTTTTTTAATAAAATTCATTTCAAAATAAAATGAATTCTAATTTTAAAGTATGCCAAATAAGTAATTACAATTCATCGAGGTCATTCAATCGATCAAAATTACCTAATTTAAGTGTAGAATTTTCTAGCATCATTGTCGAGTCATCAAGGAGTGTATTCATTAAAATAGATTAATTTAACATGATAAAATTAATTTAATAAATAAATATTATATATTAAATTGATTTTAGTTCGAATTACTTTTTATCAAAATAGATTAAGTCAAGTTATTATCCTATCAATCCAAATTTACTTTTATCATGCAATCTCAAATAAATTTTATAAATCATTATATTTTATTATTATTACTATATTACTTATTTATTTATTATTAATTTTATATTATTATTGAATACAATTAAAATAATAAAAAAAATCAAAGTATAATAATTTTTAATATGAAAAACTTAAAAATAATTAAAAATTACAAGACGCGATTCAAAAAAACTCAATAATTAAAATGGATATAAACATTTTGTTAACTAATCACTATTTTACTGTATAATAATTTATTATTGAAATTAATTATTTTATGTACATTTAGTTATAATAATTACTATGTGTAATATTTTTATTAATTTTTATGTTTTATTATGATAAATTTAATTTCTCACTTGATTTTTTTTAATTTTTTAAATTTTAATATAATTATTTCTTTTAATAACATTGTGTAATATATGTTGATAATGTTAAATAAATAAACTAATTAATTTCAATATTAAATATTTTTAAATTTAATACAATTATTTATTTAGATAAATTTATGTAATATATGCCGACAATATTAAATATATAAATTTATTAATTTTAATAATAAAAATTATTTAATATTACTTATATATATAATTTTAGTATTATGTATATTAAAGTATAATATTAATATATCAAAATTATAATTATAATTATGATTTTAATATATATATATATATATATATATATATATATATATATAAACATACTTGTAATAATAAATTATTTATTTACTTTTTTTATTAATTTTACTAGGCTAATAAGTTAATACAATAATCCAATAGTTTAGTACTTACCAATTCTACTATTTTATTGGATTAGGCTAATCAATTCCAATCTCTTATTAGATTAAGTCATTATTATCATTTTTCATGTAAGTTTTAATCATAAATAAGATAAAATTTTACTAATTTTAATTCAATTCATTAGACCCAATTTATTTTAATAAATATATTAAAGAGTTGTTCCTAAAGAAGCACTCCTCCAAATAGTATTTTAAAACCTGGACCGAATCAGTTGGTTCAATTGATCCAAACAAAAACCTTGATCTAATTTAAGTGATGCCAAAAACTTAAAGACATGGTTGAGCTATTTTGAATTAGTCAAACCCAACCAACTGATGTGAACCAATCCAGATAGGTCAAATGCATTTCTCAATAAAATTTTATGAAATGACAATCCACGGATCTCTAGCAAAGGACTTTCAATTCACTACACAATCCTTTACCATCTATGCTAACTTATCTTTTATTATATAAAATGCTTTAATTAAATATAATGTATATCATTTAGTTTCTAAATATAATCGTATATAAAATTTTTATAAATAATATTATATTAAATATTTATATTATATTCTATATATAATTAAATTACTACTATTTAGTAAATATTTATTTTAAAATTTTTATTTAATTTAAAAGAATTATAATTTTAATATTATAAAATAATATTAAAATTATATAAGATAATTATAATTATAGTAGGATTAGTATTTATATTATTATGTTTCAAAATTATATTTGTACAATTTTAATGGATTTAATTTTTATATGCATATATATATATATATATATATATATATATATATATATTAATCAGTTTAACTATCCACTATTCAATTTGATCAGTTGAACCAATTCAATCTTAACTTGGTCATTATACTAGATCAATAACTAGGTTGGGTCTGAAAACACTATCTTTAACAATTGGTTCACATGATAGCTGCACCAAAGGTTTGGATAAAAGATAATGGGAAATGAGTTTTGTTGCAAGCATGGGACTAGGTAGAGAATAAAAAATGTTGATTAGAAGTCATTATCTGTTGTGCAGTGTTATCTAATGTTTTTGTTCTTGCCTTATCTATTGCACTATGTTTTCTAAAGTTCTTGTTCTTCCTTCCCATTTAACTTAGCATAGCATAGCTACCACTATATTTCTTCTTACATGCACTTTCTCTATTAATTTAAAGAAATATTATAATTTATAACATCAATCATATGACCATGGAGGACATATAATTATGATTATGGCACTCGTATGGATCATAATAATAAATTGGCTTAATTTCCCTTCTATGCAATCTCGAGTACTAATGAAATCTAATTTACTACCAAAGTTATGATCTTTGTTATCTTTCTATGTTCTTTGCCAAGAGATTAATTTTTTTTCTATACATTTATTAGGGATCTATTCCCAAAGAAGCACTCCTCCAAGAATTAGTTCCCATGATAGCTGCATTGAAGGTTTGGATAAAAGATGGTGGAAAATAGATTTTGTTAAAGGCATGAGATTAGGCAGAGATTCACAAATATTGATTTATATCATTATCTATTGTAGTGTGTTCTCTAATTTTCTTATTCTTCCTTCAAGTTTATATTATCAAGGCATGACTATCACTGTATTTCTTCTTACATGCCCTTTATCTATTAATTTCAAGAAAAATTCTAATTTATAACATTAATCCTATGGCCATGGAGGACATATAATTATAATTATGGTATTTGCATGGATCACAATAATTTCTTGGCTTAATTTCCCTTCCATGCAATCTTGAGTACTAATGCAATTTGATTTACCACCTAAGTTGTGATATTTGTTAGCTTTCTACATTCTCTGCCAAGAGAAGAATTTTTGTGTGATTTCTAGTTTCTACAAAAAGGATGGGGATTTCAACTAGCATGATAGCCAAGACTATAATGATAGCTTAATATTCGCCATACGTTTCTCTTTCTTTAGTTTCCAATAATAACTAGATTTTTATTTAAAAGATTAATATGAATTTTTAGAAACAAATTAGATAATGTAGAGTTTCTAACATCTAACTATTTTATGGCATGATTAATGATATTTTTATTTTCTTATACTTTTTAAAATTAATGATAAATAGAAAGATATTTGAGATTTGAATATAAAAATGATGAATATTTTATGCAAAAAAAATGTATGTATTTTTAGAAAAACTAAAATATAATGAAAATTAAACTATAGATTGTAACTATAATTATAATATAAAATATAAAAAATTAATTAGTAGCAATGAAAATTATAAATTCATGACTATTTTTTATGTTTACATTTTATACAAAAAATTCATCTCTAATTGTAACTAATTTTTAGGATTGCAATATTTTGCATTAGAATTTAGGTTTTAAGTACAATCCATAAATTTTAGAAAAAAGAAAAAAAATACTACGTAAGAATTTTTTTGTAATTATATTTAATTTAAATATTTTTAGAGTCTCTTCTATCATTTGTTTTATTGTATATTAATTATTTCTTTTTATGAAATTATTACATACATACATATATACATACATACATACATACATGTATACACACATTATATTAATCATTAATTAGTGTGAATTTCATGAAAATATATAATCTCCATTCATTTGGATGGTTAATGAAGATGATCTACACACACATATATCTAAGTTAATATTTTATTTTTACAATTTAATATATAAATTTTATGTATAAAATGTGTAAAAAATAATAGTCACAATTTTATAATTTTCATTGTTACTATTGATTTTTTTATATTTTTATAATTATAGCTATATTCTATAGTTTAATAATTTTTATCATTTTTTAGTTTCTCAAAAAGATATATATTAATTTTCACATATAAATTCATTTTTATTAAAATTTAAAATATTTTTATTTATCATTAATTTTAAAAAAATAAAAATCAAAATTTCATTAATCATGCCATAAAGTCATTAGAGGTTAGAAGCTCAACGATATCTTTATTTATAAAAATTTATGTTAATTTTTTAAATAAAAATGGAAAAAATTTAGATATCAGTGGAAACAAACACTAGTATAAAATTGGTGGTCTACGTAGGTCGATAAATGTCGGTTTATGATAAAATAAATATTTATTTTAACTTAGTGATATTTTTTAAATTATATGAAAATTTAATACAATTGATAATAATACAACCAACATCTAAACCTTGTGCAATAAATTACAATTTCAATTTTATACATAACGGTCATTAAAAATGAATTTCATTAGCTTCATTAAAAATTACAAAATTATAGAATGTCAATTTGAGTCAACAACTATTTTCTAGAAGGTATTTCAAAAGTGTCATTAGAAATTGTAAAAGAATAGGACATCAATCCTTGTTAACAATCATTGTCTAAAAGACATTTAATGAATTGTGTTGAAAATTATAGAAGCATAAGACATCAATTTTGTTTAATAACCAATATCTATTTTATCCTAAAAATTTTCATTCTAACTCTATATTTTTATATGAACTTTTTTGACATATTTCTAATATACTCTTAAGTATGATAAATTTGATATATAGTGATATATAGTGATTTTTTTTATTTTTATGTATTCATATATAGATATGTAGTTTTTATTTATTAATAATTCAGTATAGTTATTTTGTATAAATTTGTAAAGATATTATTTCTTATTACTCATTTATATGTACTTTTATTATGAATAGAGCAATGATAATTAAATTTTTTTAAATTTGTAAAATTATTTTTCTTTCCTTATTTATATGTTGTCTTTACTTAAAATTTTATAATAGATATTTAGATTACAGAGATTAATAAAGAGAAGACATGTCAAAATAAATATAATATTTTATAAAAAAAAAACTAGTTCAAAAATGACTTTCTTTTCATATTCAACTGCTTACATAATAAAAATTGTAATAATGCGAAGGAAATTATAGACATAAAAATGTTAGCTTTAGTCTAACCGACATCTAATATGATGATATTTTCTCAAAATATATAAGGATGTCTAAATGAATGTCATTTATGAAGAAGTTTAAATGGATAAAATTGAACAAGTCAAAATGAATTTATTTATGAAGAAGTTTATATGAGAAAAACTGAAGAAGTCTAAATAATAAATTTATGAAGAAGTTTAATTGAATGAAACTAAAGAAGTTTAAATGATTGGAAGTGAAGATAACTCCAATAATGGTCTTACAATGTCAGTTTTTAATTATGACCATTGTGTAAATCCACTTCAATCATTGTGATTATTTATTAATAGTTTACTCATCATTTTATTACTTAACCGATGTCTTAAGTCATTGCAAGTTAAACTTACAACATTAATTTTTAATTAATAATAGACAATTAATTATTTTCTTTTAATCTATAAATAAAGATCCTTAATAACAAATCTATCATCTTTCAAAATAGATTTCCTTCTATAAAAAAGAATGCTTTTGAATTAGGCAAAGTGGATCTTGGTATTTGGCATTACCATGACTATTTGAAAAGTCCAGGGAACTTTTGAAGTTAATATTACACTCTACACTCTTCATCCCAGAAGCCTTCTCTATTGATGGATTGCAAAAAACTAGTCCTTTTACAAGTTTCTGGAATCAGTCTAAGTTCTATCCAAGAACTTGTATCCATAATTCAACTATAAACATAGGAATTCTACAAAGTATTTGTAAAGAATTCGAAGAAGAATCCTTTCAAATTCTTTGTAGAATGTTTGTGTTCTTTACTGAAATGCAGATACAAATCCTTCAATTAAAAGAACTTTAGGAAATTCTAGTTATTTCTCAATGTTGAATACTATGATCTATACCCTTCACCTCAATCTTAGAAGGTATCTCTTATGGTCATAGGCATCACATCATATCACAATTATCTTTTATGCCCAAATAAATGGTCATGAGCATATCTATGGTTTGATATGGTTATTATGATCATAAGATTCAAAGTATTTCTAATTATGTGACATCGATGGTATGTGTTATTTTTCTTATAATATTAAGGTTCTTGATTTTTTCATTTTCTATAAGCCTCTCACACTTCTTGTGTTTCAATGTAAAATTTGACATTTTACTTACTTTATGTGTTATGTCAAACTTCAATACACGTAAAGCAAAAAGCATGATTATTTTCACATTGAAGCATAGAAACCCTAAGCATTTCATAGCAAATAAAGCAATCAAGCACCCCCAAGGTTAATAGATACAAAATTGAATGATTCAAACACCTTAAAAGCCATCAAGTAATATGAAAGAGTTAAGAGAATATGATAATTAGTTTTCCTTTTAATTTTTATAGGATGTTATATATGTTTATTATAAATGTAAAGCATGTTATTCTTTATAAATAACAATTTTTTCCTTATATATTCATGTAATAATATGGAAATATATAAAATAGAAAAATATATATTCATAATATATTTTCTTTTTTCTCATTTTTATTTTATTTACATTGAATTTGTTGTTATTTTATTTAATTTTATAATAAAAAGAAAAGAAATATGATTTTTTTTAAAAAAAGACATTCATTATTACAACATCAATTTATATGTTTTAACTCATGTCGAACATTATTTAATAAGATAACATTGTTGTATCAAAGACAACAATCATTTTTCATAACCAATATGTAATATAAATTTTAAACATTAGTTATTATGTAGTAACTAACATGGAATCTTAGGCCATGAATGTGAATTGAAAATGAAAAAGATAAACCATGGCCTAAGTTGAAAATAAAAAAAAAAAGCAAAGCACGACACATTTGTAAATTTCATCTTAAAGTCATTCCAACTTTAAAATGATTCTCTATCTAATAAGGTATGCTCTCATTCTAACCTTAAGTTAATTCTCTTCAATTATGTTTTTACTCATTAATTATTTTGTAGGATTAAAAACCCAACTGACATGTGACTAAATATATGAGGTTTAGCACTTCTTAAAAAAGCATAAAATATAAATGTGAGGATTTTTTTCTTGTGCTTGTTCTAGCAATTTAGTTTCTAGTTTCCTAATTAATCCTATCTTATTGCCTATCATGTTAATGCAACCTTTGTAGGTTTACAAAAGTAAAAAATTGATCTCATTCATCTTCTCTAGCATTCTTTCATATTATCTACTATTTATTCATATGTAAATATGTAATACACTAATTTTCCATCAATGCTTATTGTAATTATAAGTATTGTATTCAAAAGGCTTTGTTGGGATGTGTAAACCTCACATATTGAATAATGGGTATCAAAAGTGATTTAGCAAAGTATATATCACTAATTATGGTATTGTATACAATCTTTCACCATTTTTAATCTATTGTCATTTAGTTTATTCTTTAAAATTATTTAAATTGAGATTCTATAGAGTAACAAAAATGCAAACTTTCTATATCTAGTTAGGGATGTTAGGTTTCAGATATACTTAAGTAGAATAGGTTTTCAAAAATTTGTGAAACCTTTTCAGAATCAATGCACAAGGATATAGATCAAGAATTGCCTACAAAGGTTAAAATTATCTCTTAGAGTACAAATCATGAATCACAAGCATGGTCAAGTGATGGTACCTTTACGATATCCACACAAAGTAAGTGATAACTTCTAAACCTCTATGAATCTACTAGGAAGTACCTTTTGTTAGGATCGGAAGCCAATAAACATAGTGGAATTAATCGATCCCAATCAAGGATCCATGTGAAACATTAGATTAAGACAGGGATAAAATTACCTCTTTTCAAACGCTTCCAAGGTTCGATCGGTGATCACCCTCTTTTGACTTGTTTCCAGTCAAAAATTCTGAGGTACCCACAGGAACCCACCAAGCACCAGCAAACGTCTCACGTCCACTGATTGGAATTCACCTCCTTTTGTCTCATAGTTCTAGCTACGCCTTTTAAGGGTTCAAAGAGGCTGCTAAATTTTTTTATGTTAAGGATAAGTGAAATATATCAATATTATTACCCAACAAGCCTATTTAAATAGGTGCATAAAAAATTCTAACTAATTAGGCTTTATTCCATGTATAATTATAGGTTTATTATTGGGTCTTATAATTATAATATAGAATCCCTAACTATTAGGCCCAAACATTTTAGTCCATCAATTCCAAATCCACTAGGTTCTATGTGTGCAACTTTACAGGTTCTCATTATATTAGTAATGATTATAAATCACATTAATGATCATAAATAATGAGTAATGTCTAGCAACACATCATTGTTACCTAAATAATGAGAAAGTCAATGATTCGACTGAATCTTTACATGTGATCATTAACTATGTCTTTTTATTCTAGACATCTGGATTGAGTACGAGACATAGAATATCTTTTTATCATTCCTTTATAGCCCAATTCAAAAGCTTCTTGATTCCTAAGTATGCTTATTGAAGTAAATGTAATTGACATCCTTGTCAATTCATCTGAATATGGCCTTGCATTTTCTTAGCTTTACTTAATCAAGCGGCCCACAGATGTCACTCCTATTATATAGGAAGGACAAATTCTATCTTGATCACACAAATCCCTCCACATGATATATATTTAATAACTACCCTTGCATTCACTTAACCATGAGTGACATAGAGTAGTATCAAAATATGAAACTTATATGTAGGAAACTTTGGCGATCTCAAGTCAAAGGACTATATTAATAAGAATCACCAAGAATCACTCATGATACTCATACAACGATCTATATAGTGTTTTTAGAGTGGGTTGATCCAGTATACAAATTCTCTAACTAATACTTATGTGCAGACCTAATATCTCATATAAGTCACCACACATGCTACTCTTAATATATCAAAGCAACCCAATCCATAATGACATATGACTAGAGACATTTGAAAATATAATTATTCTAAAGTTATTATCATAAATAAATATATAAATAATATATGTATAAATATAATAATTAAAATTATCATTAAAATAATACAATTCAAATTTACAATCATTAATATGATTAGTTTTAGGGCATATATACTAACACCTTTCTCACATAAGACTAAGGTTTTAGTGTGGTTTTCACATAAGATTAAGGTTTTACTGTAGTTTTATGTGGTACTTTTTATTCCTATCATGGTGAAAGTGAGGAGAGATAAGATTTATCCATTAGTTATCTAATATTACCTTAATATTAATAATTAAATATTATTAATAATAACATTATCCCATAATATAATTATCTAATATTAAAATGCATAATTATTTAATATTATTTTAATATTAGAGAATATCACATAATATATTATATATTACGTGAATAATATATATATTACTACTTTATATATATACACTAAACAACAAGCCTAATTAATAAAATTTTAGTCTAACTAAAACTCAATTAATTACTATCTCACTCTTACTCCTTTTGTGTAACCTTGTAGGCTCTTACTACATTGGTAATAATTTATTAGTGGACCATAGATAGTGAGTAGTATCTAATAATATATCACTGCCACCTAAGTAGTAAGAATGTCTATGATTTAACATCCACCTAATGTATGAACAACACTTTATAACATAATCTCTTTTGAAACAATATTCAAATTGAACTAAAAGCATGGAATGTATCATCCTCGTTAATGTTCAATCTAAATTTCTTGATACCAAGTAGACTAACTTAAATAAATGATCAATATCACATATTGATCTATTTAAGTATGGCTATACATTTCTTAATCTAACTTAATCGAGGGCCCAAGGATATCACTCCTTCTATACAGGAGGAACAAAATTCTATCTATATCACTCACATCTTTCTACATAATTCATGACATACCCAATAAACACCTTACATGACACCCTTATTAAAGGTGACACAAGACAGTATCAAAGTATATGATTCCTCATATAGGGAACTGTAATGACTTTAGGTTAAAGGACTATGTGCAATGTGGTCACATGAAAATAGTTAGTGATACATAACAATCCATATAATATTTTCATAATAGGTCAGTCCGGTATATTTGTTTACAAATAATGTACTTATATATTGACTTAATATCATATATCCATAATTCATAATCATCAGTCATGATACATACTATTATTAATGTACTATTGCTATCACTTTTGCAATAATACTTAACTAGGAATATTTTAGAAATAGTAAAACTATTCCAAAGATAATTATTATATTAAGTTATAAATTGCGCAAATATTAAAATGAAATAAAATATAATAATTGCATCTCCTAACATAAAACGTGAAACATTATGTGTCATTCAATCATCTTATAATTGGCTCTTAGAACACACACACTAACAAGGAATAGAAAAGAAATTGAAAGGATAGAGGAGTGAGAAATATGGGGATAAGGTTAAGGTTTGAGACAAAGCAATGAGGAATTGGCAATTAGGGTTTGGGTGGCCAATGAAAAGACATAAAACGTTAATTGTTTAAAAGAAAATAAAACGGAATTTTGGCTTCTAAATGACCACTTTTAGAAAGTAAACAACATTTAATGTTATTTTCTAAGATAATAGATACATAAATAATGTTGGTTATTTAGGAATAAAAACCAATGTTATTCTTATATTTTACAACAATTTACTAATTGACATTGAAATCATATATATTATGGTGCTCAATTATATAAGGATCATTTTGACGTGTAATCTCCTAAAAACTAAATGTTGATCAACTATTCTATAGTAGTGAAATCAATTGCTTAAAAGAAAAGAAATTTGTGATTGACATTGAGTTATTATTTTGAGCTACCATTTTAAGTTATTATCTTATACTTTTCCAAAGAATAATATATGCTAGGCATATCGTGATTGTAATGTGTTTTATTTCCATCATTCCTTTTTTTAAATTGAAACCTTAAAAGTAAACTAGAAAGAAAAATATGTGGAAATTTTTGGCAAGAAAATTTCCCACAAACTATAGAACTTCTATGTTCATTCACACCTTCCCAACATTTAACTTTAGAATTTTGAAAGCTTCTCAATTTAGTAAACATGAGAACAATAGATGCTTTAACAATCTCTTTCAATAAAGCTTTATATTGCCATTGTTAGAAATGGACACTGTCACCATAATGGTAAAAAAAAAAGGATAAACTTGTTTCAAAATTCTAGAAAATCATGGCAAAATACTAGTAATCCAATTATGCTTTCTTGATAACAAATAAAATAATGAAAGTGAACGAATCAATATAACTAAACTAATTGTTACTTGACATGGTAATTTCCATTACCACCTAGCCATTCTATTTCTGAATTCAATATAGCAAAAGTAATTTTCTTGCAAGTATAAAAGTAATTTCTCTTGATTCAAATAATGTAATATTTGGTGTTAATTTCTTTTCAATGTTATATCATATATACAGATTTGATAAGATTATGAATAAGTAGAAAAATAAGTAAATATGATCAAGGACATACAATCAAGCACCTTACAATAAATGCACAATCCATATATTAAGAATATAGGATTAATATTAACCAAGGCAAGCTTTACAAGGTGTAACTCATATAAAATGATGTTATAAAAATAATCAAGTTTGGAATATAAGATGATGGAAGATGAGTTTTGTTAAAGGCATGGGATTAGGCAAAGATTCATAAATGTTTATTTAAATGTAATTATTTATTGTACCATGTGTTCTCAAATGTTCTTATTCTTCCTTACCATTCAACTTGGCATGGCATGACTACTATACCTATTCTAGTCCAGGAATATTTCTTTTTACATGCATTTACTCTATTAATTCCAAGAAAGATTATAGTTAAAAATATCAATCATGTGGCTATGGAGGATATGTAATTACTTATATGAATCATGATAACTTACTAGCTTATTTTCCCTTCTATGCACTCTCATGTGCTAATGAAATCTAATTTCCCACTATGGCTATGACCATTGTTAGGTTTCCACTTTCTCTACCAAGAGAATGTTTATGTGGTTATGATCTTTGTTAGGTTTCTAGTTTTTACTAAAAGAATAAGGGTTCATCTAGCATCATAACCTATAATGATAGCTTAATGTTGGCCGTGCATTTCTCCTCTTTTAGTTTCCACTAATATCTAGATCTTTATATTTTTATTGATCAATATAAATTTTAAAAACAAATTAGATAATGTTAAGGTTCTAACATCTAATGATTTTATGGCATGATTTATGGAATTTTGATTTTCTTAATTTTTTTAAAAATTAATGATAAATAAAAAAATTTGATATTTAAATATCAAAATGATGCATTTTATGTGGAAAAAGTCTATATATCTATTTTAGCTAAAGAAAATCACAATATGATTCACTTGTTTACAAGTAATGGATTTGTTTTAATTTAGTGATAGAGTTCTAAATTAAAGAACATATTGCAAAGAAAAGTAGTCAATAATCCAACAATTTGTTAAAATAGATGGTAAAAAGGCATAATCTATGTAAATATTCAATAAAGATACATACAATTGGCCATGAATGGCAATTCAAGTATAGTTCAACAATAAATCTTTGCAAAGTCCTTTAAAGGGCAAATACATCCAAATTTGTAAATAAAACCTGTGAAAATAAAAGGAGTATGAATTTAGAATAGGTCTTGATATGCTTATACCCAATGATTTAAAAGAAAGGGGAATTATAATAAATTACAGATTAAGAATGTCATCACCTAACTTGACCATGACTGGCGTAGATCATGATATTAGTTCCATAAGCCTTAACATTTTGCACTTTAATCTATCCAATGGAAGTTCTAAATTTCTAAGGAAATTCAAAATTCACTTTAATTTTTTAAAAAAAAAATAGATAGAAACTTTCCTATTTTTGGACACTTCTCGAAGGCCATATGCCCTGAATTACAAAACTTATATTAATTTCATATACGACAACACCAATCATACATATAGTATAGTATAGTTTTAAATTTACATAGATAACGATTCAACACATCAAATGTTGGATCAATATCATTTTTATTTCTAGTTTTAATCCTAATTCAAAGAGAACCCAATTGTCAAATATTTTCATCAAGCGATCTTTGTTTCTCCATGGATGCAATAACCTCAAACATACTTATTTTAACCTTAAAACATTTAAAATAAAATAAAGTGAATTACGAGAGCTCAATGAATATATATTTCTACCACTACTTTACAAAAAATTAATGTTATAGATATAGGTACATAACAATTTTTGAGCTAATCATATATTAATTTATAAACCAATAGTGAAACCATTTTCCTGGATTTTTAAGGTATACAAAACCAAGTCTTAAAATAGGAGTCCACCTACATATGACCTAAATTATGTATTTCATATTGCATCTCATAAATATCTCAACTATTTACTAGTATACAATATTAGTGTCAAATAACATATTATCCATCTCGAGTAAACATTGTAATTACAAATAATCCTTAAGGCTTAAACACCGATAAATCATCTCACTCATGCTAACAATAATATTATTCCTAAACAATTTCCAATATCACACATCCAACTATAATAAACATACATGTAAACATTTTTTTAGTTTCAGGGTCAATTTTATACTTTTCTTAACTATTCATTGGGAATTTCCCATCCAACTCTTAAATCAATCTTATCCCTCTCACTACTATTTGCTAGGAATTTTCTGTCTAACTTACATCATTACTCCATCACTATTCACGAATTCCAATGCTACTATCAGCAAGGTTCACAAATAATATGTACAAGAGAGCTCAGCTTTTATAACTCAATTGTTTGTAAGATCCTTAATGCAAGATAACTAATTCATCACGGAGTAATATTAAACATACAATATATATATGTATAATATTGCTACCATGTTCACCCACATGGTTATGATGTATAGATATCATGGTACTCAATCACAATTTAACATTAGGTAGAAATATCACCATCACACTTCCACTGCTACTCTAATCCATTAACATTCACCCAAATAGCTTACAGTACTTATACTACGATATTGAGTCTATACATAAATATATATATATATATATATATATATATATATATATATATATATATATATATATATATATATATATATAATATGTAATGTCATTAAGAGCAATAAAATTCACAGTATTCAAATTAAATTCTCATTGAGATATAAAATTGTAGTGAGATATATACTCACTTGATGGGGTCATCTACCTATTTTATGAAGTTCCAAGACATCCACGAATATCTTTTCTTTTCTTCCTATTCATAATTTATAAGAATAAATTGTAGATAAATAAGCAATCCATATTTCCTCCCTAATCATCTTAATTCTAAATTTATATCATGATACACTGACAACTTAGACTTATTAATTCCTTTACTTTTCTAAGATTAATTCATAAATTACCATAAATAAATCAAGGTTTCTATAAATAAGGGTTTTTCCAAATTAAGCCCTAAACACTAAAATGTTAAAACTTTATGCCGTGAGAATATTCTATTATTATCATTTTATGGAACTATACACTTACTTCTCCATATTCCCATACTTATCTCCAAAGATCATGATATACATATATATACACTAAAGATTTTCCAACACTCTAAAATATGAAGATTAATAATATAAAAGTTCCGATCATACTATTTTAATGTTCTACAACATAAAATTATAGCTTTTTAAAGTCACCATCATTTATTCAAAATTTATATTAAAAATAGGATTTCTTGGATCAATTTAAAATCCTTCAAAATGTTGAGATATAATACTTCTTTTTTTTTTACTCTAATCCTACTATTTCAATAATTTATATCATAGAATTCCAATTTCTTAAGCCATCACTCTATACTTCAAACATATATAAATTGAGTTTTCTTAATTTAGCTTCAAACACCTATCACCAATAAAATTAATAGCAGAAATAGATCTTAAATATACCATTCTAACACTCTATAGCATGAAACTCTTCTATTTTAGAAGCATCACTATTTTCCTCAGAATATAAAAAAATGGTTTTCTTGGGTCAACTATCAAATATTCATAAAAATTATGATTTTATGATATAATTATGCTCATTGTCATTTGAAAAACTCAACCCCAGCTTACCAATGCCAGAGTTAAACCTAATTACTGGCAAAAGGGCCAACTTTCGATCTGCCTTGCTTTTGGAGAAAATATGCCACCTCACCATTTCCTAAGGCCTTCTTCGAGCCTAGTAATAGTCGCTAGGTAGAGATAAGGGAAAGCAGCTAGAAACCATGCAACATGGTGGCCTCAATTTGCTGCTCGGCCATTCTTCACAGTTAGGAAATGAATGCTGAACAGTAGTGGCTTGGATGATGGTTGTGATATACATAAAACAAAACTTGTAGCGGCATGGCTCCAAGGATGCCGTAGGGAAGCTGGGCAAGAGCAACAATAGCGAAAAGGAAGGTTGAGAAAGAAAAGAGGCATAGAATGAAAGGGAAGGCAATGGTAAGCTAAAAGAGAAAGGGAGCCTCAAGTGTGTACGTGTGTGTGTGTATACAAAAAAAAAAGCTACCAAAAATTTTTAAAACAAAATAGGAGAAAGTTAGTGAGAAAAAAGAGAGAAAATGTTGTGAGCAATATGTTTTTATCATGTGTTACTCATGTGTATTAGTTACTTTACACCCAAAATCTCAACCTTTCAAATCTCGTAAATCCAATCTTAATTAATTATCTAATTAAAAATTCATTTCCATAATGCTAGAATTTTCCATAAAGTGAGCTACTATTAATTGATAATTTGTGATTTAATAAAAAAATTGACCGATTAAAATTTAGCCCAATTGTGAGACATGCATGAGGCCCATTTAAAATTGTGATCTTAAATATATGGGCTTAGCACATCTACATAGTTTAGTGTGGTTTGACGGTTGTGTAGGCCCAAAGACTTAGTAATCCTTTTATGGGGAGGATTGCTAGGATTATAAATAAGGATTAAGGCTAGGTCCCCTCTTCACTTCTCATACACACGGTTTTTACCTATTGAGAGCCGCCACCGAAGAGAAGAGCGAAGAGGAAGATCTAGTTGAGAAGAATTTATTAGCTTCCACTGAATTCGATCATGGCTGCAAATCCATCAGGTAAGTAAATTCTAATTTCATATTTATGGTGTTCTAATTATCATACATGAGATCTTAAAATAAATTTAAAATTCTTACATGTAGTATCAGAGCCTACATGTATGATATTAGAACCCAAAATAATTAATTATATTTTATATTATTTTGATTGAAGATTTATGATGAAATTTGACATGTATGATTCCCAAAATACAATCATACGAGCAATCTATAATATTTGTTTTATAATTCTTTAATATATCATCATGAATTTTTTTTCATTTGAAAAAGATTTTGAATTAATTTCTTATATGTATATATTAGGATTGTAGAATTAGAAATCCTAATTTATTGATTTCTGCACGAAACTGTGTGGGAAGCCGTGAGAATATATATTTAGCATTCTGCCTGGAACTGTTTGGTTGGCTGTTTAATATAGTGCATTCGGTTTAGAATTTGCACAAAGGTATTACTGGTTTCGGAAGCACATGTCTTTTCGATTATCTTGCTGTTTGAAATTCTTGAATTACCATTTATATTGAATGGATTTTATTAAAGGTTACTAGATCTCCCTTGGCGTGCTATTTGATTTCCTTTTCTTACACATATAATTGGCTAGCTGGTCAGTTATATATATATAGCGTGTTGCCAGGTTTAACTTTTGTATATATGTGTGCCGATTAGACCACATATCTGGTTTCTAAAATCTTGTTTAACGTGCTATATACATGGATCTTTGACGCATGGAGAAGATTACTATGGTTTGGCATGCTTTTGTTTTATATTTTCGTTCGGCGTGCAATTTGACTACTCCTTCTTTGAATAGATATATGTTGAACTATATATGAATTATATAAATAAATTTCTTTATTTCTCGTCTGACGTGAAGTTTAATTCCTCCTTCTCTGGACAGATATATATTAAATTATATATATAAGGATTTCTTTATCTCTCATCTGGCGTGCAATTTATCTCCTTCTATGGATAGATATATATTGAATTATACATATTAATTATGATGGATTTCTTTATCTCTCGTCTGGCGTGCAATTTATCTCCTTCTGTGGATAGATATATATTGAATTATACATATTAATTATTGGTTCCGCTGCCAGGATATATATATATATTTCACACAGTGAGGAGTGAATATAATTAGATATCATAATTATGTTGATTTTAAATTTTGTTCAAGACTTTATTATGCAACAATATTTATGGGTTCATTGAGATACATTGAGGTTTTTAGCATCTCATTAGGAGTGACCCATTATATACATATGGTTGAGTATATAGATTGAGATATTGGATAATTTACTTTTTCCAAATTAAGAAAAATTTTCATTAGTAATTATAAATGCTTGGCTGTCAAAGTAGCTCATTTATAGTAATTAGTGAAATATTTTCTTATTCAGAAATCATGAGATAGTACTAGAATTATCTTATATAATCACCTGCCCAAAGGGGATTATTATGTAAGATAATTTTAGCATTATGACATAAGGCATCATGGATGGAAATATATCAATTTAGAAAGTTTATCTGCCCAAAGAGGATGAATTTTTTAAATTGGATATTTTTATATTAGCCTTATGAGGAGAGTACTTACTAGTATGTCATATTCTCTGCCCAAAGGGGAGAACATGATGATGCACCTAGACTCTCCAGTTATTGTAGCACATCAGGAATCATTGCTATTCTTTTTTTAAATTATCCATTAGTTAATTGTTGCAATTTGTCTTGAACAGTGACTTTTGTTGTAAATGGCAACCAAGCTACCATTGAGATCCTACATGGATCTAACTATAAGAGATGGAATGAAGACATGAGCTTTGCCTTAGTTATGAGCGATATAGACATAGCCTTACGGATTGATCCACCCGGTGCCATCACTGCCTAAAGTACTGTTGAACAAAAGGAGTTATTTGCCAAGTGGGATAGAGCAAATCATATGTGTCTACATGCTATTAAGAGATCTGTCTCTAAACATCTTCTGAGTGGGTTGGATGAGATTAGGAATGCTAAAGAACTTCATGATGCTGTTAGTCAAATGTACCAAAAATCTAGTAAGTTTGAGGCTGGGAATCTTATGAGTGAGCTGACAAGTATGAGCTATAATTTTATTGGAAATGTTAGAGACTTCATCATGAAAATGGTCCACATCAAAAACAAATTAGCTTTCCATGAAATCACCTTACCTGAGAAATTCATTGTTCACCATGCCATCAATTCTCTTCCCTATGAATTCACCCAAATTAAAACTGCCTATAACACCATGAATGAGGTTTGGAGTATCAATGATTTTATATCTAAATGTGTTTTTGAAGAGGAAAAACTCAAAAGGGAGAAAAATGAGAATGCCTTACTTACCATTAACTCCAAATCTACCTACCAGAAAAATTCCAACAAGCCCAGGAAGTTTAGGTCAAAAGCACCTAATAAGTCTCAGGACAAGAAAGGCCAAGGCAGTAATCAGACAAGAGGGGTAAGTGGTCCTAAAGCTGTCATTAAGAAAGAAAATAAATATTTTTTCTGTAAAAAGAAAGGTCATAAGAAATTCGAGTGTCACAAATACAAATCTTAGTTAGAGAAAAAGGGTAAGCAAGAAGGTAAACCACTAGCTTTCGTTTATTTTGAATCCTATTTTATTAGTGCACCATTAAACTCATGGTGGCTTGATAATGGTGCAACTGTTCACGTTGCTGTTACTTTGCAGGGGTTCAAAAGTAAATGGAAGCCAAGTGAGAAAGAGGCCAAGCTTAGAGTTGGAAATAATGCTGAAGTAGAAGTTTGTTTTATAGGAACAATAGGTTTAAATTTGGAGTCTGGTTTTGAACTTATTTTGGAAAATGTTTTTTATGTGCCCTCTTTTAGGAGAAATTTAATTTCAGTTTCTGTTTTGAATAAACATGGTTATCATTTTATCATCAAGAATAGAAAAATTGATTTGTTTTTAAATTCTAAAATTATTGGTGAATTTAAGCTTGATGATAGTTTATATAGATTGTGCTTGACCCAAAACAATGAATACAGTACTATGAATGTTGAAAACATAGTGTCTAAGAGAACTTTAGTTAGTGAAAAGTATTTCTTATTATGGCATAAAAGATTAGGCCACATCTCAAATGAGAGAATTAATAGATTAATAAAAGATGGTTCTTTACCTTCTTTTAAATTTGCAAACTTAGACACATGTGTTGATTGTATAAGGGGTAAGTTAACTAAGACTAAAAACAAAGGTGCCACTCGAAGTTCTGACCTTTTAGAAATTGTGCATACTAATATTAGTGGACCACTTACTCTTACTTTATGTGGTAATAAATATTTTATTACCTTTATTGATGATTTTTCTCATTATGGTTATCTTTACCTAATTAAGGAGAAGTCTTATGCTTTTGAAAATTTTAAAATTTTTAAAATAAAGGTAGAGAAACAATTGGGAAAAGTCATCAAAATTGTTAGGTCTGATCGAGGTGGTGAATATTATGGTAGACATGACATAATTGGACAGCATATGGGACCATTTGCCAAATACTTACAAAAGAATGGGATAATTGCCCAATATACTATGCCTGGTAGTCCTGAGCAAAATGGTGTGGCCGAAAGATGAAATCGCATTCTTAAAGATATGATGAGGAGCATGATGAGTAGAACCAATCTTCCTGAATCTCTTTGGGGTGAAGCCATGAAATGTGCATTATATATATTGAACAGAGTGCCTAGCAAATCTGTAACAAAAACACCTTTTGAACTATGGGCCAAAAGGGAACCTAGCTTGAATCACTTTCAAGTTTGGGGATGTCCTGCAGAAGTTAGAATTTATAATCCTTTTGAAAAGAAAACTGAACCTCGATCAACTTGTTGCTACTTCATAGGGTACTCAGATCATTCCAAAGGGTATAAATTCTATTGTCCTGAACGTGGAGCAAAAATTATAGAGTCACAGGTGGCGAAATTCTTGGAATGGGATACTGCAGATAAAAGCATCATAGAAGTTATCAATGACGATGAACTTGTAAGATATGTCACTTTCGCTTTGCCAAACCCACAAAATCTTGCAGTACCAGTAGATATTGGAAGAGGAGAAAATGTGCAGCAGAATACAGATCCTCTCCTTCCTGCTCATCCTCCTAATCAAATTCCCGATCCTGTTGATGTAATTCAAGCTCAAGAGAATGAAGTTGAGGTGCCTTTGAGAAGATCTACTAGACAAAGAAGATCTGCAATCTCTAATGATTACTTAGTTTTCCTTGGAGAGAGTGACTATGATATTAGTCATGTTGTTGATCCTGTGACTTACAAAGATGCAATAACTAGTGCACAGTTTGATATATGGGTGGATGCAATGAAAGATGAAATAAATTCTATGGCTCACAATGTTGTTTGGGAACTTGTTGAGCTTCCAAATGGATGCAAACCTATTGGATGTAAATGGGTGTACAAAACCAAGAAAGACTCTAAAGGAAATGTTGAAAGGTTTAAAGCTAGATTGGTGGCAAAAGGATTCACTCAGAAAGAAGGAGTGGACTATAATGAGACTTTTTCACCAGTCTCATCTAAAGATTCCTTTAGAATCATCATGGCCTTGGTAGCACACTATGACTTACAGCTTCATCAAATGGATGTGAAGACAGCCTTCTTCAATGGGGATTTGAGAGAAGAAGTTTATATGGTACAGCCAGAGGGTTTTCAAGAACTTGGAAAAGAACATTTAGTGTGTCGGCTTAAAAAGTCTATTTATGGACTTAAACAAGCTTCAAGGCAATGGTATTTTAAATTTGATGAGGTGATCACTTCCATGGGTTTTGAGGAAAATAAAGTTGATCAG
Source organism: Sindora glabra (assembly GCA_020226215.1). Taxonomy (NCBI): domain Eukaryota; kingdom Viridiplantae; phylum Streptophyta; class Magnoliopsida; order Fabales; family Fabaceae; genus Sindora; species Sindora glabra. The sequence goes on from CM035227.1 coordinate 80,568,725, forward strand.
TGCATATACCTTAAGATCAGTGGGAGTAAGTACATTTTTCTTGTCCTCTATGTGGATGATATTCTATTAGCCAATAATGATAATGGATTGTTGCATGAGACTAAACAATCATTGTCCAAGATTTTTGATATGAAAGATCTTGGGAATGCTTCATTTGTTCTTGGGATAGAGATTCATAGAGATCGATTTAAAGGTTTGTTAGGACTTTCACAAAGGTCTTACATTGATCGTGTGCTCACTAGATTTAATATGCAGAATTGTAAGGGTGGGGATGCACCTGTTATAAATGGTGATAAACTTAGCCTTAGTCAATGTCCTAAGAATGATTTAGAAAGAGAATCTATGAAGAATATACCTTATTCTAGTGCAGTGGGGAGTCTTATGTATGCACAAGTCTGCACTAGGCCTGACATTGCATTTGCAGTGGGAGTTCTTGGTAGGTATCTTTCTAACCCTGGTATGGATCATTGGGTTGCTGTTAAGAAAGTATTAAGGTACTTACAAAAGACAAAAGATTACATGCTGATTTATAGAAAAGTTGACAATCTTGAGATTGTTGGATACACAAATTCTGACTTTGCTGGCTCTCAGGATGATATGAAATCCACTTCAGGATACATTTTTACATTAACTGGAGGAGCTGTATCTTGGAAGAGTGTAAAACAAACACTCTTAGCTTCTTCTACTATGCAAGCTGAGTTTGTTGCGTGTTATGGAGCAGCTACGCAAGCCATTTGGCTAAAGAATCTTATCTCTGGTCTTCGCATCATTGATTCCATCTCTAATCCACTAAGAATTTATTGTGATAACAAATCTACTGTGTTGTTTTCCAAAAATAACAAAACTACATGTAGGTCTAAGCATTTGGAAATAAAGTACCTTAAGGTCAGAGATTTTGTGAAAAATGGTGATATTACTGTAGAACATATTGATACAAATAACATGATTGCTGATCCTCTGACTAAAGGATTAAGACCTGTAGTTTTTAGCAAACATGTTGAGAGTATAGGTGTCTTAAGGTCTTTTGATGCATTTTATTAGTGGGAGCATATTTGCTGTGTTTGATACTCTCATGTTATAATTTGTTATGTTAGACACTCTTTTTATAAGATTTTAATTTCATTGATGATCATCATAAAGTAGATAATCTATACTATTATATATTCTTACTTGAACATATACTTATAAGTATTGAAATCTTGCTTCTTAAGATTGGTGTCTGTCTTAAGAATGACTTTGATGTCAAGAAAGTATGTCTTATAAAATGACACCATTGAATGATCTCGAGAATATGAATGAGACATACATACAGTATATAGATTTCTCATCAAGTTTAGAGAAATCATGGAGGACTGATAACGAAAATAGCATGTTTGATCACATTTGATGCTATTTTCTTACTACACAGCCACACTAAAATCTATTGTCAATAAAGTCACTGGCACTTGTAACCATAGATTGGTCTTATGTCAATAAGGGGCATAAAGGCCATTATGATTCAGTGTTAGTTGACTATATTAGATAGGATTGTTGTGATGTTATCTCAGAGGGCTAAATTTTTTTTTTTAATTGTGGCCACATAAAATTTTTTTCCAATTAGTCTGGAGTCTTATTTTCAAAATGTATTTGTTAAAACTCTAATAAAACCTAATTAATATTGTTTAAGTGGGAGAATGTTAGAATTTTTCATAAAGTGAGCTACTATTAATTAAGAATTTATGATTTAATAAAAAAACTGACTGATTAAAATTTAGCCCAATTGTGAAACATGCATGAGGCTCATTTAAAATTGTGATCTTAAATATATGGGCTTAGCACATCTACATAGTTTAGTGTGGTTTGACGGTTGTGTAGGCCTAAAGACTTAGTAATCCTTTTATGGGGAGGATTGCTAAGATTATAAATAAGGATTAAGGCTAGGTCCCCTCTTCACTTCTCATACACACGATTTTTAACCATTGAGAGCCGCCACTGAAGAAAAGAGTGAAGAGGAAGATCTAGTTGAGAAAAATTCATTAGCTTCCGCTGAATTCGATCATGGCTGCAAATTCATCAGGTAAGTAAATTCTAATTTCATATTTATGGTGTTCTAATTATCATACATGAGATCCTAAAATAAATTTAAAATTCTTCCACATAAAACTAATTTCTATTTAAAATCTCAACTTAATTACGTTTATCTCCTCTCAATATATAAATATAATTAAAAGTTCTAAAATAATTATTTAAGTTTTGCATAATTTTCAAAAATAGTTTATCAATGCAAATAATTAATTTCATAAATCCTCATATTCAAAATTATTAAAATTATTTCTAAATTCTAAGAAAATCCTTATAAAAGAAATTTAAACAAATTTCAAATCACTAATGGCCATTAAAAATAAATCTATTTCAAATTTTCACAACTTTCAAAATAATTTATTAAATACAACGATTTGTTTCATCAATCCTTACGCTAATAGTTACTAAAATATTTCCAACTTATACAAAATTCTTTATAAAATCATTTTAATCTAATCTTAAATTAATAATGGCCATATATATGTATAAAAATAAATAAATTTCAAATATCATCATAGATATCATTTTCAATATTCTAAAATTTTTAATATGAAAAATAAATTTAAAGTCACTTATTAAATAAATAAATAAATAATTATCCACAAGTATCAAAATTTATAAAATTTTAGATATTATTCTAGGTTATTACAAAGAAGTAAAGGTAAAATGGGCAACAAAGTGCTACAAGTTAGAATGCAATGTAAATTAACATATATTGTCTAGAATTAGCCAAAAGATCCCTTAGAATTTTTTTTCTAACTATTTATAACTTTTATCAAGGAGGAGCAATTGTTGACAATTACAAAATTCTAGGAATGAAGAACAATCTTCTATGTGGTATGCTTTAATTGCATTATAATTGCTAATGACATTGTGGCATGATTTAGCCTTAAGCCTTTAGCTAACTGGTGGTGGCTTCAACTTAAAGCTAGCCTTTATAAGATTCTGCCAAAACATAAGCCAAACATTTTAGGATATGTCAAACAAAGGCCCCTTAATTTAGGTGCTTTAAGCTATCGAAGAGTAACTAAACTACTATCAATTTATTTTTCTTCAACCTTTTTTAATATTATTAGATTAGTATAATCACTCTTCCAACTATAGTGGTTCAACTTATCTTGATATGATAATTTGGCATCTCCTTTTGACAAAAATGTTGATTTGAGCATTGTTCCTGATCATTTAATCTCCATGTAGATTAACTTATCTTCATGTAATTGATGTTAATCATTAATGTCTTTAGTTGAAAAGATATATTTTATACTTTGGTGACCTTAGCTTATCTACCTATTTTGGCTTATGACTAAGTTAAAAAAGATTAAGTCGAAATTCTTTGTCTAAAAGTATCTATAGGGTTTGGCTAAACAATGGCATTTAAACCTTTGACTTTTGCATTTTCAATTTTGGAGTTTTATTCATCAAGTTTAATGGTTGTCTGACTTATAAAGTACATGTGGCACTATAGATGTATCAACCTTCTTTTCAACTACCATGTCTCCAAGTTTCTTATAGCCTGCATTCATTTCTTTATAATTTCCATAGCTTCTTAATACAACTTGCTACATTCTAGCCATCTTTCATAATTATATGTTCTTAAGGTATTAATTGCTCAAATTAACCATCCTAATAAATCCCTAAACCTTATATCATTTTTTACTTTTACATTTTCAACCAGCTAAAAAACCTCTTTACTTAAACCTTTCTTTAAAATCTTATAATAGCTGCTCCTTCAAGTTCATCCTCATAATCTCAATCTACATCAAGATTGGTGAAAGTCATTGATCCTAACCTACAAGAATTTGAAATCTTGAAGCTTTAAGTATTATTTCAATCTCATGCATTCATTGTGAATGATGATGAACCACTATGTTTTCACTTTAGACTTGTAGCAACTTCTTAGATGATCAAATTCCTAAATTGAGAACTCCTTTTACTTACTAAACCTTTCATTCACATTAACCTCTAGATAGCTAAAAAGAATCGAACTTTTTATAATTTGCATTTGTTTACTTCCAAAGCTAAAGTTCAATATAAATCTATTTGTATTTTTGAAGTTAATTAGCTATCCAGCATCATTGTTCATGCTAATAGCTTAATGGTGGGTGTGACTAGTTCTTTTTAGTTATCTTCGACTAACACATTACATGTTCCTTATAGCCTTATTGACTCTATCTTATTTGATGTTTTAGCAATTATAAATCTATCACCTATTGGAGAGATGATATCCCCTTTCTTACAACCTTTGACTAAAGCCTATAATGACCTAGTTAAGGTCACATTTGGCAATTCAACTTATAAAAACTTCTTAACCACCTTCCAAGAAGTTGAGGGTTCGATTTTAACTAATGTTGAATACATAGCTTTTTTAACATGTTAGCTTTGTAAACACCTTTATTACATCCCTTCCTTAAAAGCCTATTTGGCCTACATTCCTTTGGCTATAATCTTATATAAAGGTTAAAAGTTTGCATTTACCCATTCAATTTTAGCCTATATTTTGACACTATTACTTCAATATCCAAATCCCTTAAATAAAACAAGTCTTTTACTAATTTGGATGGCCCTTATTAGGTTTTCCAACTTTGGCTCACTACTATCTCTTAAGATGATTTTGAAGTAAGTAAAATGGATAAAAATTTACCATTTTTTACTAAAGGAATTTGACTTGCTCAAAAGGTTTTAAAAAAACAAATAAATCAAAATAGGTAAAGGATTTTAAATATTTATTTTCCATTCTTTGCATTATTTCAACTAATCATAAAATGAGAATTAACCCTTTTTATACTCAATCCAAAGGTCCAAATTGGTTCACATATATACATATTTAGGTTAATCCTTCTGATGCACAAATTTGGTTGAAATTCCTATGCTTATAACTTGTCATCACTAGCTTGCCTAATGAATTGACTATGTCATCTTTCAGAGTCTTACCAAACTTATTAGCACATTATTTCAACTTAATTCAAACCTTCCATTAGATCTAAGCCATAAAATTTTTATGGGCAATCTAAATAAAATGCTACACATAGATTAAATAAATCAATCTTTGATAAATAACTTTACCTTTTACAATTTCTCTCCCTACAATGCTTGTATTGAATCTTTCCGAGATCGGTAATTCATTAAGTGCAATAAGCATCTAGATATGTGTATTGATAATAAATTTGCTCATATTACTTTTGTATAGATGGTAAAGGCTTTGAAGAAAATTCTAAGTATGCATTATGTCGAACTTGTTGCTTTTGAAAAGACTTATAAAGTAAAGTGTAACTGTAAATGCATAAATTATACACTAAGAAAGGCCAAAGCATCTTTAAAAAAGATAAAAAAAAATCATGATTGGATCATTCAAACAAAATTTTTAGCCACTTTCATTAATAATCTTACTTCAGAAAATACTTTAGTAAAACCTCCTTTTTAGCCCTATTTGGTGGCCTTGTTGAATGGCCTTTTTAACTTAGCCAAGTATATAAAACTAAAAAGGTTAAGGATGCACACTCTCGAGGTAACTATTACTTGTTTATTCCCTTACACCATTGATAAGATAGTTAGATTGGCTAAGATTGCACCTCAAGCTGCCCTTGACTTATCACTTGGTAACTTTTATATTTGTATGTTTCTTTTCATGTAACCATTTACTATTTTTTTAATTAAAAGTGTGACTATACCTCTCGACTATATTCTTAGCACCTTTTCTGATGCTAAGTTTACAGCTTAACAAGCTACTTAAGAGGTCGAAAGAATTAAAAAAATGCATAAAGAGTTTGAAAAATATTTTGCTAATAATGAGAAAACTCTTGTTTAACCTTCTTGGCAAAGAAAATAAAGTAAAAGAAAGACATCCACAACTAACAAAAATCAACTATTTTGCTAGACCGCATAGCTGAAAGCTAAAAAACTAAGTCAAAAGACTATAACAGTTTAATCATGCACTACTTCAATTGCCACTTCAATTAATACTGATGTTAATTGAACAACTATTCCATGTCAATCCTAAAGATGGAAAGGTAGATTTTATTTTATTTGTTTAGTCTTTTTAGTGTATACTTGTCATAAATAACTCTAATAAGCTATTTTCAAGTTCAAAATAAAAATGAACTTGTGCTTAATGGTTCAATTAATTCTAAAAGTACCTGTTCTTTGTCATGTTCTATCTCTCAAGTGTCATCAAAAAAAAGTTCTAAACGTTAATCCTAGGAAGTTTCAATTAACACTTCCATACCAATTAAAAATGCTTCTCACTTTGACTCAAGAGAAATAGATTTAAACTGAAGCTAGAGTGAATTTAACCTAAATATTATCAAAAGCATGAAGCTAGCTAACCTTGGTTTGTTAATTATTAGTTTTAAAAGTGATAGCTTGGATGATGAAGGATCAAACAAGCACTTTAAGCACCAGTTAAAGCAATAACTCCTAAATGTTAAGGATTATCTTGAATGTAAAGAACCTGATTGCATTGAAGCCTCCTTATATGATTCTAATAAGCTTGTTATCTATAATCAACCAAAAATAGCTTCAATTATGGTTAAGAATTAGCTTAACTTAAAAGGTTCCAAGAAAAAAGCCAATAATGAAGATAATCTTTTCACTTTCCTTACAGGGGCTATATCTAACAATCATTCAATTTTAGCTAGCTAAGCCTTTGAGTGAGTTAATAAGCTAGTTATCACAAAAGACCATGCCAAATAGATAAAGGATGCAGTATCTTCAATACAAGAAGTGCTTGGCTAGGATTTGCGTGTTGTAGTCAAAGACTTAGATAGCTAAGAAAAACTTTAAAAATCATTACAAATTTTAAAGAAAGCTAATAAGTTTGATTCTCTCATAACTATTAGCTTTATGACATTCATTTTAGACATCACTTACGCTTTTCCAAACTTTATGGCTAATTTGAGTAAGGCCTTGATTGTCAATAATACTTAGAATTGCTTGATTTTGGCAAAGCTAGTAAATAATGCTAAAAAGCCTTGTTCATAAAGTGTTAAATGTGCGATGATAAAATTTTGACTCATAACAACAAAGTCTTAAAGCTGAAAGAAAAAATAGCTCATTTACAGAAGGAATTGAAACAATTTGAGGATTTTCATCTAACTTTTAATAACAAACTTGATGTTATCAAAGTCGAGGAACAAAAACTATAATGATAAGGTGAAGAAGCAATTAAGACTATAAATCTATAGATTCTTAATTGATCAATATGTTTGCCAAATACAGAGTAATGTTTAATTTGAAATCTTTAACAATAGCAAAATGAATTAACTTTTAAGAAAACTTTGGGTTTCCTTTTTAAAAGTTGTAAATTTTAGCTTTGTAATGAATTATTTGCATAAGTTTTGACTAGATTAACTATTAATTTATAGCCTTATCTTCAACTTTTGCTTTGTCTTGTAATGTTTGTAGTTGAACTTTCAACTCTTTTAATTTTGTAAGTTTTATAGTTGAGGTTTCAACTTGACTAATCACAAATTAGATTTTCCTTTCAATTCTTATTTCATGGATGCTTGGCTTGTATTGTTTCAAGTATTTGTCATTTATTGTTTCAACTTTCTTATTTTCAATATTTATGATTTTATAACTTTTTTTTTTAAAACTTTGATAACTTGAAGTTGTTATTTCCAATAACGTGACCATTTTTCATAATTTGACTTAACCTACATTGGGAAAATAAATTTCCAAACTAGTTGGCATTAAATGAATTTTTTTATTTTAAGTCACTTATTATATTGTTTAATTATTCTTTCTTTATTACGTACCTAGGCATCCAAGGCACTCTAATGCACTTCATCTAACTCTTCTAGCTCTTTAAGCATTGGATTATGATATGTGGCTCATGGCAATTTATTTTGATTTTATACTTTTAATTCTTGAATAGTGACTTCAACTTACAAAATAGCATTTAGGACCATAAACTAATTTATACAACATAATTCCAGTTGAACTTTAAAGAAAGCTTCAAATTACCCAAAGTGTATTTTCAACTATTTGGTGACAATTTCTAAGGTGTTGGTCAATGTTCTTCTTGATCAAGTTGATAATTAATTTGTTTGTGACTTTGACTTATACATTAGCCTAAGTATAGTAACGAGTTAAAGTTAGCATTTTCATTCTTTTTGATTTCGCATAATATTTGAGTTTTTGTCTTGTAAACATGATTCCTTGACCTATTGTTAAAGTTTCAAGTAGGTCAAACCTCATAACTAACTTACTGTTGATGAAGTATATTGCATTTGATTGCTTGATTTCCTTGCAGATTTAGCTTCTACCCACTTCATGAAATAGTTAACTACTACTAAAATAAAGTGATGCTTTTTAATTGATGGAGGATAGATTTTACCAATAGTATCTAAGGCTTAACTTTTGAATGATCAAGGTTTGATTATATATTTTAATTCAGTTACTAGAACTTTTTGGATTGGTTCATGTTTTTGGCACTTTTTATAACTTTTGGCAAAATCTATACAATCTTTTATCATTTTTTACCAATACACATTTTATCTAACAAGAGTACTTCTTTTATAACTAAAATAGCTTCAATATCTCCTAAGCATTTCAACAATTGGCCTTCAAATCCTTTCTTGTACCACTCTTCATATATTATACAAACTTTAAAGCTTTGATTCTGATTATTTGACTCACATCACTAGCAGGATTTTCAACATAATCTATTAAATTTTTTCTCCAATCATTTAATGATGTTTCAACACAAGCAAATAATAATTCCCTATTTTTGGTTGGTCATAAGCTTGCATGTGACAAAATAAATTTGATTAATTTTAAACTATTCACCTTGTATATGAATTTTCCTTTGCTTGATCTGCTTTTAATAAAAGTAAATAGAAATAGGGATCAAAGGATTTAATAATTGTATGAAGAATATTAGCTTAGCTATGCTTAATAGGAGACTTGTTAAAAGAATAGAGAACTTCTAATGGCAGCTATTAAACCTTACTTGCTCGAAATTGATAAGTTACATGCTTTGTACAAAGTAACCTATCTTACAAAAGCTATTTGAGCTAACATGTTAGTTATTTCATTCTCTAATTTACGTATATAGCTAACACAACATTGTTGAATTCATATAACAACCTAGCTAAAATGGCTAAATACTTAGCCATACTTGGATCTACACATTTATATTCATGCATAATTTGCTTGATAACTAATTATGAATCCCCATAAATTTCTATATTACATGCTTTCTGTTCTAACAATAATTCTAGGTCGATTATTAGTGCTTCATATTCAACCTTGTTACTTAAGCACAATTTATCTAAAGAAAACATGAATTTGACTAGCTACCTTATGATGTTATAATTAAAACTCCACAACCTGGTTACATGATTTATTGAAATATAATTTTCAATATTTGACAAAGCTGATAGGTTATTTATGATGTTCAATGATGAAATTGACCATAACTTGGCCTTTTATTGCTTTTAAAGGACAATACCGTAGGGTTATTTATAAAAAGCCATGTTGTCATATATTTTAGAATATCGAACTTGGCTATGATTAAAATAGTAGTTAGTAATAAGTATTATCTAAGCTTGGAACTTGAAAAATATAATCCAAGACATAATTTTTTTAATTATTGAATACTTTCATTCAGTTACATTTAACATCATAAATAAATAATAAATTGTCTTTTTCTTTTTCTTAATCATTTTCTTAGGTTAGAAAACAACCAATTACATCTTATAAAGCCAAAACATACATTTTCAGCAATCAACCTGTAATAAGTGATGACATTATTAGTGAGTTTGGTCAAATATTGCTTGATATCTTTTAATACAACTTGGTATTCAAATTTCCGTACAAATTGCTCCTTATTTTTTAGCTTTAGCAGTAGTGAAAACACATTTCTTTAACAAAATCAATTTTGATATGAACCTTTTTAGGAAATTATTCTTTTTAAAAATCATTGTAACTCTTTCTTAGTAGTTGGTGATGGCATTTCCATTATAACTTTGACTTTATTTTTATCAACTTCAATTCATTTTTAATGAATAGGAAAACTAGGAAAATTTCCTATCAAATTGTTGAAAAAGCATTTGAGGGTATTTATTTTCATATTATCTTTTTTCTTTAGAGCAATGGCCTATTTCAAATTAGCTAAATGCTTTTTGAAGGAATTTCCTTTTACCACAACATCATCAATATAAACTTCCATTGATGTATCAATCATGTTATTGAAAAATGGTATTCATTGCTTCTTAGTAGGTACTTTTAGCATTTTTTAGCCTAAGTGGCATAATTACACATTCAAAAGCACTAATCAAACCTGGGCACCAAAATGCAATTTTTGATATATCTTCCTCAACTATATAAACCTGATTATATTTGGCATTTCCATTCGTTAAGCTCATTAGCATGTGAACTAATGCCATGTCAATTAAAATACCTACGACTGATGTAAGATATTCATCTTTTGATGTCATATTGTTCAAATCTTGAAAATTGATACATACTCATAACTTCTCATTCTTTTTCATCATCAATATAAGGCTTTTAGTAATCTTTCTATCTTTTCCTTAATTTTCAATATAAACTTTAGCACAAATCATCAAGGTGGCTGTGAGGTTGAAATTCTTCCTTGATTAGCAATATGTGTTCAATCAAATCTCTAATCAACCTTAGCATCTCATCATAATTTTGTAAGAAATTATCTTTATGCTCTTTTAAGATATTGACTATTTGCATTTTGATTACTTGTCGGCTTCCTTGTGTTAATCTACATTCTCATTTCTCTCCTTGGTTGATTATAATCCAACTGAAGAAATACCAATTTTAGTTTATGTATTATTTTCTTTTTAGAGTTTTACTTCAGTCATTAGCTATCTTTTGTATTTTAGGATTAATATAATCTTTCAATTGTTTGCCATATATGATTACTTTTAACTTATTATAATATTTTTCACAATGAAGGCACACCTTCAATATCCTTCCTTTGCATTAGATTCTCCTTATAAAATCTTAGTTTAACTTACCTTTACTAGGATAGGCTTCAAGGATGAATGGTACATCATTTAGGTCATCATAATCATAGTAGCAAATCACATTGATATCTATTTAGAATAAGTTATATTTTCCATTTAATTTTGCATAACTCTCAGCTTTTTTTAAATTTGTGAAATATAATTTCAATTTGGGGTCGAAACAAGTCAATGTCATCTTCTAGCTCTTAGAGATCATTCATTGCTCCTTAATCATAATAAGTCATATCTAAATGTCGAGTAGGTCAAAATTACCACTTCGATCCACATAATTGGATCTAGTTATTAAAGGATCTTTATCTACCATTATCTTTTTGCTTTTGTTAACAAATTTTAATCTTTCTTGCTTAATGGCTTTTTCAATAATATCCTTGAAATAGACACAATATGTTGTGATATTTGCAATATTTTTTATCTATTATCTTTTCTTTGGATAGAATTTTATGTTGCTTGGGCAATTTCAATTACTTGTCTTTTAATAACATATCAAAAATTTGATTAGACTTATTTAAATCAAATGAATAAATTTTCTTATTAATGGAATCCATTTTATCTTTCTTTTCAACATTTTTCAATAATGTACAAATGTATGACAAGTTAGGTTTGAATCTGACCACATGGTCCTCATTATCACTACCTTCATCAAAAATATCTTCACTAATGTAGGCCACTCTCTTTTTTTTTCTTTTTAAGATTCCTTCTAAAACTAGTCTTCTTCATCTTCCTATCCTTTTCTCTTTATAGTTGTTCTATTTGTTAGACTTTGTTAGCTAATTGAATGACATTAATTATGTTTTGGTTAACCAACTTCTTATAAATGGCATAATTAAAACTTGCTAATGTTTTCTTAGCCATCTCACTTTAGTTACTTGAGTGAAGTACTTACTATAAGCCTAGCAAAAATGAAATAAACGGTCTTCTGTTATCTTTATTAAACTTTTATGAATGTTTATTAAGTTCGCCAAATTAATTTTAATTTCTCCTTTATAGAATTGATCATGGAACATTTGTTTCATTTGAGTCCATGAATGTATTGAGTTTGGTGGCAATCTTGAATACTAAGAGAAGGTCATGCAAGTTAAACAAAGAGGAAAATATCTTAAACTTTAAAAATTCATTACTAACTAACTTGTTACATTTAGTAGTGAATTAAGCAATATACTCAATTTTGGATTGATCATTTTCCCTAAAAAAAGTTATGAATTTTTATATCTTAAAACCTCTAGGTAATTTAATTTGGTGTGTCCATTCCAGAAATGCTCCTCAGTAATTTGGATATGTTCCTTAGCCCCCAACTTAATTCAAGAGCCTCTTGACCAAATCTTACATAATCTAGCCTTAGCTTCTTTGATCTTGTCATCTTTAGTTTAAATAGACATTTTGATAGTGTGACACTTCTTGATTTGGATCTAGGTTTTTGTGATTTGACATTTCTTAATATGATTACCGAATATTACCTAGTGCACCTTTAATTCTGGGTCGTTAAGTCAAACCCTTCTTAGTTGTTCTCCCTTTTTGGTCAACCTTACGTGGCCATATTCAAGTTTAGGCACTTTGGCTTCAACATCTTTAACCTCTCGATTAACCTTAAATTTTTCCTTTTCAACTTTTGATTCCACTTTCTAATGTGAATTGAACTATTAAGCTAATCGATCCATTATTTGAGTCATCTATTCCTAATTACTGGCTACACCTTCAAGGATTAGTTTGAGTATAGTTGTTAAATTTTATGACAACATGTGTATCATATTATGATTACTTTCACCTATCTATTATCTTAATGCAACCAAATTACTTGTCGTAAGGTCGTTGTTTCCATCCTATTCAGGCATTTCTACATTGACTCTTTTAGCTTGAGCATTTTAGTTTTTATGAGCAATTACTCTATTATTCTCATTTATTTGCAGCATGCCACACGGCACTCCTACTAGCAATCCATTAGGCCCTACAAGCCTCCCAACATGATTTTATTAACCATTGTTTAGTCTATTATTATTAGTATTTTACCTCCACATCCTATTGTTTTGATTGTGTAGCCTATTATTACATTGGCCATTTTTCTAATGATTTTGGTTTTGGTTGGGGTTTGGGTTAGCCATATTTTAAACATTTAGGTTTTGTTAATTATGACTATTATTTGGTTAATTATTATTTTGACTATCCATGTATAATGCTATGTTCAACACCATATTGTTTTGAATATGTAGATTTTGTACATTCACATTAAAAGCCTCATCAATGGGTTTTAAAGTTTCAATACCCACATCTTGTGGCTAATAAACATTTTTTAGCATCACCCTAAATAAGAAGTTGTCATGTGCAATGCCAAATGAAGATACTCCATTGGAATTCATATCATAAGGTAGTAAAATTGTACCATTTCTCAATTATATAAATAGGAAATGTTAAAACTAAAGTACGCTAACTAGGTACCCTAAATAGGTCTCATTGGTGATAAATGCACAAATGCACCTAAATTCTATATGTTTCATCACTCATTTACTTAGTATTTTATGCAAATTGATTGAAAAGGATACTTAGATGCTCTATATTTTGTTTTCAGGTCTTGAAATGACACATATGAGCATTAGAAAAGGATCCGGAAGCAAAACCATTCAAATTGTGAAGAATTGAAGCAAATTTGTTCACTTGACAAAGAACACGGGGTATGGGAACCCCGTGTTTAGGGCCGTGTTTCCTTCTGGATTGCTTCGAGGCTTCACTGGGCTGCTCAGAGAAGAACACGAGGTACAACATGGGCCGTGTTCTACCCCGTGTACATTACTGCTTGACACTTCAGAGAAGAAGATGGGGCGTGTCGCACAACGTGTTTCGTGCTGCTCAACTTTCGCTGAGAAACACGGGGTACCACACGGGACGTGTTGACCCCCGTGTACATCACCAATATAAGTTTTGCGCGAAATTTTGAAAGGGAGAAAAGAGGAGAAACTAAGAATTAACAAGAAGAGCTGCTGGGAAAAATCCTAGGGGAGATCCAAACTCACCAAGGGCACCTTATAACGTGGATTCAAGCAAGAAATTGAAGAATCAAGCAAGAAATTTGTAGATCTTCATGAATTGTTTGACTTCCCTCTCTGTTTTCTGGTTTTCTTTTGATTTTGTAATATTTTTACACTAAACCCTTGTGCTCAGCTTGGGTGAACTTGTTCATGGAGTTATGGAATTGAATTTTATATAATTTAGCTTGATTTACTGTTGATTTATGATTTGATTATGTTGTTTTGACTGGAACAAGCCAATATATCCGGAATATTGGATTTGTGTTATGGATTAATTGATTCTAGGTTGAAATGACCAATTGATTAATCGGATCTTGCATGATCATTGGGAATATCAATTAGACTTAGGAATTAAGCTAATTGGATTCTTTTGCACAGGATGAAATGTCCAAGAATGGATTCTAAGCAAAGTTAATGCAACCTAGATGAGTGATTACTAGAGTAATTCTGGGCACTTAATCTCTTGGTTAGTAGCTAGTAGCCTTGCAATGAGGTATAGCTTAATTTTGGTAATCCAGCAATCTTAATTAACAATAAACCAAGTTAGAGGATTATATTCATTCCATAATGAAATGTACAAGGGAACCTTAAGCTGAGTACGCTTTCATTTCATTGAATTAAACCTTATTTTTTATAGCTAAGCTCTATTTTACATTTCACTCTTGATTCCTAAAATCAATCGATACGCCTAGATAATTTTACTTGAGATTTAGTTAGTATTCAACATACAATCCTTGTGGAGGCGATAATCTTTTATACTATAACTCGACTTAACCCGTGCACTTGCGGGATTGCGGTCAATTAGGTATGCTAATTTATTTTCGTAAAAAAAAAATTCACAATATAATTCAACTTATTTTCAAGCAATGGATTTAGCCGAATTCGCTAATGGAATTCTAAACAAAAAAGCATTATTGCAAAGAAAAGCAATCAATAATGCAATAATATTGTAAAATAAATGGTGAGAAGGTATAATCTATGTAAATATTCAATAAAGACATAAATTGGCCATGAATGGCAATTCAAGTGTAATTCAATAATAAATCTCTACATAGCCTTTCAAAGGATAAATATATCCAAATTTATAAACAAAATCTACAAGAATAATAGGAAGATGAATTTAGGAAGGGTCTTGATGCACTCATACTCAAATATTTAAAAGAAAAGGGAATTATAATGAATTGTGAATTAAGAGATAAAATGAGTAGCAAAGTGGTGCATGTTAGAATGCAATGTCTATTGATATATGTTGTTTGAAATTGGCTAAAAGATCCTTTCAAAATATTTTTCTAATTATTTATAACTTTTGCCAAGGATGAGCAATTATTGGCAATTACAAAACTCAAGGAATCCTTATGATTGTCACATGTATTACTCTGTAACTACCAATGACATTTGCTGCATGATTTGACCTTAAGCCTTTGACTAGTTGGTGATAACTTTAGCTCAAAGTTTAAGATTCATATAAGTCAAACATTTTAGGATACATCAAATAACATTTTTTAGACAAACTAAAAAATAATAAAAATTATAAAATTATAAAATGGAACTATGATTACAAAAAATATAAAAAATTAATCAATAATAATGAAAATTATTAATTTATGACTTTTTTCATATTTCATACACAAAGTATATAATTGTAACTAAGTTTTAGGATTGCAATATTTTGCATTAGAATTTAGGTTTCAAATACAATTTATAAATTTTAGAAAAAAAATCTACATAAGTTTTTGTAATTATATTTAGTTTAAATTTTTAGAGTCTCTTCTATCTTTGATTTTATTGTATAATAATTATTTCTTTGGGTTTCATATTCCTTTCTAGTAATTGTAGTTACAGTTGTACTTTCTATATTGGGCAAAACGAAAATACAAGAACTTCACTCATTTAAGTGATTAGTTACAACAATTACAATTGTAGGTTTTGAAAAAGATCCACACATATATATAAGCTAAAATTTTACTTTTATATTTTTAATATATGAATTTTATGTATGAAATATGAAAAAATAATAATCACAAATTTATAATTTTCAATATTACTAATTAGTTTTTTTATTTTTATAATTATAGTTATATTCTATAGTTTAATAATTTTTGTCATTTTTTATTTTTTCTAAAGGATATATATACTTATTATCACATATAAATCAATTATTTTTTATATTCAAATTTATAATTTTTTAATTACCATTAATTTTCAAAATAATATGAAAATCAAAATTCCTTTAATCGTGGCATCAGTGGTCAGAAGCTCAACAGTAACTTTATTTCTAAAAGCCTGTATTAATTTTTTAAATAAAAATGGAAAAAATTTAGATATTAGTAGAAAAAAATAAATCGTTTAAAAGAAAAAAAATGCGGCTAAAATTGAGTTATTATTTTAAGCCAACATTTTGGGTTGTTATTTCATACCTTTTTCGATGAATATTATACACTGGGCATATCGTGATTCTAATTTCTAACGTGTTTTATTTTCATAATTTTGCCCAAATTAAACCCAGCAAAAAGTTACCTGAAAAGAAAAATATAAGGAAACTTTTGACAAGAAAATTTCCCACGAAAGTACAATAGTATGTTGAGAAAAATATAAATTAATCTCACTAATTATGGACTAGTTGTATTTTACTTTAACAAATTATGAAAATAAATAAATTACTTTCTAAAACTATATAAAACTTAGATTCTATTCCGCCATTACTAAATTAATGAAAAATATTAAAAAAATTATAAGTTACTCCCATCAATTATGGAATTGTTGTATTTTGTTTTTATTACTATTTTGTTTCCATTAACTTTAAAAACTAACAAATCAAGCCTTTAATTATATAAAATTTATAATTAACACCCATTACCTACTTAATTAATGATTTTATTACATTGCATATTTTTTTAAAAAAATTAAGCATAAATCATAATATTATTATATGTTAGATTATTACATCATTTGTTTGTGTAATTTTTATATTATATAATTAATAAAAAGTAAATCAAATATATAAATTTTTTATTAAAACCTTAAAAATGAGTTATAAAATTAAGTGTAAAAATGATATAATAAATTAACACATAATGATATTGTAATTTATATTTACTAAAGTTATTTAACATTAACTATCACTATTTGATTTTTTTTTCTTTGGGCCAAAAATTTTAAATGAAGAAATGAAACAAATACAAATAATATGTTACATGAAAAAAGACTAAAAACTTGTTATATTTATTTCATATGATCATATCCAATTCAACTTTAACACCCCTAACAATTATAGTGATAATAAACAATATTTTCTATTTTGTCCTTGAGATTTTTTTTTTTTACAAATTGTTTTATTTAAAATTTAATCATTATATAGTTTATGATTTTATTCTTTTAAAGCTTATAATTTATTGTAATATTCATATTTAAAGTAATACATCAATTTTTAAAAATAAATTATATTAGTCAATAGATTTATTTTATTTGCTAGATACTTTTCTTTTTAATAAATTTGTTACAATTTTAAAAATTTTCTATATAATCTTTTATCGCTGAAAAAATCTTTGGTTTACTTTTATAGTTAAAATAATAGCTATTATTTTATTAAATAATAATAGGAATTAGCATGAAAAAGAAGAGAAATAGTTTGTGACTTATAATATAATATAAGAATTAAAAATATAATATATAATTAAATAATTTAATTAAATTAAATTGAAAAATTATTTCTAATATTTATAATAAAATGAAATATGTAGTTGTTGATGTAAATACAATAACAAATAATAACTATTATTTTATTAAATTATATTGGAATGAGCACGGAAAACAAAAAGAATAGCATGTGACTTGTGAAATAATATGAAAGTTAAAAATGTAATGTATAGTTAAATAATTCTTTTAAATCAAACGAATAACTTATTTACAACATTTTATCAAAAATACATAATTATTAATATAAATAATAACTATTAACATAAATACAGCAATAAATAACACCTAGTATTTTATTAAATAGTAATAGAAATGAGCATGGGAAAAAATGGAATAATATATAATTATAATAAGAGTTAAAAGTATAATATGTAATTATATAAAAAGAAAAAAATAATTTGCTTATATTGTTAAGTTTTTTTGAGAGGAAAATTATATATAAATTATATAAAATTGTAATAATTTTTTTAAAAAAAATACATATGAAAAATAAAATAAACTTAATAACTGATATAATCTATTTCTTAATATATATATATATATATATATATATATATATATATATATATATATATATATATATATATATATTACTCTATATATGAGTACTAAAATGAATTATAAAATTTAAAAACATAAAATACAAATAATTCATAAATTATATAGTTATCAATTTTTAAATAAAGTAAATTATAAAAAAAATCTTGGCAAGAAAATAAAAATTATTATTTATTACCACCATAACGATTGTAATGTTAAAAGTAAAATGCATATGATCATATTAAATGGAAATGATAAGTTTTTAATCTTTTTTCATATAGCATAATATTTGTGTTTATTTCAATTCCTTATTTAATATTTTTTATCTATATTTCATAGAATGAAGGACTAATTTAAGGAAAAAATGAAGTGACAATTAATGTTAAATAACTAGTAAACATGAATTACAATATTGTTATATAGTAATTTATTATATTATTTTTTACACATAATTTTACAATTCATTTTTAAGTTTTTAATTAAAATTTATATATTTAATTTAATTTATATTAATTATATAACATAAAATTATGTAAAAAATGATATAATAATTCAACATATAATAATATTATAATTTATGCTTAAATTTTTAAAAAAATATGTAATTTAACAAAAAGTTAATTAAGTAAGTAATATATGTTAATTGTAAGTTTTATATTAATAGGAACAAAATATAATAGGATAATTTACAATTTTTTCTGATTATTAATTTAGTAATAATGAGGTAGAATCTAAATTTTGTATAATTTCAAAAAGTAATTTATCTACTTTTATAATTTATAAGAGATAAAATTCAATCACCTCATAATAGGTAAGGGTAATTCACATTTGGGAAAAATACAATTTACTTCTCTAAACTTTAGCTTAATAACAAAAATATTACGTAAACTTTGAAATCTTACATTTTGACAGAATAATAAAAATAATATATAAATTTTAAAAATGATATACTTTACCTCTTAAATTATTAGAAAAAGTGAAAATGTTAATTTTGAATTAAATCTAATGATAACATTTGTAAATCTTATTTTTTTCACTATGTCAAACTACTCTTTAATTTAAACAAATTAAAAAAAAATTCAATTTGATGAACAATTCACCGAAAAATAAAAAAAGAGTTGAAATATTAGGATTCAAAATTGATTTTAAAATTTAAGGTAAAGTTTTCTCTAAGTACATGATTTATTTTAACTATATTAATTTGCTTAACTTTTAAACAATGCATAAAATAAATCAAATATTATACTTTAAATCTATTATGACTTTATCAGATCAAAATTTTCATTTATATATTAATATTTCAAATAATAATTTATTAGAACAACTTAAATAAAAATTTCTATAATGTTCTTAAATTGTGTTTATCAAATAATTTGGCTTTTAAATATGTATACTAGATCAAATTTATTAGACTTTTACAAATATAGATTTGGAAACTATTCGGAAAGAAACTTTTATTAAATACGAATGTATCAAACTTCAACATCATATATTTTTCAAGTTTCAATGATTGTTATCACACCTTCATAGTTTTTGAATAACTTATACAATATACTATCAAAATAGTTAGGTCAACAAAAATTCAAATTTAACTTAAAGCTAATATTTTTCATATTTTCTAAATTTAGAAAGGTAAAGTTTTAAAATTTATATATTATTTGTGTTACTCAATTAAAATTTGAAGTGATAAAATGCAAAATTTTAAAATTATATGTCATTTTTGCTACTCAACTAAAATTTAAGAAGGTAAACTATATTTTTTTCCTTTGCATTTTTTCTCTAGTATGTTTACTATAATGCAATAAAATGAAATATAGTAAAAAAGTTTGTTTGTATGCATTGGAGAACGAAAATATCCATTCCTTAAAAAATAATAATTTCATCATTTATAAAATAATTTTTTGACATCTCTACCTCTCTTTGTTTATATATATTTTAATATTGCCTTTTATTAGTAAATAGTAAAATAATATCAATTTTTAATATTTTTTAATTCAAATATTTTAATAATTATATTTTTAATAACAACTTTTAAATAAAGTACATTTGAACTCAATACAAAAAATATTTAATGTAAAAAAGTGCTAAATTAGTTTTTTATTAATTTTAATTTTAATAATTAAATTTAAAATATTTTTTATTATTGATTAAATCATTTTTTAACGCATATTACAATTTTACTAATATATATTCAATTGTAAAAAAATATAAATAAATAAATAAATAATGCCAACCATATTTTATATAAACATGATTTCAAAATTACACTTTCTTTTAAGAGTGTTTTGAAATTAACACATTATTCTTTATTTTATTCTTATAATATTTATTATATCAAATATAATTATAAAATGAAATGCGTATTTCATTCTAAACTAAACATAAATATGTAATGGCCACTCCATTACTTTACTTCCCTCTTATTTTCATTTAATTCTATTCTATCGTACCAAACATAAGACTACCACGTTCATCCACACCTTCCCAACTACTATAAAAGCAGAATTTCGAAAACTCCCCAAGACTATCATTTTTTAAATCACAAGCAAATAAAGTGAATAGAATGAAATCGCTGATGCAGAAACAGTATTTTGCTCCGAGCCACATCATGTAAATTCCAGAAGATAGGGTGCTAATTTTATGCAAGAAAACATACTTCTTAGGTACTAAAATAATTTAACGACAGACACCATTAAAGAGGAAAAAGGAAACCACAATTTCAATGAAAGTGAAGTAATCTTCCTCCACCACTTGTCTCAAGAAAAGCAACTGCAAATTTCCTCCTTTTTATTTTGGCTTTTGCACTCTGGATCAAGAATTGCTCATTCAGAAGTTGTCAATCAGCAATAGGAATAAGAAATAGTGAAATACTATGTTTCGCGGTCTCCGTGATGAAACAAAGGCATGTATTCTCCGTAATGCTAAGATAGAAGATACCAACCATCATGGCTGATAAACCTCAGGAAGCTTAAGGCCGACACTTGCAGCAGATTTTCCAAGAATCTTCCTCATTTCTTCCGACCTATCCACAGCAATATTGTAAGAGAACAGTAAATCCTGCAAAATTAACCCAAGGGCATGATCAGAATGCCAAACACAGAAAAAAGTCAGGGTATTCTCAACATTAACTGTTGATGAACAGCAAAAAAATTATATCAGGGATCCGGCTAAATGTCACCATTAAAGCATTCAGTAGTCAGGCTATGATTGATGCTGACAACTAGTTCATAACAACATCCTCTGTTGCACAACATATAGCAACTAAAGATTTGGACATATAACTGATGAACTATTAAATTGGTTACCTAATTACTTAACGTAAATTTATTTGACTACTCATTGCAATCAAATTCAACTGGGGATTTATAGAGGACACTGTATGGAAAAGGCAACAGAAAGAGACGAGTAATGCCTTGTGATGGTGCACACTGTTCAGCATAAATGCATAGTCACACGCAAGCTTTATTTTCTGTTGGACTACAACAGGATCAGAAAGATTGATGTTCTGACGGAACTCCGTAGTTACAAAATCCTGAAAATGCCTCTTGCTCACATCCTTGCCAATATTATTCTTGATAGCCTTGAGAAGGTCGCGATAAATCTTAGTTGTTTGGACGGCTTTAGAACTCATTTCCTTGTAATATAATTCACTATTTATTTCCTGCACCAGAAGTCACTACTTAAATAGAATGAAATCGAAAACAACAATGACAACCACCACCTCCACCAAGCATTGCCTCTTTAAATAAGGTTTGCCTATGTGGTTCATTCGATGCCACTATGCAACTGTCAAAAATCATATTTTCAATAAAATCATTTAAGACATTAACACAATGATGCTGCCCATCCATGGGATAAAAGATTTGACTACCTAAAGCCTAAATGTTTTATGTTGGCTTTGAACTACCTAAGTAAATCCTCCTCCTTCTCCAGACTTGGGTCTGGCTGTATAGTTATGACATTAAAGCATGAAACATTAAGTGGGGACAGATAATTTCTCAAGAATTTAGCAAATTGCTGAGAGATACATTTCAAGAAAAATAAAGTTAATCACCTTTGTAAAAAAATTATTGCAACTCCTTTAAAAAATGCTGCACCATTCCTCAGTTGCAACAAACATGCAAGAGCTTTTAATTGTTGCAACTTCCATATAAAATCTTGTAACAAAGTTCAAAAATTTTTATCTGTTGCAACTCACAGTTGCATCTTTTTCTTTTTTTGTCAACTTTAGTTTAGAAAAAAAGCCAGCAACATTTTAAAGATGCGATGATGTTATTTCCTTTTGTAACTTCGATACATTATATCATAACTCTCCCACACCACCCCCCCCCCCCAAAAAAAAAAATTGGAAAAAATAAAAAGAAAAGAAAGAAAGAAGAAAAAAGGAAGAGAAAAAAAAGAGGAAAAAGTTAACTAACTACAGGTGTCCTCTTTTGAAAGAAAGTCAGTGGTTTGTTCTTAGATATGCCTACTAATTTTCTAATGAACCCTGCAGATACACATGATTTGGAGGAATATGTGAGTTGTTTGTACCAACTACGAAGCATCTTCTTCTTTATCAAGGGCTCTACTTATTGATGGGTTTCCACAAATAATTGAAATTAAATTTCAGGGTCTGTATCTACAAAGTTTGAAAACATAAAAGTCCATCTATTAAGCCTTAATCAGTGAACCAATACAACCCTTCAAATTGCATCTGAATCAAACCAGATATTGTAAATATTACCCTATTGCACTTTCGTAAAACAATCTTGCAACTTTTTTCCTGTGGAAGTTACAACTGTTTATTAGTTGCGATAAATGATTCTTGCAATCTTTGTTGGAAAAAAACAGCAACACAGCAAATAAAAGCAACAAGCCCCAAAAAAAAAAAAAAAAAGTAGCGCATAATTAATGCAGGATCATACTTTTGAAGAGGGAGAACACAAGAGTAAACACACATGGTTAAGATCCTAAACAAAAATAAGGGACTGAGGTAGTATGCTTTATCTATTTTATGTATTAAAAGAAGGGTATGCAAACAACTATGCATAGAATGATATCACATGTTCAAATAAAAAATAGACTAAACACAACTATTGGTCCCTGATTTTAGTGAGTGATGAGCTTTTTGTCCTTCAATATAGCTTGGTAGCATTATTCATCCTTGGAATGGACTTCAATTAGAACAAAATGTGTCCCTCCATCCATTAGGCAGTCCAAGAGCTAACAAAAGACCAAAGACGTGGCATGTTTAGTCCATCTTGGCTTGTTAATGCCAACATGGAAAATGAAAACACTACCTTCTTCCATTACGGCATTATTCATGAAACAAATTGCCAATTAAACTAATTGTGTTATCTTTGCAAAACTCCTACATTTCCAAATCAAGATATAGGCTTTGTTTCACGCAATAAATAAACTTAATTTATAATTTCTTATCCTAATCAATAAGTTATAAACTAATTTTAAAGGTGTTTTCCATACTAACTTATTGAAAAAAGTAAGCTCTAATTCAATAAACTACTCTGTGTAACTTTTAACTTATAAACTGATAGATTTTCAAACATTTCCAAATTTATTCTTTTAATTATTTTACAACTCACGCCCTAAATAAATCATTATATTCCTATTTTAAATAACAAATAAATAAAAATTAATTATAAGCAAATAAATAAATAGATAAATATGTAACATCATTAATTATAATTAATTAAATTTTAACTAATTATATTTTTATCCTAAATCCTAAATAAATATAAGTAAGAAAGTATGTAAATAAATATATAAAAAACACGTACATAAATAAATATATAATGTTATAAAATCTAATTAATTATCTTTTAAGTAATTATATTTCTATCAAAAATAATAATTAAATAAAAATTATGTAAGTAAATAAAAATATAAAATCATCAAATATAATTAACTAAATTTTAAGTAATTATATTTTTACTTGTAACATTTAATTGCATTAATATAATTTAATTTTTAAATAAAAAATGAATTAATTCAATTTATATAACTATTTATATTAATATGTCTTTTTATACTACTTTACAATTTCAACTAATTCAATAATTAATTTTGTGAAATATTTCTTATACAATCAACTAACTTATTAGTTATCAATTAATTTATCAACTATTTGTATGAAACAATAATTTAGCCTAAGCAAAGCTTCTTTTTACGCAGCATACAAGCTTACAAATCACATTGAAGAAAACAATAATTTTGCTAATTCTTCCAAGAAGGATTGATTTTTAGTGAATCTAGTTCATTGTTGTCACAAAACTCAAGACCTAAAAAGGGAAAATGACACTCAATAGAGATGTTGCATTGCTCATGTAATAAAGATTGAAAATTTCACTACTAAAAACCAAACAAGATATAGAATTACATGGTAAAAAGTAAGAAACTTATTTTACCTTAAACTTTTTCAGCAAGAGCTCCTTCTCTAATTCGCAACCCAACATAAAGATGCTTAAGATCAATTAGCCACGTAGCATCCAATCCAAACTCATGGCTATGTAGAACTTACCTCCAAATTCCATATTTCTATAATGGGAAAAATACCTAAATCTACATCAGCCATCTAACACTAGAAGTGAGCCACTTTTAGAGTGGAAATCATGGGGGGAAGAGAACCCTAGAGGAAAAGCAGAAGTGCAATTTGCATAATAGAAGCTAGGCATGAAACAGAAAGCTATGAAAGATATGCTCTTGGCAAAACCACATCTTGAAAAGTTAGGCCAGAGTTCTTCAAAAGACAATGCATTTAATTGAACTAGGAATTAGGTTCATAAACAACACCATAATGGAGGAAACCAGTAGCATCATTTACCAAATTGGTATTAACGAGCCAAGTTGGAATTAATGTGCCCCTTCCTGAGTGTTCTGTGTGATCTTGGACTGCCCGGTGGATGGAAGGACATTTTCCTCTAAGTGAAGCCCATTCCAAAGACCAATAATGCTTATGGATTCTATTGGAGGAAGAAAAGGCTACCACCTAATAAAATCAAGGAACAATAGTTGTGATTAGTCTAAAAAATATTATTATTGTTTTTAATCTTGTGCCTAATGAAGCATACCCACTTCTATCACTTTCTCTGTCCCACTAATTGATAATGCTTAATATCATTGAATGTCATGGTAAAAGATTATAAGTAAAGATTGATTTCATAGCAGTGCTTCGTAGGCTATCATCCTTGTTGGTAATATATTCAAACTACTCCTGGACTTTGTGCTTGAAAAACTAAGCATATATATTCACAGGAAAAAAACAATATTTGCCAATTGCCATTCCATATGCAGGCTATCATCCATCCTGCAATTAACACACAAATATAGCATACAACTAATTGAACTTTTATTTCTACCTTTTTAATTACTTGTTTTTAAACTTTCAAACAAATGAAGACAACTAATTACTAGTTTGTAAATACCTAGCTTTTTAATTACTTCAATTTAGGATCTATTCAAATTAAGCCAGTGATTCTGTCTTCAGCTTCGGCAGATAATTTAACTAATATCCATAATTTAAATGATAGGTCCAAACAAGAATTAAAAAAATTACCATAATCTTGAACCATCAAGTAATCAAGTTCAGATCAGTATAGTCATAATTGTAAATGGGGCTCACCTGGTGTGCTGCTGCTACCCGACTACAAGTTCAACCGCACACTGAAGGAGAAGATGAGGGCAAATAGTGCAATGCCTGTGCAGTGGATTAGTGGGGGAGATAGGTTGTTGACCATCAAGGTGAGGCTTTCAAGTGAGAAAAAAGAACCAAAAATTGGATCCTTTTTTGGTTAATTCCCTTTCCCTAAAGACCTAAAACTGATGCATGATATTACTTATTACCTATCCAACTTATTATGTTAACTTGCCCAAGCTGAGAGTTTCACAAATTATAATCAAAATCTTAATTCACCTATTCTTCAAAACATCATTGCAAGTTTGGCAAATATTAATCTACATGTCACTATCAATGTGGGAAAATCCTGCCTAGTTTATAATTTATGATAGTTAAGTTCAATCATCATACAAGACATTAAAATTTTAATCTATAACTATCATTTCAACTTTCATTCATCTGACTAACTGTTTGAAATGATTAGTACAATGGCTGAAAGCAATATACTCAATCAAATGAGTCTATCTTATACAATTCAAAGCAAGAGTTCATATCATATCCTCTAATGATGGAAGAACTCTTTGCATGCAAAACCAATCACCTTAGGTCTCAAAAGATTAAGCCAATTAGTGTTTAACATACAGGCTGACAAAAGTAAAGAAATAAATTAATCAACTTCATTTTGGTTTCTTGGGATTAAAAGAGTTAGAGTTATGTAAAGTACTTTTAACTAAACCAAATGCATATCACCAATCATCTTAGTAGATTAATTCTTAACAATACCAAATAAACAACATTCGTGCCTTTATATAGAGGATGTTAAGCCAGTACTATGTGCATTTGTTGGTAGAACTTTGATATCTTAGTATTAAAATGGTATAATTGCTACAATTTCCATAACAAAAAAGTGAATTAGGAAGGCTAAGAAACAAGAAATAAGGAAAACATTTTTATGGAAATCAATGACATTTAAAACCAATGATGAATATAACGTTAAACGTGGCTAGCTTACTACCTGGCTGATTATGATTACGATAAAGAAGGATTACATGAGAAAAAATAACAAAAATGCTGTTACATATTAATGGTTGCAGGGCAGTTTGCAGGAATGGGATTAAACGTAATTATTAAAGCAACAAACATTAATGGATTGAGCAATTCAGCTTACATTGTCTACTCAAATGTCTTAACTGTCTATTCTTACACCATCTACTCTCATCTATCATAGGTTAATTTAAGTTTTGTACACCAATTTTTATTCAGTTTAACTTTGTAGACAGAACACCAAAGTAGAACAAATCACCAATATAACCCAGAAATTGAACTGTAAATTTAGCCAGAAATTAGAACCTATCACCAATATAACAAAAATAAATCATAGAAATTACAGAAATCAAACTAACAAGACAAAATCTTTCATAGTCGTAGCACAACACTAAAAATTAGAAAATTTATTGGGGAAAACTAATATATATCACACATAACAAAAAAACCCATAAACAAGTGCCAGTGCTGAGCTTAGTTTATCAAAAATTCTCCACTGTGTGAGCTCTTCGCTGATTGACTTTAAGCTAGAACCATGGTTGTCAAAGTCGCGTTTTGGATCGTAACGTCGCACGACCTTACGACAATGAGACAGCTTTGCGACTTTGATTACACAAAAAAATCGTAGTGAGTAGGATCGTGATAGAATCTCGTTTTGGGTTGTGTGACCAAATCGATCTCATACAAAAGTCAAAAACACCTCTGGTTTCTGTCCGAAACAACATCGCAACAACTTCGATTTGTTTAAGACCGAAAATTAACTATTGAAACGATCAATCCATTGTAAAATTCGTACTGAGTCCTAGCTAATTAACTGGCAGTAGGGCTGTGAGACTTACCTTCGAGCACCTCCTTTGTTGCGGGCGAGTGCGTCGATGGAAATTGGTTTTGTGAACTTTCCTTCGTTGTGGAAGGAAGGCGATGCTGGAGCCACAGAGGACAACGTCAAAGTTGGAAAAGACAATGAGAGGAAGAAGCCCGAGAGAAGACGACGCAATCGCAGAACGACAGAAGCAAAACAGGGCATGGAGAAGAACGGAACTGAAGTACTCCTTTAAATTTTTTTATATAATAAAATGTATATTAGTTTTTTTTTTGCTACGAAAATGTATATTAGTTTTACTAAATTATTTCATTTTTTATATTTATATATTCATTTCACTTAATTTAACTTTATATACTAATACTGATAAACTATATTTTACTAAATGAGTTGATGTTTGAATATTTATTTTTATGTATATTTGATTGTTTAATTCTTTTTAATTGTGTATAGTGTATTTATAGAAATTTATATTATATTTTATTTTATTTAATTATAATTTTATGACTTAATAAAGATTCATACTTATTTTAATTGTATACATCGATAAAAATTAAATAATTAAATGATATTTTGACAAGCATATAAATAAAAATTTATATATTTTTTATATTATAGTTGACATCCTATGATTTCACTTATACTTTTATGATTTACAATCTTAAATTTTTCATTCGATTCTTGATAAGATTTACAATTTTAACAACCTTGTCTGGATCTCCAATGCATAGTTGTGGAGCCGTGAGATCAACGCAAAAAAAGAGTTAGAAGATGGTGGGAGATCGTCGAAGATGAGTTCCGGTGGTGTACTAGGGCAAGTGGTCTAAGTTTTGGCAATGTGATTCAGGGATGGGGCGCTCTTGCTGGTTAATTTATGGAGATAAAGTCCCCCACACCCTAAACGACGCTGTTTCTATTGTATCTTTAAAAGCCCGTTTAGTCAGATTCAGTTATAAGCCCGTAATTGACCAAATCCGAACGGACTCCTTAGTTTTTATTTCAAAACAAACATGGTCGGTTTCGGGTGGTCAAGGGTTGGTCCAACAAAATTTGACCACCCCCTCCAAGATACATGATACCTAAGGAGTCGAAAACTCGAAATGGAAGAAAGAGCCAACGACGCATGGCAAAGAGGTGCTTGGCACGGCCAACCTCCTGCATGCCAGTGGCTAAGCTATTATTGTCTCTGTCTGCATTATTACAACGTGGAGTCTGTGCCATTGTCGAAGAGCAAGGGCAACATCCTCAGGTTTTCTATTTTGTTGTAAAAGGACTGATAATTTTTGTTCACATGTCATGCTTATGTTGCATCAAAGAAGAATAATAATTCCAATGTAACCTTATAATAATTTTGTTGTCACGAATTAGCTTATTTATTAAATGTATTAAGATGGATTAATCTATCTAACTCATTTAATAATTTTAATTAACAAAATTTATATTATAAATTCATTTATTATATATAACTACTTATCATTTTTCAAAAAAATGTATTTAATTATTAATAAATTAATTTTCTAAACTTTTATTAGCATTTTATTAAAGCATGAATTTTATATTTTATTATAAATAATTATTTATAATTTAATTATTAATTATTTCTTAAATAATATTTTTAAATTTTCAATATAAATTTTTAAATAAATTGATATATCAATACATTTACAATCATAACTAACTCATTTATCACTTATATTAAACAAATTGTTACACATGGCACATGGTGTCAATGAAGAACTTTGGCCAATCAAACTCTCGACCAATGACATGGCAAGTGAGATTTATATATTGTTAACCTTTGGAATATTATCATTTTATTAAAGTATGAATTTTATATTTTTATTATATATAATTTTTTATAATTTAATTTAATTATTAATTATTTTTAAATTTTAATATAAAATTTTTAAATAGGTTAGTTTATTAATTCATTTACAATCATAACTTGACTTATTTATCATTTATGTTAAATAAGTTATTATGCATGACACATGGCATGCTGTTGAAGAACTTTTAGCCAATGAAACTCTAACTGATGACATGGCAAGTGGGATCCATGTGTTGCCAACGTTTGGAATATTATCACATTATGTGGTTGTTATCTGTAAATGGAAGGATGGGATCTCATTTTTTTCAAATAATAACTTGTTAATGAAGCACTTTTTTAAGGGACCATTTATACACAATCATAGAAGATAGCACCCATAACTACCTACATTACTTTTGTAACTGTAAAAAAAGTATCTATAAATATCTAAATTTTGATAAGTTAGGCGCTTATTTTTGCCAATTCAACACATAAACACATATTTACATGCACTTTATGTTCTAGCATTATGTTAGCTTTCCATACTTTACAGCTACCAATGTTACCCTTTTGAGGAATTCCAAAACACTTAGTCCTTGAGTTCATTCACCTTTTAAGCAGACTAACAAGGTTATGGGAGTTTTAATCAAAGTTGATGTGCTTTTGCTTACTAGGAGATGTGTCAAAGTGCTAGGAATTTGGGTAGGTGATTCAAGTTGAATTTTTCCCTTGTTTAATTTCTTTTATGCAAATTTTGTAGATCACATAAGTGAATGCATTATTGTACACTTTGTCTGTTGTTGATTTTATAATGTTATTGCATATTTTTCTCTTAGTGTTCTAACCAATATTCTATGTACACAAATTATTTAGCACATCATAGTAAATTTTTTATTTTAGAAAGAAACAAATTAGCGCACCTAGTAGGACATAATTAAGGTAGTTTGTACTAACCATTTTATACAATTAAGAAGTGGCAAAACTATACAATCAGGAAACATGACCACGCCTCCAATTTATTCATATCTTACTAGCGCACATCCTTCTGATTCTTACCCTCTTCAAGTAATCCTTTGTTCTAGAAAGCATATATAGAAAACATACAATAATAAAAAATTTAGGTCGAAAATACCAAAAATATGGGCCCTTAAAACACTAAATAAAGTCACTTTGAACAAAGCTAGCAAAGTTAAAACCTGAATGCTAATTAGAAAAATGGCTACCAAAATTAATAAATAGATAAGCTAAAACAATAAAAATGGAAATAGGTTGAAAACAATAAAAAACCTAACATTAAGGGATTTACTGGTTTTCCTCATTGAATGCCCCACGACATGTTGACAACTAATGAGAATAATAAGGTGATTGCATTTAATAGCCACAGTTATTAGGCTAACAAAACCAATTTGCAAATAGATGAATTAGTTGATAATGGAAACCATGGTGTGATGTTCCAAACATTGCAAGTCTTTTGGCAGCAAATGGATGAAAGCAACCATGACATGGTTAACATGCCATCGTAATAAATTGCAACTATTTTGATGCTTGTACTTAAGGAAAATGTTGCCAATCAAAACTAGGTGACCTAAACACATGAAAGAATGGTGATAATCTTAGGCTATCTTCTAAACGATGATCAACTCTTTAACAAAGAATAAACCAAGGTAGATACCTTAGAATTAAAACCTCTTGAAGCCGATCAAACTGGCTAAATGAGAATATTGGACAAAAATGAATAGTTGAAAAGAGCAGCTTGATATGGTCCTTATAATTAAGGAGATTGAATCCAAAGGCACTAAGCGAATAGAGAAATACTTGGTAATCGCATTTATCAAAACCTACAAGATTAAGGCCTAGTGAATTAGCTTCAATCTAGTTTACAAAACCTATAAGGGCAAGAATCAAACTTGTAAATTCTAGTCAAGCAATTGTTAAATTAGCTGAGGGGACAAAGTGTTTACTTAAATCATCATATTGCTTTACTAGAGTGGATTCATTAGCTTGAACTACTTAAAGGGTTCAAGATGCTGAAATTTACTTAACTTGCTAGTAAAGATAATAAATCAATCATTAAGCATATTAATAGATTCATAGCCAAGTGTTAAGAGCTCGTTTTAAATGAATTCTTGAAATTAAGACATTTTTCATTGTCTTTAACCAAAATAGCATTTTCTTGGAATTTAAGTTTGCCTTAAAATTATTCCATTAATGGACTTATATGGAGCGGCTGTTCCACAACTAATTTTACCATGGAGAAATCAATATAAGATTGGAAAATTTATTTAATATTAAGAAGAAGTTAGCTAAGTTAGCTAAAGAATATCTTTTCATGTTCCAACAAGCAAGAAGTAAGTACTTCACATAGGTAATCAAAATTGAGATTGTGAACATAGCAATAAAGGATTTGTTTATGTCATTTGCAAAATGCTTATCAACTAGAATATAACTAACATAGCCTAACTAGCTAAAAAAGTGTGAGAAATTGAACAATTGCAATAGGAAAAAAAATAGAAAGTTATGCTGCATCCACTTCAAAAAAGAAAAGGTGGCTTATGTCGATAAGGATATAAAAGATAAGAGTGACAATAAAATACATCTAGCCAAACTTAAACTTAGCCCTTCTTACACATACTCATTATTAAAACATGTAAACAAAAAAAGATAAAATAAATCATATCAACATTTGATATTAGTAAGGCCAATTAAATTTTTGACTTGCTTATAAAAGATAAGCAACTAAAATTATTTGAAGGCCTATAGGATTCTATTAAAAGATGAGATAAAGGATAGAAAATACTGTAACTATCATAGTATGTTTAACCTAATACTAATAGCTGCATTCATTTCAAGGAAATGATTGAGAAAGTCATTAAATATAGATGATTGATGTTTCATGACAAAAGTAAGGAAAATGAGATACTGGTTAACAAGGACCCTTTCTCTATAGGGTTAGACTATGTAGAGCTTTTGGAAGAATTTGAATTATTTGATATGGATGTAAAAGTAGTAACATATTACAAGTATAATAATCCGTTATATCCATCATTCTTCTTTGACACTAATTTAAAAGGATTTAATGTGAAAGAGAAGTGTTGAAGATGTGTCCACATTGTCAAAAATATTACAATAAGTTAAAAGTTATGTATAAAAAGCAATCAAAAGACCACATTGACCTTAAAATGCAAAAATTAACCGATGATTAAAGAAAGGCTTTATAGAAAATTGAAGAATTTGAAAAGAGTAAGAGCAAGTCAAAGTCAATTTTTCATCAATTGGAATACGACCAACTAAAGAAAGAAACAAGAATCAAGATCAACATTAAGAAGTCAAGAGGAGATTAGATCAAAGGAGAATGGATCAAGAATAAACCATAAGACAAGGGAAAGTGAATATAAAGGCCTAAACCTAGGGAAATGAGAAGTTAGAGGTATGATTACTATTATGAATGACCTTTACTAACCAAAATATGAAAAAAGAAAAAAAAAAGAATGCAGTGATAGGCTGCTTATAGAAGGTGAGAGAAAGAAAGCTGCTAAATGCCTTTTAGGCCAAGTGAGTCTAGTGGCTTATAGTTATTAGGAGAAAAGGAATAGTTCCTTGCACAATAGTCTGATACTCAAGGATAAAAAATGGATATGGATGCTAACATGATGACTATACTATACTATCTTTTGTAATAGTTAACTCAATCAGATTTGAGGAAGACTTTGATGTTGAAAACATTGCTACAATAGTCAAGTTCAATGAATATACAAATACAAAATTTAAGTAGTTAACCAAGCAGATGATGAAACAATTGAAACCTTTACACATAAAGGCTCATATTGATGATTAGCCTATAAATAGGGTCTTAGTTGATAAAGGAATAACAATTAATCTAATGTTGTAATCTACATTTATTCAATTAATGAAATAACTAAGAGATATAATGTCATCCAATATTATTGTGATAAACTTTAATGAAAAAGTTTATAACTCAAAAATAATAATTTTGGTTGAACTCAAGGTAGAGTGAATAATTAACTCTATTCATTATGGTGCTCTCAAATGCCAATTATAATCTCTTGCATGGCAGAGATTGAATCCACATCATGGAAGTAATACCTTTCACATTACATCAGAAAATGCTTATTTGGGAAAAAAATGGCACAACTAAATGTAATAAGGCCTATAATAATCCTATGCCATGTTCAATAATGCTATATTGAATTTAAAATCTATAATTTAGAAAATGCTTATATGGAAAGAAAATAGTACAATCAAATGTGTGGAGGTTGATAACAACTTGTGCTATGTTCAGCAATGCCATGCTAAATTCAAAATCTACAATCCTAATATTCAACCATTGCATTTAAGCAGATAGTAGATCTCTCAAAAATAGAGATATATGTCTTAGATGGCTTTAAAGTCATCCTAAAAATTGAAAAAACAAGATTAGCTTGTATACTTAATGAATGAATGCCAAAAATAACTTGCTTGATTGTCAACTTATGTTATTGAGCAAGCCCAATCTCAAGTTCCAGACTGTATATATAATGATAATTTGCTTAGATTCCTAGAATCACCAATTAAAGAAGACACTAAAAAATGGAAAACTAAGATATCTTGCAAGAAGATTAACTAAAGGACTGATGAGGACCTAAAGCCAACATTTATTAGCACTACTCTACCTAAAGAAATTAAGCAAAGATTGATTGGCATACTTAAACAATACAAGGATTACTTTGCTTTGAATTACGATAAGATGCTAGGCTTAAGTAAAAACTTGGTTGAGAACAATTACCAATTAAGGAAGATTTTATATCCCATTAATAACCCCCTCACCATTTTGTGCCTAAAGTCATGCCGAAGATTAACGAAAAAAATTCAACAAATTGCTCAAAGCCAAGCTTATAAAAATCACAAGATATGTAGAATGGCTTTTCAACATAGTCCTAATTATGAAAACAAATAACAAGTTAAAGGCATACATAGATTTTTTAGATTTGAACAATGCTACATTGAAAGATAAATATCCAATGATGATATCATTATAGATTCAGCTTCAAGACACATGGTAGTGAGACTAATGGATAGCAATTTAGGTTATAATCAAATCTACATAGCCAAAGAAGATATGTTGATGATAATTTTTCAATGTCTAGGGGTGATAAGGGCTTATAAATGGTTAGTCATGCCATTTAGCTTAAAGAATGCTAGAGTTACTTGTTCACTAGTGATAAATGTGATCTTCCATGACATAATTGGTAAATCTATGAAAATATATATAGATGACATAGTCATTAAATAGCCATCTTATGAGTAGCATTTAGAAAACTTAAAAAGAATATTTAACTAAATGCAACGTAATAACTTAAAAATGAATTTGCTAAAGTTTGTGTTTAGAATCTTAGTAGGAAATTTCTTAGGCTTCTTAGTACATTGAGAAGACATTGGAATGGATAAAAATAAAGCTAAAGCTATAATAAAAACTTCAGCACTAACCAATAAGAAGGAGCTACAATGTTTTCTTAGAAAGGTCCAACTCCTTAAACAGGTTCATATCTAATTTATTTGGTTATATAGGAGTTTTTTCACCATTACTAAAATTGAAAGAGACTAAACAATTCAAATAAGGGAATAAACATTAAATTGCATTTGAAGACATAAAAAAGTACTTAATTAACCCTTTTATGATGTCAAATCCTCTATTAAATTGACTTTTTAACTTGTATATTTTAACCTCTGCTAATGTAATACAATGCTTCTTAGCCTAAGAAAATAATAAGGGCAAGGAAAAAGCTATTTATTATTTTTTTCAAGATTACTAAAAGTAGCGAAAGAAATATTCGATAATGGAGAAATTATGTTTTTCCTTGTATTATTCTTGCATGAAACTTAGATATTATTATGGCATACCACTATACAAGTGCTAACACAAATTGATATCCTTAAATACATGTTAGCTTAACTCATTTATTCATGGTTAAGTAGGAATATAGGCACTTAGCTTAATCAAATTTGCAATATAATATTACCCTTTAAAAGCTACCTAAAGGTTAAGTAATGACTGATCTAATAGTTGATTATAAAGCACTAACCAATTGATTTCATTGGCACTAAATTTTGTAAATTATATTTTAATGGTTCATGCCATTATTAATCATGACAGTTGTACAGTAAACTAATAAAGTTCTTCTTCCTATTGGATTAGAAGTGCTCTAATAATGAAATAGAGTATAAAACACTTATCATTGGCTTAGAATTATTAATTAAACAAAGGGCTCAAGAGGTTGAAATTTACAATGACTCATAATTAATTATAAAATAGATAAGTAAGGAATTCAAATATGTGAATCCAAACATAGCTAGATACTTAACCATTACCATTAGAATGCTAGTTGAGTTCAATGATATGATTATCAAGTATACCTAAGAATGGAAAATGAGAATGCTAATGTCTTGGCATAAATCACCTCAGGCTACTAAATTAGTCAAGTGATACTTATTGAGATAATCATCCATCATTCATGTTTAGAACTTATACCAGTGAGAGAAATCTTAAATATCAATATTAATTGTAAATAGATAATTGGAAAACACCTTTAATTAACTATTTAGCTAATCCATCTAAGAATGCCAATTGGATGCCATGAGTAAAGGCTTTAAAGTTCGTGCTCATAAATAATGAATTATAAAAGAAAGGATTTGAGGGCTACGTACTAAAATGTGTAAGTAAAGATGAATCGATAGTAGCAATGATCAAGGTTCATGAAGGCATATGCAAAGATTACCAAACTAGAATTAAAATGAAATATGTTATATCTTCTTTAATTATTAATAAATTAAAAATTATTTTATGAAAAAGCATAACTAAAATAACTAGTAAATTTAGTTGAATTAGGAATCTTATGTGTGAAATATGGAATAAAATAGAGTCAATAAAAATAAGAATATAGAAATATGAATTAGGACAAAATTTTGATATAAAAAATTATTAAAATCATGAAGTACAAAGTTATATACTAATATAAATGAGTGTATAAGCATGGAAGAAGTTTAGGAATAATTTTTAAAAATGCATATGGGGTGTTATTTCCCTTATTTTAGCCTTAAACCTTAATCTTCCTTATTTTACTTCATTTCCTAACTCTTTCCACACAATCTACACCACTCCATCAATTAAGCAAGGAAAACCTCCATTATTCTTGATTTCTTCATTCAATCAAGGTAAAAATATTGCTTTCATTAAGAATCTCTTATATTTCTTCTAAGTTGATGAAAGATTTAAAGGCTTATTTAATTTTGTTAGGTATTCTAAGCCCTGCCTCTAGAACCCATGAATTTTAATGTGATTAGGGTTTAAAAATCTTCAAACTAGCTTTCTAATATCCTTTTCCATATAAGGTGAATGGATAATCTCGCTAAATTTATGGATTTTATAGTTATATGATGGTATTGATAAAATATGGATTATTTTATAATTTTACTTGAATCATGTTTGATTTAATATGGTGAGAGTAACAAATGATGAGGAGAAGTGATATGAGATATGAAATAGATGTATTGACGATTGTATCAAGATTTAGTGTTAAATATATGTTTAGAGAGCATTTAGGATCAAATGAATAAAGAAATTTTCATTAAAAAATTAAGATTTTTATGTGTAGATTGATTGATCAATCAATTCTAAGGATATAGAGGTAAAACTAGGCTTTAGAATTAAATGACTAATTAATTCTAAGGTCTAGAGGCAAAATTAAGGTGGATGAATCAATTGGTCAATTAATTTATTGATCATAGAGTTTTATATCAACTTTAAAAGGGCATAACTCCTTTATCTTACATTTGTTTTAAATGAATTATCTATTTTTTTAAAGATAATTAAGTCTACTTTCAAATGGGATTAGTTTCAAATTAAAATCTTATATATACTTTAAGATATCATCAAAATAGTGAATAGAGGTCAAAGGTCAAAGGTCAAAGGTCACAGGTCACAACCATAGTGAACATATAGTAAATCATGCCTAAGTTATTCTATATTTTCATGACTTATAATAGCTTAATATAGGTATTTGGTCACCAATCATTAAAGATAAAGTGGTTTATGATAAGTATAAGATGACTACATAAGTTGGGTAATCATAACATGAGAAAGTAAAAGTTGTGTGATGTAATATGTGTTATAATGAACTTATTGCATTACTCATGGGATGAGATGTATTAATAAATATTTTATGAATTGATTATTATGATAAGTATGAATGCTTGTAGCCATACAAAAGGGCATAATAATACTGATAAGTATTATAATGTATATTGAAATTGAATTGTGATTATATTGGATAGAGCTTAAGCTCTAATTTTTGAAATTACATTGTGAATCACGCCACAAATGATAATAAAGATGAGAAATATGATGGGGATGATATTATGAATATAGGATAGAAAATTCCTAATAATATGCTTGTTAAAGGTATAAGGCAGACCTAGAAAGGGATAAGGATAGAAAGCTTGCAAAAAGGTATAAGATTGACTTTGGAGATAAAAAGTGGATGAATGTATTTTATTTAATGCTTATTGTTCTAAATAAGACATGACCTTGAGTGTATTTAATCATGAGTATTCTTATATGATACATTATAAATGAAATGATTATATGTTAATCTTATTGTTATTAGCTCTTGTTTACCAATATACTTAAATGTGATATAAATTGTCAGAAAAGGATAGTTTGATAGGGTAAGTTAATATAAATTATCATTATTGTTATAGACTTATTCATTTATTGAGTCTTAAACTCACTCTTCTGTGATTTATTTATAAATTTTCAAGTTGAACCTTCACATCTATTTCCTTAAAACTAAGTTTGATAGGAGCTCACTGATGATAGTATGGTAGCACAAATTCTTGTATATAGCATATTTTGTATCTTATTTTATCATAAATATGGGTAGAGGAGATATTTGAACTAAAACCTCATAAATTAGTTAGACTTACTAATCCTTTTTTTGGAAGGACTATAAGCATACCTAACTTCTTCATCTTTTGTATAGACTTCCATGAATGTTTTCTTTCTGAAATACTATTTTCTTTTATAAATGCATGATACTTGTTAAATTAGGATTAAGTTAATTAATTAGGATAGGCTGGGTGGAAACTGGATAAGGGTTCCATGCCAATCACAATCAGTTTAGGATCATGACATAGGTGGTATCCAAGCATGATCTAGGTTCCTAGTAAGATGAGGCCTTTAGGTTATATCTATGTACTACCATGATAGGTGTTGAACTAAAATTGTACTAGTGGTATGTGTGCACCCGGGATCATGTACCACTAGTACCATTTTGATGGACCTTATTATACCATAACGATGGGTGGCAGAGTTTATATGTGACATAGTGTACTATAAGTTATTTAATGAATTGATTGATGTATTGTATATTGATTGTTTAGATTGCTATATAATTATTTAAGAAAATTTATGGATAATTAGGAAATGGTTAGTAGGTAAAGCTAAGCACAAGCTAATCGCTTTAAAGATGAAGAACCATCTAGGGGTTCCCAAGCTCATAATAATAGATAAAAAACTAGTGGAGAAATTAATCAGCAATTTCCACTTTGGACTACACCTTTTCTAAAACGTGTCATAGACAGAGTTAGTGTAATTGTTTCTTAAAAGATCAAAGTGAGCCTTTAAGTAATCATAGTGATCATGATGAAATTCATGATCAAAGAAAAGAAAATGAGCATGATCGTACCTTTTTTGCAAAGGGAACAAGGGATAAGTTTAAAATTGTAGATGAGTTCTTCCAGTTAAATCCACCTAGATACTCTAGTCTTTATTCGACATTAAATCCATATCAATTCCTTGAGCATATTGTAAGGTTAGGTGAGATGTTACAAAGCCCTGCCTCTTTGTTGATTAAGTTAGTAGGTTACTAACTAAATGATGTGGCCTGTTATTGGTTCACCAACATAATGACTAATCGAAATTCGCAATGAGAACCTTTGAATTAGGAAGCTTTTTGAGAATTGCTCATGGATCACTTTTTACCACTAAGTATTCATTGAGGAAAAGTTCAAGAATTTGAGGCCTTAAAATAAAAAGGCTTATCTATTGTGAAGTATAATGCTTGATTTACTTGATTATCCTAATATCCTTTACGTTTTATTTCTATAAAGAAGATAGAAAATCAAGAGATTTATGTACAATTTCAAAGATTTCTACTTTAAAAGAATCCATGTTGATTGTGATGCCACTTATCAAGAAGTGGTAGACCAAGCACTAGTAACTTGAAATAAGAGTTAATAAGAGAAAGGAAAGGCAACTTTAAGAAAGGAGTAAGAAGAAAAGTCAATTTGAGGGATCAATCAAGTATATTCTTCAAAGGGATACCTCTTTAATCTATTTTTGGGTATAAGGAAGTGTTTCCACTAGGGGGCCATCATCTTTTCAAGGCATATATGGTGGATATTCTTCAAGAAACAACATTGAAAGATAAAGACCTCATTTTGATTCTTTAAGTCAGCAAAATTAACCTTCAAGGCAAGGAATGTCACTTCACCATGATGGTTCTTATAATCATTTTGAAGGGTAATGCTTTAAATGTAGGATAATTAGGTACAAGGTAAAGGATTACCCTAAAAATATTGTAAGCTAAGGCACAAGTTATTTTATATTTTAATAGAATAATCTAAATCCTCACTCGATTTCACATTCTAGAAAACCTCTGACACTTTCGAGGAGTGCCAATGTCAAAGAGGAGAAGTAAGTGGTAATTAAGCTCGAGTGTATGCACTTACCTGCTAAAAGGTTCATGCCTTAAATGCTATTGTGATAGATGCTATCTCGATTAAGACTTTTACTACTAAAGTTTTATTAAATCCCGATGCTACCCACTCCTTTATGTCAAAGAAACTTGTTACCACTCTACGTAAACCCTTTAAAGAGATGAATACCTCTTTAATTGTGATAACCTCTATAGAGAAATCCTTTATAACCACTTATAAATTAAAGGTTTATCCTATAAGAATTCATGATCATGTGATACTAATAGACTTGATCTTACTAGATATGAGTGATTATAATAGTAATGTTAAGGATGGATTGATTGTCTAAGTACTATACATGTGTAAATTGTTTTGGTAAAATTGTGACATTCTCCATAGAGGGCTTTGCACCCATTGAATTCCAGGGAGATAAGTTGATAAACTCTACTATCATTATTTCGAGCATTAAAGCTCAAAGACTTATTCAGAAAGGCAGGCATAGTGTACTTGGCACTAGTGGGAGATTTGAATTAATTTATTCTTAATGTTAATACTGTTCTAATAGTGAAAGAATTTCTTGACATGTTTTCAAAGGAATTACCTAGATTACCCTCAGATTATCTATTGAACCTGTTTTAATTCATCCATATCGAATGGCCTCGATAGAATTGAAAAAGTTGAAGGAGTAGTTGCAAGACCTTATGGATAAAGGTTTCATTCATATGATACTTCACCTTGGAGAGCTGTAGTCATCTTTGTAAAGAAAAAAGATAGATTTATACGACTTGTATATTGATTATCGTTAACTTAATAAGGTCATTATAAAAAAAACAAATACCTTTTTCCTCATATTGATGATCTTTTTAATCAACTTCAAGAAGTGAAGTACTTCTCCAAGATTGATTGTGCACGGATTATTGCCAATTAAAAATCCATGAAGAAGATATTCCTAACACTACATTTAGGACTCAATACTACCATCTTGAGTTCCTAGTAATATCTTTTGGATTGACAAATGCCCTTGCTACTTTCATAAATTTGATGAATTGTATATTCAAAATTTGTTATTATCTTTATAAATGATATCCCAATGTACTTAAAAAGTAAGGAGAAGTATGCTTAACATCTTCGAGTGGTCTTATAAACATTATGAAAGCATAAAATATATGCAAAGTTTTTCCAAATATAAGTTTTGGACTACTATTGTTACTTTCTTAGGGTATGTGGTGACATAAGAAAGAGTTTGGGTGGATCTCTAAAAAGTTAAAGCATTAGAGAATTCACCAAGGCTATCATTAATTGCAAAAATTCACATATTTCTTGGGTTAGCAAGTGATTATTGAAGGTTTGTTAAAGATTTCTCCAAAATCTCAACACTATTAACCAAATTAATGCAAAAGAGAGTCAAACTTAAGTGGATAAATGCATATAAAAATATATTTTAGAAACTAAAATCATGCTTGACGTTGGCATCAGTAGTGGTACCTCCTTCAAGCACTAAAAGGATATGTGGTGTATAGTGATGCATCAAATATCAGACTTGGGTGCGTTCTTATGTAACATGATAGGGTAATAGAGTATACTTCTTGTCAATTAAAGAGACATGAACAAAGTTATCCTACACATGGTCTAGAGATGGCAAGGGTAATCTTCACCTTAAAGATATGGAAACATTACCTTTAT
Organism: Sindora glabra; assembly: GCA_020226215.1. NCBI lineage: Eukaryota > Viridiplantae > Streptophyta > Magnoliopsida > Fabales > Fabaceae > Sindora > Sindora glabra. Next base: position 80,610,759 of record CM035227.1, read on the forward strand.
AGAGAAACCTATTGAAATCTACATGGTTTATAATAGCTTGAAGTATATCTTTGAGCAAAAAGATCTCAATTTAAGACAAAGAAGATGAATGGAGTTTGTTAAGGACTATATTGGCCCTAATTTATATCATCTTAGTAAAGTCAATATGGTAGCAGATGCACTTAGCAAGAAATCCGTAAGTAAACAAATAAAGGTACTAACTAAAGATTCAGGTGTAGTGTTAGCTTATGAAGTCATACATGCTTTTGTAAAAAGGATTAAGGATGTATAAAAAAGTGACCTAAACTATGTAACTTTAGTGAAAGAAGTAACTAAAGAACTAGAATTAGATTTAACTATTGATGAAAAAAAGAGTAATTTACCATCGAACATTCAAATGGCATCATATGAAGTGCTTTATGGTTAAAAATGTCAATTACCAATAGGATGGTTTGAACCTAGGGAAGGACTACTCTTAGAATCGAATTTATTAAGCAATGCCTTGGAAAAAGTTCAAATTATATGAGATCGATTAAAGACATCTCAAAATTAATAAAAATAGTATATAGACAAGAGAATGAGAGAATTAGAATTTTTAGTGGGATATATGGTCTTTCTAAAAGTTTCACCTATAAAAGATGTCATGAGACTTGGGAGAAAAGGTAAATTAATACCACGTTTCATTAAGCCCTTCCTAATTTTCAAATGTGTTGGAGTGATGGCCTATCAATTAAAGTTGCTAGTGTTAGTGTATATGCCCTAAAACTAATCATATTGGTGATTGTAATTTTGAATCATGTTATTTTAATGGCAATTCCAATTATTATATTTATATATATTGTCTGCGTAATATATATTCAATTATGATAATAACCTTAGAATAATTGTATTCTTAAATGTCCCTAGTCATATATCATTGTGGATTAGGTTGCTTTAATATGTTAAAACTAGCATGTGTGAAGACTTATATGGGATATTAAGTTTACACATGAGTACAAATTAGAGAACTTGTATACTGGACCGACTCATATTAAGAACACTACATGGATCGTTATATGAGTGTCATGAGTGATTCTTAGTGATCATTATTAATATGGTCCTTTGACTTGAGATCACCTAAGGTTCCCTATATGTGAGTTTCATATTTTGATACTATTCTATATCACTAATGGTTGAGTGAATGTAAGGGTAGATATTGGATATGTCACATATCATGCGGAGGGATTTATGTGATCAAGATGGGATTTGTTCCTCCTATATAACAGGAGTAACATCTTTGGGCCCTCTTGATTAAGTAAAGGCTGAGAAAATGCATGGCCATGCTCAGATGAATTGACATGAGATGTCGATTACATTTGTTTCAGTCAGCTTACTTAGGAATCAAGAAACCTTAAGATTGGGCTATACGGGAATGACACGGTCCTATGTCTCGTACTCAATCTAGATGTATAGGACAAAAAGACATAAGTGATGATCACGTATAAAGGTTTAGTTAAATCACCGACTTTCTCATTACTTGGGTAACAATGATGTGTTGCTAGACACCAATCATTGTTTATGATCATTAATATGATTAATGGTTATTGCCAACGTAATGAGAGCCTGTAGGGTCGCACACTTAGAGCTTAGTGAATTTGGAATTAATGGACCAAATTGTTTGAGCCTAATATTTGAGAATTCATGTTATAATTATAAGGCCCAATAGTAAGCCTATAATTGTACATGAAATAAAGCCCAAATAGATTAGGTTTTTCTATGCACCTATTTAAATAGGCTTGTTGGGTAATAATAGGATCATGATTATCATTATTCATACATCCCAAAAGGCATAGAAAAACCTAGCACCTCTCCTTGACCAAAAACCTCTGAAGAGGTGTAGCTAGCACTACGAGGTGAAAGGAGATCAATTCCAACCGGTGTTTGTGTGGACATTCATCGGTGATTCACGAGTTCGTGTGGATACCATAGAGGTGCAGCCACATCAAACGTTGCACTGGTGATCTGATCTTCCGGTTCGTGATTTAGAAGCAGATCGGAATTTGCTGTGTAGCGGACAGAAGATTTTTGGCCGAAAGGTATAAACCCTAATCCCTAATCTATGCCATTCTTTATTCACATGGATCCTTGGTGGAAATTCGTGCAAAATTTTTATTCCTGCTATGCATGTATGATGTGCCGATTTCCAGCAGCTAGATAGTTTACAAGCCATCTATCATGTATTCCATGTATTTATACTTAGAAAATACCACCCAAATAAGATGGATCACTACAATTGGATCCTAAATTATCATATAAGGAGCAACTGGTAGAGATTTTAGATTACTAAGTTTGAAAGCTGAGATTTAAAGAGGTTTTTTCTGTGAAGGTTTGTTGAGAACATCACAGAATGGAGGAAGCTATGTGGAAGTTAGAGTTTAAAATGCAACAATGATATCCTCATTTATTTGTTAAGTGGTGAGTTTGACATAGTTATGTTTTATATTAGCTTTAGAATACCACATGTATCGAGAACTCAAGAATGAATTCTTTTGAAAGGAAAAGTATTGTTATACCCTCTTTAATTATTAATAAATTAGAAATTATTTTTGTGAGAAAGAATAACTAAAGCAATAGGTAAATTTAGTTAAATTAGAAATCTTATCTACAAAATATAGAATAAAATAGGGTTAATAAAAGTAAGAATTAGGAAATATGAATTGGATGAAATTTTGATAAAAAAATTATTGGGATCATGAATTATAAAGTTATATACTAATATAAGGGAGTGTATAAGTATTGAAAATGTTTAGGAGTAATTTTCAAAAATGACCTCAAGCCCCTATTTCCTTTATTTTAGCCCTAAACCTTAATCTTCCTTATTTTACTTCATCTCCTAACTCTCTCTACACAATCTTTACACCATTCCATCAATCAAGTAAAGAGAACCACTATTCTTATTTATTTCTTCATCCAAATGAGGTAAAAATATTACTTTCATTAAGAATCTCTACTATTTCTTCTTAATTGATGAAGGATTTGAGGTTTATTTGATTTTGTTAGGTATTTTAACCCTTATATCTAGAACCCATGAATTTTGATGTGATTAGGGTTGAAAGATTTTCAAACTAGCTTTCTAGCATCTTTTTCCATACAAGGTAGGTGAATAATTTAGCTAAATTTATAGATTTTATGGTTATATGATGAATATTAATAAAATATAAGTTATTTTATTATTTTACTTGAATCATGTTTGATTTGATGTGGTAAAAGTAATAAATGATGAGGAGAAGTGATATGAGATATTAAATAGGTGTATCAATAATTGTATCAAATTTTAATAGTGTAAATATATGTTTAAAGAGCATTTAAGATCGAAAGAATAGTAAAATTTTCATTAAAAAAATTAAGATTTTCATATGCAAATCAATTAGTCAATTGATTTTAGAGGTCCAAAGGTGAAACTAGGCTTCAAAATCAAGTGACTTATCAATTCCAAGGGTCTAGAGGTAAAATTAGGCAAATGAATCAATTGGTCAATCGATTTATTAACTATAGAATTTTATATTGACTTTAAAAGGGTATAATTCCTTCATAATATGTCAATTTTAAATGAATTACCTATTTTTTTAAAGGTGATTGAGTCTACTTTCAAATAGAATTAATTTTAAATTAAAATATTATATATATTTTGAGATATCGTTAAAATAATGGATAGAGGTAAAAAAACTTAGGATTTTAAAAATGAACTTTTTGTATCTATGTTCAAAAAGGTATAACTTTTTCAAAACTCAACCAATTTAGGAAAATGACTTATCCATAAAAAGTTAATTGAGTCTATTTTCACATAAAATATCACAAATAATATACCCATAAATTTTAAATTATTTATAAAATATCACTTAAAAGTCATAACCATAATGATCATATAGTAAACCACGCCTAATCTATTCTATGTTGTCATGACTTATAATGACCCAATATAGGTATTTGGTCACTAAGCAATAAGATGATTGCATGAGTTGGGTTATCATGATATGAGAAAACAAAATTTATGTGATATAATATATGTTGTAATGAACTTATTGCATTACTCATAGAATGAGATGTATTAAGAAAGGTTTTATGAATTGATTATTATGATACTGTGAATGCTTGTAGCCATACAAGATGGCATAATAATGTTGATAATTATTATAATGTAAATTGAAATTGAATTGTAACTGTATTGGATAGAGTTTGAGCTTTAATGTTTAAAATTACATTATGAATCATGCCACAAGTTGTAATAAAGTTAAGAAATATGATAAGGGTGATGTTGTGAATACTAAATGAAAATTTCTCGATAATATGCTTATTAAAAGTATAAAGCAAACCCTGTAAGGATAAGGATAGAAAGTTTGTAAAGAAAGTTAACCTAGGACATAAAAAATGGATAAATGAATTTTATTTATTGCTTATTATTCTAAATGAGATATGAATTTAAGTGTAGTTAATCATGAGTATTTTTATATGATACATTAAAAATGAAATGATTATGTGTTAATCTTATTGTATTAGCTCTTGTTTAGTAATATATTTAAATATGATATAAATTGTTAGAGGATGATAGTTTGATAGGTAAGCTAATATAAATTGTCAATGTTCTTATAGATTATTCACTCATTGAACCCTGAACTCACTCCTTCGTGATTTATTTTACAGATTCCCATATTGAGCCTCCATATCCATCTCCTCAGAGCCAAGTTCCATGGAAGCTCACTGATGGTAGTATGGTAGCATAAATTTTTATACATAGTATATTTTAGGCCTTATTTTTTCATAGATATGGGTAGAGGAGATATTTGAATTGATTCCTCATGAGTTAATTAGGCTTGCTTATCACTATTTTATAAGAATTATAAGCATACCTAACTTCTTCATCTTTTATAGAAACTTCGATGAATGTTTTCTTTCTAAAATATTATTTTCTTTTATAAATGCATGATACTTATTAAATCAGGTTCGAATTGATTAATTAGGATAGGTTAGCAGAAATCGAAAAAAGGGGTTCCACATAGATCATAATTGGGTTAGGATCGTGACAAAGTGAATGTTGATCCATAAAGGTTTGTATTGACTAAAAATGATTGATGACTATATAAGTTATACTTAAATGTATAAGGAACATAAAAAAAAACATAGATTTATCCAATGGATCCTAGTAGTTAATCTAAAATACATTATTAAGCTTTGGCCATTTGATGGTTAGGTGAGGGATATTATTGGCAAGATACACCCTCCTTCAACCAAAGGACATCATTATATACTCATGGCTATTAAGTACTTCACAAAATAGGTAAAGGCAATAGTATTCAAGGAAATCAAACAAGAAGATGCCTTAGAATTTGTGGAAAATAAGATAGTGTGCAGGTTTGGTTTACTAAAGACCATTACCACTTTTATCATTTTCTATGCATAAGCTAATGATTAGGCCAAAATAATTAACAAATAAGTGATTGACCTAATCAAGAAACAAGTTAGGCATCACCCAAGAAATTAACATAAAATCTTAGACTTGACATTGTGGGCATTTAAGAATAAGCCCAAAGAAATGACTAGTGTGACACCTTACAAATTAATCTTTAAGCTATATGGTAGTCATTCCCTTCAAAGTAACTCTGTAAGCATTAAGGATTCAAAGATAGAACAAGTTACTTCAAGTGAGTATTATAATTTAATGGTTAGGGAGTTAAAAGATGTCGATAAAATTTAGCGGAATGCTTTGGATTTCTTAATTTAGAACAAAGAAAAGTTAGCCAAGCATTATAATAAATAAGTCAAGAATAGAAAGTTTATCCTAAGCCAACTTGTTTAAAATGTCTTGCCACCGATGTTTAAGACCAATTTTGGAAAATGGTCACCTAATTGGGAAGGATCGTTCTTAGTTAAAAGTTATTTTGATGGTAATAGTTCTTAAATTTAAATCATCAAGAATAACAAAGTCAAAACTATAAATGGTAAATATCTAAAAAAATTATAAACCAAGTATATATAAAAGGTTAGAGTGTAACAATATAAATGCAATAAATAATAGCTATTAAAAAAAATCCACTTGTATTGACATTCAAAAGCTATATAGTTAAGATTACATAAAAATAAAGGAAAAATATAAATGTTGAACTACATCTAGGTCGATTTAAAAGAAGATTTTAGACTCTAACACTAAGTTATCATAGTCTTCTTGCACTCCCTCATAACTCAATGTTCATTACACAGCTTTATTAATTGAGCCTTTGCAACCTTTATCTCTTTAAGCTTCACTTTCCCTTTTTCTTAGAAGTGCAAATTTTGTATCTATTAAAGCTTTGAAATTAACTTTCAACCTCGGCCTAAATTCTTGAGTCTTAGGTTAGCTTTGCTTGAAAATTCTTAATCTGAATTATGTTTTTCCTTATCTCTTTGGCACAAGTTTTGAACTTTATGGCGTATTTATTCTTCCTCTTTTAACCATATTTGAAGAAAGTAGTCAGGTTATCCCAAGTTTATTCCAAGGCCATACAAGTATTTTTAGCATCTGTCACTTTACTTAAGTCTTCAATCATTTTTGAACAAGTCTCAGCGAGATTGTTAACAAATGCCTTAAAACTATCTTCTGTAGGTAAAACACTTTAAATAAATTGAAGTCGCTCATCCATTTTTTGTCAAGTGTCCACATCATAAACAAAAGCATTTAAATCCTATTCCAAGATTATGCTCAACTTATTCAAGGCCTTTTCAAGAACCATTCTATTTTATTTTTTTTCCTATTCCTTTTTAGTTGAAATAGATCTCAAGGGTGGTGAGATAGATGAGAGTAGATCATCATCAACATAATTATGCTAAGCTTGAAAATGGGTTTTCCTTATCGATTTCATTATCAACTGTATCTTGAGCTTAATGAAAGATCTATTCCAAGCACGGTTCACCTTAAACCATTATTACCTTAAAAGTTACAATATTTTGAACTTCTTCTTATATTGTACTAACAAAGAGAGTCATAGTCTCGGTTTGTTTATAGCATTCCTTAGTTAAAGTTGATAGTCTAGTTAATGGAATATATTCCAAACGACTTGGGATGGAAATTGAAGTTGAAGGATTTGTAGTTTAAGTCACTTAGGAAGTAGTTGACATAAGAGTAGTAACTTGCTTACCCTAGAAGAGGATAAAAGAATTTTAAGGGCATGTCCAAGTTAATAATTAAAAATTAAGAGTCAGACCAACTTTCCAAAGGAGATATAGTATAGGAGGAAGGATTAGATTATGATAGTTAAGAATTACTCACTAAAAAATGTACATATAGACTGCAAAACTGATTAACTGCTAGCATTGTTTTCCTTTTACAAGGGATAGACTTAAAATACGGCTTAATAGATTGCTTGCTAACATAGCTAGCCCTACTTTAGGAGTTATGGCAAAGTTTCTTTTTCTTCTTAGTTACTAGGAGAGCATTTTCAATACTATCCTTTATAAAAAGTTCTTTGATTTCTTCATAAAGTTGTTTTAACTTAGCATCCTAAGTAGTTTGAGCACCCAAGTTTAAAAGCATGCTAAGAATCTTGACCAAATAGTAGTGCCTACAAAAGTAACCAAGTATTAGCAAAATAGAAAAATTTTTGTCAAAAAAGGGATAAAGAATATTACTTCTTGGATTTTTCAATTATTCATACTCAACCTATGTAACAAGCAACCATTCAACCTAAAAGAAATGTTTGTATTAGCTTAAGGATACTGGTAAGTAATGGTAACCTCAAGATTTGGCTCACTTTTTTAAAAGAATCAAAGGTATGTATTCAGCAATGTTAAAGGGAGCGTTCGACACTGGAATTAATTTTGATTCAAAGAGGGAGTTTAAGAAAAGCTAATATTGAGATTTTTTTTGTATGTCTTCCGCCATTTTCTTCCATGATAAGCATTAAAATTGCCTATCTTTTTCTTAAAGGATTCTTTAGCATTAAGTATAGTGGCCCACATATGTTAATAATCATAAGTAACTTTTTAATAATTTTCAAAAGCAAGGATTTCTTGATAATGCATATCTATTATCTTTTGAGATACCTTGGTAGTTTGTACAAAAAGAATTCGTGTTAGCATTACATCTACCTTTGTGAAGTAATAGTGTGCATGAGTAGTCCACCAATCATAAAAATGCATGGTATGAGCATGATAAAGTGAGAAAACATGTAACTCAAAAGTGTTTAACACACTTTGATTTAACATTTTTATTATTGGAAAATCCAACTGAGTTGAAGTTCAATCTTGACATTTATGGTCTAAAATTATTACTAGCCAACCTTGTATAAGGTCGAGTTGCTTTGCCATTATATTTAGCAAATACTATTTAACCGGTGAGGTTTTTTCTTATGGTAGGTTGGCATACAAATACTATGGATACAAAAAGTTGGCATAAATGCAAATGCTTTGAGTGTTGGAAGGATCAAGGTTATTAGTGAACCAAACCAAGCCATTAAACTAAAAAGAAAAAGGAGAAAGATGAATGACAAGGTGATTAATAGAACAAATATAAAAAGATCAAAGGTGTTCATGAAAAAGTTTTAAAAGACCAAGTCTTTGGTGAGAAAGATGAAAAACATTTTAGATATATGCAAACCTTAAAATAAAACCTTATGGGAGTGCTTTATAATCTTTGGGTAAAGTGAAGTGTTCCAAAAAATGTGCTATCAATCTTAATTGAAAAATCTAAAAAATGGCCACTTGAGTTTGAAAAAGGATTGTTAAGAATGCATTATCAGCGCAACCCAGTTTATACTTTCATAAAGACTAGTTAAAATTACTGACCTTCATGTAAAAGAGTTGCTAAAGGAAAATAAGCACTCAAAACTATTAGAGCAAAAATACAAAACATATATTTACAAAACTAGTAAAATAAAAAAGCAACATGCATGAGGTTAAATATGGCCAATCCTGATTAATTGATAAATTTTTTTAGGAAAGTTGAGTACATAGAAGTTTTAGAATCTAATTTAAAATAATTTTTAAAATCATTATTCGACTTCAACAGTAGAGTATTTTTGTCACAAACTAATTAAAATAAAGATATCAACAAGTGTGACCTATATTATGCCATAAAGTAAATAAAGGTTATTAATTGAGGATGACCAGAAGGTGACAGTTAAGCCTAACAACAACCAATTGCCTTTTTATGAATGTCAATAAAGTTGAATCAAATAAAAAATACCAAAGTTTTTCCATTGCACTCACTTAATTAGCCTAAAGTAAATATTTATTTATAGGGTGGGAAAATTTTCTGCAAAACCCTAGAACCTTTTATTACCCAAGCATAAGCAGGAATTTCATTAATTATAAACATGAGTTTTTGAGAAAAAAATTAGGAAATATCTATGTCTATGTTATCAATGGTGATAGGACCCAAATAATGAAGCAAGGCTTTATTCTTAAACAAATCAAAAGAAGAAAAAGGATTAATATCCTATAAGTCAACATAGTAACATTAAACAAACTAGGATAATCTAATTCTAACTATTTGGAAGCATGAAAGGATAAACCTTAAGAAGCTAGGGTAATTTAGATAAGTTGAATGCAGAAAAGGCAAAAGATTTGTAGTTATACAAGAAAGAAATAGATGCTTTCATAGATAAGCTTCATGAAGGCATAAAAGGATAATTAAGGGAAGAACAACATTTTAAATTAAAGAAGTGATAATAAGTTTTAATAGGCTTTAATGACAATCCACCCATAAATTGCCTTGAAGAGATATGGCTATACAGTCCTTATTATGACCCTACTTTGAGCCCTATAAACTACAAAACTTGTAGGATAACCCTAGCCATACATGTGTCCTTTAGGAAGGCACATACACTAGCAATAATTGAAAATATAGCTTTGATAGAGCAATAACATTTAGGTACAAGGTCTAAACACTTCTTAACTCATAAGTTAAATGTACGACAAGACTAACTTACCGAAGTAAAATAAGTAATGTTTCCTAATAACATTTAGTGAGAGATAACAAGAGGGCACCTCAATAAAAAATGTCAACAAGTAACATTTTGGGATTTAATCAAACAAACCTTAGGAATCTTAGCCATTAAGATAGTAACCTTAACAAAAATCTTAGCATGCCTAAGGAGAAAAATCTATCAAGTAGTTTTATTTCCTTTAAAAGTTGGCGAGGAGATAGAATTAAAGGGCCTTTATCACCCATGACACATGGTGTGCTGATCAAACTCTCGGTTGATGACATGACAAGTGGGATTCATGTACTGTCAACCTTTAGAGCATTACCACATTATGTGATAGTTAACTGTTACGTGTGAAATGGTTTATAAATTAGTGCAAGTATAAACTATCGTAAACAAGTAATAAAATGATGAGAAAGTATTGTTCCCTTGAGGATTGTTTCACTAAGTACCAAAATTAATAATCCTAACACTATTTGGCAAATCGATTAGTTGGAAATGAAGTAATTAAATAAAGATCTATGCAAAATATTTAAAATAAATATGAATGCAATTGGAGTGAAGATAAATATGAATAAAAGCCCTAGGGATCAGACTTTACTTAATAATTTCGGATTAAATCATCTATCTACACTAATCCAATTTTAACTCCCTTAATTGATAGTCAAGTTTCCCAAAATTAATTACTAGCCTCTTCCAAGGTCAAGTAATTCTATAATTAATTATTAATTCACTATATTCCTATATAAATTAAAGCCACTAATCATGCATTAGGATTTATGGAACTCATTAAGACTACATAAACTATATGAATATATTCCTATTTCATATACAATTTATGATTTTAATTATAGGTTCCATACACAAGTATCTCATTCCGGTCTCAACATGCATATTGGGTTCATTCAAAAGGTGGCCAATCAATTGAAAGTATTAAGTGTAATAATTAAAACTCAATCTAGGAGAAGTAAATTGAAATTAGTTTCAATTGATTATAATTCAATACGTTATTATCAAGTTACGTTATCACCCTAGGAAGATGAAGAATTAGAACATAATGAAATTAAAAATAAACTCAAAATAAAATAAAAATATCATCGCATTCATGATACAAACCTAAAATACATTTACAAATGCATGAAAATAGAAATACTATCCATCCATGTAGAAGGTAAAACCTTCCATATAGGATGATAACTTAGCCTTCCATGTAAAAGGCACACAAGAAGAACTAAAATTGCATGAACTAAACTACTCTCTAAGATGAATGAATGCTCCAAATGAAATCTACTCCTTGCTATTTATAGATGAGTGTTGGCAAAGATTTCACTTGCCTAACCTTCAATCTTGACCATTAGCTAACTAACTTTGACCAATAGCTATTAACCTTAATTCTCGCAGCTACCAGTCTTCTGGATTATAGCTAACTTTTGGCAATTAAAACGGTTGATTCACATTATTCAGTCAACATGAGAGTTATAGAGCTGAATGTTAGCTTTAAAACGCACTAAGGAACTCCCACATTTGACATCTATAGCTCTAGTTATGATCAAAATAGTGAGCAAAGGTCAGATTTGGCTAGAACTACTGTTTCAACTTTTAAGCAACAATTGAGATCCTTAAAGGCTGAATTGGGTTTTTCTTCAAACATGAAAGTTGTAGGATTTTTTCTTAGCTTTTAATCCTGTAAAGAATGACCCAATCTGATGTCCATAGCTTCAGATATGGCTTAATGATAAATGCATAATTGCACTTAAATTTTATGTGTTTCATCACTTATTTACTTAGTATCTTGTGCAAATTAATTGAAAAAGGGTACTTAAATGCTCGATACTTTATTTTTAGGTTTTGAAGTGACACATTTGAGCATTAGAAAAGGATCCGGAGCAAAAACCATGCAAATTGTAGAGAATCGAAGCAAACTTGCTCACCTGACAAAGAACACGGGGTATGGGAACCCCGTGTGGAAGGCCGTGTCTCTTTTTGGAATGCTTCAAAGCTTCACTGAGCTGCTCGCAGAAGAACACGAGGTACAACACGGGCCGTGTCATAACCTGTGTACCATACTGCCTGACCTTTCATAAGTAAACACGGGGAGTGTCATACCCCGTGTATCATGCTGACCAGCCTTCGCAGAAGAACACGGGGTACAACACGGGCCATGTCATACCCCGTGTACATTACCCATATAAGTTTTGTGCGAAGATTCAGGCGAGAAGGAGAGAGGAGAACTAAAAATTAGAAAAAGGAGCCATTAGTAGAAACCCTAGGATAGACCCAAACTCACGAAGGGCAACTGCTAACCTTGGATTCAAGCAAAAGGATTGAAGATTCAAGCAAGGAATTTGTAGAGCTTCATGACTAGTTTGATTTCCCTCTCTGTTTTCTGCTGGTTGTGTAATGAATGCACACTAAACCCTAGTGCTCAGCTGGGGTAAACTTGTTCATGAATTTATGGATTTGATTTTTATATAATCTAGCTAGATTTACTGTTAATTTATGATTTGATTATGCTGTTTTGTATTTCAACAAACCAATACTTTCGGAATATTGGATTTGTGTAAAGGATTAGTTGATTCTTGGTTAGAATGACCAATTAATTAATCGGACCTTGCATGATCATTGAGAATATCTATTAGACTTAGGAATTAAGCTAATTGGATTCTTTTGCACATGATGAAATGTCTAAGAATGGATTCTCAAGCAATGTTAATGCAACTTAGATGAGTGATTACTAGAGAAATTCTGGGCACTTTATCTTTTGGTTAGTAGCTAGTAGCCTTGCAATGAGGTATAGCTTATTTTTTAGTAATCCAACAATCTAAATTAACAGTAAACCAAGTTAGAGGATTATCTTCATTCCATAATGAAATGTACAAGGGAACCTTAAAGCTGAGTACGCTTCCAACTCATTTGAATTAAATCTTTACCTAATCCATACCAGTTTTCTGTTTTGCATTTACCCTTAATTCACAATATCAATCGGTACACCTAGATAATTTACCTTAAAATTCAGTTAGTATTCAACAATCAATCCCTGTGGAGACGATATCTTTTATACTATAACTCGACTAAACCTGTGCACTTGTGGGATAACATCACCTAAAACCTGAAATAGGGTTGAAATCCAGCATTATCCAAAAAAATCTATTTTTTTTCAAAGTTACAACTCATCCACAAAATGCGATAGAACTTATTAATTTAAGTTTAGATAACATCCAAAAGTGCATCATATAAAGGAAACTAAATATGTAAATATTTTACGTATCAAATTCCCCCACACTTAGCTCTTGGACGTCCTCGGATAAACATAAAACAAAAAAAACTAATATTAATACTAATCTTCCCATGAGATAAAAAGTACAAAATCATAAGAAAATAATTGATGCACAAAGATATCATAGCATTCATGAATCAACAAATCCTGTCATCTAAAACTAAAAAGGAATTGCACTTTCATTTGAGAAGGAATGAACCAAGATGATAGAATTGCTGCATCTCATCCTTTCTCAAGTGTTTATGGGTAAGTGTTTCACTTAAATTCATCCTATCAAAGATTGCACTACCATAAGTTTGCATAAATTCTTAATCTTCACTACCTATTTCACATGCATACTTTAAATCAAAAGGTTTTATTAAGGGTTGTAATGAGACCAAGGTAAAGGAAAGATAAAATAGGGATATGAAGCAAAGAAAGAAATTAATAAAGCAATTAGAATATGGATAATCTCTGAAGAATTTTATCTCAACATAACAGCCTAAGATTCAAGTACACATCAATTTCTCTTTTTTCTTCTACTTTTTTTATTTATTTATTTTTCTTCTTCTTTCTTTCTTTTTTTTTAAAGAAAACCCTTGCAACTTTGAAGTTAATGATAAATATACCCCCTCACTTTGTCAAGAACCCATTTTACAAAGATTCGAATACTCTACTAATCCCTAAGGTTAAGTAAAGACAATTAATATTTCATTAAATGTCATGCTAATGGGTTAAAAGAAAAGAAATGGTTAATCAGGCTCAAAGGAGCTTATCAATGGTAAAATTACAGGGTTGGTTATCTAGTTCTAAATAAAAAAAAATGCCTTTATCATATCTGAATATGCATGTAAATTGTAATCTCAATCAGATTTTATGGAAGTTCTAGAATGACAACTTAACAAGTGAATATCACACACAAGAAATATAATACTAATTCAACAAGTAGGTTCAAAATCTCACAGTTAAAGATTTCCAACTCAATCCATCCAACTCAGAATCCATTGCCAAACTTATCAATTTTAAGAAGCAAGAAAGTTATTCAATCATGTTATGAAATCTTTAAAATTATTGAAAAAAACCTAATAAGCAGGAATTTTTTTTTAGGATGCGTATCAAGAGCAAGAAATAACTCTTTACTTGGCCATCCTTTTCATACATAATAAATCTCATGGTTTTACTATCAAAACATCCTAATAAAAGTTTTTTTAAATTTTTTTTTTTTTTAAATCCTCCCATACTTAATCTAGACATTGTCCCCAATGGCTTCAGTAGATTAGAAAAAAGGGTTTATTAAAAGGAAATGCATAGGCAACTCACACATAAAAGAAATTTTGGAAGTAAAATCATAAGAGTAAAAAAAGTTACAATCGGAGAGTGGTGTCTAGCTCATGCTTCTGACTGCTGGTTGGAGATTGCCAATCTATCTTTTTCACTAATGGATCTGGTTTAGGTGTATAGCTTTGTAGTTAGTCAATCAACTGATCAACAATTAAAGCAGACATTATAGCACGAAAAGTCGCTTAGGGTATGAATCCCTGTTCCATAGCTTGATCTAAAAAAGATAGCAAACTATCATAAAAACTATTAACATTTAATAAACCTACTGGCTTCTAATGAAAGTTCAAGTTAATCCAATATACAATGCTGGAAATTCCATCTAATGCTTCTAAACCACCAGGTAAAGCAATAAAGGCTTCAGCACTGTAAAGCATGCATCCCATGCGTTCAGGCAAGTTTGAAACCTTTAATGTTTTACCGATGGCTGATAAATGCATATTTGCACTTATATTTTATGTGCTTTATTACTTATTTATTGAGTATTTTGTGCAAATTCATTAGAAAAAGGTACTTAGATGCTTGGTATTTCATTTTTAGGTTTCAAAGTGACTCTTTAAAGCATTAGAAAAGGATCCGAAACTAATACCATGCAAATTATGGAGAATTGAAGTAAATACTTTCATTTGGCTAAGAACACGAGGTATGGGAATCCCGTGTGGAAGGTCATGTACCTTTCTGTGTGTTTCAAGCCTTGCTGAGCAGTTTTTAAGCCCTTCGCAAAAGAACACTGGGTATGACACGGGCCGTGTCATATCCCGTGTACTTTGTCAATATCAGTTTTATGCAGAGAATTTGCACACAAGAAAGGAGGGAGCCGAAAATTAGAAAGGGAGTCGTCTGTAGAAACCCTTGGGAGACCTAGAGACACTGGGGGTGACTGCTAGCCTTGGAGGATTGGATTTAAGCAAAGGATTGAAGATTCAAGCAAGGAATTTATAGAGCTTCATGACTAGTTTAATTCCCCTCTCTATTTTCTGGTTTTCTGCTGGTTCTGTAATGAACTCACACTAAACCCAGTGCTCAGCTGGGGTAAACTTGTTCATGGATTTATGGATTTGATTTTAATACAATCTAGCTTGATTTATTATTCTTTTATGATTTAATTATGCTAATTTGTAATTCAGCAACCCAATATTTCTGGAATATTGGATTTGTGTAAAGGATTAGTTGATTCTAGGTTGGAATGACTAATTAATTAATCAAACTT
The DNA here is from genome assembly GCA_020226215.1 of Sindora glabra. NCBI lineage: Eukaryota > Viridiplantae > Streptophyta > Magnoliopsida > Fabales > Fabaceae > Sindora > Sindora glabra. The sequence continues at coordinate 80,626,477 of CM035227.1, forward strand.
TGCATAATCATTAGGAATCTCTATTAGACTTAGGAATTAAGCTAATTGGATTCTTTTGCACAAGATGAAATATTTAAAATTAGATTCTCAAAGCACTATTAATGCAACCTAAGTAAGTGATTACTAGAGAAATTCTAGGCACTTTATCTATTGGTTAGTAGCTAGTAGCCTTGCAATGAGGTATAGCTTACATTCGGTAATCCAACAATCTAAATTAATAGTAAACCAGGCTAGAAAGTTATCTTCATTCCATAATGAATTGAACAAGGAAACCCCAAAGCTGAGTACATTTTCATCCCATTTGAATTAGATCTTTACTTAACTCATTCTAGTTTCATTTGTTTTCTTTTTTACAACTAAATTTTGTTTCACATTTTACTATTAATTCACAATCACAATTAGTACACCTAGATAACTTATCTCAAAATTTAGTTAGTAATTAACACTCAATCCCTGTGGAGATGATATCTTTTATACTATAACTCGATTAAACCCGTGCACTTGCGGGATTCACGTTAAGTTTTTGGCGCCGTTTCTGGGGATTGAAAATAGTTGATATTAACAGAAATTTTTGAGTGAATTAGATTAGGCAATTCATTTTATTTTATTTTTTTAAATTCTTAATTCATCTTATTCTGATTTTCTTATTTTTATAGAATATATTTCTTAATTTTGTTCTATTCAAGTATTAACTACTTTTTTTACAAAAAATTTTGTACATGCAAAGGAGAAATCTTGAAGGAATTCTTGACTTAAATCCGGAGATTAAAAGAACTCTGCATAGGAGAAGGAGAGAGCAACAACTAGTACATATCCAAGAGCCAATCAGCATTGAAATAGTGATTGAAGACATGGATAACAGGTCCCTTAGAGAATTTGCAGCACCTGACGCAACTGGGCTTCAATTTAGCATAAGGAGGCCTACTGTTGAGGCCAACAACTTCGAATTAAAGCCGGCTCTTTTTTCTATGGTGTAGCAAAACCAGTTTGGTGGAGGACCAATGGAGGATCCCAACCTCCACATTCAGATTTTCTTGGAAATTGTGACACAATCAAGATAAATGATGTGGCAGCGGATGCCATCAAGCTTAGACTCTTCCCATTCTCCTTAAGGGACAGAGCAAGGGCTTGGTTACATGCCTTGCCACCAGGATCTATTACCATATGGGAAGAGCTACTGAAGGCTTTTCTGTCACGATATTTCCCTGCAAGCAAGACTACTCAATTGAGGAATGAAATCACCACATTCTCTCAAAGGGAAGGTGAATCTCTATTTGATGCTTAGGATAGATATAAGGAACTTTTGAGAATGTGCCCACATCATGGGCTAGAGAAATGGCTAGTTCTTCACACTTTCTATAATGGTTTGAGCTACAATACCAAGCTTATTGTGGATGCTGGTGCTGAAGGTGCTTTGATGAATAAAAGGTTAGATGAAGCATATGAATTGATTGAGGACATGGCCTTGAACCACTACCAATGGTCAAATGAGAGAGGATCTTCAAGGAAAGCTCCAGGTAAGTATGAATTGGATGCTTTTAATCATTTGTCAGCTAAGGTAGATACACTAGGTGTTGGTGTGTGTCTTAGAACCAATCATATATATGATTGAAGTTATACACAATATATTATGTTTTATTTTAGGCAATTTAATTATTATATTTTATTTTTATAATTTTATTATTATTATGCGCAATTTATAACTTAATATAATAATTATCCTTGGAATAGTTTCGCTATTCCTAAAATGCCCCTAGTCAAGTATTATTACAAAAAGGATAGTAATAATACATCGAGACTAGCATGTATAGTAACTGATGATTACGAATCATGGATATGTGATATCAAGTCAATACATGAGTATATTGCTTGTGAAAAATGTACTGGACTGACCCACTATGAGAATATTGCATGGATAGACGTGTCATAAGTTATTCTCATATGATCACAAATACACATAAACCTTTGACCTGAAGTCACTACGGTTCCCTACATGAGGAATTACTCACTTTAATATTGTCCTATGTCACCTTTAATCAGGATGACAAGTAGGGCATTGATTGGGTGTGTCATAAATCGTGCAGAGGGAAGTGAGTGATGTAGATGGAATTTTGTTACTCTTGTATAAAAAAGAAATATCCTTGGGCCCCTTGATTGAGTGAGACTTAGAAATGCATGGTCATGCTCAATTGAATTAATATGTGATATTAATCATTTATTTTAAGTCTACTCAGTATTAAGAAATATAAATTGAACATTGACGAGGATGACACATTCCATGCCTTTAGTTCAATTTGGATATTATTACAAAAGGGTTATGATGCAAAACATTGATCATGTATTAGGTGGATGTCGAATCACAGACATTCTTACTACTAGAGTGGCAGTGATGTATTGCTAGATACCGCTTATTGTCTATGGCTCAATAATAAGTCATTGTTAACATAGTAAGAACCTACAGGGTCACACAAAAGGAGTAGGAATAAGACAATAATTAATTGGACTTTAATTATATTAATATCCAATTAATTGGACTTATTTTTGTGCATATATATATTATTAAGAATAATAAATTCACGTAATATATATATATATATATATATATTATGTGATATTATTTGATATTAAAATAATATCAAATAATTATCTTATCAGATATTAGATAAATATATTATGAGATAATATTATTTTAATATTTGATAACTATATGCAATTATCTAATATTAAGATATTTATATTATGAGATAATATTATTATCTAATATTAGATAATTAATAGATAAGTCTTATCTCTCCCCATTATCTTTAGGATAAGGATAAGATGAGTTGTTAAGTATGATTAGGATTTTGGAAGCATTATCCTAGTTGGACTAGGATTATGGTTTGCCTAAGTTCTATAAAAAGGGACTTGAGGGCAGCACTTTAAAAACACGCTCAAAGCTTCCATACAAATCCTATATCACTCAGAAAACATCCAATCCTAATTCCTAGAGAGAGAAACGCATCCTTGCAGATTCGTAGAAGGTGAGAGGTCGTTGTTCACTCCATGTGGATACCGTAGAGACACTGTACTTTTCGGTCAGCGTTTGATTCATCCGCTCTCAAGTTTTGATCAATAGAAACATGAGTGCCTAATAGATAAAACCCTAATCATTGATTTATATATATTTTTTTTGCATGGATCCTAGGTAGAATTTGGATCAAATTTTGAATTTTCGTTGTATATGATAATCCGAATTCCTAACACTTGGAAGTATAAGTAGCAAAGTAAATGCACTGATGGCTAAGTTTGATAAATTTCAAGTTAATAGTATAAATACTATAAGTGCTACTAACTTTTCTTGTGAGATTTGTGGTATGACAGGTCACATGGCAACTGAGTGTCAATTAGGGCAGGATTCCATTGAGCAAGTAAATTATGTGCACAACAATGGGTATAAATAAAGAAATTCAAATGAACCCTTTGGAAACACCTACAAACCATCATGGAGGAACCACCCCAATCTATCCTACAAATCCAACCAGCCATACAACACTCAAAACACTCACAATAAAACACCACTACCTATTTTCAAAGGTAAAAACCCTACAACCCACTAGCTCAACCCTCTTCTACTTCTAAATTAGAAGGCCTCTTAGAGAAATTCCTCATTTCCCAAGAGAAAACTAATGAAGAGTTTAGGCAGCATGGTAGAGCCATGGAGGACTCCATTAGACAATTATCCTCCAAAGTTAGCTCATTAGCTACCCATGAAAAAATGTTAGAGACCCAAATAGCTCAACAAACTTCTGCTTCTTTCTCCAGAGCTTTTGGTTAACTCCCTGCTTAACCTGAATCAAATCGTAGGGAGCATTGTAAGGCAATTGAGGATTCCAAATGCCACTCAAGAAAGTAAATAAGAGATAGTTGAGGGGGAAGTGCAGAAAGAAGATAAAAAAGCTTTAAATCTTGACAATTCTAAAGTGAGAAAAGGGGAATTACTTGAAAAGCCAAAGTATATCCCTCTAGAACCATATAAATCGCCTATCCCTTATATACAAAGATTAGTAAAGGCTAAGCTTGATAAGCAGATTGGGAAGTTTTTGAAAGTGTTGAAGAAATTGTACATCAATATCCCCTTCACTGATGCCCTTTCACAAATGCCATCATATGCAAAGTTCTTGAAGGACATCCCCTCAAACAAAAGAAAGCTAAAGGAGCATGAGACTGTAGCACTAACAAAGGAGTGTAGTGCTATCAGTCAAAATAAACTACCTCCTAAACTTAAGGACCCAGACGGCTTCTCCATTCCTTGTGTGATTGGAAATGTCCTTATTGACCGGGTATTGTGTGATTTGGGAGCAAGTGTGAGCCTCATGCCACTGTCAGTTGCAAAGAGACTGAACATAGAAGAAATGAAGCCCACCACAGTTTCAATTCAGTTAGCAAATCGCTTTGTAAAATATCCAGTAGGTATACTTGAGGATATACCTATCAAGGTTAGTAAGTTTTTCATTCTTGTTGATTTTGTTGTACTTGAAATGGAAGAGGATACACAAATCCCTATCATTTTAGGTAGACCTTTTTTTGCCACTGTGGGTGCTTTAATTAATGTTAAAAATGAAAAGCTTTCATTATTTGTAGGAGATGAAAAGGTTGAGTTTAATTTGAATCAATCAATTAAATTACTTGTCTGTGAAGATTCAATATGCAGGATTGATGTGCTAGACAAGGTTATGAAAGAAAACCTTTTCATGGGTTGCCTTCAAGATCCATTTGAAGCGTGTCTAATAAGGGATGAAGTTGCTAAAAATGAAATTGAGGAGATTGCTGAATATGCAAAATTTTTGGAGGCAAGCCCTCCACTTTCCCTCCCTGAAGCAATTGAATCATTGGAAGTGAAGTCTAAGAATCTCTCCGCTGAAGAAGAGACACCTCCTAAGGTAGAATTGAAACCTCTCCCATTTACCCTTAGGTATGAATTTCTAAGACCTCACTCCACTTATCCTGTGATTGTAAATGCAAATCTAAATGCCCTTGAAACAGAAAAATTGCTTAGGCAGCTTAGATTACATAGAAAGGCTTTGGGGTACATAATTTCTAATTTGAAAGGGATTAATCCTTCAATATGCATGCATAGGATGTTAATGGAGGAAAATAGTAAACCCTCCATTGAACATCAGAGAAGGCTAAATCCAAATATGAAAGAGGTTGTAAAGAAAGAAATTGTGAAGTTACTTAATGCTGGGGTAATTTACCCAATTTCAGATAGTCAGTGGGTTAGTCCAGTACATGTTGTCCCAAAAAAAGGGGGATTAATTATAGTGAAAAATAACAATAATGAGCTAATTCCCACTAGAACTGTCACGGGTTGGAGGATGTGTATAGACTATAGAAAATTAAATAAAGTAACCCGAAAAAACCATTTCCCTCTCCCCTTCATTGATCAAACTTTAGAAAAGTTAGCTAAGCATTCACATTTCTGTTACTTGGATGGTTATTCTGGTTTCTTCCAAATTTCTATACATCCAAGTGATCAAGAAAAAATCACATTTACACGTCCTTATGACACTTTTGTACATAGGAGAATGCCTTTTGGTTTGTGTAATGCTTTGCTACATTTCAACGTTGTATGATGGCTATTTTCTCTAATTTTATTGAAAACATCATGGAAGTCTTTATGGATGATTTTTCTATATATGGTACTTCCTTTAATAACTGTTTGACTAATTTATCTTAAGTGCTGCAGCAATGTGAGGAGGTAAATTTAGTACTCAACTGGGAGAAATGCCATTTTGTAGTGAGAGAAGGGATTGTCCTTGGCTATCAAGTATCAGAGCATGGTATTGAGGTAGACAAGGCTAAGGTGGAAATCATAGAGAAATTAACTCCCCCATCTTCTATAAAGGAAGTAAGGAGTTTTTTGGGCCACACCAATTTTTACCAACATTTCATCAAAGATTTCTCTATAATTACCAAACCTTTAACTAACCTACTTGCAAAAGATGTTGCTTTTGATTTTAATCAAGATTGTTTGGATGCATTTTGCAAGTTGAAGGAGGCCTTGATTTCTGCCCCAATCATGCAAGCACCGGATTGGAGTCTACCATTTGAGGTAATGTGCGATGCTAGCAATTATGTAGTAGGCGCGGTACTCGGACAAAGGAAGGATACGAAGGTTCATGCTATATACTATGCCAGCAAGACCTTAGATGAAGCTCAGCTGAATTATGCTACAACTGAGAAGGAACTGCTAGCAATAGTTTATGCAATTGACAAGTTTCAATCCTATTTGGTGGATTCTAAGGTGGTTGTCTTTACAGATCATGCAACAATCAGATATCTTTTAAGCAAGAAAGAAGCCAAGCCTCACCTAATTAGATGGATTCTTTTGTTACAAGAATTTGATTTGGAAATTCGAGATAAAAAGGGTACAAAGAATGTAGTGGCTGATCACCTTTCAAGGTTGAATCAGGAGTTGGAAGATGAGGTAGACAAGGAGATGCCAATAAATGATTCTCTTCCAAATGATTATCTGTAAGTTATCTCTTATTCAGCTATCTCATGGTTTGCCGACTATGTTAACTATATTGTGAGTGGAGTTTTACCTCCGGATGCAGGATATCAGTAGAAAAAGAAGTTTTTAGCAGAAGTAAAACATTATTTTTGGGATGAACCTCTTCTCTATAAAAGATGTGCCGATGGCTTGTTCAAACAGTGTGTGCCTCATGAAGAAATTGCTAGTATTCTATTTCATTGTCACTCTTTCCCCTATGGAGGACACTTCGGCACCTTAAAGACAGCTGCAAAGATTGCCCAGGCAGGTTTCTACTGGCCAACTCTATTCAAGGATGTTCATCAGTATGTGACTTCATGTGACTAGTGTCAAAGAGTTGGTAATATATCAAAAAGGCATGAGATGCCTTTGAACAACATTTTGGAAGTGCAAATATTTGATGTCTAAGGAATTGATTTTATGAGACCATTCCCACCTTCTTGCAGTAACAAATATATACTTGTGGCAGTAGATTATATCTCCAAATAGGTAGAGGTAATTGCCACTCGAACATGTGATGCAAAAGTTGTAGTTAGATTCTTCAAGAAGGTGTTGTTTCCAAGATTTGGGATCCCAAGAGCAGTCATCAGTAATGGAGGGTCTCACTTTATTGCCACTCAATTTCAATCCCTCTTAAAAGGGTATGGTGTAACCCATAAGATCTCTACTCCATATCACCCACAAACTTATGGGCAAGTGGAGCTTTTAAATAGAAAAATCAAGAGCATACTGGAAAAGACTGTGTCTAAATCAAGGAGAAACTGGGCCCTCAAGTTGGATGATGCCTTATGGGCTTACAGGATTGCCTTCAAGACTCCCATTGGAATGGCATCATTTAGACTTGTTTATGGGAAGCATTGTCATTTGCCGATAGAGATAGAACACAAGGCATATTGGATAATAAAGTTGCTAAATTTTGACTTGCAATCTGCTGGAGAGAAAAGAAAGCTTTAACTTCTTGAACTTGAAGAACTGAGAAATGATGCTTACGACAATGCCAAGATGTACAAAGAAAGAACAAAGATTTGGCACGACGAGCGCATTCTCAGGAGGGAATTCCATGAGGGAGACTTGGTATTATTGTTCAGTTCTAGATTTAAGCTCTTTCATGAGGGAGACTTGGTATTATTGTTCAGTTCTAGATTTAAGCTCTTTCCAGGAAAGCTCAAAACAAGGTGGACTGGGCCATTTCATGTGAAAAAGGTATATCCATTTGGAGCTGTAGAAATTTGGAGTGAGAACACCGATAATTTCAAGGTTAATGGCCAGAGATTGAAATATTATGTTGTCAAGCCACCAATAATGGCACCTCCAGACTAATTGGAACAAGGGTCGAGCTTATGACCTTAAACAAGTGCTTCTTAGGAGGCAACCCAAGCAAATTTTTCCATTTTTATTGCTTTTAACCTTTGTTTTTCCCATTTTCTCTGAATTTTTGACTAGTTTGAGGCATTTTAGTTATTGGTTATTAATTTAAGATACTCATTTGTTGCATTTGGTCATTATTTCTGGGTAAATTAGGCATATATGCACTTTTGCTATTCATTTTCGTGCATCGAAGGCTTAGAATGCTTTCCAAAGAGATACACGGGGAACGACACGGGGCTATGTCATACCCCATGTACCTTTCTGTTTGATTTGTTTTTGAAAACATGCTCTTCAAAATGCTTTCTAAAGAGATATACGGGGCATGACACAGGTCATGTGAAATCTAGTGTACTCCTGCGAAAATCCCTTTTAAACTTGTTCTTCAGAATGCACATTCGCAGAAGAACACAGGGTACAACACGGGCCGTGTCATACCCCGTGTTCCTGGATGATGAGCTTTTAATCGCCAATTTCCTCCATTTTCCTTCATCTTCTTCAACACCCACTGTAACCCAGTTTTCCTACACCCATTTTCGGCCCCTCCTTCTCCCAAAATACTCTGATTAAAGTATTTTTCTTAGCTATTTGAAGCATTTTCACTATTTAATCTTTAATTTAATCAATGCAATTGCAAGTTTTAGGTTCCTTTTGGATTTTAAGCAGTGACTTAGGGTTTTTCTATAGCGTTCACGAGGTAAGAACCTTTCCTTTGAGTCCTTTGAAGAAATTTAGACTTAATTATATTTATTTAGCTTCAATGACAATAAGACTTATAGGAAATGGCTAGCTCTTATTGATTGTAGAAAATTCTTTGGAGTTTAATGTTTACCTGAGAAACCTGATTACATAATTTACCTTATTTATCTTGTTGACCTACCTCCATTAATACCATCAAGTTTTGACTTGTATTTCCTTTAACACTGGATACTCATTAGAATTGCTTACTGTGACTGAGTTCTCTAGGGACAAAGTATGACTCTCAATAGCTCATTGGCACTATATGATATACTCATAGATTATTAATTAATTTCTTTGCATTTATCTTAGTGCAATATTTAAGTTCTTGAACCTAGAACTATCCAATTTTTAGGGGAAACTCTGCCAAATTTTTATTTTATTCTCTCTCACATTCTAGTTTTCACTTGGAAATCATGTCAAAAAGACAAAAAATGACTACTAAGCGGACCTCTAAAGGCAGTACTTCTAGAGGGACCTCCTTTAGGGGATCCACTTCCTCCCAGTTCTTAGAGTTCACAGATGAGGCCCGTATCCAAGCATTTAGTAGACATAGAGAGCGATCATTTGTGGAGGGTCGATATATAGATTGGGCAGTCTTGAGAAAGTTTAGGCTTGAGGATGAGATCAGATAGCTCATCAGTGTAGGCGCTTGGAAGACCTTCTTTCAAATCATAAAGCCTACATATAAAGAGCTTACCTTGGAGTTTCTCAGCACTTTCCATCTGGAGAGATACTTCGACACTGTTGACTCTACTGACATTGTGCAATTTCGCCTCGGGACAGTCACATATTCTATGAGTGTGACCCAGTTTTTAGTCCACATGGGGATTTACTTTAGAGACTTTGAAGCCACCCCAGAGTATCAGGATATTCGGATAGGACTCCCTCATGGGACCCAGGAGTGGCAGGTATGGTCCGACATTGCTACCGAGAGCTCTTATAATCCGACAAAAAGCAAGGTATCTAACCTTCGAAGAGTAGCATGGCAAGTTATCCACTTTATTCTCAGTCATACTTTGAGTGGTCGGGGGCATAGTCACGAAGTGGTGGGGACAGCTGACATTCTCTTCCTATACAGCATGATACAGAGGGTCCCCATCCACATTGGAGCTACGCTTGCACACTTCCTTTCAGCTCAAACATCAGATAGATGAGCTGAGAGTATTGCTGCCGGTTCATACATCACCCGATTAGCCAGGCGATTGGGACTTTTTGATCAGCCTTATGGATCCCTTTCCGTGGCATCTTAGATGACCCCCCTTCGTAGGAGCATCCTTCTAACTATGGGGATCCAGCCTGTGCAGCAGCCACCCCCTAAGGATGAGATTGATTTTCATGCGGATGATGATGATGTTAATGCAACTCCTGACATGGGTCCATCATCTTCTGCAGGCAGCAGAGTTTCATATGAGGCCTATTTTAGAGATATCTTGTCCATTCAGTAGTAGATTCTGGCTAAGCAGCAGCACATATCTGAGCATCAATTAAGGATTGAGAGCCTCTATGATGACTTTGACAGGAGGTCCAGACACACTGAGAGCATGGTTGAAGCCCTTTTCTAGCTTTTCCACCTCTCTTCTCCTGCTGATAGAGATCCTCCTGTTGATCTAGATCCTCCTGCTCAGTAGCTCAGATTACACTTTCACCAACAGAATACTCACTTCTTTTCCTTTTCCTTTTTCCTTTTTTCTATTCTCATTTATCTTGGTCTGTACTTATTTTTATGATGCACTTTCATTTGGTTTGTATTGCTTTAACTCTTTATCTTTTATTTTCTTGCACTTTTACTATTTATGTCTGTAATAACTAACTGACGGCATACTTTATTCCAGTAATGCATCTCCTTTCTTTTGCATTAGCAGTCTCCCCTTTCTCTCCTAATCTTTCTCTACTTGTGGATCTGTTGGATGTCATGCTCTGTAATTGAGAACAAAGCTCCACTTATCAGGGAAGTTTCAGTCCCCCATCTCTTCTATATCTCTTTTCTATTTACTTTTTGTAGATTGAGGACAATGTCCAATTTTAAGTGTGGGGAAGCAAGCTTTTAGAATGTATTACACTTGAATCTGCTTGATTGATTTAAAGTACTGGAATTCACTTCAAATGCAATGATGTGTGAAAATTTTTAAATTTTTTTTAGGGCAGTCTTTTGGCTAAAGTGGATTTGTTCATGCTTTACTCTTTTAATGATTAACTAGTAACTTAATAAGGAAAGTCTAAAGCTTGAAGCTAGAAGTAATGAGCATAATTGATCCTCGCGAGACTTGAGCCTATTGAGCAACTTTTCACATTAGAATTTGAGGCTCACTCTTATTTTCTTGAGGGATTATGTCTCACTCCTGACTTTTTGCTCTAGAACTTGCATTTGTTCTTTTTGAAGCTACATTTTATGTATTTTGCATGTCAAAAATGATGAGGCCATGTTTCTTCACCCTTTTATTTGTTTTGCTTATTTGAATCCCTCCTTTGATTTACCCCAAAATATTTTCAGATTTACCCCTAGCTAGCCACCTTGAGCCTTGGACCTTCATTTCAAGCCTAACCATCCTATGTGCATATAAAGCCACCACCCAAGTGAACTTGAACTTCAAAGTTTAGGGGAACTTAGACATTGTTAAATGAGTTTGGCTATCACTTAGAGGCTCTTACATAGGGCTGCTCAACTGGGTAAGTTGATGCTTCAAAAGTATATAAAAAAGAGAGAGAGAGAGTTAAAAAAAATTTAAAAATTTAAAAAATAATAATAACAATAATAAATAAATAATTTGGGGAGAAGAAGAAGAAAAACTTGTTGTGAAATAAGAAAGAAAAAGTTTTGTTTGCTGTCATAGAAAAAGTTAAGGCAAAGAATAAAAGCAAAGCAATATGCTAAAATGAGCAATTGAACTCGATAGTAGTCAAACTTAAAGCCGATGCATTTTTTTTCCCTTCCTTGACTCTATTACTTTTCATCCCTTAATCTTCCCTTCCTCTACCCTCATCATTTTCCTTAATAAAGCCCTTTGATTTGCATGCATTTTACAATATAGTAGTGGAGACTAGAGCTTTTACAAGTATATGGTAGTATTAAGTCCTGAGCTGATTGATTTAAGAATATACACAAGCCTTATCTTGAGAGTTTGAGTGAATAATTTACCTATGAGGCTCTTCTCTTTTGCTTTTATGCTAAAGATTGACTTATTTTGCTGCTTTGTTTTCATTTAGATGCCTTGTATGAATTGATCCTAATTTCTGATTCACTGAATGATTGTCCAATAATATTAGCATAAAAGTGGAGTAAACTTTTGTTCTCTTGCTTCCTTACTCGAGAACAAGTAAGATTCAAGTGTGGGGGAATTGATAAATGTATATTTGCACTTATATTTTATGTGCTTCATTGCTTATTTATTGAGTATTTTATGCAAATTCATTGGAAAAAGGTACTTAGATGCTTGGTATTTCATTTTCAGGTTTCAAAATGACTCTTTAAAGCATTAGAAAAGGATTCGGAACTAATACCATGCAAATTATGGAGAATTGAAGCAAATACTTTCATTTAGCTAAGAACACAGGGTATGGGAACCCCGTGTGGAGGGTCGTGTACCTTTCTGTATGTTTCGAGCCTTGCTGAGCAATTTTTAAGTCATTCGCAAAAGAACACAGGGTACAACATGGGCCGTGTCATACCCCATGTATTTTGTTGATATCAGTTTTATGCGGAGAATTTGCACACAAGAAAGGAAGGGGCTGGAAATTAGAAATGAGCCGTCTATAGAAACCCTTGGGAGGCTTAGAGACATTAGGGGTGATTGCTAGCCTTGGAGGATTAGATTTAAGCAAAGGATTGACGATTCAAGCAAGGAATTGTAAAGCTTCATGACTAGTTTGATTCCCCTCTCTATTTTCTGGTTTTCTACTAGTTCTGTAATGAACTCACACTAAACCCCAGTGCTCAACTAGGGTAGACTTGTTCATGGATTTATGGATTTAATTTTAATACAATCTAGCTTGATTTATTGTTCTTTTATGATTTGATTATGCTAATTTGTAATTCAGCAACCCTAATATTTTCAGAATATTGAATTTGTGTAAAGGATTAGTTAATTCTAGGTTGGAATGACTAATTAATTAATCAGACCTTGCATAATCATTGGGAATCTCTATTAGACTTAGGAATTAAGCTAATTGGATTCTTTTACACAAGATGAAATATCTAAAATTGGATTCTCAAAGCACTATTAATGCAACCTAAGTGAGTGATTACTAGAGAAATTCTAGGCACTTTATTTATTGGTTAGTAGCTAGTAGCCTTGCAATGAGGTATAACTTACATTCGGTAATCCAATAATCTAAATTAATAGTAAACCGAGCTAGAAAGTTATCTTTATTCCATAATGAATTGAATAAGGAAACCCCAAAGCTGAGTACATTTTCATCCCAATTGAATTAGATCTTTACTTAACTCATCCTAGTTTCATTTGCTTTCTTTTTTACAACTAAATTTTGTTTCACATTTTACTCTAAATTCACAATCACAATTAGTACACCTAGATAATTTATCTCGAAATTTAGTTAGTAATTAACACTCAATCCCTGTGGAGACGATATCTTTTATACTATAACTCGATCCAAACCCATGCACTTGCGCGATTCACTGTTAATGGCATATTTCTTATCATCTAAATCAGTTTATAAGGATACTTAGTATTTTGCTTCCTCTAATGTTGGCAGAAATTGCTACATTTCCTTTTAAGTTATGAAGCCTTCCTCCATATATGCAGTCAATCTTTCTAGCTGCTAATGCATGACCAAGTTCAGAAATTCTCCATTCTTTCCAGCATAAGATTCACCAAAAACACAGATAGATTTAAATCTACATTTTGATGGTTTCTTACCCTCTTCCTCTTCTTTACTCTCACCCTCAGACATTTTGCATAGTATGATTGCTGAAATGCATCTTTATAATACAAAAGTAGAAACAAAGAAATCACGCAAATCAGACAATGTCAGAAGAAGATTGAAAAAAATGCTATGCAGAACTGTTAAGTGTAATAATGGCGTGAAGAAAATAAACAAGGCAAAATGTAAAGAAAGTCAAAAAGTAATTGAAAAGGTAAAATAAAAAGAAAAGAAATATACAGAAAGTCCGAAAGCAGCTGTAAAGATAAAAAATAAAGGAAAAGTAAAGCAGACAAGCATTAATATATACAGTAGTTGTGATTGGGGCTCATATCTTCCTCTGGTTTTTCGTCCAGTAACAGCTTAAACGGCTTTTATAAGTCGAGGATCTGCTTCCCATCTAATTTTCTTATAAACTAGCAAACAGATTCTTTTACAGTCAAATTTCTAAGACTGTAGCATTCCTTTTCTGTATTGAATAACTTCATTAAATTAAAAAGAACAGCATGAACATCTCCACTAGGATGTGTCTCAAGAGTCCGAATGATATCATCCAATAACTCTTTACTCAGTCCATCCTTTATAAATCAGATTTTGTCTTCTCGATTTACTGAAATCATTCCTTTATTCCTACAGAGCTTATTACAAGTCCACCTTGCACACTTATGGCAGACTCTCATTCTTTTAGCCCTTCTCTTTTTAGAGTAAGAACTTCTTCCCATACATGGTATATGTCTAACAAATGATTTATTAAACTCACCTACTAAACTGTACCTTAGCTTTAATAATCCAGCGTATATCCTCAAGAATACCCAAATGATTAAATGCCTTCATTCTTTCAAGTCAACAGTTGTAAATTTTCCTGAGCACATCTTTGGGAAAAGTAGGGAATTTGATTCTAAGCTTTGCAAGGGATTCCTCCATGATGAGAATAATGAAAGCTGAAATTGTTAGAGAAAATGTTGTGCGATGTGTGCTTGAGTGATTTAGAAGAAAATAATTAAGTAGAGAAAGAAATCTTAGGGTTGCCTCTTAAGTAGCCGCCCTTCTTTAACGTCTTTAGTTAGACAAAGTCCTTACCTATTGCTTTATTTCCTCTTTTTTTTAATTAGAACTTACCAGCTGGCTCCTCGAGCGTGATGACAGTCTTTATGGTGTTGAATGCACTAGTCATTGTATTCTTTCAATCTTTGCCCATTCACTTTGAATTTCCTGTCATCATTTTGAATCTCCACAATTCCATATGGCCAACTTGAACCACAGTAAAAGGTCCTAACCACCTTGATCTTAATTTTCTTAGAAAGAGTTTTAATCTTGAATTGTAGAGAAGTACTTTTTGTCCTGGTGTGAACTCCTTCCTCATAATTCTCTTATCATGCCACATTTTCGTCTTCTCCTTGTAAAGCTTGGCATTTTCATAGGCCTTCGACTCCAACACTAGTGATTTTTCTATTAATGGAACAGATTTACTTGACCTCTCTCCAAGACCTTTGAATGGTTTCTTGTTAAAAACTAGAGAATTTACCTTAAGGTATTTAATTTGCTTCAAGATTTTAGGATCAGTAGACTTTGATGCATTAACCATTCCTACTGCTAATAGCTTTTCTATGCAGGTTTCATGCATTATATCTTTCATGCAGTTAGTCAGTGTGTCTACTCTGGAACAGGTATTATCTTCATATGAAAAGGCTTTAAAAATATTGAAAGATACTTGATCATTCTGAACCTGTAAAGTCAGCTTTCCCTTCTGTACATCAATTAAAGCTCGTCCAATTACTAGAAATGGTCTCCTAAGAATAATAGGAATTTCTTGGTCTTCTTCCATGTCAAGCACTATGAAATCTACTAGAAAGGATGAATTTATTAACTTTTACTAGCACATCTTGAAGGATTCCACGTGGATGCTTTATTGAACGATTTGCAAGCTACAATGACACTGTAGTTAGTTTCACCTCTCCCAATCCCAACTTCTTGTAGACGGATAATGGCATCAAATTCACACTTGCACCAAGGTCACATAAGGCTTTTTCAAATTCCGTACTCTCTAATGGTACAGGGTATGCAGAAACTTCTAGGGTCTTTAAGCTTTAGCGGTAATTTCTTTTGTAGAATTGCACTACACTCTTTAGTTAAGGCTATTGTTTCGAAATCTTCCAATTTGCGTTTCTTTGATAAAATCTCTTTCATAAATTTTGTATAACTGGGCATCTGGGCTAGAGGTTCAACAAATGGGATATTGATATGCAACTTCTTAAGCACCTTCAGAAACTTGCTGAACTGCTTGTCTAGCTTAGCTTTCACCAATTTTTGAGGAAATGGAACTGGGGGAACATATGGTGGAGGATTGTCTGGAAAGGTTATTCTTCCTGGAATTACTTCATCTTCTTTTTGAGCTTCTTCACCATCATCTTCTCTTAATTTTGGCTTTTCTTCTTGTTTCTTTTCAAGCTTGTCAAACTGCTTCCCACTTCTTAATGTAATAGCATTTATGTGCTCCTTGGGGTTTCTTTCAATGTCACTAGGTAAAGTTCCTGGTTGTTTGAAATTTAGCATGCTTACAATTTGACCCATTTGCACTTTAAGATTTTTTATTGAAGCTTCTTGACTTTGCATGATTGCTTCATGATTCTTGAGTGTAGCTTCTGTTTTGGCCATGAATTAAGAAGTATTCATGGTTAATTGAACCAATGCTTCTTCTAAATTTGCCTTTGGTTGTGGTGGTGGTTGTTGAATTTGTTATTGATAGTTCTCTTGAGGTTTGAACACATTTTGATTATTCTTCCACCCCAAATTAGGGTGGTTTCTCCATCCTGGATTGTATGTGTTTGAGAAAGGATCGATTTGATGATTTTGATTCCTCACATAGTTGGCTTGTTCAAGTTGAGAAGGCATGAATGGATTACCTTCTTGGCATTGTATGCTCATATGAGGACCTCCACATAAATCACAAGCATCTGCAGGAGTTCTAATTACATTTGCTTGAGCTGTTAGTGAGCTCACTTGCTTGGATATAGAGGCAACTTGAGAAGACAAAGTAGTTAAAATGTCTAGCTCATGGACCCTTAAGTGCTTTTTTTTGAAGTGTTGCGTTCAAAAGGCTACTAGTAAGCATTTGTTGTTATCTCCTCCAACAGCTTCATAGCAGCTTCTATACTTTTTCCTATTAATGATCCACCAGCTGCAGCATCTACAAGTGTTCTGGTAGCATTAGACAATCTATTGTAGAAAGTTTGTAACTATAGCCAATCTAGTAGCCTATGATGAGGACATCTTCTTAGCAGCTCCTTGTATCTTTCCTATGCTTCATAAAGGCTTTCAATGTCATGCTAGGTGAATGAAGCAATCTCATTTCTCATCTTTGTAGTTTTAGCTGAAAGAAAGAATTTTGTTAGGAATTTTTGTGCCAATATGTTCCATGTAGTGATGCTCCCTACTGGCAAAGAGTATAACTAACTTTTAGCCTTATCCCTAAGTGAGAAAGGGAAGAGTCGCAACCTTATGGCATCATCAGAAACGTCATTGTGCTTGAATGTATCACAAATTTCCAGAAAGCTGGCTATATGTGCATTTGGATCTTCTGCTAGAGAACCTCCAAACTAATTTGCTTGAATCATTTGAATTATGATAGGCTTAATCTCAAAGTTGTTAGCTGGTAGAGGCGGTCTCCTGATCCCAAAAATGATATCCATGATTGTTAGTGTGGCATAGTCACGGAATGCTTTGATGTCTGGTTCTTCTCTCAAATATGTCATTGCTTCACCTTGATCTACAGTTGATTGCTTCCATATCTTTCGATTTCTTTCGACAAGTTTTCTCGATCTCAAAATCAAATAACAACGGCTTAGCAACTTTCGAGCTGGTCATACACTAGGACAAACCTGACAAGAGAAAAGAAATAGCGAAGAAAAGAAAAAAATGTGAAATAAAAATTAAATTAGGATTAAGATTACTTGGTATTGATATTAACGATAACAATCTCCGGCAACGGTGCTAAAAACTTTTTACGTGTGAAATGGTTTATAAATTAGTGCAAGTATACACTGTAGTAAACAAGTAATAAAGTGATGAGAAAGTATCGTTCTCTCAAGGATTATTTTACTAAGTACCAAATTAATAATCCTAACACTATTTACCAAATCGATTAGTTAGAAATGAAGTAATTAAATAAAGATCCATGCAAAATATTTAAAATAAATATGAATGCAATTGGAGTAAAGATAAATATGAATAAAAGCCCTAGGGATTAGACTTCACTTAATAATTTCGGATTGAATCATCTATCTACACTAATCTAATTTTAACTCCCTTAATTGATAGTCAAGTTTCCCTTAAATTAATTACTAACCTCTTCCAAGGTCAAGTAATTTTATAATTAATTGCTAATTCACTATATTCCTATGTGAATTAAAGCCACTAATCATGCATTAGGATTTATGGAACTCATTAAGACTACATAAACCATATGAATATATTCCTATTTAATATGCAATTTACGATTTTAATTATAGGTTCCATACACATATATCTCCTTCCGGTCTCAACATGCATATTAGGTTCATTCAAAAGGTGGCCAATCAATTGAAAGCATTAAGAGTAATAATTAAAACTCAATCTAGGAGAAGTAAATTGAAATTAGTTTCAATAGATTATAATTCAATCCGTTATTATCAAGTTACGTCATCACCCTAGGAAGATGAAGAATTAGAACATAATGAAATTAAAAACAAACTCAAAATAAAATAAAAACTATCATCACATTCATGATACAAACCTAAAATACATTTACAAATACATGAAAATAGAAATACTATCCATCCATGTAGGAGGTAAAACCTTCCATATAGGATGATAACTTAGCCTTCCATGTAGGAGACATACAAGAAGAACTAAAAATGCATAAACTAAATTACTCTTTAAGATGAATGAATGTTCCAAATGAAATATAATCCTTGCTATTTATAGATGAGTGTTGGAAAAGATTGCAAAGATTTCACTTGCTTAACCTTCAATCTTGACCATTAGCTAACTAACTGTGACCATTAGCTATCAACCTTAATTCTCGCAGCAACCAGTCTTCTAGATTGTAGCTAACTTTTGGCAATTAAAACGGTTGATTCACATTTTTCAGTAAACATGAGAGTTGTAGATCTGAATGTTAGCTTTAAAACGCACTAAGGAACTCCCACATTTGACATCTGTAGCTCCAGTTATGATCAAAATAGTGAGAAAAGATTAGATTCGACCAGAACCACTGTTTCAACTTCTAAGCAACAATTGAGATCCTTAAAGGCTGAACTGAGTTTTTTTTCAAACATGAAAGTTGTAGGATTTTTTCTTAAATTTTAATTCATGTAAAAAATGACCCAATCCGATGTCCATAGCTTCAGATATGGCTTAAAACCTGAAATAGGGTTAAAATCCAGCATTATCCAAAAAAATCTAATTTCTTTTCAAAGTCACAACTCATCCACAAAATGCGATAGAACTTATTAATTTAAGCTTAGATAATATCCAAAAGTGCATCATATAAGGGAAACTAAATATGTAAATATTTTATGTATCATTAACCATAAATAGAAGGATCCATGATCTAATTTTTTTAAAATAACTACAGGTTAGTGAAGCATTTTTTTAAGGGGCACTTACATATAACCTTAGAAGATGGCACCCATAACTGCCTATGTTGCTTTTGTAATTGAAAAAAATTATATATAAGTATCTATATTTCAACAATTAAAGGGCTCATTTTTGCCAATTCAACACTTAAACATAAATTTGCATGCACTCCATGTTCTAACATTTTTCTAGCTTTCTAGAGTTTATAGATATCATTGCTATCCTTTTAAGTAATTCCAAAACACCTAGTTCTTGAGTCCATCCACCTAGTAAGCAGACGAACAAGCCTATACAAGTTTCCAACCAAACTTGACATGCTCTAGCCTGCTAGTAGATTCACCAAAGTGTTTAGGATTTAAGTAGGTGATTCAAGTTAAATTGTTTCCTTTATTTTATTTCTTTTGTGCAAATTTTATATATCATTTAGGTGAACACATTATTGTGTACTCTATTTGTTATTGATTTTATAGTATTATTGCATTTTTTTCTCAATGCTCTAATTAGTATACTATGTACATGAACCCTAAATTGTAATCCTAAAATTAATAATTCTTTATTTAACACATCCTGTAGAATATTTTATTTTAGAAAAAAATATAGATTAATTTGTTTACAATCTAAACTTGTATAAGCTAAACTTGAACTTATATTAAAACTCTATGTTCATGTTAAATTATTATATTATATCAAAAATTGTCACTTTTTGTTGGAAGGTTAAACTTATTATTTAATTAATTATTTATTTAGGCCCCTTCTATGGTGGATCATGATCCATCTATGGAGCATAATATGTGGCACGATCTGAATTGCCCAGGCTGCTAAGAAGTAAGGCTTGCTGTTGGATTTGATTGATTGGGTCACTAAGTTATTTGGTGTATTTGTTTTAAGGGGAAAATACACATAAATCTCCTAAAAATATGGAATTTTGTCAAATAACCCCTTTTTAACTTTCAAATCTTACAAATAATCTCTCTGAACTATTCCAAAATATGAAAAACTTCAAAACTGCTACTATTATATTTCACTTGTGGTTGAAAACCACCGCTATAATTTTCAAATTTTGAAACTTTTTTTCACTTACCGACAATTTAGTGGTTTTTATAACTACCGCTAAATTATTTTATCTATTTTTTAGCCTTTACATGTTTTGAAAAAGTTTAAGGGGATTATTTATAAGGTTTAAAAGTTCAAAGGAGTTATTTGACAAAAGTCCATACTTTAAGGGGATTTTGTGTATTTTGCCCTTGTTTTAATGGGTGAAAAGGATTATTGTAGATAGAGACTATTTCTCTGAGGAGAATCCCTTTGTTTTCATGCCCTAACCCTCGTTAGCTTTGCTTGGCCTGCCAATGGAGGATTATAGCCGCTTGCCACTGGTCGTCATCTTTATTAAATGAGCACCGGGGTGAAGGCTGGTTAATGGAAAACTTGAAATCAAATATGAGATTTGCTGGTGGGTTTGCATTTTATGAACTGAAATTCATTATTTTAAATGTTAGTGATTGATTATAAGGATGAACCTGTAGTTAGGTCTGCCTGTAAGCGTAAATATAGTTTCATTTGTGCAGTTTAAGTATGACTATAAGTTTGAGTAGGAAGTTTTTCATTGTTAGGGGTTTGTAATTGCTGTCTCTTGTCTTCTTATTCTGTCTTTACATATATATTATGCATAAAATGTGCAAAAAAAAAATAGTCACAAATTTATAATTTTCATTGTTACTAATTAAATTTTATATTTTTATTATTATAGTTATATTCCATAGTTTAATAATTTTCATACCTTGTTTCTTTTCCAATAGTTTAGGTAAACTGGCAGAAACTGTGATTGTTAATTGAACAAGTTAAGAAAGAATCTTAAGAATTGGAAAGATGCAATACCTTTCCTGGTCTTCCTTCTGTCTCTGAACAAATCTCATCAATAAAAGATACAAGCTCTCCAAACATGGTTTCACGTGCTTCCAGGTGCGAGAGACCAAGAGCCATCATAGCTGCATGCTATATCAGAAGCCTTATAAGCAATGGAAATCTAATGTAAGGGACCTACTGCCTGATCAGTAATACTATCAAATTTCAATGCTTTTACATGAAGAAAACTATGCTGCTACAAAACTATAACCATCAACCTTACTATTGACCTTCCCACAAGTTGAAACTTTAAAGAGAGTGGGAATTTGTAACTCAATTCATGTTTTGAGTTGAAACAATAGCTTAGAAATCGTTTCAACATAGTTCCCCAATATCCAACATTAAATGCATTCCTTTTTATAATTTATTGCCATGTATCAGTCGGTGTAGCAGAGAGGTCAAGACATGCTGAGATGTGACAGCTTGTTAGCAATGCCAAAACCCAGTTGATCCCAGATGTTTAAGCTCTCAGGAGAGTGGATGGATGGAAAAAATACGCATGTAATTAATAACCAGAATATTTTTCAGATTAGGATTGGCTAGGATACCATTGACCATTTGGTTGAAGAGGCTTAGACTTTGATGCCATGTCAAATGTCAATTGATCCAAATCTTAACACCCAAAGTAGTTATTATTTAACAGGCAATAATAATCTTATTTTGCAACCAAGTAATTAATCTATTGTACGTTGGAAAAGGATGATATGCTTGGCAAGAAGATCTACGTTCAATCTTTATGATCAGATCAACAATAATCTTACTTTGCCATGCTAATATTGATAACCAGACGACAAGAAAATGGATCATAGAATTTAAATTTCAAATGTTTGTTACAAATCAAACAGTGCAGCATCATTGTTAGCCACCTGTTACACTTAGGTGACAGTTTAGTTCATGAAATCTTACATTACCAAGAAAGTGTACATTCCTAGAAATGTAATTCTTGATAATTTAATTAACAAAAATGTAACATTCTTATGTTTGAATTCACTATAAATATTTTTAGAAATATTTTAATATCACATTCCCATTACATAGAAATCTAAGTACCCACCTCCCCCTATAAGAATATTTTAGGGGAATGTTGGGTTAAAAAGAATCTAAAAAATGTGATATTTTCAGATATTTTTTTTAAACTTTGAACTAAACATGAGAATGTGATATTTTTTTAAAATATTTTCAGAAATATTAAAAATATTTCCCAAACCAAACGCCACCTTTAAACAGGAAAGAGCTATTAGAGATTGTAAGAAAGAGGTATAATGAAAGATTCCCTAGTTTAATTCAGGTAAGCATAATTAAGGTATGCTAAAACAAAATTTGCACGTTTTTTCTTTGCAAAATAATAGATGACTTAGCAGTGTGAAACTAAATGTCTATACTCATTTGGGTTCAACAGTGCAGAACAAGAAATTAATTTAGTAGTAGAGCATGTATATATTCCGTCCTGATTGTCTGCATGTAACAATAGACTAAATACATGAGTTCATTGAGATGTACTTATAACATGGGCATAAAATCCAGGTTTTACTGAATGGAAAATAAGGTGGTAGGCATCTTTGGTTGATGCAATCCCACTAGGATCTTGACACGAACATACAAACATGGCATACATAAGCCGCTGGTCCAATTTATTGTCTGCATCTTGAGACTGATGAGACTTTCCACCCAATCCAACTGTGTGATATGAGCAAGACATTGCATTACTTCTATCCTGCCCAGAGAAAATTATGACCTTAGTTTTCATGTCGAATACACCTGGAAAACTCAGATATCACAAACTACTCAAATCTCTGAAAATTTCAAGACATTATCATACAATTTATAAATATACCTCATGTTTATCGACTATGAAAGCAACTTATATCAACGTAAAGCAAAGGAAAGATAAGGAAATGAAATATTTACTCACTTAGCTTCCAGAACAGAGATTGGACAAATTTCAGCAACGTACTTGATTAGCTCACCAAGGCATCTAGCCCACCTGTTCTCATCAGGACTTTCAAATATTATAGACTGAAGAATGATTTCAGGAGGAACGGTGTCAGATTCTCGTCTTGAATCAAATGGCCGAACCGAATCCTAATAACGATTCTGGACAGTCTCATCCTGACCCAGATATGACAAGAAAATCTTATCCTACATGGTTGAATCTCAATAAATAAAAATGTAAAACAAGTACCCCATGTCCTTCCAGAAAATCAATTATATAAATTGGTTCAGCAAATTCAGCTTCATATTTTGAATAATGATATGATTGATCATGTATCCTCAGATCCCTAATGTCATTCCTCAAGGCACGTACACAACAACGCAATAACTACAATTCTGTATGCCTAATTTGACTATCAACAGAACAAAGGAAGATGAGAGCAACCGCATGGATTTTGGAAGCACGAAATTCAGTTGGTTCTCCTGAGGACTTCTGGGCATCATACTCTAGTCTCTCATCTACAACACGAGATCTCCAGAAGCGCATGAGTTCCAATAGGTGTCCTAAAGATGTTTGAATGAGAAGAGGGAATTCATCAGGAAGTCTTAATATGAAGTTGTCCATCCCTCTCAGTACCGCAAAACGACGATGGGGAAGGTGTTTCACAATCTGATTTAGCACTTGTACTGCTGCTTTTCGGACACCAGGGTCAATACTTATGCCATGTCGTGGGGACTATTTAATTGATTTTACCATTGCTTCCAACTTGTTCCATCAGAGTTGGGATGCACATTAGCGCAGACCGGAAGAGATACCCTCGAGACTTCTCCTTGCTTACAGCTTCCATAACACAATTAAAAAACATAGTCTCAACTCAACTGCCTCAGGTTGGAATATCAAGGTGACAATTTCTAAGAAAAATTGCCTATGGCGTTCCTCGAAGATGTCAGAAGAGCTTGACTGTAGGTTCCATGACAGGCCCTCAAATTTGATTCAATAGTAGCTTTTACTTTTGGAATGTATTGGTCTATGTCGTGACCTGCTCATTTTCAAGCTAGTTTGTTGCTGAATATGGAGGTCTAAATAAAACAAGTTGCATCAAATATATGTTGGAATTTTTTATAAAATGATTTGCTAATTAATTAATAATTTTTAATTTAATAAAACTGACTAATTAAAATTTAGTTCAATTATGAGAAATGCATAAAATCCTATTTTAAATTTATAATATTAAAGATATGGACTTAGCATATCCACATAAGTTAGTGTGGTTTGACAGTTGTATAGGCCAAAAGTTTAGTAAATCTTTTATGGAGAGGATTACTAAGGTTTGATAAATAAGGATTATGATTAGATCTTCTCTTCACTTCTCATATATATGGTTTCTACCTATTAAAATTTGCCACCAAGGAGAAAAGTAAAGAGAAAGTCCTAGTTGAAAAGAATTCATTAGTTTCCACTGAATTCAACTTATAGCTGCAAATCTATTAGGTAAGTAAATACAAATTTTTTATTCATAATATTCTAATTATCATACATGAGATATTAATAATTAAAATTCTTATATTTGATATCATAGTTTCCTATGTATGATATTAAAACTCAAAATAATTAGTTATATTTCATATTATTTTAATTAAGAATTTATGATGAAATTTTATATGTATAATTCTTAAAATAAAATCATACAATCAATTTATAATGGTTATTTTATAGTTCTTTAATGCATCACCATGAATTTTTCATTGAAAAATTTATTGATTAGTTTTCTCATCAGTAACAATATGAAATTGATCTTTGTAATTTGACAAGTTATATTGTATATTATGCCTTTTATAAAACATAAAAGATGTAATGAAATTATAGCATATTTTGTAATAATTTTAGTGATGAATGTTTTCTTATTTATACACTAAGATTGTTGATCCAAATTTATGATAATTTTTTTTTATATGAAATTGTTTTGAAAGTCGAAATCTTGTATTTTTTTTATTTTCGAATCATAAAATCCATGCCAAAATATACATTGGTGGTTTGCTTGTCAAGGTTACAAAATTTGTGCTAGAGAATTCAAAAAGAAAAAAATCAATCAAACTGTGCATTTATGGCAGATGGAAAAGCTCAAATGCATTGAATGTCATCTATAATTGATTAAACGCTTGCGTGGACCTAACTAACACTAAGGTGCATGAATCATTTATGAACTTTTTTTAATTTTATTCCATGCTTCCATGTTTAATGTTGATCGTTTAAGGATCTGAATAGTGTGGTGTTTATGCCTATTTGTGCTAATCTTTGAGCCCATGACTTGGTGGTTAAAGGATCAACACTTTGTCATGAGCTTACTCTATGCTTTACGTGTGGCTTTATGAACCAATAGTTTTGTTATGGGTTATAAACTTATATATCCAATGGATATAGCGTGAAAGGCTTTTTACGCATATTAGCATGAACTAATTATATATTATATATTAATTATATAATTAATGTTCATTATATATTAATTATGTTTTAATATTTCACGTAGTGAAAGTGGGAAATGCTTTAAAATATTTATTATTAATTCTATTTTAAATTAATTAAATAATATTTTCTTGAATTATAAAATTATGAAATTTTTTGAAAAAAATAAAGTGATATGCTTGTAATCCATTGATGATGTTCATTCTTTCTAAATATTTTTTAATTAAATTCTTTTATTTTGAAGAGTAAATATAATTAGATATCATAATTATGTTAGTTTTAAATTTTGTTCAAGACTTTGTTATGTAATACTCTTTGAGAGCTTATTGAGATGTATTAAGTTTTAACATAATATTAGGAGTGGCCCATTGCATACATATGATTGAGTATCAAATTGAGATGTTGGATACTTTATTTTCCTAATTTAAGAAAAAAATTTATTAATAGTTATAAGTACTTAGCTACAAAAATGGCTCACTTATAGTGATTAATGAAATATTTTCTTATTCGAAAATTATGTGATAGTATTAGAATTATCTTATATAATTATTTGCCCAAAAGAAGCTATTATGTAAGATAATTTTGGAATAAGGCATAAGGCATCACAATTGAAAATATATCAGTTTAGAAAGTCTATCTGCCTAATAGGGATAGATTTTTAAAAATTAGGTATTTTCATATTAGCCTTATGATAAGAGTATTTACTAACAAATTATATTCTCTATCCAATGGGGAGAATATGATGATACACCTAAATTCTTCAGTTATTGCAACATATCAAGAATTGTTACTATCTATATATTCTTTTTTAAATTATTCTTTGGTTAATTGTTGCATTTTTTGTCTTCAATAGTGAATTTTGTTATAAATGTTAATCAAGCAACTATTGAGATCCTATATGGATCTAACAATAAGAGATGGAATGAAGATCTAAATTTTGCCTAAGTCATAAGTGACATTGACATAGCCTTACATACTAATTCAGCCTATAGCCATAATTGCTCAAAGTACCACTGAATAAAAAGAGTTGTTTGCCAAGTGGGATAAAATGAATCATATATGCTTACATGTCATTAAAAGATCTGTCTCTGGGCATCTTCTGAGTAGGTTGGATAAGATTAAGAATGCTAAAGAACTTTATGATATTGTTAGTCAAATGTACCTAAAAATCTAACAAGTTTTAAACCTAAGAACCTTATGAGGGAGTTAACGAGTATAAGGTATGATTTTGTTGGAAATGCTAGAGACTTCATCATGAAAATGGTTCGCATCAAAAACAAATTAGCTTCTAATGAAATCATTTATCTGGTAAATTCATTATTCACCATGCTATCAATTCTTTCCTTTATGAATTCACCTAAATTAAAACTGCCTATAATACCTTGAATGAAGTTTGAAGTATCAATAATCTTATATCTAAAATATGTTTTTGAGGAGGAAAAACTCAAAAAAAAGAAAAATGAGAGTGCCTTACTTACTATTAACTCTAAACTTAGTTACCAAAAAATACCAACAAGCCTAGAAAGTTTAGGTTAAAAACTTTGAATAAGTTTTAAGGCAACAAAGGCCAAGGAAGTAGTTCAGACAAAAAGGGTAAATGGTCTTATAGTTATCATTAAAAAAGATTATAAATATTTTTTTCTGCAAAAAAAAAAATGTCATAAGAAATTTGAATGCTAGAAATACAAATCTTAGTTAGTGAAAAAGGATAAGTAAGAAGGTAAACTACTAGCTTTCATTTACTTTGAATCACATCTTGTTAGTACCCCATTAAACTCATAGTGGCTTGATAGTGGTGTGACTATTCACATTACCATTACTTTGTAAGGGTTCAAAAGCAAATCGAAGCCAAGTGAGAAAAAGGCTAAGCTTAAAGTTGAAAATAATACTAAAGTGGAAATAAGTTATATAAGAATAATAGATTTAAATTTAGAGTATGGTTTTAAACTTATTTTGAAAAATATTTTCTATGTACCCTTATTTAGGAGAAATTTGATTTTAGTTTCTATTTTTGATAAACATGGTTATCATTTTATTATTAAGAATGAAAAGGTTGATTTTTCTTTAAATTCTAAAATTGAGGGTGAATTCAAGCTAATTGACAATTTATATAGATTATGCTTCGCCTAAAATAATGAATACAATAGTAAAAATGTTGAAAACATAGTATCTAAAAGAATTGAATGAAAAGTATTTCTTGTTATGGTATGAAAGATTGGGTCACATCTTAAATTAGAAAATTAATAGATTAATAAAAGATGGTTCTTTTCTTTCTTTTAATTTTGAAAACTTGGACACATATGTTGATTGTATAAAGGATAAACTAATTAAGACTAAAAGCAAAAAGGCAACTTAAATTTTTTACCTTTTAAAAATTGTGCATACTGATATTAGTGGACCACTTACTCCTACTTTATGTGATAATAAATATATTATTATCTTTATTGATGGTTTTTTTTGTTATGATTATCTCTACATAATTAAGGAAAAGTCTGATACTTTTGAAAATTTTAAAAATTTTAAAATAAAAATAGAAAAATAATTAGGAAAAGTTATTAAAATTGTTAGATTTGATTGAAGTGGTGAATATTATGGCAGACATGGTATAACTGGATAACTATATGGGACCGTTTGCCAAATATTTACAAAAGAATGAGATAATTGCCTAATATACTATGCTTAATAGTCCTAAACAAAATGGTGTGGCTAAAAGGCAAAATCACACTCTTAAAGATATGATAAGGAGCATGATGAGTGGAACCTAGTCTTCTTAAATCTCTTTAAGGTGAAGTCATGAAATATACATTATATATACTGAATAAAGTACTTAGGAAATCAGCACCAAAAACACCTTTTGAACTATAGACCAATAGGAAACCTAGCTTGAACCACTTTCAAGTTTAGGGATGTCTTGTAGATGTTAGAATTTATAATCCTTTTGAAAAGAAAATTGAACTTCAATCTACTTATTACTACTTTAATAGGGTACTTAGACTATTCCAAGTGGTGTAAATTCTATTATCTTGAATGCGGAGCTAAAATTATGAAGTTACAGGTGGCAAAATTTTTAGAATGGGATACTTTTAGATAAAAGCATCATAAAAGTTGTCAATGACAATAAGCCTATAAGATATGTCACTTTCCGTTTGTTAAATCCATAAAATATTGCAGTACCAGTAAATATTGAAAAAGAAGATAATGTGTAATAGAATACAAATCCTCTCCCTCTTGATCATCTTCATAATCCAATTCCAAATCCTGTTATGTAACTCAAAAAAAAGTTAAGGTTCCCTTAAGAAAGTTTACCATACAAAGAAAATTTACAATCTCTGATGATTACTTAGTTTTCCTTGGAAAGAGTGACTATAATATTAGTCATGTTATTGATCCTATAACTTGCAAAGATGCAATAACTAGTTTACAGTATAAAATATGGATGGATACAATAAAAGATGAAATGAATTCTATGATTCACAATGGTGTTTGGGAGCTTATTGAGCTTCTAAAAGGATATAAACTTATTGATTGTAAATAGGTGTACAAAACTAAGAAAGACCCTAAGGGAAATGTTGAATGGCTTGAAGCTAAATTGATGGCAAAAGGATTTACTCAAAAAGAAGGAGTATATTATAATGAAATCTTTTCACCAGTGTCATCTAAAGATTCTTTTAGAATTATCATGGCCTTATAGCAAACTATGAATCTAAAGCTTCATCAAATGGATGTGAAGATAGCTTTTTTAAATAGGGATCTGAGAGAAAAAGTTTAAATAGTAAAACTAGAAGGTTTTTAAGAACCTAGAAAAGAATACTTAGTGTGTCGATTTAAAAAGTTCATTTATAGGCTTAAACAAGCTTCTAGGCAATAGTATTTTAAATTTAATGAGATGATCATTTCCATGGATTTTGAGGAAAATAAAGTTAATAGTGCATATACCTTAAAACCAGTAGGAGTAAGTACATTTTCCTTGTCCTTTATATGGATGATATTCTATTAGCTAGTAATGATAATGGATTGCTACATAAGACTAAACAATCATTAGTCTAAGACTTTTGATATAAAAGATCTTGGAAATGGTTCATTTATTCTTGAGATAGAGATTTATAAAGATTGATCTAGAGGTTTGATGGGAATTTCACAAAGGTCTTACATTGATCGTATACTTACTAGATTTAATATGCAAAATTGTAAAGTTGGGGATGCACTTATTATAAAAGGTGATAAGCTCAACCTTAGTAAATGTCCTAAGAATGATTTGGAAAAAGAATCAATGAAAAACATACCTTATTCTAGTGCATTGAGGAGTCTTATGTATGCAAAGGTTTATACTAAGCTAAACATTGCATTTGTAGTAGGAATTCTTGGTAGGTATCTTTCTAACCATGGTATGGATCATTGGTTACTATCAAGAAAGTGTCAAGGTATTTACAAAAAATGGAAGATTATATGTTGATTTATAGAAAAGTTGACAATCTTAAGATTGTTGGATACATAGATTCTAACTTTGCTAGTAGTTAAGATGATATAAAATCCACCTTAAGATATATTTTTATGTTAGTTAGAGAAGTTGTATCTTGGAAGAATGTAAAACAAACACTCTTGACTTCTTCCACTATGCAGGCTAAGTTTGTTGCATGTTATGGAGTGGCTATGCAAGCTATTTGGCTGAAGAATCTTATCTCTAGTCTTCACATTGCTAATTCCATCTCTAATCCACTAAGAATTTACTATGATAACAAATTTATTGTGTTATTTTTCAAAAATAACAAACTATATGTGGGTCTAAGCATTTAGAAACAAAGTATCTTAAGGTCAGGGATTTTGTAAAAAATGATGAGATTACTGTAGAGCATATTGATATAAATAACATGATTGTTAATCCTTTGACTAAAGGACTAAGACTTATAATCTTTAGCAAACATGTTGAGAGCATGGGTGTATTGGGGTTTTTTGATGTATTTAATTATTAGGAGCATATTTCCTATATTTAATACTTTTAAGTTATAATTTATTATGTTAGACCCTCTTTTCTATGAGATATATAATTTTATTGATGATCATCATAAAATGAATATTCTATGCTATCATATACTTTTACTTGTACATGCACTTTTAGGTATAAAAATTTTGTTTCTTAAGATTGATGTCTGTTTTAAGTATGACTTTGACTTTAAGAATGTATATCTCATAGAATGACTATCTCATAGAATGACATCATTAAATGATCTTGAGAATATGAATGAGACTTACATATAACATATGAATTTCTCTATCAAGTTTAGAGAAATCATGGACGATCGATAATGGAAAATAGCATGTTTAATCACATTCGGTGCTATTTTCTTGCTACATGCCACACTAAAATCCATTGTCGATAAAGTTACTAGCATTTGTAATTATGGATTGGTCTTATGTCAATAAGGGGCATAAAGGCTACTATAATACAGTATTAGTTGACTATATTATATAGGATTATTGAGATGTTGTCTTAAAGGGCTAAATTGTTTAATTATGGCCACATAGAAGTTTTTAATCAATTAGTCTGGAATCTTATTTTCAAAATGCATTTTGTTATAACTTATATAAAACCCAATTAATATTGCTCAAGTAGGAGAATGTTAGAATTTTTCATAAAGCGAGCTACTATTAATTAGTAATTTTTAATTTAATAAAATTGATTAATTAAAATTTAGTCTAATTGTGAAACATACATGAAGCCCTATTTTAAGATTCTGATCTTAAAGTTATGGGCTTAACACATTCACATTATGTAGGCCAAAAGTCTAATAAACCTTTTATGAGAAGAATTACTAAGGTTTTATAAATAAGGATTATGGTTAGGTTCCCTCTTCACTTCTCATATATACACCTATTGAGAACCATCACCAAAGAGAAGAGCAAAAAGGAATATCTAATTGAGAAGAATTTATTAGCTTCTATTGACTTCAATCATGGCTGCAGATCCATGAGATAAGTAAATGCATATTTTATATTTACAGTATTCTAATTATCATACATGAAACTCTAATAATTAAAATTCTTACAATATAAGCACATAAACTTAGCATATGATTAGTTGCACCTTTAGAAGTATTCAAACCGACGTTCTGAGTTGAAGGCAACAAGAAGATGCCTAGCATGGCACGAAGGCCAATAACTTTTACTTCACTTGGGCTTTCTTTCTTGAGCAATTCTAGGATCATATGGTTCATTGCAA
This sequence comes from Sindora glabra, assembly GCA_020226215.1. Taxonomy (NCBI): domain Eukaryota; kingdom Viridiplantae; phylum Streptophyta; class Magnoliopsida; order Fabales; family Fabaceae; genus Sindora; species Sindora glabra. Next base: position 80,658,130 of record CM035227.1, read on the forward strand.
AACCAGGTTCAGCTATAGTTACACAAAACAAATTTATCATCTTGGCTCTCTTGTTTAACCATTCCTTGTCATAGAACCGTTAAAAAGAGTTATGAGGTTACAATAAGTAATCCCACATACGATTAGGTTCTTGATTTGCTGCATAAACACTCAAATAGAATCTCAAAACTCGATGAAGACAACCCAAAGCCATGTATCGATGATTCTTATCCTACATGAAAAGAATAATTGTATTACTAAATGAAGTAAAAGAATTAACCATAAAGTCAACCAGATATTTTGGACTTAAACTCTAAAGTTTGTAAAGATACCATGTGATGACTTAAGTAGCTGTGAAATATTTGAGGATCACCATGACCCAGAAGAATGATCACCAACGGGTAACCAATCTGGAAGATGAAGCATTTAACATTAGCATTTGAAGGCAAAGGAAAACAACAATACTGAGAAGAGACATACTAACAGAAATATGTTTGCTTTGTTTATCCATCCAATCCATGATCTGAATTCTCAGTCCTTCCAATAGCTTCATACCACACAGTAAGAGCAGGAGTCTAAACAAGGAGGTCGCTACTGGCCTTTCCCACCATCTGCAAGAGGTGCTAGGATGTTTGAAAGGATGTCGCATAGAGCATGGTAAAGCTTTCTTTTGCGCTTATAAGGAGAACGGTTTGAATGGCTTTCTTTTGCCACAAAGGAAGCAGATATATTTAATCCATCCTCACTTTTTAACCTGAGAAATGACAATGAGCTCATAATTATACCCATTAACCATACCATGTTAACTACTTAAACTCAACACATACCCTTAATTTCAGGTAGCGCAGCCCATTGATGATACTCGGCGTATCAATTCGGGCAATACTAGTTTCACTTCGACGAGTAGTAATTTCCATGAAAAAGCGATCAGAAATAGAATTAAACTTACAAAAACAAGGAAGAAGTGCCAAAAGATAACAAGAAGGTTTTTCCTCAATTTACGATCAAGGAGAAGCGACGACAATTTAATATTACTCAATGAAGTAGATGCCTGATCCGAGATAAAGCACCCAATAGTTGGGCAACTAGATTCAAAAGAAGACTCCTTAGATCAACAAGTGAGGGATAGTCAACCTGGCTAACAACCCTTTCACAAGAGTGCACTAAGTTCACACTAAAATATGAGCAAATGAAAGGAAAGAGTACATCTCTTTATTCTGTTTTTACGGGGAACACAATCAGCTTAATGAAGACAATAGTTCATCAATTCAATGTCTGCGGTTCTAGATACATACATTTCTTTGAATTCATCACAGGAAATACTAATTTGATTATAGTAGTAGTAGAAAATGAATTTGAATTACCAAGGAATGGAAAGAGTCAAAACGCGGAAGGGAGTAAAATTCAAAGGGGCCAACAATGTTGATAGTTAGATACTAGGCTAGAAGGTGCCACGGCTTCATCCACCCCAGACTAGATCCATGTAACTTTTGTATCATATCGGAGGAAATAAAGTGACTTTAGATACCAAAAATCAGTTATCCATTGCTTGAAAAAACTTCTCATATGTGTTCATTAGCACTCTTGTATTAAATTTGAATTCGAAGGCAGGACGTCATGCTCCACCCTCACCGGATTTAACTTCTCAATCGGCTACAGCATTCTATATGAAACAGAATCATAATATTGCAAAACTTTGCAACCGAAAAATTTTAAAAAGGAGGTAATTCCAGATTACTGATAAGTGAAGCAAGTAAAAAGCTTAATTTCTGAAGGCTGAACTGAAAACTGGGTAGACCAACTATTTGAAAGTAGGAGTTGGAGGAACCCCATATTCTTTTAGACTAAAATTCAAACCGATAAAGGCCACTATTGCACTAGGTGTCATTATAATTTTATTATAAACACAATTTTCTTATTGGATACAAAAATGAAATAGACATTAAGTAATATTGAAGAATGTGGGGATTCTTATCCTTGTCAACTGCAGCATTACCTGTCAGCATTTATCACCCAGTCAAAAACAAAATTTTCAAGACCAGACCACAGCTTCTCCTGTAAACAAGACAAGAATAAAAGGAGGTTAACAGGAAAAGTTGTTTAAATATAAACCACATATTTTAAATTTTCTATTTGAATCATTTGATGAACCACAATTTTCAAAAACATGTGCTATATATGTTGAAATTAGCCCTTCCTGCGGACTGCACTCAACAAATCATTCGAATCATTTGGCATTTATAGAGTAGAAAAGGGGAGAAATGAATTGATGGTGAATTTCCAAATGGACATGATAATTCCGAATAGATAAGATAATTTGCAGTAACCCAAGTCCTAAGGCTTCGATCCCAATGTTCAGTTGGACATTGGGTTAATAAGGCCACTCGGATGTGTCCCATACTCATAAAAGCCTCCAAAACATGCCATATAGGCTAACCTTCACGACACCAGGGTCACAACTATTGCGTAACCCAAAAGACTAGTCAAGCGTGGAGCTTCAGCCTGCTCGGATACAGTAAAAGAAGCCTCTAGAAGCCTCTAGAATACGGTACAAGAAACATGATTCCAGGACCAATAATAGCATGGACACACGTCCACTCAAAACTGGGTAAGAAGTCACATCAGAAAAGTATGACCTTCGAATTCTACCTTGGAGAACCCACAACATCACCTATCTACATGAAATTTTTATCTTATAAATAAAATTACTTGGACCTTAAGTTATTTGTATTATTCTCTTAGTTAATATTCATCTAAATATTATTTATTTTATAATTTTTTTATTATTGATGCAATCTATTTTTTCACAGTCAAAGTCAATTTTTCTCTAAGAAGTATCAAAATATGAATTTTCTTTGAGGGAAAACAAGCATTATTAAAAAGTTTAAAGGTTCTCGAAGACTTATTAAATTAAAGTCAAGTTTCCACTTAGGTTGTTATTTGGTTTATGACTTTAATGTATTGTGAGCTAAACTTAACATTAATTTGAGCTAAATTTAAATTCAAATTTCTAATTATATTTTTAAATATTTTAAAAAAATTTCATTAATAATTTCAAATTCAATTGATTTAATATTTGAAAAATTATTCTAAATAATTTATTGTAATAAGTATTAGTAAGCATTTTAAATAAAAAATTATATTTCATGTGTCTCTTTCCTCTTTATCCGATAGCTATTTTTCATTTTGGAATACTAAATTTTTACCATCTAACCTTTAAATATTAGTATAGATTAATTATCAATTATGATGAATTATAAACAAAGTTTTTTTTTAACTTATTTACTTTCAAAATCCACAAAAGCTTTCCATATTATCATACCATCACATAATACAAGATACTAGAATGATAACTTCTATATACTTTTTATTTTAAAAAAAGATTGTGTTTAATTTTTGAGAGATTAAATTTTCTTTCATTAATCTTTTTTTGCCTTTTGTTTTAACTTACACAATTAAAAGCCTATACTTCCCTATTGAAATATTCAAAGATATTAATGTCCATTGTATTTTAATAAGTCAAAATTTGTATTTTTTACCTCCATTTATTTTATTGAAAAATATTTTTATAAGAAAATATAATTTAATGATTACATAGTATGTATTTAATGATTCTTGTGATGATTACATAACATGTATTAGAAAGGCTTTATTAACAGTCAACAAATATTAGTATTTTTATTTTTTATTTTAAGTTTTAGATGGATTTTCAACTCTTCTATAATTATAAGATAAGCATATTTACATTATACTCATTTCATTGTACAAATAAAATTCATTGTTAGCCCAAAAGTTTAAGTTTAGGCTTTGCCTAAACCCATAGACTTGAGCCTTAACTCATAAATAGGTTTGAAATTATATAGGTTAAGACTTGAGCATTGGCTCAAAACCCAAGCTTGGCTTCACTAGAACCATAAGCAGGTCTAATTAAAAGCTTTTCCAAATAAAAAATGAATTCACATACTTAATTTATAATTAAAAATATATTTTAATCCTATAAAATTAAATATCTATCAATTTTGTCCCTCATTAAAAGTTTGTATCAATTTAGTTCATGAAGATTAACTTTATTTTAAATTTTAGTCCTGTCATCATGAATGAATAAAAATGCTTAATGATTTGGTTAACTCAACATCGTTAACTCCTACATGAGCTATTAAATGTTGACTAACCCTAATAGAGGCTATGTTAGCTTTCCATACTAAAAGAATAAACATTAATTTTAGTCCTTGTAAGATGAAGTTTCTATCAATTATGTCCCTCACTAATGCTAATTAGTATCAATTTAATCCCTAAAGATTAATTTCGTCTCAAAATTTAGTCTCCCATTCATGAAGAGATAGAAATATTTAAACTTAAATAGAATTTTAGTCCCCTAAAATGTGAATTGTTTGACTTTGGTCCCTTGTTTTGAAATAATCTATTTATTGCCTTTAAATATCTAGTTGGATTAGTTTTGGTACTCCTATTAGCATTGTATTAACTTTTAATGGAAATTTCCTTACTGGCATAATTTTTGCTCATGTAGTTACCAAATTAAAGCTATTTTAGCAAATAAACCATACCCCACTATACAATATAATTGCTCGAGTGGAAGCATGAGTTTACTAGTGAAATATTAGAGTTAAGTTTGAGCATGAGTTCCATGATGCCATTCCATATATTGTTTAAGTAATGAGTCATCAAAACTAATTAAAGATGTTAGATTCAATTTAGAGTTCAAAAAGTTCAAGTTAAAACTAAGAAGTAGCTAAAAGATTGCTAAAGAGAGGGATATGTTGAAGTTAAAAAATGGTACCAGTCTACCAATTGGAAATCAAAGCTATCATAATATGAATGGAAGTACCACTACAAGTGATGAGCTAGTCATGTACATGTTTAATTTGCCAAGATATCTCCAACACACTAATAAAGGTGAAAACATTCAAGAAAAAGCATTAAATATTGGAGTTCTAGTTGGGTCAAGGCTTGAAAATTAGAAGAAAAAAAACCAAATTTAGATATAACCACTCATTCATCGAAAAATTTTATTTTTGATTTGAATTCTTCATCTATCTAGGTTCATTATGAATTCAAACCCAAAAAGCTTTTTTCTTTTCTTAAACCATTTTTTACCAACCAATTAGTGCTTAATAATGGGATGCCATCAAATTAAAGCCTTTAGTGAAGGAAAACTTACAAATTGAGAATAAATGTGCAAAATTTTTGTAGAAAGTAATATTATTAATTTGGTCTTGGCATAGACAAGGGCTCTCTTACCAAGACTGTGGGCATGCCTTCCATCATCACCAAAAAGAGGTAAATAAAAGAATCAAAGCTTATTTGGTGCTATTAAAATTGGAAACAATTAGGAATTTGATTCCAATGATTTAAAGGTTGGATCTAAATTTAAGATAGAGAAACAGGGAAACAAAAAAAGAAAAAAAAAAGAAAGAAGAGAAGATTAGATTAGGTTATTTACTGAAGTAACTTTGATTTAGTAGCCACATAAGAAAAAATCATTCCAATGACGCAATTTTTGTCAAAAGTTAACAGAATGATGACAGAAGAACCAAAACTAACCAAGTTAGAAATTTGAGAAGACCAAAATGGAATCTTTTTAAATAAGGGGACTAAAGTCGCACAATTCACATTTTAAAGGATCCAAAATTACATTTGAGCCAAATACTTAACGGTTAAGTTGAGTTATTATCCTTAATTCTTCCTTTGCATTTTCAATGATAAGTTACAAACTAAAAATGTTTTTAAATAGAAAAGAAATGTTTAATTAATAGTTATTGTTAATATGAATTAGTTTACCATTTTTTGATAATGTAATAAATCAATAGTTATTAGAGTGAAATACACTTGCTTCCCTATAATTGAACAAAATTATGCGAATCTTCTCTCAAATTTTAAATCCTATATGTTAATCCATTTCACATAAAAAGATTAGGCATATTCCATTTTTATACTATGATACTTTTCTTTTTAAATTGTAAGTGAATTATAAATATAAAATCTTAATAGTACTCTTGGTTAAAAAAGAATGTCCTTTCATCTTTGCCCTAGATCCATCTAAAAGATAAAGACTTTCTCACCATTATTGTAACCATGGCTATTGTAATCACAACTTATGATGAAATTCTACAAGTTTTAGCTTACCATGAGTTCTATTTTCACTAATCTCCTAACCTAACTAGCATGCAACCAGCTAATGTTGCAGTATTTGGTAGTGATGACAAGGCAAAAAAGAAGAGATGGATGGTGGGTAAGTGGTGTTGAAGTGAGAGAAAAAGAATAGAAGGCATGCTAAGTTGGCAAAAAAACAAAAGCCAGAGTTTCTAACTCATCAATAATAAGGATTTTTGGGTTCTTTTATTATTTTTCAGAAAGGGTTGAAAAATTTTTAAAAATAGACTTATAACAAGGATGGAAAGTAAAAATGTTCAAATTTCTTTTTCCATTTTGATATCATTTTTTTATTTCTTTCTTTGGTTTATGATTTCTTTTTTGTAATATGCCATTAATTTTATATATTTTGACTTTATCAATTAAGAATGAAAATTGTTTGATTTTCTTTCTTTATTTTAACTTTAATCACAAATATAATTTAGATTATGTGTTGTTTTGATTTTCTTTGTTCCTAATATTCCTTCTCCATTGGCATATTCTAATAAAAATTTAATGTCTTTATTGAATTGAAATTTTCATTTAAAAATTTTTGAAATAGGAACACAACAATACATTCTCATTCTCTTGTTTTCTTTAACTTTCTTTTCTTCTCTTTTTTTGGGGGAGTTTATTTGGTCTCTAATTTTATTAAATAAAACATAAACACAAATACAAAGATTGTTGCAAGGAGAAAATTTTTGGTGAGTCTCTAAAGACTTTCTATTATCAATCAACCCTAAATAGGAAATTTTCAATAAAAGTTTATAGGAAATTATTTAAATTTTCCTTTTCTTCAATATTATGCACAAATTTCAAGATCTAAGTCTTCCTTTCTATTCTTTTTGCTTTAAATTTACAAAAATTGAATTTAAATATATTTAATAAATTATATAGACAAAATAAATAGAAAATTAATATGTAGTATGAAAGGGTATTTTGGAATTATGTGGTCAAATTTAGTGAAATTTTATTAATCAAACGAAACTTAATGGCATCAATATAAGGTGAAGTTAAGTGTAGCTTCTATTTTAGTTTCAAATAAGTGTAGTGCATATTTTCAAACTAAATAGGAGATGCAAATAATTTTGCTAAACTACAGGGGGAAATAGTATATTTTACTCTAGTTATTATTAAAACGAATGTTTATCTAATATACAATAAATGGTTAAGAGGATTATAATATAGTTTAAAAAATATTTTTATAAATTTTATAACTTAATTAAATAAGATTGCTATAACATTTATGAATTTATTTTAGAATTATATATATATTAATAAAATTAGAATAATTATACTTTGATGAACTATAAAATCTACTTAAATAAAATCATAATATCATTTTATAAAACTTAAAATTTGGATATATTATCAAAAAAATAAAATAAAATTGTTATTCATTATTTAGAATTATCACATGAGAGGTAAAGTAATGATCTAAAATAGTATGAGAATGTGCATTCATAACTTATGTAGATTACTTGAGGTATAGGGACATTTTTGCCATGAATTATGTAATGTTATGTGCTAACTTCATATTATCTCTAGCCCTACTAGATGATTTTGATGAAATTTTCCAAAATAAGACGAATATAACTGGTTACACATGTCTAGTTAGAAAAAAAAAGTTATAAGACTATGGTAAAATGAAGGTTAGTTTAGGTTGGGGTTGATTGGTTCTTTGGAGAGATAGAGGTTAAGGCAAAAACTAAGGACTTTCTTCACATGTATTGAAAATTTATCTCTATAACGTCATTAAAATTAGCTAAATTTTAAGAATTTGTGGTCGAATTCTTCTGAATGGGAGAAGTATTATTATAACCTCCTTAGAATTTTAAAATTTTTATTTCATAAAAGAAATAAATTAATAGATTTAATAAAAATTAAGGGTGCTCAACGAACGGACTAGATTGGACCCAGCCAAAATCTGTTTTAGTCTAGTTCGTTTGGGTCTGATCCGTTTAAGCATATTTTTAAATGGGCCTAAACTAGTTGGTTCAGTCTGGTTCATAAGCCCATTGGACCAAACCGCAGACCAGTCCATTTGTTTCTTTTTTTTTACATTTCAACTTATATTTCATCATTTATTATTTGTTATATTTTTATATTTATTATTTTATTTTTATATTTATATATATATACATTTTTATATTAATTAATTTTATTATTTATTTTTATTTTTATTATATTTAATTATTTTGAACATTTGTGTTCAATTTTTTTAATAATTGAATTATGTTTTATATTAAATTATAATATAAAAATAATTTATAATTTATTTATTTTAAAATATAAATATCATTTAAATTATTAAATATAATTATTTAAAAAAATAAAGGTTAGTTCGTTTAGGCCTGCAGACCAATCCAATCCATTTTAGGACTAGTCCACCTTAGTTCGTGGCCTGTGCAGACTAACCCATTTAGGCCTTTTTTTAACGGGCCTAAATTTTGAAGTTTAGTTCATATAAAACCTGTAGATCGATTTGTTTGGCATGCAGACTTCTAGCCTGTTAAGTACCCCTAACAAAAATAATTAGTTTATTTAAACTACAATAACTCAATAACTTATAACAAAGATCTTAAGAAAATGAGAATATACTTTAATAGAGAAAAGGTGAATAGGATATCGAGGGAAAGAAAGTTAATTAATTAAATCAATTTCAGATAAAAATTTTAAATAAATATAAATAAATTATTTAAATGAGCTTAGATTAAGAAACGTGCATGATTATTTAAGGGAAAAGTGTGTGGAATAAAAGAATTAAATATTATAAGTGATTAAAAATGAATATGTGAGTATAGAGAAAATTTTGGACAAATGAAAAAAAAAATATCTCTACCCTTTTGAAACCCAATTTTAGCCTCCCTCATTTTATCATTCCTGTCACAATCATAATCCTTCCTTCCTTTTCACTCACCTTCTTTCTCTTCATTTCTTCAATTAATCAAGATAAAAGGAAGCAATATTTGTTAAATTCTCCATGTAATTAAGATAAAGGTATCTAAATTATCATTAATCTTAAACTCCTTTTTCATTTTCTTTAAGTCTTAATGAAGTTCAAACCTTAAGCTTAAAAGGAGAAATTGGAACCTTAATATGAAATCCTTGAAATTTTGGGAGATTAAAGCTAAGTAACAATGGATCCAACCTTCTAAATCTTCTTTCATACTAAGTAAGTGAACATCCTAACCCTAGTTTCAAGATTTGAATGATTTTGCCTATTTCTAGGAGTTTTTGGATTTTTGTGGTGTATATAATGAAAATGATGATTTGAGATGAAATAATTATGTATAAATGTTAAAAATGACTTCAATAAGTTTTCTTTGAGATAAATTTATAATTTTATGAAGATTAGTTGAGTAACAAATGGATGGGAAGGTAGTTATGGCATCCTGAATAGTATCATCATGCTAAGAAATTTGCAAAAGCCCAATCTAAAGGTCAATGTTAGGCCCTAACAATCAACTATTAATCTAGAAATTCATCAAGATTCCTTTCCAGAGCCTAATGGTTGACCACAGACCTCTAGCAGTCAATCATTGCTCCTCTAATGCCTGAATGTACTACCTTAAACTAATGTTCTAGTATTTTCTATCAAATGCAATTATCTTTAGTAATGTGTGTTTATCTATGAAATAAATTACTAGTTTAAAATAGTGACTTTATTCCTATGTTTACATAAAGATGACTAAAATAGATATTCATATATATATTAACTCTATTAAAAGATATCAACCCTTTTAATAATGCAATGGCACTTGATGTTACCTTAGGGGCTTCATTCCACTTGTATTGTGGGTTCAAACCTTTAATCTTGCATGCATATGTTAAGTGGATTACCACTCATACTATTACAGAAAAAATCTTTATTAAAAGATAATTGAGATTAGTATTAATGATATTAAATGAGATATACAAGATCTTAATTAAATTCATAGGTGTATATAAACATTATTTAATTATGATTATGTTAACATGGATTTGAATTGACTTGAACATTGTATTAAGTAAGAAGGTTTTATTATAAAGAACTAAATTACTTGAAGCCATACTATAAAGGCATAGTATTATTAATGAATACAATTATGCTTCAAATTTATATTGCTTATGTGTATATAAATATAGGTATAATATAAACATAGTTTAATTGTGATTATGTTGACATGGACTTGAATTGATTTAACATTGTATTATGTAAGAATATTTTATTACGAAGCACTAAATTGCTTGAGGCCATGCACTGAAGGCATAGTGTTATTAATGAAAACAATTATGCTTCAAATTTATGTTACTTCTGTGACTTGAGGTAGTCGGCAACAATAATTTATGGAAAATGAAATGTGTGGCCATACAAGAAAGACATGGAGTTATTATAATTTGATATATGCATTCTTGATGAAAATGGCCATGTTGTGATCATGAGAAATGTGATAAAGGTGATATCATATGTGAACACTGGATTCGATGGTTGTTTATGAAAGGTATATAGTTAACCTTGAAAAGATAAAATTAAGTTTATGAAGGGTGTAAAACTAATTAAGAGTCACAAAGAGGTTTAATACTTTCAATATTTTGTTATTTATATGCTATGCAATAACATCATGGCATGAATAGATATGTAAACTAGATGTTGACATGAATAAGTATGATTGATGATATATGTTGAATTTATAGCATGAATGTAAGTGTGCATTGTGTAATGGCAAGAATCTAAATGATTATTACACAAGTGTGATATTATTAAGGAAAGTGGCATTGTTATAACTATGATTAATTATTTATATTTATAGGAGGGTGAATCTAGTTGGTAAGTCATTTTATTATTATTTATAATTGATTGTGATAAAATGTTCATTCACTAAGCCTTGAACTTACCTTTTCGTGTATTTGCCTTTATAAATTTCCAAGTTAATTCTTCACCACTACCTTAAAGTTGAGCCTTGGGGGGTTAATCTAATATAGTCTTGGGTAGCATTGGATATTTTGTAATAGATGTGTTTGGGCCTTCATTTGTGTAAGGTAAAAAAGGTAGTGGGATAATCATTTCTAACTTGTAAAGCTAGTTAAATTAATTTGTCCTCAAACTTGGTGGATATAATCATGTTAAATTGCCTACAATAATACCATCATTTTCCTTTTAATGTATGAAAGTTAAGCTAGATTTTTATGTATGCTTTGCTATGTTAAGGTAAGGATGTGATTTAAGTTAGTGGAAACTAGGTAGTGGATTCCACTTCAATCATGACTAGGGTTAAATGATTATATGTAGTGTATAAAGCTTTTAATGCATGATTTATTAATAAAACTGATATTAATGATTATATGTCTTTAATGTATTCAATAGAATATTATTTTCTTAAAACTATATATAAAAGGATATTAATGGCTATTAAATGCCTAACCATAAACCCTTGGGCTATTGATAGCATTTGCTTTAAAAAAATCTAAAAAAGCATACAGATATGTTTTTATTATTGAAACATTAGAATTAAAAGGGCAAAATATTAATCTCCATAACTCTAGAAAAAAATTATGAAATAAATATAAATTAATTTAAATCAGAGAAATTTTCTTAACATTCTTTAAGCTATATTTAAAGGATTACAATTAAATATACATAGGATTATATAATTTCTTTTCTTTTAGATAATAATATGAGTAAGTATTACTAAATGAATAACTAATACATTGGATGTCATTTATATATGTATAAGGAAAATTAACAAAAGGGTAAATGTGTGGAGCAAAAGAGGAAAAAGAAAGTAAAATTTCAAAAATACAAACTTTCTTTTAGAGTGTAGATGCATTGTTTGCACCTTTTGTGGATTCACTACATGAAAAAGAAAAAGAAAAAGAAAAACTATTAATGAAAACACCAAGGTACAAAAATAGGGAAAAAGGTGTGTAATAAAGGTATCGAGGCACAATACTTAAGATGGAATACAAAAAAATATTTTCAATAAGGAAATCACCTAGCTCATTATTGAGAAGCCAAAAATGAAAAAAAAAATTAGAGTTTGAAACAAACAAGATAATGTGGCTAAAGCTAATATTGCCTAAATGTTTGGATACATGTCTTATCTAGCTCAAGCTCACTCATAAACAAGTTATTTCCTATCGTATATCAAGCCAGTATGCCTTCCAAATATGCATAATCAAACATTGACTATATCTTTTCCTATGAAAGATGTTATAATATGCCATTAAATAGAAAGAAAATAAAGAGAAAATCAATTTGAAAATGTCAAAAGATAATAATGGCTCACTACTTTCTCCATTTTATTTAAAGTTCTAATAAAGGTATAGGTGTATGTCATGCAACCATAGTAAGGGAATCCAACACTTGCTCATAAGCTAGGTTAAAGAGTTGTAGATACCTCGTATCCTATAATTAACCAAATAACCAAAAGATAAGATATTAAATGCATTGAAGGAAGGAAACAATTTGAATGGAAGAAACTAAAAGTAGAATCTAAAGGAAAAAAAAACTAATTGTAGAAAAATACATAACTTAGGAACTAGAAAATTGCATACTATTAGTTTTATGAATAACTTAATTTAAATATCAAACATTTGGCCACTAACATCAAATTAGAATTTATTTCATCAAAAATCTTATGCAAAATAATATTAAAAGATAATATAATCTTCTTATTTTGTGCTTCTTTGAATTTTGCAATGACATCTCTAAATGTGTTATAATTTTAATAAGCATCAACGAAAATTCTTTCCATTATTTCCATAAATGCACGCAATGATGCAACCCTTAAGGATTTTATATTTGATTTCTAATGCTTTATAAGACTTTTTTTAATTAAGGAAGAAATTTACTAATGACAATAAAAAAATAACTAAAAAACTATGAGTTCAAGGTATTTGAAATCCTCTATGATAAAGAAAAGACAAAGCGTAAACTATCTAACCATTCTTTCAAAAGTACCATTATATTTATTTACATCATAAACTACTATAAAACTATTCTAACTAGCCTAGGCATTTATGAAACTGAACTAAAAGAAATAAAAACATGAATTTATAACATGAGGAAAAGGGTAGCTCCAAAATTGTACAAACCAAAAACAAAGACATCATACTATAATTTATTAATAAAAATTCATAATCAAAATTTACAAAATATCAGCAAAGATTGGAATTAAAAGGCACTTGGGCTTGAGTTGTTTCAATTTAATGCCAAGCAAGTTGAAAGAACTATTGAAGAAGAACATCTTCTATTAACTTGGTAGAATTCCTTGACTTCATTCATATCCTAAAAATTTTTCAAAAATCCACTTTGATGCATTCATCTCTTTTAACTTAAATACAATAAATAAACCAATGGATATGATAATAGCATTTTGGGGGAAAAATTAGTCATTCAATTAAACCTTTACTTTATTAGAATAAGTGATCCTTACATAAAAGGACTACATTGTGAGATTGTTTAAATGCTCAAGTAACATGTAGCTTTTTAGACATCAAATATTTGAAAAGTATGAAAAAGAAATCAATAATGTTATTATAGAGTCCACCTACAAAAAACTTGTAAGCCATAAAATTGTAAAATTTTTCCCCAAAATGTCTTAAAATGCTTAAAGCTCAATCAATTCAAAAATTGCTAAAAAAATTAGTATTTTTTGTACTTCTTTAAATTGTTCCCACAAATTGATATTAGTTAATAAGACATGGTAATTCACAATCTCCCCGATCCTTTCCTTAAGCTTCAAATATTTCTTTGTCATTTTAATAATATTATGTAATTCTTTCTTAATTAATTCTAATCTCATTCATAAAACAAGCAATATTCATGTCTAATTCAATCATTTATAAAACATGTGATTTTCATTGATGAGATTATTAGATTATTTGTTTATATGGAATCATTTTATACAATCAAGGTCAAGAAAATTATCTAATTTAGGGTGATAAACACTACTATAAAATGACCCTTTAACATTGGTTGTTTTCCATATTCAACATTGATTACAAATTAACATATATATAGGCATTGTTGTACAACATGCTATTCCAAATTGGTTAATAATTGACATGAAAATAATATAATAACATTGGTTTCTATATGAATGAGAATCGTCTCATTTCTTCATTGAAAATATAATTACTCTACTTATAATAATAATAATATTAAACATTAGTTATAAATAGATAACAAACATCAAATGTACACTTTTAACTACAGTCTCTTAAATACTTAACATGGTATGTTTTTCCCTTTTATCCACGTCTCGTAATTCCTCTTTACTTAACCCTCTTTTATAGTTCCTCCCTTATAAAACTAACCTTTTTTTCATAATTCTTCCCTATTTGGTTGCTTCTAACTCCTAAAATATCCAATAACACTTTAAATTCCAAATTTCAAAAATATTTAAAAATATAAGAAAAGAATAAAAATAATAAAAGTTTATATCCAATATCTATTGGTCGATATAGAGGTTGGCATTCCCTAGAAAAGCTATCTTGAGTTCAATATAGTCAAATGCAATAAATATTAATTAAAAAATGATATGTAATATTATGCATTTCATATAAATAAATAATAGCACCTAAACACTCAAAAGAAAAAGAATGAAATCAAGTTTCTTACTATACAATCTATAAAACCTATATCAAAATAAAAGGCAACAAAACATGGTCAATTTTGAAAATCAAATGACAGTGTTTTTCTTTATATGCTTACTTTAATCAATGACTTCTATATATTTTAGTATGTTAGGATAATTAGATTGAGTAGAACAACTAAGGATTAATTAATGTGAACAAAAGTGATTCTCATGTTCTTTATAGCCAACTTTCCCAAAACTATCCAAAGTAGGAAAAAAAATCTTAATTGACTAAGTCTATACAATTAGTTTAGGTTAAGCTAATCATTAAATGACAATTTTATTCTATTAATGAGTATAGTCTCTTTAATAATGATTATGTTCATCATTTAATGATTAGGTTAAGTCTATGTAATTTGTGTAAACTTAGTCTAACCAAGAATTTCTACTGAAAGCATATAATCAATCTCATTTGTAACTATAACCTCTACCTATAATGTACATACAATTATAGTGAATAAAAAAATACAATATTTAGCTCTAATTACATAAAACTATAGCCTAACATCAAATCAATCCTTTAAATCTTTACCTTGAAAAGTTAGCTTTAATGCAAGTAGCAACATAATTTGAAGTTGTTAGTAATTTAAAAAATTAATTTTTGTAATGGTGCATCAAATCAAATCAAATCATAAATAGTAAGATTTATGATAAAAAATTAAGATGATATAAAGTTAATATTATATACACATAAAAATAATTAAATAATTAAGAAGTAAAAAATTGTCTTCCAAATAGATTTTTAAAGAATATTGGAGTAATAAAACATGCAAGTGTATAACAACACCAAAATAGGTAAATAATGTTTCCCAATCATATAAAATATATTATTATAACAAATATAATTAGGAAAAATAATTTCTAGGTGTTGTTTACAGTGTCTTTAAAAAAAGTAGGGGTTGAGGAACCTAAGATAGGTGGCAAGTAATGATTGGTTCATAGCATATGTTTTATTTCATGTGTCGCCCTAAATACTTTGTGAAATTAGATATTATCCCCAATGTACAATTCATCTAAACTTTGCAGCAGACAGTTAAGGTGGACTACGGAATTAGACATCTAAGCAGTGACACATGCCGTGCATCACCAGCTAACACAATAATTGAACATAAAATTTTAATTTGAGGGGTTAATTATAAGCATTTAAATTTTCATTTAGATGCTTATTGAAAAAAATTATATTTCACTTAAGATACTTCAAACTTTTTGAAAAATTGAATATAAAAATTATGGAATATTAAACAAACTTATAAAAATTTTATGAGAAAAATTATAAAAGTTTATTTACAAATATCATAACATATAAATTATTTATCTTTTTACAAAAAATTATAAAATAAAAATTTATAAAATTTGCACAAATATAATTAATTTAATGAATTTTATAAGTATGTATAATTTTTTAGATGCATTTAAATGTTTTATTATAAAAATTTTGGATGATAAAATTAAAATAGATAGTAAGTAAGTAATAATTTTATTATAATTATGTTATGTGTGTATGTAAATAAAAATATGTTATACTTATTTAGAGTATTATAAAAAAATAAAAATAAAAATATTAAAATTAAAAAAAAGATAATTAATTAATAAAGTTTATATGAACATATATTTTTTATATATGTATAAAAGTTTTATTGTAAAAACTTAGGATGATAAAATTAAAATAGATAAAAAAGTAAGGCTCTTTTTGTTTCATTGGAATGTATTTTTATAAAATATATTTATAAAATATTAAAATAAAGGAAAGTATTTTATTTGTTTGAATATTAAATATGAAGAATTAGAGAAAAACTAATTTCCCTTATTTCAAAAAAGAATTTGCTTTCCTTCATTTTTAAGATTTTAGGTATCATTTTTTAGTTATTAAAATAAATAACATATTCATCCCTTCATTAATATATATATATATATATATATATATATATATATATATATATATAAATAATATTTTCCTACGGAAAATGCTTTTCAACAAAACAAATAGAGCTTAAGTGACAATTGTAGAATGATTTTATTGTGTGAGTAAAATAAATAAGTGTACATGAATTTTAGTGCATATATCTAAATATAAAATTAAAGTTAGATAGAAGTCAAAAATATTTTATAAATTATGTAAGTTTTTGGTTTCAATTAAATATATACATCTATAAAGTATTTATAAGTCATATAAGTTTTTTAATCATATTATAGATTTGATTTCTAATTCTTATATGTATGCGCATTTAGCAATTTAAGTACTCCTATCATTAAAAAAATAGTAATGACCAAAAAACTTTATAAATATATATATTTTATTGAAACAAAAAACTTACATCATCTATAAAATATTTTTTTACTTTTATCTAACTCTATTTTTATATTTAGATATATGTACTAAAATTCGTATACACTTATTTACTTCACTTACACAATAAAATTGTTCTGTAATTGTCACTTACTTTTTTTTTTATTTTGATTTTATCATCCTAAGTTTTTACAATAAAACATTTATACATGTATAAAAAATATATGTTCATATAAACTTTATTAATTAATTATCTTTTTTTAAATTTTATAAATTTTTGTTTTTTTTATAACACTTTAAATAAGTATAACATTATACTTTTATTTACATACACCCATAACAAAATTATAATAAAATTATTACTTACTTACTATTTATTTTAATTCTATCATCCAAAATTTTTATAATAAAACATTTAAATGCATCTAAAAAAATTATACATACATATAAACTTCATTAAATTAATTATATTTGTGCAAATTTTATAAATTTTTATTTTAAAATCTTTTACAAAAATATAAATAATTTATGTGTTATGATATTTGTAAATAAACTTTTATAATTTTTCTCATAAAACTTTTTATAAGTTTGTTTAATATTCCATAATTTTTGTGTTCAATTTTTTAAAAAGTTTGAAGTATCTTAAGTTAAATTTATTATAATTTTTTTAAGTTAAATATAATTTTTATAAGCATCTAAATGAAATTTTAAATGCTTACAATTAACCCTTCAAATTAAAATTTTATGTTCAATTACTATGTTGGTTGCTAATGCACAACACGTGTCACTGCTTGGAGGCCTAATTCTATAATTCACCCTAACTGTCTGCTACAAAGTTCAGATGAATTATACATTGGGAATAATATCCAATTTGATAAAGTATTTAGGCGACACATGAAATAACAAATACCAAAATAGTTAAATAATGTTTCCTAATCATATAAAAGATATTATTATAACAAATATAATAGGAAAAATAATTTCTAAAGTTGGATTTTATAAAATTTGATTTAATCGTATTACAACTTGACTATATATCCAATAGTGAAAATCAGCAAATTTGTATAAATAGTAGAATTTGAACCATAAATCATAAGATTCATAAATTTTTAGTTAAGATTTTATGACATAATAGATTTATATGAACAAATGGAATCATTAGGTGTCTAATTCAAACTAAATCACATGAATTGAATCGTGAATCACAAGATTCTGATAATTATGATGCAATTTTCTCAATGAAGATCAAATGTCAATCCTTGTAGTTAAGATTTTTAATTGTCATGGCTTCAAATATTGGTGTTGCACCTTAAAAATGTTGACAAAGAAGATTTTTGCTTGAGTTAGTGGCATATACTCTATGTGCATTTTCCAGTTCTCAATAGATAGACTTATGTCTAGGTTACACTTTAGTCTATTTAAACAATTTGCCTTTATTCATCCTTGATCATCTGGTTGCTTGTGCTTAATTGTTAGAAACCTATGGTGTACCATATTGAGCACCCTTCATTACATTGCCATTAAAATATCCTTCAAAGGAGTTAGAAATTTGTCCTTTTTCTATTGTATCCATTATAGGGGACTCAGAACTTGCTCCATGTGCAAGTTTAGTTCCTACTTGCTGTATTTGGAAGTTACTCGCCTCAGAAGAAGCATGCTCCTCTCTTATCAATTGAAAATATGCATGAGGTGCCCAACCTATACATTTTTATGAAAAATTAAAAATAAAAATTCAATAATCCAAATTAGCAATCAATTATTAAGTTAAATTATTTAACCACTTTAAAATAAACATTGAGTATAAGCTTTATGTTTAAGGGCTATAATTAATGAGTATTAATATTGCTCTAGTTTTATCCTTAATGGGTGTTAATAAAGCACCCCTAACAAAATTTCATACTATCCAATTGTTACAATATCATAATACACTACAAGTGTTATATTAACATAACAAAGTCCAAGTGCTACCATTCAAAAGTACGATATGGCATTTCTATGAAATCCTTTAAGTAAAGCCACAATGGACTTTAAGATATAATATAAATGAGTTCACCAATATATCTTACATTGGCTTTGATGCACAGTGCTTTTTTTGGAACTAATTCCTTAATAAATTACTATAATTCCTTAATTAGTTAATAAATTTACAAATGAATTGTAATGTTTAGTATCAATATAAAAATTAATAATTTCAATTTATTTACAAATGAATTCTTTTATTTAAAATATATTGAAATGTAAATTATGATGGTATTATTATCAATAAAATGATACAATACAGGTTTTATTTCAAATGAGAATAATTCTAGTGAAATCCTATCGAATTATGCTTGATTTCAAAATTTAGAAGTTTTACATATAACATAATTTATACATGCATTGAATTCTGAAGTCACTTAATTCTAAATAACTTTTTACATGATTTTATTTGCAAATGTAATAAATTTTGGCCTTTGAGTGTTCCCAAAAGGGGACACTCTCAACTAAAATTCCCCTATTAAATAATATTATTAGAGACTATAATTAAAGTACGAAGATGGGATACTAAAAAGAAGGATACATACCATCAGTAAGAGTAGGAAATGGAAAGAGTATCAAATAAACAATTAAAGACACAATAATTCCTGAAAAAGAGGAAAAAATTTAGATTTAATATAAATAAGTATTATTGAAAGAAATATTCACTTATAGCTTGTTTGGGAGGGTGAGAAACCTATAGAAAGAAAAAAAAGATGAAGATTTATATTCCAATTTTTAGTTTATGTTCATATAAAGGCTTAGTTTCTTTCACTTTGGTCTTATTTTCCTTCTCCCAAATTAACCTTTAAATGCATTAAGGTTTGATGTACTATGGTAGCAAACCTATAAGACCTCCAGCAAACACATCAGTCCAATGATGCCAGTAATCATCAACTCGGGTTATTCCCACAAATGCAGCAACAAGTAGAGGGAGCAACACCAGACACAATTTGGCAACATGGCCCCTACGATCAAACACCTGAATTTTACCTGATAAGTACCATGCAAGAAATCCAAGACCAGCAAAAGACCCTGTATGAATTAAGAATGTCAAAACTATGACAAGAACAAGATAGAACATATGCCTAACGTATGTATCATATAATGTCATGCTTCTAGACTTTTTGAATCAATAACTAAGCCATATGCAATAAAAAATTATTTATTTTTCTTCAATGGTTCACTATTTTTAACAACACAAGAATCTAATTTGAATTATTTTAGTTTTGGAACAAAATATTAATCTGTATTTCATTCAATTTTTAATTGGTATTTGAATTTAATTAAAGAGTAAGCTTTTTTTTATTTTAAGCTTGGCAGCATAAATAGTTAACTTACTTTTTTTCAAATTCTTTTTCATGATTACAAAATGGTAACTAGGATAAAATATGAGCTTATTTTATAGCAATAGTAATAAAATAAATTCCACATACATGAAGTATGTCCACTTGGAAAACTTTTGTATCCTTCCTTTATAATCTTCTTATCTCCATAGCACATGACATCACCTAAGGTATTAAATACCTACATTGAGCAATATCAAGAAGCATGGAATATGATCTCACAAATAATAGAACTAAGAACATGAAGTAATAATGCTAAAAGATAAGAAATTAGTTTTGTCAACAAATTTAAGATTTAGGATTGTTTTAGTCTATAAACAATATAAGCCCTAGCATGTTTGGGCTTGAATTCATGGGACTTAGGCTACATGATTCATTTTAATAGCCTTGAACCAATTAAGCTTGAGACATGATACTAATGATCTACTGAACTAGCATAATAAACCTATAAGTTATCCAAGCTCATAGATTACTTATATGACTTGTATATAAAACCTAAATATAGAATATAAAAAACAATAATAACAAACAAATTAGAAAATAATTGCTCCATCCCTTAAAAGTAAAGATAGAGATGAGGGAGGAAAATTTGAGAATAGCAAGCATGAGGATGAAAACTTACTGCTTTGCCAGTAGGGAAACACCGCATGTAAAAGTTTGGTCGTGGTCGACCAACAGCATCTTTTATTGAGTCCGTGATAACTCCAGTTATTAAACAAGCATAAAAAAGACCTAAGATTCCAAAAATGCCTAGTCTAAAAATATGAAACAAGTTACTAGTAAACATAAAATTAAAAAAAGGTAGAATGAGATTAGTAAAAGAATACCTAATATTGCATGGTGTAAATCGTAGACATCTTGCCTCTTACTATAGAACACAATAAATATAGCAATAGGGAGCAAAATACACAAAATCTATCCCAAAAAAAAAATGAAAAAGTTGAAGTTGCCTTTCTAAAATGAAGATAAACTTATGAATTTTCAAGGAAACTTTATAATCATTACTAGTATGCAAATACATACTGGAACAGCCCACATAGGTATGCTATCTTCATGGAAAGGGTACATTAGATTCGTCATCATGTCTTTCCCAACATATCGATGAAAAGGTTCAATGTAATTCAATAATCCTTCTATAGCTACAAGGATTAGAAGAATCAACCAATCCTGGAAATGTGCTCCTGCTAACTTACTTCCATGCGACTTTATAGTATATGGTCCTAAATTGGTTTCTGGCATTTTGGCAACCTATAAGTGATGTGTGCTATCAAAAAAATATGCTCAGTCAATTAATATTGCTTAAAAAAGAAACTTCATAAAAGAACATAAATAGATGAATGCAAAGAAAAGGAAAATAAATGACTAAAAAGTTCAAAGCTAGCTAATATTGGTCACTTGTTCTAATATAACTACCAAACTAAATTACTATAAAAACATGAAATACTACTACTTGAAAATGAAGCATTGAATTAACCTTAACATGTAACTAATGTCTTCATATGTCTTATGGTAGAAAACTAAAAATTATTAAATACTTAGGAGTAGGTGTATAATTTTTGAAACATGCTTAGTTTACTAAGCTTATCACATTCATTAGGAACTAGATAAACCAAATATGAAAATACAAGCTAACTTTTAACTAATATTTCTTCAAAGATAATTTTTTTTTTCTTGAGATTTTATGTTCTACAAATAAAATCCTACTAATTCTTATTTCAATTGTGTTGTTTTTAATTTCTCAAATAAGTGAAGTTCCCATAAAAGTAGCCTATAAATAGCATTTTAACATAACACATATACTAATATCTTTAAGAAAGAAAAATATTTTATGCAATAATTCTCTACTTAGTTTACAAATTTTCAATATGCCATGAATTAGGATAACTATATCCTCTAACAAGATTACAAGTTAGCTTCATAGTCTAAAAAAAAATAAAAATCATAAGTAGAGCAAAGGAATTATTGGCTTCAATTATTTACTCATACAATAGATTTTTTATACTTGAACTCAAGCATGTTAAATCTATGTAGAGTAATAAGCATCTAAATGATGAAAAACACATGAAGATAAATTAACTAAAGCTTACCTAGTACCTTTGAAACTCCTACATTCTCATATAAAGCTCTAAAAGAAAAAGTAGATAATTTAAAACATCATAAGGAGATAAAATGAGAACATAATATGGATAGATTGTAGGATTATAAATTCACTTATCAGACACCAGAGAAATGCAAGTAAGCATGCTAACATGAGAAGCATCTAGGTGATACAAGAACATAAAATTAAAGAATATTAAAGCTAACTTAATAGTTTAGGTGACTTTCACTTCCTTATATAAAGCTTGGGTATTAACTCTAGAATATAAAAGAAAGAAAAGGAATATGATGCATAATAAATTACCTATTAACATTTGAAGATAATTCTAAGCAAAAACCACCATGATGAAGTATTGAGATTCTAGAAGTTGATAAGAATGGAACAAGAAGTCTCAAATGATTTGTAACTAAATAAATGGATATTATTTGACTAATTGGGATATAAAAAGTATCAAATGCAAGGAAGGATTGAAAATGCAATAAGAATATAAAGGTTTTGGTTTTAATCATTTTGAACTTGGTAGAAAATGTAAAAAATGAAAATCAATTCATCTAAGCAAGTATGAGATAATTCTTCTCCCTAAATTTCCATTTAGTCTATTTTCCATTATTTCATCTTTAGTTGTACCATTTATGTAGACCTTTGCCCAAAATTTCAACTTTTAACATTTATAAACACTTTCATCAACATGTACGTTCAAACGTCAAGTATGAAAAGAATTACAGGAGGGTTTTAAAAGGGATTTCCTAATTATTTTTAAGATCAACCCCATAACTTGAAATAGAAAATGGCCATAAAGGAACAGATTCTCCAATAGGTATCATTAAGACTAATAATTTCATATTCTTTTTTATTAAGGACAAATACACTTATTGAATGAAAAATTAATCTAAATAATATTTGATATAAAGAGTAAAATAATTATATGTACCATATTGTTGTAATCATTGTTCTCCTTCCTTATTTACTATAGAAATTAATGTACTAAAAGTATATAATGCAAAGAAGATAAATTCAAATGAAAGACAAAATACAAAATACAAAAAAATATACTTACTTCCTTTATATCAAAAACTAAAATTAAAAAAAATCACCAAAATTTTTCTAGACAATGTCATTTATGAAATTTACACAAATAAGATCAAAGAAGGCAGATTAATCAGAAACTGGAAATACAATAAAACTAAATAGAAATTTTGAATTTTAAGAAAAATAAAAAAGATTAAAGACCAAAATAAGAAAAGATTAAAGAAATTAAATTTTGAAAAGGAATTGAAAGATACCTCTTTTCTTTAATCCCAAGGCTTGAAGAAAGAGACCAAAAGCACGTAATCGAAGGAAACAATAAGAATGTTTGCAACACAATACAAGGAGAGAAAAGTTAGAATGTGTGATTGAAAGTACAAGCCATATCCAATGTAAGACTAGACAAAATTATTGAATGAAATACATTTTCAGACATGTGAAGGTTAGAGGTTTTATTGACTTAGAATAGAAAAGACTACTATTTTGTTTCTCTGGCTTAAATTTGGCTTTTGGGCTATGAAAGGACCGATTTACTTGGTGCCATCTCTTGCTTTGCCAGATTTAAAAAAGAATAACAAAAATGAGCAACAACATGGTAGTTGTAACTTGGAAGTGAAGAATACACAAAAAAAGAAAAAAAATAGAGGAAAAAAAGAAGATAACAATAAAATTGGGTAATGTTTCAGTAGTAAAAGTTTTTTCCCTTAAAGAACATGTGATTTTCTAAAAAATTCTTTTCTACCTTTTAATTACTTATAAGAATTTCTTAAATTTTTTATTAAAAAATATAAAGTAAACATCCATGTTCAACATTTATATTAAATTTTTCTTTATAAATTTTTTTTTACATTTAGTTCTTATTTATTCAAATTTATTAATTTTATATTTAGAAATATTTTTATCAATTCTTCCTTTGCTTATTCAAACTTATTCAATGTCATCTTTTAATTAATATGTGCATAAAATTGGTAATGAAAAGTTAGTACAACATTCTTAATAATTGCATAGTAACTAATTTTTTTTACTTAATATCTCATTATTATTAACTTGGTGTGTACATTAGAAGAGATGCGAAATTGGATAAATTTAACTAAATAAGAGATAAAATCAATAAAAATAATTATATGGGACAAAAATGATACAAATGACATTTCACATAAGTAAAAATAGATGTTTACTAAAAAAATGTTGTAGTTATGCTTAAGTGCCTATTCTAGATAAGTTGTATTAATTTGTATTTTGAGAAGCTTTGTATTAAAATTTTATAATTCTTGCAACATTTTTAATCAAAAGTTGTAATTTTAATATTCAAATGAAACTTTTTTGAGAATTTGTGATCAATATAAAGTTATAATAGTTTATTTATTATATATAAAATTCATACATATTTCAATTTCTTATGAAAAATTACATAATCTTATAAATGATATTTTTTTATTTTTATGCTAAATTTTTATAATTTTTTCTATAATTTTTTAATTCATGCCTAAAAATATAATTTTTGAAAAATACATAATTGATGCAACTTTTAGATGATTGATTATATTAGTTCTTAGAGTTTGAAGTTGTGCAAATTTATTTTAGAAGTATAAAACTTATTTAAATTAATAAGTGGCAATATACATTCATTATTTGTGTAAATAAAGTGCACCAAATAGGGTAAGTGACTTGGAAGTAGAGGTGTTAAACAAGTTTGCAAATAAGTTTGCAAATTTTGGCAACCCCAAGCTTCTCAAATTTTAGTTTATTTTTTTATAGGTAATAAAGACTAATTTGTAGACTTATAGTTAAAGTCCATGGACTCATAGATCAGATTATAAATACAAATTAAACTCAAATCACCTAAAATTTAGCCCATTTTTTAATGAATAATACGAAGCAATTTGTATTCAGCCTAATCCATCCTTTTTACAATCCTTCTCAGAAGAAAGTTACACCCATAACCTCAAATCCTATGTAGGGACTAACATATCAATCTTAAAAAAAATTATTATGAAGTCATTTAAAAAAATTGAATACTAAATTATTTATGTGTTATGATTTAAGTGTACCAATTATAGTTATTTGTTGCATCTGATAATTTGAATGAATAAATCCTTACATTAGATGCTCTATTGCTCTTGATCTATCACGAATCCTTCATATTATTATTGATTAGTATGAGACTCATGAAATTGCAAGAATCTACTTATTTAAATGACCAAACACAACAATTATAACTATAATTACTGCACTAGATCGAAATGTATAAATAATTTATTATTTAAAAATTATTTAAAATCACTTTATATAATACATAATATGTATCTAAATTATTTTTCATTCTCCAACCTTAGTAGAACCATAATAAACAATGGTTGTGCAAGGGATGTATTATAAGAAAATGGAGTGATATAATTTTTTTGTAGAAAAATATTCTTACCTCATATGAGTTTTAATCAAATTATGTAAATCTCTTTCTATCACTTGACACACTTAAAAAAATTATAATTAAACTTAAATTTGAATTATTCATTATGAACTGGTGAAAGTAAATGTTTATATAATTTAAATCTTTTAATATAAAATATTTAAATATTTATGTAATTCAAAGTATACTTTAATTAAGTTTAAATGATTAAAATATAAAACTAGCATTCAAGTGCTATACTTAAATTTTTAAAGGTAATAAGTCAAGGGCATTCGGTACTTGAGTATGGTACTTGATTACTATCTTATTTACTATACTCGCAAGGTAGTACTTGAGTATTAAACTCGAGCATCATTTGTAAATTTTCTAAAATTCCATTCAAAAATGCAAAAACCTTAACCAACTTATTTCCCTTTCTTTATGCATCAACAATTAATAATTAAACTTACCTTTTACTTAACTAGCAATAGTATAATTAACATAAATTAACTTAGTTTCAGATTAACAATTACAATATATACTTTACAAAAAAGAATTTCTACAAGAACTATCGACAAATAACTTAAATGAATAAATTTATCATAAAAGGGGTAAGTAGATTATTTACTTATCTTAATTAAGGAAGAAAGTGGAAATGAAATGATCTTGTAGGAGCTTTTTGGTCCTATTATATCAAAAATCAAATTATTACCTATGATCTTTGATTTGATTTTCTAAAAGCAACAATTGTAAAGTCCATTAAAGAGGAATGTACTTTAATGACAAGTGAGATTGATGATTTATTGAAAGAATGGACTTGATTCCTTGCTCAATTTGAAGTTAGAATTGAATTGGAGTTTGAAAAATGGGACAAGCAAAAAAAGAGTCAGTACTTAGCTAGGAAAATATAAAGAAATAATAAAATGGCCTTTAGCCTTTTTAATATCTTAGGAATGATTTGGTCATTTATGATGTTATTAAGGGTAATTTAGGAAACTAATAATCCTACATCACCTTTAAGCATCCTATGTCAATTCTTCATTCACACAAGCATATAACTAATATGTTTACACTTATTTTTATTTTAAAATTTTATTTCCTACAAGTAAATGCATGCCCTAAACCTCTTCACAACATTCTTAATTATTAGTATATTTATCGAATTACCATTTTAAGAATTAAAATAAAATTTTATAAATTTAGGGTGTAATAGATATGCTAGGTTATATAGTGAAATGTTTGACTTATTAATAGGTGAAAGTTGAACACTAACATTCAGTTAGAATACATCTACTATGCCTAATACTAGAATAAAAATGGAAAAGCATAATAATAAATGTCTTAATCAATTTACTTAGAACTTAAAAAGGATACGATTTCATTTGGGTCATCATCAATAGGCTAGTGAAATCATCACATTTCTTATCCTTCAAAACTACCTATGGGGCAACTCAATATATGTAAGTGTATCTTAACAAGATTATGCCCTTACATAGGATTCCAATTACGATCATGTCACTTACACTTCTGACAATCTTAATAATATGCTTATGTGAAGGTAGAATTGAAATAGGATGCATAGAGAAGATATAAGATTCTTAATTTCCCAAATTACACTTAATAACTTCATAAATGACTAAATCCTCCCTAGGATAATTAAAGGCCAAAGGTTACTTTATTTTTCATATTTTCCTAGCTAAGCACCAGTCTCTCTTTCTGCTATCCCATTCTTTAAACTCCAATTCAAATTTAAGTTCAAATTAACAAGTAATCACGTCCATTCCTTTAATAGATCATCAATCTCACTTATCATCAAGGTACCTTCCTCTTTAATGGATTTTAGACTTATTGTTCTTAGAAAACCATATTAGGGATTTTAAGTAGTAATTTGATTTTGGATATAATAGGACTAAAAACTCCTATAAGATCACTTTATCTCCACTTTCTTCTTGAATTGAGATAAGTAGATAATCCACTTATCTTCTTTTATGATAAATTTATTGATTTAAGTGGTTTATCTATAGTTCTTGAAGAAATTCATTTTTATAAAGTATATATTATAATTATTAAGATGAAATTAAGTTAATTTATGTTAAGTATACTATTGATAATTGAGTGAAGGGAAGTATGATTGTTGATTGTTAATGCATGAAGAAAGGGAAATAGGTTGGCTTAGTTTTCTGCACTTTTGGATGGAATTCTAGAAAATCTCCAGATGGTACTCGAGTCTAGTACTACTGCCTTGCTAGCACCAAAGGCCCTTTACTTACTACTTTCAAGCATTCGAGCATGGTAATCGAATATTAGCTTCATAATGACTTGTATTCTAGTGTTGTACTTAAATATTGTATTCCTTGCTCACCAAAAGTTCATATAAATAAATATAGTAAGCCCAAAAACTATAATTATATGTATATGTTAAGACTATTTCAATTATACATGAAGTATAGGTCATAATCATTGATTGACCTTGTCATGATGATTATAAATTGATTTATGATGAGATTATGAATAATTAATATATGATATAGAATAATCATGATGTTAAATCAATGAATCAAATTAAATGAATTGAATTTGAATTTTTTTAATTCTGATGGATGAATATTATGAGTCATAAGGTTAGGATTATAACTAATAAAATATCTAGAAGGATAAGGTTATGATTATGATTAATATTTTAGGATGTATAAGGTAGATTGACTATTATTATATGTTTTCTATATGCCCTAGTTGGAAATTTGCTTATGATAATTATGTTTACTTTGCTTGATGAATGGAAATCTATATATATATATTTGATAAGTAAATTATCTGCTTATTAAGACTTCAAATCTTATTATGTTACTTTAAAATATTTCCAAATGAACATAGAGAAGCTTTATAACCACCACTAATAGTCTAAGAGTTGCATTATGTCATGTGTGGCCATAATTGGGAAATAGGAACCTACTATAGATGGCTAGTGGAGTTTTTGGGAAAAAAAAAACCTATAAATACTTGAATGTTCAATAACTAAATTTTATTGTAAATATTATTTTGATTAATGAAAGTGCAGTAGATATTTGATCAACATTATTTTAACTATAAGTTATAGTAGACATTAGTAAGTATGGATACTAAAGTAGGATTAGGCAAGCTAGTGGTTACTAATAGTGAGAACCCTTCTAGTTATAGCTAAGTGGGTCATGATAATATCTCTTTTCATTCCTTTCCACCATAAAACATTTTTCAAGTCATGTAACATCTTTGTTACTTTAAAGCACATACAATATAATAAGTTGTGAGTTTAGTACATTAATTCATTTCTTTCACTCAAAGGAACCCAAATCCTTCATTATTAGTGCAATATTCCCTTCTTATCAATGTTCAAATTAGACTTCATTCCTTTAGTTAATTTTTTCACCATAATTATATAATTAAAGTCATTCTTCTAAACTTAATTAATCTTTTCCATGAAAACTAATTAGACTATTAAATGAGCTATTACTATACCTTAATTCACTAATGGTGACTCTATTACTTCACTTACAAGTTTCATGCTAATGGCATTAACTACTACATTGGCCTTATTAGGCTAACACATAATTAAGCAATCATAATCTTTAATAAGTTTTATCCATCTCTTTTACCTTAAGTTAAGGTCTTTCTTCTTAAAGATGTACTTCAAGCTTTTATGATTAGTATAGATTTCAATAGTTTCCCTATACAAATAATGCCACTAGATCCTTAAAGCAATGATAACCACTATTATCTTCAAACCCTGAGTGGGATTATTCTTCTCATTTTTCTTTAGTTATAAGGAAGCATATGCTATCACCTTACCATAATGCATAAGGACACACCCGAGTCCAACTCTGGATGCATCCCAGTATACTATATATCCTTTGGTGCTAGAAGGTAACGCTAATATTGTTATAAATGTTAAAATTACCTTCAACCTTTCAAAGTTATTCTTGCAAGCATTTAACCACTGAAATTTAACTCTTTTTTGCACTAATCTAGATAACAAGGCTAAAATCTTAAATAAGTCTTTGATAAATTTTTGGTAATATCTAGCTAATTGTAGAAAGCTTCAATTTTTTGTAATTGAAGTTGGCCTTAGCTAGCCTTTCATAGCCTCTATCTTTTAAAGGTTAACTTAAACTTCTTTTTGTGACACTACATGCCTAAAGAACTTCACACTAATTTTCTTAAATTCATACTTTAAGAATTTAGCATACAATTTTTACTCTGATAAGTTTTGTAAGACTGCTATAAGATGCCACACATATTCCTCTTCACTTTTCGAATGCACTAAAAAATTGTCTATAAAGATGATCATAAATTTATCCAAATGTGATTTGAACAATTGATTCATCGTGTCTATAAAGGCAACTAGAGTATTTATTAGTTCAATTAACATAACTAGGAATTTATAGCCATATCAAGTCTAAAAAGCTATTTTGGGAATGTCATCCTTGAAAATCTTCAACTAGTGATATCCTATATGAAAATTTATCTTAGAAAAATGCCTAGCTTCTTGCAACTAATTAAACAAACCTTCTATATAAGGAAAAACGATATTTGTTCTTGATCATCACCTTATTTAATTAGTAATAATCAATACGCAATCACATTAATTCATCTTTTATTTTTTATAAATAGAACCAAAGCTCCCCAGGATGAAAAGCTTAAACAAATAAATCCCTTGTCTATCAAACCTTGTAATTACTTATTTAATTCTTATAATTCCATTGGGGCTATATGATATAAAGGTATTAAAACAAGTTTAGTGCTAGGAATAAGGTCAATGTGAAAGTCTGTCTCTTAGTTACCATTTGACCAAATCTTCTAAAAATACATTTAGAAATTCTTGCACCACATGAACATTACTTATGTTAGGAATTGGTTGGTTCAAATCTTGAACCATTACCAAATGTGTAGTACACCCTTTCCTTACAAGCTTTTGGGCTTTAATACTAAAGATCAAGTTAATAGTTTCTAGAAATTTATCTCCTAAAAATCTAATAAGTGATGAATTCTCTATGAAAAGAGTAACAGATTTGTTAAAATATTCTACACAAGATGGTATTGGGATAACCAATCCATTCCCAAGATCATATATCCACCTTTAATTAAATCCATTGCAACAATAAGCATATATCCACCTTTTGACTTCGAGTTAACTTTATATCTTCCATAAGCCAAACCTTATTTCTTTAAAGTCTGTCTTATCCTTTCATAAATGTTTATTGGGAATTAGAAGTACAACATTCACATCATCATCCCCATCATATTTCTTATTTCATATTTCACATGTTATTTCTTTCTCATATCATGTCTTAAGACATTTCCATCAAATTCTTATAGCAATACCATGCCTTAATGCATGGTCACATATATCATTTCATCTCACTAATTGCATAAACTAAGATCAATTATATAACATATTATGCATCCATATCACGACTAAGTCTCTTTTCATTTCATAAACCATATAACAATTACATTCTCAATGCAACTCATGATATAGTAGCCATACCTAGGCTTGGAAAAGGTAAAAATCTTGTTGATATATTCACACATCAATTTCAAGGAATTATGTATTAATAAATCAATCATAGTTAGTTATAATGTTAAAACATGAAACACAGGTAGGGGTGAATCACTTTTAGATGTGATACAAGATGGAATTTTCAATCTAGGAGGAGGAGAATCAATTTAGGGCAAAAATTTATTTCTAAAAGAACTACTTCACATATGAATCCAAATTTTAGGCAAGGAAAATTGATTTTAGAACTGATTCATGCATGAAATTCACTTTTTTCACATGCTAAATTGATTCATGTATGCGTGCTTTGCATTTTTCTTCAAAAATTCACTATTCACTAACCTTAAATGCTTTCCTAACTCATTTATTATCCACTAACTCACCATCCATTCATAAACACAAAAAATTAATGTCCCTATACAAGCTTTCTTCAACGTTAAATTTAATTCAAACTTTATAAATCATCATATTTTCAACAAAATCAAACAAAACTCAATACATATGCAAACTAACAAATTTCCAATCAAAATCAATGCCTTTAAGTTAGAATGTTCACTCAGATAGTATGGAGAAGGATACTAAGAGCTTTAATTTGATGTTCCTTAGTCTTAAGTACATCAAAATGTAGAATTCTTTGGTTAAGATTCTAAATTTTCCTTTAAAGCACAAAATAGCTTCAATCTTTCTTAAAATAGGAGGAAAAAAAGAAGAATTTCAACATTGATAGTATTCTTATCTTAATTAGATAAAGAATTTGATGATAAAGGGATGGAAAAGGAGGAAGAGAAGACAGAATGAGAGGTGGCGGAAGGTTGGAGTGAAATGAGGAAATGAAAGGGAAAGATGAGAGTTGCCATCAAAAAATTAGGAATAGTGCCAAGAGCCACTTTTGGAAATATTTCCTAAATCTTTTATTCATTCATTGTAATACAAAATCTTAAACTTTATTATTATACTTATTTTTCATTATCCATTTCTCATAAAATTCTTATTTTACAACTTATTAAAACATTATATATTTTTTCTAATAATTTATCCATAATTTTTCACCAAAAATTTTCTCATCCAGATGAAAGTTTCATTTTAATTAATAGTATACTGATTATTTTTGTTATTTATCTTTCTAAAATAAATTTCAAATTATAATATTTTAAAGAAGGTGTAATAATCGAGCTAATTCGTGAGTAACTCACAACTTAATTTGAGTTTTAACTTAATAAATTAAGCTATAAGATAAATAAATGATACATAAAGTAGATTATTTGGCTCACATTTTAAATGAGTCAAGCCTAAAATAATAAAAGCTCAACTCATTTATAGCTTAATATACATATATATAAAATAATACACACACACACACACACACATATATTTATAAATATACATATTATAATATATATATATATATATATATATATATATATATGCATATTATATTTTAAAAAATATTTAACAACATTATATTCTAAAATATGATATAATATATATTTTTATTACTAATATATTATTTTAATATTTCTTATAAATATTTTAAATATTATTTTAAGTAGAAATATAAAAAAAAACTAGATTACTAATGGTTGATAATTTTTTATTTGTAGATTTATCATAAGAGTAAAATCAAAGAGTAAAAATTTAATAAAAATAATTTATTAATTTTACTTTTATAAATCAAATAATTAAGTAACAAGTTTTATTCTTTCAATTACTTTATTAATTTTTTTTTATAAGTTAAATAATTAAATAAGGTTAACTTTACATTTGTGATTTATAAATAAAATTTATGATTGTTTGTACATAAATCAATAACGTTATAAGCAACAATAAAAAAATTAAAAAATTTAGAATAATTCATTTTTTAGAATATAGTTGTAGTAACAAGCGTAACTTTATAATTTAAGAAAAATTATCATTTATTTTATATTAAATATTTTTTATAATACATAAGTAATAGTATAATAATATTAGATTTAGCTATTCATATATTTTATATTATTTTATTGAGTTGCTGAAAATATTTTATAAAAATGTTAAGTTATTAAATTGTCAAGCGAAAATGCTTCATTATTATAATTGATTTGAGTTAAGGAATAAGTCAAATTATTCACAAATTCAATTTCAACCAAGTTTGAGTCCAAAAAAATTAGCTTCAATTGAATTTGAGGCAAGTTATAAGTAAAATAAATTTAAAATAAATCGAACTTAAATTAACATTAATTCAATTCAGTTTAATTCATTGCCAACCTTAGAAAATAGGAGGCTGACATATTATATAAAATAATAGCAATTAATAATTTTTAATAATATTAAAAAAATTTAACACTTTTGATCACCATAATAACATATAGATAAATGATGGAGTAAAATTGATTTATACTAATCGATGAAATTTATATTTTTAATAATGTGCAGTGGATATTATATGACTTTTATCCATTCATATCAAATAGTTTCAAGAATTGTGTTGATACATCTTATAATAAAAATTCATTCATTCATTAAGGTCTTTGGAATGAAAAATGAGAAAGAAAAAGAATGCATTAAAACAACATTTAGGATTGGTTGGTTTCTACTTTTAAAAATAATTTTTTATTTTTTGGTTTTAAATTTTTTTATTTATAAAAATAGAAGAATCTATTTTAAAATTTATTTTAAAAATTATTCTCTAAATGTATAATTCAAAAATAGAAATAACTTTTAGTTAGTTTTTGAATCTATTTTCTTTCCTAAATGTCAATTTTATAATTAAATAAAATATTTTCTTATTTACAATATCAATCACCCTTTATTTTTTATCTTTAATTTAAAAATAATTTTTAAAAATATAAAAATAATAAAAATAAAAAATATACAAACACATATTTAATTTTTATTTTACCCAACCCTTTGCCGGATCGCTGATTGGGCCTGCATAGCATAATCGCCCAAAAAATGTAGTCTAGAACGCCAACCATAGCGCGAGCTAAAGAATATCTGCCTGATACGCTCCTGATTCTTGAATTTGTACGTTTCTCACTCTTGTGCTGCTTGCCTTAGCTCAGCACCAGCAAAATAAATTTGAACTCTTAAATATAACAGCTACAATAAAACCAGCCCCACCTGTTTTCCCACTCAATTTAATTCTCGTTTCCTTTATTTTCTCGCGATTCCTTCGCTCACATTCTTCCTGCCGAAATGCCCATCAATTTCTGCGCAATCATTCTCGCCTCTTTCGCCATTCTCAGCTTCTTGGTTTATGGGTCTCACGCCGTCGGCGTCAACTGGGGCACCGCCGCCTCGCACCCGCTGCCACCGCCTAAGGTAGTGAAGCTCCTGAAGTCGAACAACATCAATAAAGTCAAGCTCGTCGATGCGAGTTCTGATGTTCTTCAAGCTCTTTCTGGGTCCAACATTGCTGTTACTGTGGGAATTCCGAACACGATGCTCAGAAGCTTGAACGCCTCCAAGAAGGCTGCGGAGAGCTGGGTCCATGATAATGTGACGCGCTACGTTTCTAATGGTGGTAGCGGAGTTCGAATCGAGTAAGTTATAAAGCCTTTTTTTTTTCGAGCTTCTGATAAATGGGTTTGGTTGGAAATTGATTTCCAGTTTATCGGTCATTGTTTGACAAGAGAAGTTATATGCTTTATTGCTTAGAATATGAGTGGAGGTTAACTGGGTTTTTTCCGCTTGTTTCTTTATTATGCTTTTTGAAGAATTTTAGCGTCTTGGGTTGCTTCTTTTTGGGCTATTTTGCGTGCGTATTGACCATATTTTGTTGCCACCTTTTTTACTTATATGTCATAACATAATTGCCTACTTTGCTTATATTTCTTGCTTAGTAATTGATGATCCTGTAACTTGGGAAATGACAGTGCTTTTAGTCCATATTTGTTAGAGTAACTTCTAATAACATTTTCAAGAGTGAAAACAAGACTTTCTGGATGGTAAGATTGAAAATGGAGGGACCGAAAGACTGGAGGACAAACCTGATGTATGCCATATACAACAAAATACTGACTTCCTTTATAATTATATATTATATAAGAATACCATAACTTGCCTGGAATTTTTAGGAAATGAATATAAACAACAACAGAATTTTGTGAGTTTCATTTCTGCTATTCAGTGCATAATAGACCAAGAATCAGAAAGAAAAAAAAACTAATGTCTAATTGGTTTTAGTTTCTTGTTGCTGCTTCCTAAGAATATTGATGGAGATGAGATGTATGATGCTATTTGATGACCAAAAGTTTATACATGACCTTTTTAGGGCCTTGATGTATATTTTTATCTTAGTGGTTGGGTTGATTCAACTGAACAAATATCATGCTGTTCCTTGATTGCTGTGCATATTAATGGTCAGGTAAATTGTTGCCCTTCTTTTAGGGGTTGAATTCTCCAAATAAAAATCAGTTTGAGAGCATATTCTGTCCTTATTCTCCCTGTCCCTCTGCAATTTTGCATAGGATGCATCCTTCCTCTGTCAAATTAATCTTCCAGGAATAATTCAGAATGCATAATCTTGAAAAATAAGCTTTATAATTGTTCCCATGCGGTTGCCCCAAAACAAGAAGCAATCTTGAAGAGAATTATCAGCTAAAAGAAAATGGAACGAATTAGTGTGGAAAGTTTTCTTAGAGCTGTTCTCTGCCAATCTAGCTAGAACCCCTGAACTTGATGACAATTATTTTTTTTTGGCTTCGAACTTAAAAAGCAAAGTGCATTATGCATCTCTGAAGAATTTCTTTTTCCTCTCTATCTGTAAATCTGAGTTCTGCAGATATGTTGCTGTTGGTGATGAGCCATTTCTCCAAAATTATGGTGAGCAGTTTCATCCCTTCGTTGTGGGTGCAGGCTATTAACATTCAAGCTGCTTTAACAAGAGCAAAATTGGACAGCAAAGTAAAAGTTGTGGTTCCTTGCAGTTTTGACAGTTTCCAGACAGAAGCTAATCTTCCATCCAAAGCACACGTTAGGCCTGATCTCAACCAAACCAGTGATTGAGCTCCTCACTTTTCTTAACAAGCATAAGTCACCATTTTTCGTGACCATTTCTCCATTTGCCACTCTCCTTCAGACCAAAAACATTTCACTGGACTTTGCCCTTTTCAAAGAAACAGCGCGCCCTCATAATGATAGCCTTAAAACATACAAAAACAGCTTTGCCTTATGCTATGATACAGTCGTTACCTCATTATCAACAGCACAATTTCCAGATATGGATATTGTTGTGGCAAAGATAGGTTGGCCAACAGATGGAGCAGCCAATGCATCCTCATATCTTGCAGAGACCTTTATGAAAGGTTTGATGAACCATCTGAATAGCAACTTGGGGACCCCACTTAGACCGCGGCTTCCACCAAGTGAAACATTCATTTTTAGCCTTCTTGATGAGGACCAAAGGAGCATTGCCTCAGGAAACTTTGAGAGGCATTGGGGTTTATTCACTTTTGATGGTCAAGCAAAGTACCATGTTGATCTTGGCCAGGGTCCAAAAAGCCTTGTGGATGCGCAGAATGTTGAGTATCTTTCTTCCAAGTGGTGTGTTGTGAACAACAACAAAGAAATGTCAAATGCAACCGCTAGTGCTTTAGAGGCTTGTTCAAATGCTGATTGTACTGCACTATCTCCGGGCGGATCATGCTATAATATCAGTTGGCCCGGTAATATATCATATGCATTTAACAGCTACTATCAGCAGCATGATCAGAGAGCAGAAAGCTGTGATTTTGGCGGTTTGGGGTTGATCACAACTGTCGATCCCTCAATGGATCATTGCAGATTTCCGATTGAGATTCGCACCTCTCATTCTGAACTTCACAGGACCTATAGTTTACAATGGACAACCTTTCTTGTGGCAAGCATCTTGGCTTCTCTTGGCAGTTTCACTTAGGTGAATATGAGGATCATTTTTTCAGCTGTTGGGCCTTCTGTAAATCCTTTTGCTAGTGTCTTTTTTGCTGAATTAAATTGTTCACTTCAAAGCTCTTTCATCTGATCTATTCATATGAGTAAGCTAGTTGTGAGTATTCTCTAGTTTCTGATTTTTATAAATTAATCAGGTAATGCCGTTTCGCATGGGTACATATTTGAAAATTTAGCCATTTTTATGAAAGTTTAACGGCAACATTTTTTTTTTTTTTTTTTGGTCTTAAATGTGTATGGATTTTGCATGTAACAAGCATACAAAAATTTACGACTCCGTTTAAAATTGTAACAAGGAATGCTTAAAAAATTTTAATTTTTATATGAAAGTTGCAACTTTAAATGAAAAGGTTGGGCAAAAGATGATTAAAAATGAAAGGTTGGGCAAAAGATGATTTAAAAAAAAAAAATTACAGTTATATATTGATATCTATTTTTTTGGAGCATATAATCCCAAATAACCGTGAAAGAACAGTCGCAAATATACATGATTGGCATCAGATCACAGGAGAGTCTATGTTATGACTGCAGGTGTATAAAAGTGGTTTGGAATGGTTTATTCAGGAGGGAGGCAGGGAGAGGGAGAGAGCAATTTTATTATTATTTTGAGGGAAGACAATTTTTTTTCAAATAAAAGATATTATTTTTTACTATGTTCTCAACATTTAATGTTGAAGAAATGAAATTCTTTATTATTTTGATATTTTATAATTATAAATACATAAATGAGATTATTTTTATGCAATTATTTTTCATCAAAATAAACAGAAATTTAGAAGTGGCTCGTGATCTACAAATTAGTCTGTATTTGTATGTGCGAATCTCTTAAAATGGAATTTAGGATCCTTTTTGTCTTTTATCTTTTCCATATTATTTTTGCAGAAAAAAATATAATTTTTACTTTTAATCTCACTATTTTTCTATATTAAGAGACATTTTTTAATAAAAAAATTATATCTATTTCTTTTCAAAATTCATTCAAACATCGAATCCGTTTCTCTTAAAATTATATTAAAATGATTTGATATTGTCTAAGGGATTTTTTTTCCATCATGGTTTGGATTTGAATCAAGTAACTTACACATGGATTAAGTTGTTTACCACTATTTCCTTTTATAAAATAATAAGATAATACTTTTTGTTCTTTCTCTTTTTGTTCCTACCTTTTGTTAGCAATCAAACACTTAGAGATAAAATTATCAATTTTATTTGTAAAGTACTAGTAAAATAATTTTTAAATTATATTAAATTAACCAATTTTATTCCTAAATAATAGTCCTATACAAATAACGATTCTTTGTACTGAAAAATTTTGTCTTTAGATATTTGTACAAAGAGCTGAAATTGTTTATATGAACTATCATTTAAAGATAAAATTAATTATTTAATATAATTAAAAAAAATTTGTCAATATCTTACAATTTTAAAGATGAAATTGATAATTTTATCAAATTTTATATCTTCCAAAAGATTGTGCTTCTCTTTTGTATAAAAATTGCAATGAGCAATGTGATAACAATATTGAGCACAATATATGAAAGCGATATATTTCTTAAATAAACAAGGGTGGTAACCAAGGTGTTAGTTTAGTGAAAAGTTAATTTATTCCTAAAAGGCTTTGTCTATAAAGGATTCAAATTTCAAACATAACTCTTATTGGGTGAGGAGAAATATCATGATAACTTGATAGATATAAAAGGGTGTGAAAAAATGACATGATAATTTGACAAACATAAGAGATATGTTACATATTTTAAGTTAAATTTAGAGTAACTTATGGATTTATCTTTCTGAAAATACAAAATGCATTTAAAGAACAAACTATATATATATATATATATATATATCTTATTCATAAAATGATTATTGAGATGATTACACATAAAGTCATTAGTATCTTTATTTTTATATTATATATTAGTTGTGATATTTTTTGCCTTCTATTATAATATTATGACAAGTGTTATTTTTATAACTCACGCATATGTCAATTTGTAATTTTCTCTTAATAAATATTGTACTGCAGTGAGCCACACACGCACAATCAATGCAAAAAAATAAATCTCTTATTTGTATATAATAATTTATATTATATTGAAAAAAATTAATTTTTTCCTTCATTTATTGCATTTTGATAATCTCTCTAATTTTTTCCTTAATTTACTAAATTGTCTAATTTTCATACATTTTCTTTCTTTTTAAAATAATCTTCCTAGTTTCTTTTCCTTATCTATTACATTTT
This sequence comes from Sindora glabra, assembly GCA_020226215.1. Lineage (NCBI taxonomy): Eukaryota > Viridiplantae > Streptophyta > Magnoliopsida > Fabales > Fabaceae > Sindora > Sindora glabra. The sequence continues at coordinate 80,697,724 of CM035227.1, forward strand.
TCATATTACCCATAATCTCAATCATATTTGATTTGTATTAATAATTTTAATTAAATTCATAATCTCTACAATATTTGTAATTTTTATTCTAAAAAATAGTACGTCTCGGATTCATCCATATTCTTAATATTCATATTCATGATATTATTATTATTCAACTTTTAGAAACAACAAGGATAAACTTTCTTTTGTGAATTATTATTTTAAATTATGATTTGGGTGGTAACTTTGGCATTAATTTTTTTTTTTTGGTTTTCAATTAGGTAATTTTTTTTATTATTCTTAATTTGTTGTTAGTTTATTGAACTATTGTGGAATTTGAAGAATTTCCTACCATTAGATATTTTCTTTTTCTAATAGTGCAAATGTCCATTTGTTTGTCAATTTCCTCTTCTCTTATTTTTTTTCTATGCATTTCTTAGTTTCACTTTCTTACTCTTTCAATTTGAGATTCTCAATTTTCATGAACAATTTATTTTATGATTTCTTCATTTTTTTAGGTATTGCTTCTATATAAGATTATGCTTTTCAATCTTCCATATTCTAGAATGTTAAACTAATTTTTGGTAATTTTTTTCATCCTAATAAAATTTTCAATCTCTTATTTTTTTTCCTTTTTCTTATCTTTCTTTCTCTATTTTTTTTTAAATTTCAGATATATTCCATAATTTTTAATGGTGGTATAGGGAATTTATTTGATCCAATTGATAAGATAATTTTTTTTGTTAGGTGTGCATAGAATTTGAATCTTCTTTCACATTATTTCATCCTCTCTAGGTTAATGCCTTTATTAAGTTTTTAGCATGTTTTATATTTCACTTTGATTTATTATAAACATTTTCATGTGATTCTACTGAACAAATTCTAGTCAAAATAGGGTTATAGGCAAAAGTTAAAACATTATTTTGTGTGTCTTCTTTTTAAGTGTGGTCTTGCAATTGAGTTTTTACTAAGGTCATACTTTCTTAGTTATGGCCACAAAAAAAAATAAATAACTCTAAAGGAGAGAAGATTAAGAGAAAGAAAACATGTTTCAGAGAGATATTATGATTTCTACTTCATTAATAATATTTTCCTCCAATAAAGATTGTATTTTTATTTATATTTCTTATACTCTATCTCCTATCTCAATGTATCATAATAAAATTTGTACCTTTCTATAACTATTGATTTTTCTTTCTTTTAAATTATTACATATTTGTTATAATTTTATAATATATTTATAACTTATAATAGTAATTATTGTCCTTCTCTATGAATATCTAACTTTTAAATTTAAATAAAATGTTATTTAAATATCATTTTTCATCAATTATTTTCATTTTATAATATGTGGTATGATTTTCAATTTTAGTACAATTACTTTAAATTTCTCTTTATTTCCCTTTTAAATGAATTTTAAGTTTTTGACTTTTTTCTAATTTTAATTATATTAATTAAATTAATGCCCTCTACTAATTTTATAAATATTTATAATTCAAAACTAATGCTTACCATTAATATTAATATAATTATTATTGACATTAATTTCATAATTATAAATATTATTAGCCTGTTAATTTTTATGAAATTTTTACTTATTTAAATGCTGATTGGAATTAATAGTTAGCACATTGTAAGAAGTTTTCTATTTTTAAATTTTATGTTTTATGTACTTAATGAATTATATTTTTTATTGAGATATTATTTATTACACAATTATACAATTAAAGAGGGTAGATAATAATTACATATCACAATAATATTCATCAATTTATCACCTATTTAATTTAAATATTGATTAAATTAATTAGCACATCATAAGGAGTTTTTTATTTTTTATTTTTTATTTAACAATTTATATATTTTATTTAAATATTACTTATTATAAATTATAAATTTTATCATTAAAAATGATAGAGAATAATTATTGATTTACATGAATTATTGGTTTTTTTTATAGACCCCCATAGTATGGGCTCAAAAAGGTGACTAATATATAAAATACCCACTTAAATCTAAATCCTCATTATAAATATGCTTCATTAATTTTAAAAAATTTGATTACGTTTTAAAAATTTATAATATAGTATGCTTGGGTACTAAAAAATTGAAAATTTTAAATATATTTTATATTAAATTACAACTGAATTATTTGAACAAGATAAAAAAATTATAGCTAGTAAGCTCAAATTAAACCTTCTACAATTATACAATCAAGTTATAATAAAGAAAAAGTTATAACAAAAAATATACATATATACACTCATAAATTTTATGATTATGCTATTATAAAATAAGTACTTCATTTAATTTCATATTATTTTTTGGAGTAAATGAGAATTAATTGCATATGAAATTGCACAATTAGTAACCAATAATTAATTTCAAATAAATACATACAAAAATTAGTAATTAATTTTAAGTAGATACAAAACATTAAAATATAAATATTAAACATTTTTTATAATTATATGCACAATTCTTATTTATCGGTGAAAAAATTATATTATGTTATTAATAATAATATTTCATGAAACAATGCTTATAAAAATGTCAATTAGAAAATAATACAAAACCACGAAATCTTTTGACATATAATATTATTTTTAAACTATATTACATGAATATTCATAATTTAATATATCATTTTAATTTTAAATTATACTATCTAATTTTTTTCCTATCCTGTGTATAGCACGGTTACTACACTAGTTTTTTTTTTTTTGTTTAATAGAAAGCGTACATATTATCTTTTAAAAATTGAATCAATTTACAAAAGAAAATTAATTGAATAAAGAAAACAATTAAGAGAAAATCAAGGGTATTTTTGTTTAAATAGTATTCTATTTTTATGTTTTTAAAAATAAAAGAAACTTATTTGGTAATTATTTTCATGATCCATTTTTAAAAATCATAAGTTCAAATGTGTAACTTAAAAATAGAAAAACATAAATAACTTTTAGATGTTCTTTTAATTTGTTCTTTTATTTTTCATATTAATTTTATAATAAAATAAAAAAATTATTTAATCCTCCAAACACCCTCTATTCTTTATCTTCTCTAAATTTGAAAATTTTGAAAATAATTTTCAAGAATAATTTCTAAAAACAAATTAATAAAAACACATCCAAACCCTCTTCAAATCTCCTGTTATTCCATTTCTATATTATTCTTTATTCAACTCCGATTTCACTGTTTTATCTTACCTTCTAACTTGTTGTAACCTATATTCCTGGTTCATCACAAACGGATAATATTGCATTATAATGTGTGCGTATAGTTTTATTAATATTTTAGGGCATCGAATTCACATTTAAATAGAATAATGCTTACACGATGTTTAGATATATTTATCTAAAAAGAAAAGATGTAAAAAAATAAGTTATTCTTACCAGAAGAAAAAATAATAAAAAGTGATACTTATGCAGCTTCATGGGTCTTTTCTAAAATGAAAAGTACAATAAAATACAATGCATGCTGAATTCTGGTCTATTACGATTAGGCATAAATAATAATCAAAGAGGGAAGAAATATCAATAAATGGAAAAAAAATGCCCAAAAAAAAGTTCTCCAATTCTAGTAAATGTTTTTATCAATAAAGGTCTCTAAATTGTAAATAAAGTTTATATTTGTTCGATTTTTTGTATAAAAAATTGAGCAAAGTCCACGTCATTCCATGAACTTGTGTGATTCAAACGTCGCAAAATAAAGTTTGTATTTATCAGAGGCTAAAACAGATGGGTTCATGTAGAACACAATCCAGGCGGACTTATAATGTACGAACACAGACGGTTCTGCGAAATAACAAACTAGAAAATATAGCTTAAAGCCCAAGCCTAACCTAAAGTTAAGTAATTTTTTTTATTTTTTTGGTTTATTTTCTACGGCTCGGCCCAATCCAATTCAACTCAACCCAAGGTAGCAAAAAAAATAGTTAGATTATCCTAAATCCTAACTAAACACATTTTCCCAAATTTCCCATTTTGTGTGATAGTGCCTGCTTCGTTTTGTTTTTGTCTCTACTTTTAAAGAAGCTTCCAGCAGAATCGTTGTTGATGCCTAACGTTGCGCTAAATGGAGAAGTCTCGAGCTGGAGTATTGGGATGACTAATCAATTGACTCAATGTAACGTATAAGTAGCTCCTTTTCCCAATTACCTGCTTCTTCAATTTCTTCTAGCTCAACGTATTTTTTTTTTTTTTCAAAAACTGATCGTAATTCTGAGGTTCGAATTCTATGGCTACTTTTGTTTTGTTTGTTTAAGAAACTATGATTTCCCCAAAGTCTGCTTCATATTTTATTGTTCCATTGTTGTTTTTGTTGCTTTGTTTCTTTAATCATTTTGTTGAAAAATGTTACTAGGAAGAAAGGTGTGAAATATAAAAGTAATGCTAAAGCAAATGTCAAGATAATATTGGCTTCTCTTTGTTGATAAGATACTCAATAGTAGGAGGATAGTATATACAAATTTCAAAGAGTTCATCATCTAAAGTGGTTAGTTTTAATTTGTATTTTCCGATAGGTTTGAGATGACTATTTCATATTATGTGTGGTTTCCAAAATTTAGTCTTCATTTGTTTAATTGTTTATTAAAAGAAATATCCTCAAAGCTTCTGGAAAGGATTTGTTGGGACTCCCAAATCACTACTCTAACTATATAGGATAAGTTGGTTGCTAAAGGATTTCAAAGAAAACTTATTTGCAAGGTATTTCTATTACATTTCTTGTCAATTCTTCCATCTTTGCAATGAATTAATGATTGAATTATTAACTATTAATGATTGGTTAATTAATTATTTTTTTGCATTTGTTATTTTATTTTATATCAATGGTGAGTGGAAGGATTTAGAGTTTAAAAAGATCAACTACTACACTAAAGGTGTTGGTTAGTTTCATCTATTATTGTGTTGAAGTTAAGAACATGATTCTAATTATATCACTAACTAGTTATCTTATAAGTATTATGAGAAGTAAATTATCTTGCCTTTCAACATGAATGTCTTGTACTATTTGTTTCTAAATGGTTCGTATTTTTATATGGGTTTTATAGACCAATTTGTATGAACTTGGTCTAGTCTGTGACAAACCTAATTATTAATGAGAAAAAACATATAATGTCATTGGGCAAGGGTTTAAATTCCAAAGATGACACATACAGGAAGAGAAAATTCCATTAATACTCTAATTGCTAAGGTAATCATCTCATTTAGTGATTAAAAAAAAAACATATACACACATAATGTCATTGCAAAAATGTAAATAGAATTTGTTAACCAAAACAAAAGTTTTATTAATTCTTTTATGACATAATAATATATAAGCAAATGATAATATAATATATTTTTACACTGCCTATGCATTAAAATTAAATCCTAAAAGCTATTAAAACTATTAGTCTAATGATACTATATCAGTACCTCATTTTAGAAGTCATGGATTTGCACAAAAAAAAATATCAATTTATAGCCAATGAAGGCATGAAGAACTTATTGGTATTGGTAGCACTTTGATGAAGTGAATATTTTTCATATAATGGAAATGAAAGTAAGGTAGATTAAACTAAGTTTTGCCTAAAATAGGCTAGCTTGCATAAAAAAATTGTCTAACCTAATTTATTAGTCTAAAATAAGCTTAAATTTTAGGATGATCTGGTTCATACATAAAATGTTCATGGCTTAACCTTGCTTATTAACCTATACTGGCCAATTAATAATTAGCAAATATTCTCCAAAAATATTATTACGAGTAGAATTAAGTTGAGTTAAATTGAGTTTTGAAATTACTAAGCATAATTCAACAAACATAAAGAATTATTCAAATTTGAACTAATAATTGCTATAAAAAAATTCCATTGCAAAAATGATCATCACAACAAACTTGTGACAAATTTTTTACTTCATCCATATTTTAGGATAGAATTTTGTGATGAACTTTTTGCTTTGTCCATATTTTGAGACAAAATTTTCCTATTTTGAAATGAAAATTTTCATCCTAAAAAATAATTTTTTGTAAAAAATAAAAAAATTTATCATTTTTGGAAAATTTGGAATGGAAAATTCCATCATAAATATTTTTTAAATGTTTAGGACAAAATTTTCATCCTAAAATGTGAAAATTCCATCCTAAACTAGTAAATATAAGTTTTTTTTGGAAATTTTAGGATGAAATTCTGTCTCAAAATTGAAAATTGAAAATTTTTTAGAAGTTTTGGATGTAATTTTTATCTCAAATGGGAAATTTCCATCGTAATTATAGAAATTTTTAGCACAATTTTATTTTTCTTCACATTTTTTACTCTTTTAAACTAATTGTATGGTTGAATCATGTCTTTTATTTTATAATGTACATTTTATACATATTCAAATTAATATTTTACAATTAAAAACTAAAAAAAACCAATAATCAAGATTATATTTTTTATATATAAATATCAATATTCAAGATTACATTTTCATATATAGTAAGGAAAAATTACATAGGAGTTTTTTTCGAAAAAAAGGCCTACATCAAATCAGCAAGCAATAGAATTGTTAGTTTTAAAGGAGATTAAAAAAAAGTCTACGTACCATTGTCCATAGAGATGTTATAATTACCTAACTAATCACCACATTTATTTCTCTTACAATAAGTATGACATACCATAAAAATTTTAATCTTTTTGTAAAAGCCTTTTGATAACTCAAATAAGAGCTAAATCTATGCCTAGATTTATTGCTTATTTGGATAAACTATGAATTATAGCCAAAGAGTAAAATTCAAGAATAATTCTTTTTATATTTTAGAGACCAAGCAAGTTTTAAACCTTTTAAAACACCCCATAATTCAACCTTTATATTGCTATAAGCACCCAAACTCCTAGCAAAACCACATAACCATTCTATGTTACATCTGCATACCATATCCTTACACCCTACCTAGGTTGAATTTAGTTTTAAAGCACCATTAATATTTAACATAACCCAGTCAGGGGGAAGCTACTAACAGACATTAATCATGCATGAAGTTTGTATTTTCTCCATTTGTGACCTCATAATTTTCTCAATCTCCACAACATGAAAACTAATAGTTTCAACTTGATTAGTAGTTCTCATTTGATCAGGCTAGGAGATATGACTATTGCTTCACTTCTATAGTTTATGAATGACTATACCCTATGTTAAGCTCCATTATTTATCATGTTGCATGCCCAAGTTCATCATCAAATTATGAACAAACCAATCCTCTATATCCCATGTGAAAAAGTTAGCTACACCCAAAGGACAAAAAAAACCTTTCCACACTTGAACTATTTCTTGACAATCATATAGAACATGAATGATTATTTTTACATTCCACATGCACAAAGAACAATAAAAGGATATAACACATCACTTGCTTTGAACCACATTAGTCAAAAGCTTATTCTAAGATGCCTTTTATATGAAAAAATGGACCCTTTCAAGACACCCCTCAAACTAGCTTCTATATCTCCTTCTAAGCTTACCATTTTAGTTACTATAATGAAGTATCAGCATTGCTAATTGAGAATTATCTAGAGTCATGCCTAATACATCATCACCAACATTCAACTTTAGAGGTTTAATAAATTTAATAACTAAACAAGCTTAAGGGGATAAAATATAATAGCTAACAAGTTCCAATTTCATTCACCTACACTATTAAAAAAATAGTTTACTATTATCAAAAGCTGTTGTAGATCCACATCTACAATAGCATGGGTAGCTTAAGCATCACCATTTTGAAGCCATGAGTTATGCAAAAATCTAATAGAGGGCCCATTCGCAATTAACTGTAAATGTTTTTTTCAAATAATGAGGATGTAACTTATTAAGGTTTTCTAAAAAAATAGAATCTAACTGCTTACAAATCATATTTTTGCATTAATCATAACTCATCCTATATTTAGCCTTAAGAACTCTACTCCAAAGACTGTCCTCACTCATATAAAGTTCCACATTCCATTTAAACAAGCATGAATTATTTATGGAAGCTATCTTTTTGAATCCCACTCCACCACTTCTTTTAGGCTAACAAATCTTACTCTATGCTATTAAATGATAAGCAAGAGTCTCAAGGTCATGCCCCCATAAAAAATCACTCTGTATTTGTTCAATCTTGAAGTAAATATTTCTTGAAATATTTTCAATCTACATTATATAAACTAGAAAGGTTGAAAGAATTGAAAAAATCAGTGTAGTTATACCTGCCATTGAAACACAACTCATTTTCCATCTCTGTAAACTTTTTTCAACATTAGAAATAATATCATTAAAATTATCTCAACCCCTTCCTCCATGTCTCAACCTTACACCTAGGTATTTCCCCATATCCCAGGTTTTAGAGAATCCATTGAGATTGGTTATTTCCATGGCTATAGCATCCCTAACATTATTTGAAAAGAATATAGAAGTTTTAGAAGCACTAATTTTTTCACTTGAGAGAGAACAAAATTCATCAAAACATTTCTTTGTGCAATTCATTTAATTGATCGAGGCTTTTGCAAATAGAAGGTAATTATCTATATATAAGAGATGTGACATCTAAGGACCTTGTCTCCTAACTTTTATAGCCTTCTAATTCTTATGATCAATCTTTATTGATATTAGTTAAGACACCACATCCATACATAAAATAAAAAGATAAAGGGAAAAAAGGGCTTGTTGTCTCATGCCTCTAGTAAGAAGAAAAGGTTCAAATTGACTACCATTCCAAAGAACTTTCATAAACATAGAGATAACACAGTTCATAATGATACAAATTATATTTAAAAGTATCCTAATATTGAACAATGTTAAATATAAAAAATTCCAATCAAGGCGATCATAAGCTTTTTCTAAATCTACCTTGATAAACATATACCCTTTCTCTTCTCTCACTTTCTTCACAAAGTGCAACACCTTATTGGGTATAAAAATGATATGATGAATATTTCTACCAATATAAAACTTACTTGAAAAGTTGAAATGAAATCCAAAAGAAAAGGTTTTCTTTAGTTAACTAAGACATAAGTAATGCATTACATACAAAAATAGGACAACATTAATTCATAAGCTTTAATTTGTTAACTTTTAGGATAAAAACCAAAAGAATGGAATTAATATCAACCACATTCCTATTTCCTTCAAAAACATCATAAATGAGTTAGAGCAAGGACATACCTAAATGCTTCTAATTAAATTGATAAAATAGTATAAAAAGTCCATTAGATCTCGAAGATTCAAGAGCTCGTATATTACAAATTGGTTTCTTTTACTTCCATCATCAACATAAGCTTCATTAACTCTAACAAATGAGCTTTTGGAATCCTTGGATAGGATAAATTATATGCACCATAATTAGTAACTTGCTAATTAGCCATAAAAATTTCTTTAGAAAAATTAACCACCACTTAATAAATTTGTTCTTGATTATTAAACTAATAGTCTACAATGTCTTTAATCATTGCACCTTATTTATTCTTTTTCTAACTACTGTCTTTGCATGATGGTATCTTGTATTATGGTCTTCATCCATAATGCATTTAGCTCTAAATTTTTGAAACTAGATAATTACTTCTTATATAAGAACTTCACTTAAATCTTTTTAAAGATCCTTTTCTAACTTATTTAAAAAAGGATTTCACCTTTTCTTTATGGCTCTTAGAACTTTTTTTATTCTAGCTAAAAGTAACTTTTTTTATTTTTTACATATATGTCTAAGGACTTGAATATATCCTATTCTTTGATTTTTGGAACAAAAATATCATTAGTCTTTTAAATGTCACAATTTTTATCCCAAGCTTCCTTAACCACAATCAATATAATTGTTATAATGAATCTATGCTACTTTAAAATGGAAAGGGCGATTCACTTGGTTACCACTCCTACCTATCAAATTAATGAGGATAGAATGGTGATCATAATAAACTTTGGCAAAATTTTAGACTATAACATCTCTAAATTTAATTCTCCAATCAATATTACAAAAAAAGCAATCTAGTTTCTTAAAAATTCATGAAAATCCTTATAATTTTAATCCTTGCCATACGAATTTAGATCCCTAACAACCCATGTCAATCTAGTTGCAATCATGAATTAGATTATTGAACCTTTGGCATCTATTCATGTTATAAGGTGCCTTCTTTCTTCTCACTGGCCTCCCTAATATCATTAAAATTACCTATTACTAAATATAGCTTATAAATAGTAATTACGAATCTTTTTAAATGTTTATGCAAATCCTTTTTTAATTTTGATTATAAACTAACAAAAACTACTACAAAAATACTAAGATATTGTATGTTCTCCTAATTCAAGATGGATAAATTACATATTTTTCTTGATTTCTTTAATTAGAGACTCATCCTTCCAAGCTACCTAAATACCACTAGCTTTTCCTTTACTTAGAACTATTAATTTATTTTGGAAGTTAATCTAGTGAAGAATTTTACTTGCTATATTCTCTGTTATTTTTGTTTCTATTAAAACTAAAATATCTAGATGAAAAAAAATTAATGGCTATTTTACATGCATAACAAATTCCTTGTCACTAGTCCCTCCTTAATTCCATATAAAGATTATTTTTTAATCATCATAAAAATGATATTATAAAGGAAATAAAACCTTAAATAAACACATACTTCATCAAAAAGCCTAAGTTAAGCCAACTACATGTCCTTATTAGCTCTACCATTAGAGCTAATAACATCTTGAAAATCTTCCACCCTTGATACTTCTCCCATCTAATTATTGCACACATTTTGAATGGTTATATCAAGTAGTTTTGGGGGAAGTTGTTGTTCATTATTTAGATTGACATCCATATCCATATTATCAAAATTATGGACATGGATATCAACATTCTCTTTCAACTTTTTTTTTAGAATTTTCTATACCGTTCTCTAAACTTGATCAAAGAAGCCTAATAAGTTACATTTAGAGCAATAGTTAGAACAAAAAGATCATATTATGGGTTTTTATTCTAATTTATGGTTTGAATAACTCAATTTCCTTACATGAATGCCTTCTAATGTTAATTACCTAGGTTGGTACATTATTGTTACTCGATACATTCTCATTTTCATAATTTATCATTCCTACCCTCTTCCTCCTCCCTAAGATCTGCTAAATTTGTAAATTTGGAATTAGTAACATTGTTAATAATATTTTCAACACTAACAATACCCTTTCTTGCACCCTTCTTTCTAGGCATTACTATATTCTCTCCTCTTGCTCTCTTTTTTTTTATGCTATCATCCATAGACCATAACTAGTAAACTCATTTACTCTATAAGTATTAACACCATTTTCCATTACATTCGATCTTTCCTTGTCCCTTTTAACATTGGATTGCTCATTATTATTAAGTATAAGACAACCTTTTACACAATGTCCATAATACCCATATTTAAAGAAAATAAGGTGAATACTTTTATACTCGATATTATAAACAACTCCATTGATATAAAAAATATGGAAGTAAGGCTAGATTCAATGCTATATCCTTTTTAAATTATATTAAATTAGAATTTATTTTGAAAAAAATAAATAATTATGATGACCAATGAATTCTATTAAATGAAAATGTGAATAATGAAATAAAATAAAGTTGTTATTTTAATGAATATAAGAATATAAATTTCATGCGTATTGGATAAGGAAGATTAAATAAAATCATAAAGCATAAATTTCTGAATTGTTATAAGTGAGTGGGTAATAATAGAAGAGATTTAGGAACTAGTTTCCAAAAATGCCCTTAAGGGTACTACTCTTTTTTTTTAGGCCCAACCCTTATTTCTTTTCATTTCTTCATCTTTCTTATTTTTTTCCAACTCTTTTCAACCTTTCTTCTCACTTCTTCACCAAATCAAGCAAGGAGAACTTCATTCTTTCTCAATTTCTTCATCCAATCAAGGTAAAAATATTATTTTCTTTAAAAATTCTTCTTATTTCCTCTTAGTTGATGTGGAGATTGGAAGTTATTTGGTTTCCATTAGGGATTTCAAATCCTAATTCTAGAATCTTTAAATTTTGATGTGATTAAAGTTGAAATGTCTTCATTTTAGCTTCCTAGTAATCTTTTATATACAAGTAAATGGATACTCCATCAAATGAATAATGAATTTTTAGGTGAAACCTAAAAAATCCTAAGCTTGATTGAAGTATGCCAAAAAATGTAAGTTTTGGATAAGCATACTTGAGTATATAAGCGATTATGAAATCATAAGGTGCCTTGTAGATGCTAATACTTAAGTATGAGCATCCTAAGTTGCCTTTAGTCCTTGATACTCAAGTATATACATGACTATGAGTAGTATAATCATCTTAAGACCTTAATACTTGAGTATATAGTTGATTATACTCAAATTTTCTTAAAGATATGTTATTTAAGGGTTTTATATGAGATGTATGCATTCCAAACACCATGATTTAATTAAGTATGATAAGTAATGACGAGATACTTGAATTATGACCATAAAAAGTGGAATTAAGTTATCATACCAATAATACAAGATGTGGATGACATTCAATTGTTGATTATGCTATGAAATGTGATATATGACCATGCATGGAAGCATGGTATTGTATGGTAAATGTGATAGACAAGGGTTATGGCCTAGTAGTATGAGAAATAAACGTTTTGAGCCTACTTGTGAATTAAAAAATATGAAACGGGTGATGTGACCATCAAATGATTAATTCCTAGTACAAGGAAGGTAAAGTATAAGGTTAGCTTAGGAAAAACAAGAATGGAAAAGGTAGGTAGGGTATAAGGTTGAATTGAAAGTCACAAAACAACATATGTATTTATCTATTGCTTATTACTTAAAATATGATATATTCTGGTGATATGATTATTCTAAAATTCTCATATGTTATATATATATATATATATAGGTGATGGGATGAATGTATTTGAGCCTTTAGGGTTATTTGAAATTTAATTGCCATTATGATTAATTATATGATGAGCCTTATAGGAAGATGATCTAGAGGGTAAGTTATCATGTTATATTATTTATTTTAATGGAATATTTACTCACAAAGTCCTGAACTCACTCCTCTAAAGTTTATTTTGTAAATTTTTAGGTTAAGAATTGACAACTATCTCATTAGAACTAGATTTCATGGAAGCTCATTATTTTTTGTTGCATGGTAACATAAGATATTTGTACATAGAAACTATTTTTGGGCTTTACTTAATTATTAAGCTTAGGTAGAGGAAATATGCAAACTAGATTCCTTATGAATTAGTTAGACTAGCTTGTTCTTATCATATAAGAACCATAAGCAAATCTAAATTTCCTATCTTTTGTAAACCTTTTTGATGAATTCAAATGAAATGCTTTCTTTCATAATGGTTATCTCCTTCCTTACCATATAAATATGCACTTATTATTTAACAATGCAATAGTTAAAATGAATTAGGTTTGTAGAAATTATAAAGTAAGTTCCACACCAATCATGATCAAGTTAAAGTTGTAACATTCAAATCCACCTTAACATATATTCTAGCATATATTTCCTCTACTCTAAGTGAAAGCATTCAGATTCACCTTTAGTGTTTTACCTATACGATAACTAATCACCTTTAAATATGCTTATAGCAATAATGAATAGGCAATTTGGGTATTTTTACCCAAATTGCTACCAAATCAATTGTTGCATTACTAGGATTGAAATTTGAAGACCAGTATTTGATTGATAAATAGTGATAAAAAATTAACCATGTACCTTTTATCATGACAAATTCAAAATCATTTGAATTTGTAAACTTAATCAAATAATAATCTTCTCCCAAATCTATTATAGTAAGCACTCTTTTAAGGTTCCAAAGTTGATAAAACTTCTAGTCCAAAACCCTATAACCTATCCCTCTCCCATAACAATTTAACTATTACAATTTTCTTCCAAGGTTGTTGAAGCTTCTTTTCTTTCTCTTTAGAAATCACTAGAATAGGCTAATTTGGCTTTTCCTTAACGACTTCTTCCACTATCATAAAACCAAGCACTCCATCCTTATCCTCAATAGGTTTAGGCCTTTTTACAGACCTTATCCTTCATTTTTCCTCCAACAAAGCTTCCTCCTTATCAAAATTATCACTCTCACTTCCTTCTTTCACGACCACATTCCTAACCTTTGAAGTACCTATTTGCATCTCCTTATATGAAATTATGCATTTAGTTCACTAAACTCCTATCTCCCATCATTTGCCAGTATAGAATCAACATAGATAGATTATTTCAAAGTAGTACTATTAAATCCTTCATCCTTTCTTCACACTTTTTTTCTTATTGTGATCTAACAAATATACTTTCTCATCCGTTCTTAGGATCTTTGCTATCTCAAATATGCAAGAATGTAAGCGAGAATGAAAACCCTGGTAGAATAATAGAGAAAATTTTCAAACATGACTTATTAACTTACTATAATATAAATTAAGTTTTTAAAATAAATTATCAATCTCTTTATTTGATTTTAAATCAATTTTAATTTCAATATTGATCTTGATTAGAATAATAGTTATGAAAAACTATATATAAATTGACAAATGCATTATATATATAACTTTTAAAATATTTATTATAAGTACTATATGTGAATTATCAATTGGAATATGACAAAGGCAAGTTATTATATGTAGTATATATAAATTTATAAATTATAAAATATTTTTTATAAAAAATGTAAATATTTCTTAATTAATAATATAAGTTATTAAAGATTTAATTGATTGTCATGCACTCATAATATATAATACAAATTTTTTTGTTCACTTTATCACCAAAAAAAAATTTTGTTCACTTGCATGAAAGTTAGATAAATTTTTATAAAATAACCAAACATTCAATTTACTAAAGTTCATGAAATTATATTGCTATAATTATATTTGTAAATTAAATCAATAATTTACATGTTTATAATTTCTATAAAATCAATTTTTATTTTTATGATGATTAATGTCATTTGATTTTGATAGAGTACTTTATTAATCTATGGAAAAGGTATGATACTTTAATTGCATATAATTTGACTCATTATAAATTCAAATTAGATTTTCAAGTAAATTGCAAGTCTCTCCATTTGAGTTATCAAGTAATAAGTGGTAATATATGAATTGCTCATCAACGATTATTCTATAATTAATTTTTGCTGTCCCTAGTTTTCTATTGTTTATGATCAATTTAAACAATCTTTCAAATTTCAATGCTTTGGCTATGATTTACTATTTATTGTTTATGAATGAATCATTGATCATTGAATGATAAACCCATCTTTAGTTCTTAGTTGATGCATTTTTGTCCTCTCAATACTATCAATAATCTAAACTTTTTATATTTGATTTTATTGGACTGTTGAAGGAAAAATGGAATTTGGACCTGCAGAAATCCTTATACATTATATTGGTGGTTTTTTTTCATTATTTATGAATGAATAACTAATCATTAGATGAGTGTGATTCAGCTTTAGTTGCTAATTACTATTATTTTTTATTGGTGTGTTTTGCGTTATTGGCAATCTGAAGTAAGGAAACTTTTGGTGGATTGTAGGAGAAAAAAAGAATGAAATTTTAATACGCAAAAATCTTTATATATTTTCATTAGTCTTATATATAATTTTTTTTAGTAAATAAAGGAGTGGTTAAATTATTATTCTTTTTTTTAATATTTGTTATGCATGTATAACTAAATGTCCATTATTTTACTTCATCACTCACAATTTACATTTTTTTTTATTCTATCTAAAGCATATCATGTCTGTTCAAAATATGTGATGCCTTGCATGATACGTTGTTCAATGCTAGAAAAATAATAAAAGTAAATTATCTTTCTTTATTGGTGTTAACTTTGTTATGATCATTTAGGAAAGATCAACAAATCTCTATTATTATGAATTAAAGTGACAAGTGAAAATAATTGTTAACAATTATCATCCAATTAATTAATAGTTAATGCATAAAATTAATTAATAATGTTATTGGAAGAAAGCAAGTTTAAATACCTAAATGCGATAAGACAAAAAAGAAAAAAAAAGTCCAACCAAATTGCATAGAGAAAAGAATATAATATTGATTTAGTATAACGGCTAGCGTTAATACTCTTAATTTATTATAATAATTAAAAGGGAAATTCTAAGGTTAATGATTACAAATCTTAAAAAGACAATGACTAATGTTGAACTTTTCCTGAGCTATTAAAAAAAAAGGAAATTGTTAAATATTATATAAAAGATTATAACTATCATTTGATTTGGAGATGCACGAAATGAAATAAATTGGTCAATTTTTTTGCTTACATAACAAAAATGGTAGGTGAGAGATGCATTCCTAAATTAGTTGAATAAGACAGATCAGAGAAAATAAAATTAATTAGCAATATCAAAATACTAATTTATCATGATAATTAACATTTATAATTACAAATTTGACAAAGAAAAAATAGTTGTGGGGTGAAGATTTTAAAATGCTAATTAATATTAATTAGGAAATCAATTACTAAATTTCGAGAAATAAATAGATTGTGATTTCGTGAAACATAAAAAAACACAAAAATGGAAGTAATACTAAAAATGATTGGATATTAGAATTAATTAATTGTATTTAGTTTTATTATTATTGTTGTCGTTGTTGAATTGATTATAACCATTTATGTTATGTTTCAATTATAGTTTTATTTCATTTACTTTTTTTTAAGTACATCTCTAACTTTAAGTTATGCCAAATATAATTATTTATTTTATTATTCTTTATATTTACAGTAATTCTAATTTGTAAAAGTGTTTAAATAAATAGAAAAATAATAATATATATGCACAGTATCTTTCTTCTGATGACGTTATAATGTAATATAATTGTTCATTTTAATTATTTCTCATTTTTATTTACATTAGTATTTCACTTCGTTTCTCTCTATTTTAATAGTAAGAGATACATTTATGATAACATAATTTTTTAAATTGTGAAAATACGAGAAAAAATGAGACAAATTAAAATAGATAAAACTATGTTATAATTGTATTGTTATGATACATTGTAATTGTAATATAATATATAAAAGAGATCAATTCAATAAAAATAAAACTTTCTACTATTTTTCTACCCATTTAAAAGTGACAATAAAAAAAATAAGAGATTAAAATATTTTCTTTCCCATTCTCCTTTTCATTTTCATTCTCTTCAACTTTCTGTATATAGTACATAAATGTTTTTCTTCCTTCCATTTCTTTCTTATCAAATAGAGCAAGGTTTTGTATCATTTCCATGCACCATTTGCACACCAAGATATCTCAGTGGATATGACTTACTCATTTAGTTCAAAATAAACCAAAAATCGATGAAATGCAAGGAAAACATATTAGATTGTAATTTTATCTTTATTAATATTAATAAGTTGAGAATTTGCAATATGTTATATTGAAATTTGAGTAATTTATCTACTATATATTGAATGTTAATAGTTGTAAACCTTATAATAGATTGAGTTTAACTTTATTTTTTAGTAGTAATTTTTTATTTCTTTTATTTAAAGACATAAATCCAATATAGAAAGAACAACAAATGTTGATAATTGAATTTCTTATTTAATGTACTCATAGAAAAATGAATAAATGAGTTTAATTAGTAATATGCATTGAAAATTAGAAAGCTACATGCAATACTTATAAATTTTGAGATAATTTAATCATACAATAGTGCTTAATTTTCTTTTATATTTTAATATAAAAAAAATTCTTTAACTTTTTTCTCTATATTGCTTATTTAATGTAAATCATTTTAATTTAATTTGATGCAAGGATAAAATATACAATAATTAGAGTCATTAAAAAGAACTCAGATTCATAGATAGGTTTGCGAGACCGTAAAAAATTATGGACTAGAACTCATAAAATATGAGTATGTTTAAATATGAACTTAAAGCAGTCTGGTCTATGTAGATTAAATCGAATGGGTTCACATTTTTTTATTCTTTTATATTTTCATCTTCAAACTAAACTAATACACAATACAAATTTTTACCTATGTAATTTAGTACTTAATCTCAAACTCAATTATTTATCTTTCAATTCAACCTAATTTAAATAAATTATTTCTAACTTGATAATTTTGTTTGTAAATTAATAATTTTAAAGTTAATAAATTTTTATTATACTTTATTTAGTTTTGAATTATTGATACGGAGTAAGAATGTATTAAATGTGTAATATTTGAATTTATAATTATTATTTTAGATTCAAAATTATTTTAAAAGCCTTTAAATTATTTTTATAAAAAAAGTTTATAGACCCAATTCACAATTCACATATGTTAGGACTTAGATTCCCTAAAAAGGAGTCCACAGATTTTATGGACCGGACTTGGTCTTATTTGTTTATGGCCAATCCCCATGGATGAATCAAATGGATCTGTTTAACTATTCTAGCAATAAAAAACAATTATCAAGGATTATCATTATGTTTCTTCATTATTGAACTAAAAAAATTAAAAATTTTATCCTTAAAATTTCTTTATATATTCTATAACTATGTGATATTATCAATGGTAGATTTAGATTCAAAATTATGGGGGCAATTGCCTTACAAACATTTTTTTTATTTATGTATATATACTAATGATATATATATTACCTCTATAAATTTAAGTATAATTATCTCCATAACATTTCTATGTCAATTAAAAAAGAAAAATTTTATTTTAAATAAATATAAGAATATTTGAAATTCATTAATTATAAACAAGGACACACATAAAAATATATTAAAATAAATTAAAATTTATTTTTATTTAATATATAAATATTATTCCCACAACTTAAAATTTCTAGATCTGCAACTAAATATTATATATTAGTATTAGTATTTTTAGCTTTCCATTAAGGTAAATTTATGGTACATACTTGTTTACAAATTTTATTGTTATGTATATTATTTACTAATTCAATATTATAATGTTATCTTATTTTTTATAAATAAATTGAAGTGCCATTGTCTTGATTTAATATAGGGTTATTTTCAAGATTAAATTTATGTAACTATAGTGTATATATTCTTTTAAATTATTTATAATCAATTGCTTTTATAATTCACTTAATATAGGTGTTAAATTTAATATTTTATTTTTATATATAATCATATATATAAGACATATCTAATTTTAGGCAATTAAAGATTGCATAATTTTCATTTTAAGCAATATTTATTATAATATTATTTTAAAATTACTTTACAATTTTATAGTATAATGAACTAAAGAAAATATTAATGTATTATATGTAATATAAAATATTAAAAATGAGAATAATATGATATTTTTGTTTGTGCAATGCATGAGGGCTAAACTAATTTATAATATTTAATAATATTATTATATAAGTTATAAATAATAGAAGAGAACATAAAAAGGAAAAAGAAAAAGAAGAATACAAAAAGTAGTAAATAGAAAGAAGAGACATTGTGTTACTTGTAAAATAATAAGAGTTGAAAATAGAATAGACAATTAATTAATTCAATTAAATAATATCTTTAACTTATTGTAAATATTTTTATACTAAAAAAGGGGAAAACTTCCACATCCTAAATATATTTTTATGATATAGGCACCCTACTTAATATTTTTATTAGATTATGACATGTTCATAAAACATTAATTCCACTACTTGCTAAATTTTGTTTACCCATTCATAATGTTATTGAATTGAAATTAATTATTTTAACAATCTTTCAATATTTTATTCATTTTAATTTTATTGCTTAAATCCATCTAATTATATTTTGACTTTTCAATCATATTAAAATTTATATCTTTACTTATTCAAATTTAGTTTTATTAGAAAAATTAGTTTAATTGTTTCTACTAAAAAAAATCCATTCACATTTAAGATGAACATTACCATTAACTAATAAACTTGATTTTCTTACCTTTTCAATCAAATCCAATGAATAAGAAATTATTTTTTCAAATGGACGATGAAAAATGAAATCCATACAATCAACAATTAGTGAAGAAAGTCAAAAAGACAAAGTCACACATAATAAAATTGACAAGTAAATAATGTACAATCATAATTCATCATTTAATCTTCATTGCATTTATCTTCCTAAATACAAAATTATAAGCTTAAGGTTAAAGATACTAAGAAGGTGTACTACTTATAGAGCGAAACATATGATTAATTGAAGAATCTTTATAACTTGTTCCCTACAATCATATTATTTCACTATAGTTACCCTATTGGTCAACTGCATTCTTCATCACTCTAACCACTTTACTATATAACGTTACTAATTTCTTAAACTAATTTGCAATTACTTTATTTTGATAACCTTGCTAATCATTTCTAATATCTTCATGTTATTATCTAGCAACTTGAAGCCTATATAAAGACTTTTGATATATGCTTGTGTGATCAAGTAAAGTAAGTGAGTGTTCAAGTGTAATAATGAGAAAGTGCATACGTGTGTTGGTGAAATGAGTGTTGTTAGTATGTCAAGAAAAATATTAAGTGTAATAATGAGGTGTTCGAGAGAGATTCTTCTATGTAAAAGAGTAAATATAATTAATATATGCAAATTATCATAATATATATTAAAAAATAATTTATTTATCATGTGTGAGTATCATTTTTCTTAAGAACATATCATATAATTTATAATTATAATGATTTCACATTGTTGAACTTCATCACATTAATCAATTAATTAAATAAATATCTTAATATCATATAGTTACTCACTTCACATTAAATAATCAATTGACAAATATAATAAATATGACTTAGTTATTAATTGAATTAATATATACACTAATAACATTAGACGCCTAATAATATCTTAAATATCACTTTAGACATCTTAAATGTTACACTAGTAAAATTAATGTCAAAACACACTTACCACTTACTTGTTTTCATAGAAAATAGGTAGAAAGAAACTTGAAAGAAAGAAAGAAGTGGAAAATAGTGTTTTCCTTCGCTTGGTTGCATGAAAGAAAATGGATGGAAAAAAAAGGATCCAAAAAAGAAGGATAAAACCCACTAAAAATTTTTCTTAGCATGTATGGGAAAAAATGAATAAAAAACTCAACTGCTACAATTTATCCTTATTTTATTTACCTTGGAAATACTTATTTTTTTCACTTTATCTCTCTCACACATTTATTTTACCTTGGAAAACTCACTTATTTTATTTTTGACTAGTTTTTCCCAATAGTTATATGAAAATTGAATTAGACCACTAATTGAGCATGTACATTGTACTATGTTGTTAAAAAATAATTTAAAGAAAATGTGGTATATTTGAGAAATTTGTTTTTGAGAAATGAGGTAAATTGATTGAAAAGTCCACAATCATATTTATCATAATAAATTATTGTAAAATTAGCCATCTATATTTGAAAATCAATAAAATAAAAGTTAAATTTAAATTGAACAATTTGTGTAATAAAAAAATTTGTGAATGAAAATTGAGTAAATAAAAGTCTTCTATTATTTCTACCCCCAATGTAATGAGTGTATGCAATAATTTGTAGAATAATATCTTAGATTTTTAAATTCTATAATTTTCTTATCAAATTTTATTGAAACATTTTAGAGAAAATTCATGGAATTCAGGCGTTATGATGTCATGACCAAACCCCAATCATAACCAATGTAGAACTCGATATACGATTTTCACTAGCCTAATCCTTTCTTTATTAATACTCCTAAACATTTAATTAAAAATTATAGCTAAATGGAAGCATGTCATGTTAAGGAAGGAAAGATATTTCATTTATCCAAATAATTTACAATAAAAAGGAAGTTTGGTTTGCTTATATTCCTCGTAAGTTAAATATAAGTTAACTTAACTAACTCATAAGAGTGTAGTGCATGTCTCCTCTACCTTTAACCTACATAGAATAAGGCCCCCAAAATTACTATTTCCACTAAAATACTCTATGCTACCACTAACTAACCTAAAAGTCTTCCAGAAGATTTAACTATAAGAAGGTGAGCAAGTCTAAAAACACATAGTAGCAAGTCTAAGGCTTAGTGAGCAAAGCATCTAAATACAAACAAAGTTAAGGATGTCAAAAATTAATGTAATCCTTACTAATTGGAATTACTCTCCCTTATTCCTATAATTCACTTCAACATATCAATTTAGGTCTTAGTAATCATTATATGTCATGGATAATAGATAAGGCTCATATGCTTTCACAATACAAATTCATCACATCATTTTAAATATTTCATTAAAATTTCACATTTTAAAGAGCATGTATAAACAACTAATATGCAAAAACAATAAATAGACCATTTTATGACTTTAATTATCATTATACCTTCAAAAGCCTAACCTTATTTTTCTGTATCTTATTTCTTCATAAACAATTATTGGATTTGGTTTAATTCACAATTCTCATTAATGTGCTCCATTCACATTTCCTTTTTAATGTCATACATTAAACTTAATTAATATCATCTCATTCATAAAGTATATGACAATCATATCAAGCTCTATCATCACCATATCATTTACAATGCATACGTCATTCACATCACACCTTATAGCATAGTCCTATTTCTCTATTATTCTAGTATATACTCATCTTACATCAAAACTTTTATATAGAAATTCATTATCAAAGATATAAGGGTCATAGTCGATTATATTCTTGACTACTAACAACTTAAGAATAATTTTTATACACATAGTCAACTATGTCTTTAACTATAAGTCACTAGGAATCTAGTCATAATCAATTATGTAGTTGATTACAAGCCTACAAAAATGTAGCTATAGTTGACTATGAATTTTCAAAGGCAAAGTTTAATTTGAATAGTCAACTATGTATTATTTGACTATTGCCATCTATAAAGCAAATTTTCTATCCATAATTGATTGTAGTCTTCTAGAGGCTAAGTTCCCTATTAATAGTCGATTATGGTCTTCCCAAGAGTAATTTCTTAAGCCATGATCAACTATTACTTAATTTTTTTTATAGATCTCAACTCTAAAATAGTGTTATTCATGTCTCATAAATGCATCTTAACCCATTTACTACTCAATAAATCACCATTTAATCATCAATACATGCATTTAACATTTTATTCATGCTATTTATAACATTAAATTAACTCAAACATTATAAATTTTTACATTTATTGCAAGAATCATTTAAAATCTAAGACATTGTTAAAATAACTAATTTCAATTAAATCCTTAAATTATGATTAGGATGTTTATTCACCTTGTATAAAAAGAAATATTGGGAGGTTATGATTGAAAATTGATGGCTGCTAATTATTCAAAATCATTATAGTAGGGGTTAGGTTTCATATCCCTTTTTAGGCTAAACACTTGAATTTTCTAAATCTAAAAGGAAAATCAATGAAAGATTTAGCATAAAGTAAAATTTTGATGTTTTTACCTTAATTATGTGAAGAAACTGATGAGGATTAATGCTTACTTTTTTATCAGAAAGTTAAAGGAAGAGAAAGAAAAAATGAGATGGGAGAGTTAAGGATTTTCTTAAAGAAGATAGGAAATAGGAAAAGAGGGAGAGAGGTTGAAATTTTAAAACAATAAAGGCAAGGTAATTTTAGGAATTATACCTCAAAACTCTTTTATATTCACATACTTGTTTTTAATCAATTACAACGTCTAATTTTTTTACTTTACCAGCTTTTCCTCTTTTATTTAGCATAAAGTTCATTTCTCTAATCTTATTCAATCATTAACACTTTACTCAATATCTCGCTTATGCTTTCTTATTATAATTTATTCATTATTGTTTAATTTTTTATATTTATTACTAGTGAAGTGAGATTATTTCAATTATTTTTTCACAAAATAAATTTTAAAATTATAAAGAGGGCATAATATGTGAGAGCAAAAGTAAATAAAAGGAAATTCTTTTCTTAATAAGACATTTATAATAGTTAAATTTTACTATTAAAATTTTGTATGAATGCTTAATTAATAATATTTTCATATTTTTATTTATTAAATATACATTTACAAAAAGAAACTATGGTACAGTGAATTATAATCGTTGCTATTGTTAGTTATAAATGAAATGTTTGTTAAACATATTAAGTTGAATGGTAAAATTATCATTCAACTTAATTTGATTTTCTTCTCTCTTATTTTCTATCTAAATAAGCAAAAAAAAAGAAACTATTTTTTCTCATTTTCTTTCTTCTTATTTTTTATACATCTAAGTATCCTTTTATTTTCTTTCTTCTCATTTTTTTCTTTGCATTTAAGTAATGATTACAATAAACACCTTATTTTTTTTATTAGTCATAAAATTAATTTTAAAAAAATGAATGAGATTTCATTTTCAAAGTATCATTTCCACATGATTTGTATTTTTTATGAACATATGGTATGCAAGTTTTTACTAAAAAAATTGTTACTTGATCTTCATAAGAAGAGGACAAACTAGAATCTTTGCAATATAAACTATATTTATTATAAGTTTTGTCACTGCTACATAATATATATCAAAAGCTTGGTCAAAGATCAAGTAATTCTATTATAATATTGTCATTTTTCTGTTGACAGTATGATTAACAAATACGAATATACAAATTATCATAATAAATTATGAGTATACGTGATGCATATTCTGATGAAGCTATAATTGATCTGGATGATGATGGTGAGTAAAGTTATAACTTACTTCGCCTCTTAAGTTTTTTAGATAGAGAGAGAGAGGAGAAAATATTTTTAGGAGTGGTAATCCTTATTGTGCATCACTTAAATGATAATCTTGATCTCTTCATTTAGGGTCAGACATGTGATAAGAAATCAGTGACCACTAAAGGCCTGTAAGTTAGGACCTTTACCCATATGAGCTTATGTATGATTTAACTTATCACCAATCATACACATTGAACCATGGCCTAATCTGTTCTATACTTAATATTAAAAACTAAAATTAATTACTTAAATAAATATTCTAATAAATTAATTAATGTTAATTCATATAAATATATCCAAATAAAATTATTTATTTAATTTTAATACAATAATCTCCCACTTGGATAATATTAACTAATTACATGGAATAATTGAAACAGTAATAATTAAGTAATTAGTATACATTAAGCTTTAACATAATTGAAAAAATGAGACTATACATAATCACTGAATCTAATAAGAAAACAAGTGATGTTTAAA
This sequence comes from Sindora glabra, assembly GCA_020226215.1. Classification (NCBI taxonomy): domain Eukaryota; kingdom Viridiplantae; phylum Streptophyta; class Magnoliopsida; order Fabales; family Fabaceae; genus Sindora; species Sindora glabra. The sequence continues at coordinate 80,722,849 of CM035227.1, forward strand.
TATAATTGTCTCAGAATCTGAAAAGAACAAAATGAAGTTAGTCTTTCGACCATAACTCAGAGGAAAAATAATTCAAAATCATTGAATCCGATAGAGAAACAAATGATTTATATATGTATAAAATATATCACCAATGTTTCAATATCCAAATTAAGCGATTATTACATAAGTGGTCTTAAATATTAGCAAAATAAAGTCAATCTTTCGACCACAATTCAAAAGAGAAATAACTCAAATCATTGAATCTAATAAGGAAACAAATGATATATCATACATATTACTAATGTTTCAACATCTGAACTAAGCAATTATTACATTAGTGGTCTCAGATATCAACTAAATAAAATAAGCATATTTCATACTTCCACTAAATTAAGGTTTCATCAAAAGATTTAACAAGACCCATATGAGTTACTTGATTCTTAAATACTCTTATAGGTAAGCTTTTAGTCAACAGATATGCTAACATGTCTCTATTAGGAATGTGTTCAATACAAGTTTGAGATTTAGCAATCTTCTCTTTAATGAATAGGAATTTAACATCAAAATATCTAGTATGACTAGAATTCCTGTAGTTTTGAGAGAAGCACACACAGAAGAATTATTACAAAAAATTATAAGAGGTTGTGATATAGAATTAACCAAATGTATGCCAGATATTAACTTCCTCAACCATACAACCTGATAAGTGGCCTCATAACATACGATAAACTTTGCTTTCATAATTAAGGTAGCTATAAACGTTTGTTTAACACTTCTCCATGAGACAACTCCTTCAGACATCATAAAGATATATCCAATGTTGACTTACAATTATCTATATATAAAGCATAATCAGAATCTAAGTAACCAACATCCTTCAATGAATTAGATCATTTACAAGTCAATATTTGATTTTTAGTACCTTAAAGATACCTCATTACCTTCTTGGCTACTTTCCAATGATCCATCCCAGGGTCACTCAAATATCTTCCAAGCACACTAATAGCAAAAGCTATATCTAAATAAATGCAGACCTGTGCATACATAAGACTACCAATAGCGAAAGTATAAGAAATCTTGTCAATTTCAGCCCTTTCAATATTAGTTTGAATGCACTATGATTGAGATAATGTATCGCCTTTTTGAGTAAGTGTTGGATTGGATGCACAAGTATCTATTTTAAAATCTTTTAAGTACTTATTTAATGTAATCGGCTTAGGACAAACCTAAAATATCATGAGTTTTGTCATGATGGATCTGAATTCTAAGAACAAAAGATGTTTCACCAAGATCCTTCATATCAAAATGGCATAACAACATGTGTTTTAACTTATTTAGAAAATTAATTGAGTTGCTAGCTAGTAAAATGTCATCAACATAGAGCACTAAGATGATAAAAAATTACCCCTATCAAATTTTTAATAGATACATTGATCTAAAGCATTCTTTACGAATCCAAGAAAGGTAATGACCTTATGAAACTTCAGGTACCATTACCTGGAGACTCATTTAAGCCTATATGAGGCTCTTCTTCTATCTAATTCGGATTTTCATCGTTATCACCTCCAATAGGTGAATGTGTCAGAATAAGCATGGGTAAAATAGTGCTGTCATCTTGCAGATTGATAGCCCTAGGTATGAACTCCCACTATCCAAGTCATCTTTAAAATAAAATGATAAATCAGGTTTGATAATCTTGGTACTATGAGTACGATAATAAAATATGTAACCTCTTGATCTAATATAGTACCCAATGAAAAATCTACTGATTATTCTAATATCTAGTTTCTTCAACTAGGAATTATATAGTCTCTTTCTAATCTCTTTCCAGAAATGTAACCTAATCATCAATACCACAAAATGGGGGAGTTCTCAATTATTATAGGACATTTATGCGCAATCACAACAATAATGGATACATTAGAAAATACAACAGGATAATCATTCAAATTCAAACAATATAAATCATTTCATGAGGTGGCAATACCAATAATAGCAAAATCATAATAAATTTCAATCTTTTCACTCGCTTGTTAAAAAGAATAACTAGAATTATCCAAAATAGAACTAAAAATCAAATTCCTTCTAGTAGAAGGTGCATAAATGACATTATTCAAAACTAGAATGTGTCTTAAATATAAATACAAGGAAACTGATCCTATATATTGAACTTCAATCTTACTCCTTATGACTTCTAAAATAGTTTTCTCTCTCTCACTTTGGAATTTGCTGGTTTTTAATCCCCTTCAAAGATTTTGCAACATGAATAATTGCACTAAAAACCTACCACCAAAATTTCGAAAGATATTTCAAGATTATTGAACTCAAAACACACTAGAGCTAAAGGGGTAGAATTATATTTCTCTCTAACAACTTTCATATATTCTATAGCGATGTCCTTTATCTGGCATACTCTCTCTAATTCCTTTATTAATAGTGAATTTGATCATTACTAAACAAATTCGATTTGATATATACCATTATTTGTGATAGGTCTTATTTACAACACTAAACTTAAGTAAAAGATTAGTTGGCTTCGGTTCTCTAAGAGTCAAATATTCCTTAGAAATTGTTAGGTACATGTTCAAAGACTCTTTCCATTCATCATAATTTATTTCATTAAAAGTTCTCACCATAGATAATTGCTGAAAGGCCGAGACTAATGCTATAGAATTGGGAAATATTAATTATGCATGCACAACATAATTATTATACAAAATTCCTAAGTAAATTAAAAAATCAATCAAGCAACTATATAATAATATGGCATTAACAAAATTACATATACTATATGATTTGGTTAGTACAAGAGTTTACACAATAATGTAATTAATATAACCATATCAATAGAGTACAAGAAATATTAAAATATCATAAATGTTGCATGCCTATTTAAAGGAGTCCAGACCCTAAAATTATATTAATAATGTCACACCGATAGAATGCATTTATTATTAATGTAATATGCTCCTAAACTTCTTAAAAGGACAATATTTTATACAAAATAGCCTCATTATAATCCTAATCTATCATTGGTGTGAATCAAAACAATTTTAATATCCATACGTGTACAAAATTACACAATTAAGGATTCAAAAATTTATTAAATATAGTTAAAATCATAACTAGAGAGAGTGACACATCACTCTGCTCATAAATATTATGAAGGGCACTCATGAATTTTTTTACAAGCCAAAATTTTACAAATAAAATGTATTATCATATAGTATAAATCATACAAAATTCAAAATAAATATTTATTGGCTTTAAATTTTTTTTAAAAAATAAATAAATTAAAATTAAAATTCAAGCAAATTGAGCCAAAGAGTGGACCGAAAAGTATATTGAAAGTTAACTGAAAATTCAACCATGCATTTTGATGCCCAAAAGTATAATAATGCCAATAATAATAATAATAATAATAATAATAATAATAATAATAATAATAATAATAATAATTTAACTCTCTAAGTTAAGCACAAGCTTTGATTTCATGGGATAAACAAATTGTAATTTTAATCCTTTAAAAAAAATTTTTAATAGTACTTGATTTTTTTCTGCAAGTAAGCAAAACTAATTAATTATAATAATTTGTCAAGTCAACCACATGTGTGCAAATTAATTCATGGAAATGTGTGTATAAATTATAACCATATGTCAGCCAAGACAATAAAAATTTCCCCAGTAGTATCCAAATGATAAAAAAAAAATGAATGAGATAAAATAGGTTATAAAAAGGAGCGGCATGAATTTTCATGCATCAATTTTAAAAATAAATCCAAAACATTTGCTTTTAATATTTATGTGAAAGGCTCTCTTCTGGAGTGTATATTCTACAAGTCAATCTTCCTCAATACACAACTTTGTTATCGATTTTTTTTGCTCGCTTCAAAAGTAGGATTGGGTGCCATGGAAAGGATGCAGCTCTTGCATAAATTCATTCCATTCGATTATTAATTAGTTTGGTCATTGTGTATATGAATCAGATTGTCCAATGTGTGAATCACGCGTGCTCTCATGCATGTGGACTACGTGTGGGATTGGATGGGGCTAGGTTATCTTCAACCTTGCTACCCAACTATAGCAGTTTCAGCCATGGTGGGTTTTTACCATTAATGGAGTTTTTCAAGCTCCAAAAAATAATTATTTTAAGCCATTTTAATGCAAGAAAATTTTATCTAGCCTATTTTTAATAGTAACCCATGTATTAATCTGAAGAAAAAAGGCTTCAAAATTGTATAATCTATGGTCACAAATTTTTGAAAAAGATCCTAACTTTGATTCGCAATAATCATGAGTTTTAATACAATCAAATAATAGAGTAATATTCTCAATGCATATGAGATCAAGTTTCAAGATTCAATTGAAAGAAAAAAAATATATCCAAATTGTTTTAGAATTAAAATCCCCAGTTCTGAAAATTTCATGTACAAAAAAGAAAAGGAAAATTAGAATTTTATAAATTTTGCTAAAATCAATTAAAATTCCTTGCAATATGATAATTCATATTATCAATAATAGTCTGATACCATCTATTGACAATATGATTAACAAATACGAATATACAAATTATCACAATAAATTATGAGTATACTCAATGTATACTAAAGCCATAATTGATCTGGATGATGATGGTGAGTAAAGTTGCAACCTACTTTACCTCTTAGGTTATCCAAATAAAGAGAGAGGAGAAAATATTTTTAAGAGTAGTAATCCTTATTGTGCATGACTTAAATGATAACCTTGATCTTTCTATTTAAGGTCAGATTTGTGATAGGAAACCAATGACCGCTAAAAAATTGTAGGTTGGGACCTCTACCTATATAGGCTTATATATGATCCAATCTATCATGAAGCATATACATTGAATCATGGCCCAATCTGTTCTATGCTTAATGTTAAAATATAAAATTAGTTACTTAAATAAATATTCTAATAAATTAATGTTAATCCATATAAATATATCTGAATAAGATTATTTATTTTATTTTAATAAAACATTTTCCTATTGATATTCAATCAATCATAATAAGAATTTATTTAAAGAACAAAGTGGAATATATGTTTATTTATAGTAAGTTGCCAAAATTTATGTTACAAATATCATATCATATCATGGCATGTTGCATAATGTATATTATAGCTAAAAAATTGTTGCATTTCATCTATGTTTTTTGGTTATATTATTGCTAAAAATGGTATTGTACTACTTCATTTCTTTAGCATAGTCTACACTTTTTTTTTAAAATAACATATTGATTAAGCCTATTTATTTCCTTGAATGTTTTACCATAGGTTACCAAAAAGGAGGTCAAAAATAAAAAATACTATTAAATATTTAGTAAAAAAGGTAGCTTAATTACAATAGTTTTTAGTTTTCACATTTTTTTTGCAATCAATTTAATCAAACTAATTGTTTATTATATAAAAAAGAAATTATTATTGACATTTAATCAAAACAATTAAAAAGGATTGAAAATTTTAGTATGATATTAAATATCTAGATCAAAGAAGTGAAATATAACAATTTTAATAATTAATTATTTAATCAAAATAATTAATGAGGACTGATTAATTTAGTATGAAATTAAATAGTCATATTAAAAATTATATAATAATTAATTAATTAATGTGACGGGATTTTAATAACTCAAATAAGTGGGATTTCTTTTGAATTCAAATAAAATTTGTGACAAAGTTGGTTTGTGATAAATTTAACATTAATACCTTAAGACATTAAAACTTATATATTAAATTATCAAGAAATTAAATCAATCCTCTCATTTAATAAATATTTAATCTAGTGGTTTACTTTTATTTAAACACATGGGTCGTAGATATCTAAGAAAATTAACTTTTGCATTGAAGTCTTAGCCAAAAAGAAAATATGTTGCATCATATTTTTATAGTTTAGGTTTAAAGTTTTACGACATTAGCATTTGAATGACAAATAATACAAGTAAACGTGTAAAAAAAAGAAGAATGCAATGAAACAAATAAAAAGAAAAGAAATAGTGTATTAATTATAAAGTAATAAGAATTAAAAATAGAATATGTAATAAATTAATTTAATTAAATAAAATTTTAAAATTTTAAAATATTTTTATAATAAAAAGGAAACATTTTGCTATATCTATATTAATAGAGTTTGAGTGGTAAATAATAAGAATGGATAATAGAAACTAGATTTTTTTTTGTTTGTGCATTTTATGATTTGATGTTATGTATTAATATTTTTTTATAAATATTATTTTATGAAATATATTATTAATAATATAACATAATTTTTTATTGCCTTAAAATATAAACAATAAGTAAGTTGTTATTAAAAATTTCAATAAATATAAAAGTAAGAAATAAAATATAAGTTATATGAAATCATGCTATAATTAAGTAGGATAATTAATAATGAATTTCAAATACTGAAAAAAAAAGTAATTTTTCAATAAGAAATGTAGAATCAACTCTGTTAAATAATTAAGCATAGGAAAACTGAAAAAAAATACAAAACTTCTTATAACTTAGTAATTATTCCAATTAGCATTTAAATAGATGAGAATATGAGAAATAATAATAAATAATTATAATCATGTAATTAATTACTAGCCATAATTATATTAATGGTTGACATTCGTACAAATAAATATTTTAAAATTAATTATTAACAATAATTATAAATGAAATTGAAGAATATATAACAAAAATATGTAAAAAAGTTGAAGAATATTTAATATAGTATGCTAGTTAATAATTATTGTTAAAAGATATTTAAATAACAAGAATAATGCTTGGTGAATAACTATAAATTAAAAAATAAATAATAAAATTTTAAAGTGATTACATTTTCTTTTATATAATATCTTATTGTTGAATAACTATGTCACAATTTCTCCTCTAATTTTCAAAATTATGAAATAAATATTTTTAAAAAATAAATACTAATGACAATACTAAATTATAGAAGTTAATTAAGTGCATCAAAAAAGTTGGCTATATGCAATTAGAACCTAGCCACACTAAGTAGTGAAAAATTAATTGATTACTTAAACTTATTTTGAATGGTGTATAATAAAAAAAATTAAATATGTACTATAAAATAGCAAATTATATAATTATTAAATTATTATAAAATCCATAATCATTACATATATAAAACAAATGGTTGATTCTAGAAAATATAAACAATATCCAATTCAAAATATATAATGTTCAAAGGTAAAAATTGAAATTCATAATCATACAAATTATTCATATTGAAAAATTAATCATTGAAATTTAATGAAAAAACAACCAATATACCTTATTAAATCCTAGGTAAGAGAAATTTGACATAGTAAAAAATTTAGCAGAATCTTTTTGGATTCTTATCAAAAGTAAAATCAAAATCAATTAATTATATGAGACAAAGTGATTTTCTTCATAAAAAATAAAAGGAGAAAGATAATGATAGTAGTCCTAGGGAATAGGACATGATGGGTTGGTAACAAAAGAAAAAAAGAGAGGTTTAAGTTTTGATAGAAATAATGATTAGTAAGAGATTTTTGGTGGAATGTCGGTCGATGTTAAGAATGAAAAGGAAAGAAGTAGTAAGCAAGAGTGAAGAGAGACTTGGGATAATTGGGAAGAGAATGAGAAAGAAAGAAAAACGAGTAAGTTAGCATTCCACTAAAGATGGATATTTAAGGACTGAGGAGGAAGAAGAGTGTGAAATAAAAAAAGATGAAAAAGTATGACATCAATTAGAGTCTTTCAAAAGAAATAAAGAATATTAGTGTGAGAGAAAAGAGTCAATGAGAGAATATAAATATTAAAAAATAAAAAATAATAAATAAATAAATAAATAGAAGAAAAATGAAAAGTAAGGAAAGGAAAGAGTAAGAAAAAATTAATAGAAAAATGATATGTATTTAGAAGAAGCATGAAGTTTTATATATAATATTGATAATTTTGTAAAGAAAAGGAAGAAAATAGTATGTGAGTTATGAATTCCTATCCAAACTAATGTCTATTTAAGTTGAAATATAATGTATAAAAATTATATGAAGATAATTTAATAAAATTCAAATAAATTTAATTTTAAAAAATATTGATAAGTGAAATATATAATTAATTAATTCAATCAATATATACTTCTTCTATTAAATATTTAACTTTTAATTTATTTAAAATATTTTTTTGGTGTATTATCACAACCAACCCTAGTCATGACCATTATGGAAATTCACTATTCAATTTCTACCAACTTAACCAATTTCATTCATTATATTCCTAAACATTTATTTAAATTAAAGAAAACATACTTTATTAACAAAAGAATGATATTTCATATATCAAAAGAATTTATAATAAGGGGAAGTTACGTTTGTTTATAATCTTTTTAAGTTAAGGATAAGCTAACTTAAATAACCCATGAAAGTATAGTTCATGTTCCCATTATCCATAGCCTACAAATAACAAGGCCCAAAATCACTAATCTACCAAAATACCTTATATTGCCATTACTATACCTAAAAGGCTTTTAGTAGATCTAAGTCTTAGGAAGTGGTGGTAAAGGCTCAATCTATATACTTGCACATAGGAACTTGGCAGAGTAAATCTAGAGTTAAGTAAGCAAAACATCCAAATATGAGCAAGATAAGAGGGTAAGGATTTAATGTAATCCTTACTAACCAAAATTGTCTTCCTTTATTCTTACAATTTACTTTAACATGTCCAAATCAAATATTAGTAATCATGATATGCCACGGATAATAGATAAGGCTCATAGTATTTCACAATACCACTTATCACATTATCATCAATATTTTATTAAGCAATCTTATCTCAAGAATAAGTATAAGCAAATAACATGCACAAATAATAAATAAACCTTCTTATGATTATTGAGTCATTCTTATACTTTTACGAACCTAACCTTGTCCCTTTAGGATCTATCTTATGCTTTCATGAATAATTCACTAGATCTAGTTTAATTCACAATTCTTATCAATGCACCCTTTTTCACACTTCTTTATTGATATCACATATCATGCTTAATTAATTTTATCTCAATCATAGAATATGAGATAATTATATCAAGTTCCTTTATCAACATATCCTTTATGATATATATATTATTCACCACACTTTATAACTTAGTCAAATTACTCAAATATTATTGCTTAAATGCTTAAACATACATATCTCATTGTAGTGTACTCATCTTGCACCAAAACATTTGCTTACGAAATCATTATCAAAGAAACATGGGCCATAGTTAATTATACACTTGACAACTAGCTACTTAAGAACCATTTCTCTAAGTGTAATTAACAATGTACTTAACTATAGGTCATTAGAAATTCAACCATAGTCAACTAGAGCTTGCAAAAAGCAAGTCATAGTCAATTTTGCAATTAATTATAGGCTTCTAGAGACAAAGCCTATTTTAAGTAATTAATTATATACTCAACTATAACCATTTAGAGAGCAAGCTCTAGCCATAGCTAACTATATAATTAGCCATAGCCTTTCTAAAGCTAATCCTTCCTTTGATAGTTAATTGCACGCTTCCCGATAGCAGCTCTTCGAGTTATAATTAACTATTTAGTTGATTACTGCTCAACTCTTTGTAGATTCTAACTTCAAAAATACTATTCATTTTTCCATAAATACATATCAACTATTTATTGCCTAACATATTGCCATTTAATTATTAATACATGTATTTAACACTTCATTCATGCTATTTCTAACATTAAACTAACACTTTATTCATGTTATTTCTAACATTAAACTAACTCAAATATTATAAATCTACATATTTATTATAAGAATCATTCAAAACCTAAAGCATTATCAAATTAATAATTTTAACTAAATTTTTTGAATTAAAGTTCAAATATTTACTCACCTAGTACAGAGGAGACATTGGAAGCTAAGATTAATGGTGAATAGCCCTTAATCATTCAAAATTAGAAAATGTGGTGTTAAGGTTCATATCTTTCTTTTAAGCTTAATATTTGGATTTCTTTAAATCTAAAAGGAAAACTAAAAGATAACTTGACATAAAAGAAGATTTTGAGGTTGTTATCTTGATTGTACAAAGAAATTAATAAGAAACAGTGCTTTCCTTACTTAATTAGGAAGAGGGAAAAGGAGATAAGATAAAAGTGTTAGGGATTTAGGGATAATAAGGAAAATGAAAGAAAAGGAGAAGGGTTTGGAGTTTTAAAACATTAGGGTAAAGGTATTTAGGGAATTATGCATAAAAAATCTTTCATACTCACATTCTCACTTTTGGATACTTATAACCTTTAATCTTTTCACTTTATTAACTTTTCCCAATTCCTTTATGTCATGTCTCATGCCCAGGGCTCATGACTAATGTAGGAAGCTATTATAGCAAGCTTTTACTAGCCTTATCTAATCAATTAGTGTAATCTAAAACATAAATTGATACATTAATTCTATAAATATGAATGATATCTTATGTAAGAATGGATAAATTTAATGATCCACTCTAAATGTCTTGTCATTTACCTTAGTGGCAAAACACAAGTGAACCCACTTCCATCTTAATAGATGGTAATTGAGTATGTGATAGGAGAATTCTTTACAAGAAGAAAAGAAAATTAAATGCGTTTTCCTTGAAAACTTAATGAGTAGTAATTTTTAAATATAATAATTTAAACTAAACTTATAATAAAACATAAATTTCATGACTGATCCTTTTATTATAGGGTTTCCAAGAAGAAGTAAATGAATGTTCATACCTTTATTGATAGGGAGAGGATAGGTGATCCGAGTAGTATCTTACTAAAAGAAATAAGCACTAATATGAATAATATTTGACTTAATCAAAAGTATGTCATTCTATTAATAACATCACACCTTTCATGGGATTCATTGTACAAAACCATTATATTGATATTTAATATCTTTCAATTCATTCATAATATGTCAATAACATATTCATATATATATAATAACCATATCATTTCACAATTTTTCTAGATCAAAAATATTAATTTAATTGAATCTTAAAATAGAATAAAAAGAAAAGTAAGTAAATTTCTTTATGATTCCTAATTAATTTTATGCCTCCATAAGCTATTATCAAGATCCAGTGGTTGAATTTCATAAGTATCATAACACCCCATCTCAAGCCCCATTATCACACATTAATGTTCAATCATCATGATTTATTTATTCCATTCACATTAAACAATCATTTGCTAGCACTTTCATGCCTTTATGCATGGATACAAACAATTCTAACACATTAATATCCCATTATCATGTCATCCAATGTTTACAATTCCATATTTAGGATACAACATTCAAATATATATAAATGTAAACACATTTCCTTCAAAAACATAAACACATCTACATAGTTTTACTTCCTTCATAAAAATAGACACATTTTATTTAATCATGTCATTTCCTACTATTCCTATTGACATGATTCTGTTATGGCCAATGTTTTTAGACTTAGACCAGTCATTGACCTGGCAAAGCCAGTGGGTTAAGGTCGGACTGATTTAATCGGTCAAACTACGTAGTTGAACTGATTGTTATATTTTTATGTATAATAAATTATATTATATATATATGTATATAACAATAAATTTATTTAATTAATACAATTTTATTATTCTATTTTTAAAATACAAATAAGCATTAATCTTACTACAATTATGAGTAATATAGTAGTAGAAGGAATAATTAATAGGGAAACTAATATAAAAAACCTTTAAAATAGTTGAAGCATAATGTCTCATATTCAAATTGTAAGACTATCATTTGCTAAAAATTTATATTTTAATGGGTTTAAATATACTGGAAGAATATTATTTTTAAATATTAATCTTGTTACAATTACAATCATCTAACATAAATTTAGTATTATTTTATAATATTAAAATTATACATTATTTTAATTTAATAAAAATTTTAAATTAAATATATATTTTTTAAATATGAATAATTTAATTATATATAATATATAATATAAATATTACATATATATATTACTTATAAAAATTTTTAGAAATAGATATGCATTATATATAAAAAAAGTTGGTTATATAATTGAGAGTCACTCTGTACTGGTGATCAAGACATGTAACCTTCAATTGATGATAGTTCAACACCTTTCCATTACTATAACAGGTTTTTATAAAGACACTAAAAGAATTTTTGGTTGACCCGCCCGAACTGATGACTGAAAAAAATGGGTCTGAATGATTCAAAATGAATGAACCACCTATCCAAGTTTTCAATAATATTCGAACCAGAATATGATCTAGCTCTCGATCGAATCGATTAAACTAACCAATCTAGTCCAAGTTTAAAAACACAAGATATGGCCTAATTTAGCCATGATTGATATAAGATTATTCTTCTAACAATCTTATCAACCTATCTCACATGCATTGGTAAATATAACAAAGTATCTATTCATATCTTGCATATATTCATTAGAAAACATCCATCGTACACTCATTTTCAAGAATTCCATTACATCATAAACAATTTATCAAAAGAGTAGTTAGATCAATTTAGAGACTTTAGATGTAAAGTATAAATTATCCTATTTACATTGATTACAATCTAATATTCATGTCCTAACCATCAAAAGAAACTTAGCCCACTATACTACTTAAGTATAAAATTTCACATTTAAAAGCGCACTAATTTTATGTGTTGCTAATTTGCTAAAAAGGATAGATGTCAAGACCCTTGAAAGAGGGCGTCATACTTACTATGGTGGCAGAAAAGGAAGGTCCTATTTTGTAACTAATAATTTAAACCTATAAAACAATAAGTATAGGACTTAGTAAGGAATGTTCTACTTAACAATCTATATTATATAATCTAGAAAGATTTCATGAGAAAGTAAAAAGACATTTATACATATCTTCAAACGTCCATGTTACAAGGAACCTTGAACATGGAATATTAAGCCATTTACTATCACTATGATCATTGTGATATTCAAATTACCTTAGGGGTATCCCTATCAAATTTGAGTAATAGAGATTTTCAAAATATCAAGCAACAATTATAACCAACATATATTTATCAAACAAGTTTCCACCTTATGCCATCTAAGTTAACCTTATCCTCTCATAGACTCCATCCTTGTACCTCCTATGTCAACCTTACCTCTTCATAAACTTGCACACAAATCCCAATGCATATGATTACATCATAGTATAATTCACCCCTATCATATTATTTCATTGCTTATCATAGCATAATTCATATCACAATATAATTCATTTTATTATATTATTATAATTCATTTTATAAAATGATGTATGAGTAGAACACTATCATCCATATATAGGGCATTTAATATGTCTATCATTCTAATTGTATGCTATTCCAATCAAATAAAATGTATAATAATCATGCATATATTTAAAAGTGGTGAAAATCCTTAATAATATGATTATACATCAATCTTATAATTAAATGTGAATTAAAAGATCAATGATAAGTAGTTACGAAGTTAAAAACATGAAATAAGGTTAGGTGAATCACTTTTAGAAACAATTCAAGGTACAATTTGCAATTTTAAAAGTAGGCAATGTTAAAAAAGCTAGTTATGTAATTTGAGGCATGATATAGGTCACAGTCCTTAAGGAATTATTCAAGCCTCTCATGTGGAGCTTGAACTAGTAATTGCCTTAGAATTTAACAAACTCATTTATCATAAAATTGCACAATTAGAATAGGAAGTAGATAACAGGAAAATAAAACCTAGTAAGAAAAAGAAAAATGTTTTAAATAAAGCTATTAGAAATGTGTGTATTATGTAAAATAAGGGAAATACCATACTATTTATAGGCTAAAAAATATAGCTGTTAGAAATATAGCCATTGGAAATATAGTTGTTAGAAATATGGTCATTGAATGTATAGCTATTAGGAAATAAATGTTCAAAATAAATTTGTTGAGCATTTTGAATTTTACTAAGGTTAAAATTTTGGTTTCACAAATAAGCATCATATTTTGTAAAAATTATTTTAATTTTGGTTTTGCAAATGTGGGCTTAGGCCTAGGCCTAACTTCATGTGATATTCGCACGTAAAGGAGCAAATCCACCATTTTACACTAGCTTTGCCTACCTCATGTGTGCAATCTTATACTTTCTTTCCTTATTACTTTATATAAAAGTGAGGCCTTATATATAAACCTTCTTTTTAGGCCTAACTTGCTTAATATGAGACTTAATCTTTTGAAATACAACTTAATGTGTAATAATCACCTATATATTTCAAAAGACTTATAAAAGCAAACTAAGAAATAAGTAAAGAATCTTTGTTATGTTCTCAAATAAATGTAAATTATTGATTTAATGTCTTATAGACTATGAATCAAATCTAAAAAGAAAGAAACATAATTTATAGAGTTATCAGTGAAACATTTAGTTTTTATGAATTGATAATCTATTGTTATAAAATAACAATCTCACTAATTAATTCACATTTATAAAACATTTTCCTATGCAATGTGGCTTTACACTAAAAGCGATATGCATACTTGGTAGTTCATGAATGCTTTAGAGATTTTTCTAATATCTCTTGTTATAAAATAGCAGTCTCATTAATTAATACACATTTGTAAAACATTTTCCTATGCACCGTAATTTTATACTAATAGTTATATGCATACTTGGTAGTTCATGAGTGCTTTAGAGATTTTACCAGTATCTCATAGGAACAGCCCTACTCTACACTCATATAGGTGAATCCATCAGGTGTATATTACAATTAAATACACTACCAAGAAAGGCTATGAAATTCATTAAAAGTCAAGCTTATCCTTACACATAATTTGCAAATTTGAAGCATTAATCACATACACCATAAAAGGGGCACATAAAATTAATTCTAGTGCTTTTAGAACTAACATTGACTTGTTATTACAGATATAAACCTGCTTTATAGGATCACCAACCATATAGGTTAGGTTACCATTAATGTTAAATTCTTAAAATGGCTTTAGTCTCATTCCCCTCAATGTATTAATTATTTATTTTCTACCTAAGGGTTTCATCAAAAGGCCGACCAAATTCCTTTCTAACCTTACATAATCTATAGAAATTGTTTCATCTCTAAATAATTACTT
Source organism: Sindora glabra (assembly GCA_020226215.1). Lineage (NCBI taxonomy): Eukaryota > Viridiplantae > Streptophyta > Magnoliopsida > Fabales > Fabaceae > Sindora > Sindora glabra. The sequence continues at coordinate 80,737,954 of CM035227.1, forward strand.
CATAATATTATGTCTTAATTTAATATGTTGATTTTTAACATTGAAAACTTTATTCTTTGCAATGGTTATTACAAATTGGTAATCATAATATATAAATACTAAAGGTTTTAGTTTTGTACCTAATGATATATCAGATAAAAAGTTTTTTATCCACTTAACTTCACTTCCAACCATCTCAAGAGCCATAAACTCTAATTAGTGGATCTAACTATAATTATTTGTTTGGATGATTTCCAAGCTATTACATCACCACCAAGGGTGAATATAAAACTATTAGTGTATTTTGTTTTATTTAAATTAGATATTCAATTAGCATCACTATATCCTTCCAATATAGTGGAAAATCCACTCATACAAATTATCATAATTCATGATACCTCTTAGATATTTCATCATTTTAGTTAGTGTAATCCAATTATCCTAGCCAGAATTATGGGTGTATTTAATTAATTTGTATACAATGTATGCTATGTCAAGCTTAGAAAAATTCAATAAATGCGTAAGACTCCCAATAATCTGAGCATACTTACACTAGTTTATTAAGTTCCCTTAATTTTTCTTTAGTTGAGTATTAGTATCATAAGGAATACTAACAAACTTTTCCTCTAGATACCTAAATTTCTTAAAAAGTTTTTGTACATAATGTTATTAAACAAATATAATGCCACTATATTTTCTTATGATTCTAATACCCAAGATAACACTAGCTTCACTTATGTTTTTTATATCAAAATTTAAGGCTAAAAAAGTTTTAGTTTCACTCACTATATTAAAATTAATGCCAAAAATAAAAATATTATCAATGTATAAGCTTAATATCACATATCCATTATTTTGACATTTTGTATATATACATTTATCCAGTTTAACACATGAAAAATCATTTTCTATTAAGATTTGATCAAATTTCTTATGCCATTATTTAGCAGCCTATTTTAAATTATACAAAGACTTTTTAATTTGTGAGCTTTCTATTCCTATCTTGGGACCTTATAACCTTCAATTGTATCACATAAATTTCTTCCTTTAAATCTCCATTTAAAAGGTAATTTTCACATTGATTTGATGTAAAACTAATTTAAAAATAGAAGTTAAAGCAAACAAAATACGAATTAAAAAAATCCTTGTTATTGGTGCAAAAGTATCAAAGTAATTAATATTTTATTTTTATGTAAAACCATTTGTAATCAATCGAGCCTTATATTTTTCAATTGAACCTTTAAGAAAATATTTCTTTTTTTAAAAAAAAATCCATTTGCAACATATTAGCTTTGTTCTAGGATACAAATCCACTACTTTCCAAGTTTTATTTTGTAAAATTAATTCAAGTTCTATTTTGATTACTTTCTCCTAAAATTTTGCTTCAAAGAAAACATTTTAAAATATGTTTAAGGATCATTATCAATTATAAATGTATAAAAATGATTTTCAAAAGAAGTCTCTTTTTTTTATCATTCACTTTTTCTCAAAGTTTCACTTATTTATTTTGGATCAAACAAAGGTGCATTTAAAGATTTTGTTGTATAAGAAATTTTATCATGTAGTAGATAAATGTTTTTAAAAAATTTAGCATTCTTTGTTTCTATTATTATATTACAATCAAGCATATCACTTTTCAAAATAAGAGATCTTTATGCTACACTATTACTAGCATAACTTATAAATATACAATTAGATATTTTTATCCTATTTTTCTTTTCTTAGATTTAGGTTATAAAACTATAACTAAACACTCCCACACTTTCAAATATTATAAATTAGGTGCATAGCCTTTCCATAATTTATAAGGTATTTTCCTTATTTTCTTATAAGGTATATGTTAGCCTTAAGGCTTCAAGTGATGAGTTTTAATGAATGATAAATGAATGTTACCATAGCATTATATGTCTTATGCTAAAGTGATATATATTGTATAAGCTTTAATAGACATACCATGTTATGCTTAATGTATATATATATGATAATTATGCTTGTTCTTATATATGCATAATGACAAATAAGTGGTTGCAATAGCAGTGCATGCCTTTATGTTAAAATATTATAAAATCTTCAATAAATATGCTATACTATGGTTAAAATAACAATGTTTGATTATGTACTAAAAGAATGATATTTTATATAAGAATCACTAAGTATATGATTGGTCAAGATACATGATATGATGATTATGCATGCTATTGTGCTAATTTGTTATATACATGAATATTGTATATTAATATCTTAACATATTGATTAAACTAACTATATATATGGTTTGCAAAGTTTATGTCTATTATATAGGAATGTCCAAGATGAAGAAGAGTAAGCATTGAAGCAAAGAAATGGTAGATCATATTATGCTCAACTTAAGAATAAGGAAGAAAACCAAAAAAGAAGATGTGATCCAAGTATTGAAAAATGAGAAGATTAAAGCACGGACGCATCAAAAAAAGCCTAAGCACTTCATTGGTATAGTTTCTCACTTTAGGCTTAAACTTTCTTGTAAAATAGAATTTTCATGATATAGAACTCAAACATATTTTAATAATCTTAGCTTGATTAAAATTTTTTAAAAAGATATACTACAATCATATTTTACAAGATAGCCTATAGGGTCACTTCAAAAACAAATGAGATATGAGATTTTAATCCCTTTTAATTTAGACCTTTAATTATTCTTTTAATTATATCTCATAAAATACTTGTGATTTGATTGTTAAACCTTTTCCACATGAAAATAGACTCAAATATATTTCCATGGACATATCGTTTGATTAAAATGATCAATATATGAAAGAGCTATGACTTTTTCAAGTTGAATCTAGAAATCAATTTTCTACATTTCATCTTTTTTAACATATACTCATTATTTTAATCATATTTTAAAAACTACAAATGACATGAGTATGAAATTATTTTTATATGAAAATATACTCAAAGAGCTTTCCATAGACAAGTTATTTGCTTAAAATAACCAATATATGAAAAAATTGCGAATTTTGCAATTTGAGTCATAAAATTAGATTTTCACATATTCACTATTTTTAAATTTTGCCCATTGTTTCAAACATATCCTAAAAAATTACATTAGATATGAGTATAAAACTAGTCCGATTTGAAAGTAGACTCAAATATTTTTCCAACGATAGATTATTTGCTTAAAACGGAATTAAAATAAAGAAGTTATGATCTTTTAAATTTGAATTTATAATTCTATCTGTGTGAATCAATTTAGTAATCAATGCTGGACATTTAGAAAGCACCTTGGATATCTTGAATAGATTTACCAATTGATTTCGACTATTCTGTTGTGCAGACAATGGCTAATAATGGCTAGTTTTCATTCCTAATAACCCTAAATGGCTATAATACTCTATGAGCTTCCTATATAAGCTAAGAAACATCAAATACAATAAAAAAAGGCCTAAACTTTAACTTGAAACATTATTTTACACTTTCCTTCATGCAAATCATGAATTGAGCTCTATATTTGAAAATTTTCTATTCTAGGAGTTTCATTTATTTCATCCACTTTATGAAAGAGTTTATTTAAGTTGTTTTTCATCTTCTATCACTTTTTAATTATAAAGGGTGAGGTATACCTTAGAGATTCTTTAAGAGAGGGAGGTATCCCTTGTAAAGAGTGAATTTGTTGAAGGAAGAGTAAGGATTTATAAAGAGGCTTCTTCAAGTGCCCGATTTAAACTTGAAGGGATAATAAATTGAAACACAAGCTTGGGAATTTTATAAAGTGGATGTACACCTTGGAATGTTATATCTTCAAGACTAAAATGATTATAAATTCTTATGTTTAATTTCTTTACCTTATATTTTTATTTTTCTACATATTGCTCTATTTTTGTTAATTATATACTCTAGTCTTGTTGCTATTTTTAAATAAATTGTGTTTCAATATTTATGTTGATGTTTAGATGATTAAATGAATAAAAAGGGTAGATATCTATGCATATGTTTCTTGATGATTTATCCATGCATGGTCGATGAAATTATTGGATACATTATGTTGTAATGTTTATGTTATTCATTGAATAATTGAATGGTTGAAAGAGAAATTCTTCTATATTGATTTTGATGCTTGAATGATTAAATAGTTGAATTGAATGGTTGAAAAGAAATCCATATATGCAAATGCATTTTGATTATTTATATGTACATATGTCATAACCCGTCCTAATCGTGATTGGTGTGAATCCAATACTAGGTTTCTATAAGCCTTAACACTTTCACTCTTTCTACTTAACGAAAGTTTCCAAATTTTAGGGGAACTTGAAAATTTACTTTAAAATTTTTGTAAAAAAATGAACAGAGTCTCCCTTGTTTTTAGTCACTTCATAAGGGTCACATGCCCTAAAATTCAAAAACTTATTTTTATCTAGATATGACAAAATCAACATACACATAGAATAATATAATTTCACACTTATACATGTACAATCAATTCATCACATCATATAATTCAACAAATTTCTATTTGAATGCATGACTACATTCTTAATTGTCAAATCTCCTAATAAGATAGTCTTGATTATTTATGAATGCAACAAGCTTAAGGCTTAACTTGAAAATATTGAAAATTAAACACAATGAGTTACAAGAACTCAGTGAGCACATATCTACCACTATCTTATAGGAGTGATCGTAGTTTAAGCATGTGATAAATTAAAACTATTAATAAACCCATTTCTTAGCATTCTGAAACCTATGAAACCAAATCTTGGAATAAGAGTTCTCCTACATAACACTCATGAAAAGTACAACTATCTAATAATACATAACATTGTTGTTACAACACGCTTTACCCATTATGGGTAGACAACACAATCATAAATACCCTAAAGCCAAAATACAAATAAATTATCACAATCACATTATGCCTTTACATTCATGTCAAATAATAACATCCAATAATAGGTAAAGTTCTAGTACCATATCCAATCACACATTTAGTTATAGAACTATATGTGTAGCCACCCTTTTTATTTCAAGATCAAGTATATACTTTTCTCAACTACTTACTAAGAATTTTCCATCTGACTCTTAGATCAATCTTATATTCTTTGCAACTGTTAGTCAGGAATTTTCCATTTAGCTTTTGGTACCATCTCTTCATCATAAATCATAATATCTAATGTCATTGCTCTAGTATACTTCTCAACTTTCCAATGCCTCATAAGGCCCAATTCACAATATATTCATATCACCAAATCCAATACAAGCCCATATATATAATTATTCAATAATTAGAATCAATCAAAGTATATGGCATAATCATAATATACTTTATTGCAATCCTATTACAATCAATCAATCAATAGCTAATAATAATATAACCATACTTTCGTTATGCACTCTAATTAACTATCATTCATCAATAGTTATTTACTCGAATATCATGAAACTAATTTCATATAGTGAATATGAAATTTATATTACCACTAAGAAGAATACAATTAAGTCATTTTATGTTAGAATAGAATTAGTGGTGAGATATATATTCACTTGATAGAATTTGTTCATTTCCAAGACCTTTAAATATCCGTTTTTATCTTTTCATTTTTTCTATGTCACCAATTATAAGATTAACTCATAAATACATCAGATTACTCATTTTCTTGCTAAATTATTATTCTTGTATTTAGAATCTAATCAAAATATTTTAATCTTCTCCAAATCAAACTTTAAATATCACTAATTTTATAAATGCTAAAACTTTATATTATCACTTTTTATATTTTATATCACTAATAATGTTAAAATGTGTCTTTTTTTATGAAAATTCCCAAATAAAGTTCACATAAGTAGAATTATTAATATTTGATAACCCTAGGAAAACCTCAACTATATCATTTTAACTAATCACACTCTTAGTTATAAATAACTTTAGCTTTGATTCAAGATAATCAAAAGGTATTATTTTACATAGTTAAGGCTTCCTTGAATCATTATTAGTTCATTCAACATATTAAGACATAATACTCCGTATATTCTCTCATCTTATTCCTCTATCAATTTACAATGCATAAATCATATTTTTACAAGCTTCGTCATTTCCTTTATCTTTAAGATTTTCATCCAATAAAAAACTAGAGACTCTCATATTGAATAATTTTTTTTCAAACTAGGGTAATAAATAATCAATTTATAAGATTCCAATAATATAAATATATTTTAAACATGCCACTTTAATACTAAAAAATATAAGGATCAATAAGAATACAAAGACTCTAATCATATTATTTTGTCATTTTTCAACATAAAATTTAGCTTTCCCTTAAACTATTAGTATTTATTCCAAATTTATATAAATAACATTTCTTAAACCCAATTTGGATCTTTTGGAATATTAAGAAATAATATTCCATATGTACTTTTGATCTTATTATTCTAACTCTTTCCAATGTAAAAATCATATTCTTTAAATGGGTTTTGTAATTTTAAGCTCAAAACACTAAAATGCTAGGATTTATAGCATAAATTAGTCCACCTTTTTCACTAAAATTTCATTAGCGAGATGGAAAGCCAAGAGCTCAACTGCCACACAAGACCTCACTGTTCCTCCTTGTCCTCATGAGCTATAACTAACCATTATAAAACTGGGAAAATGTAAGAAAGGGTAGCAATGATGATAGGAGAGCATTAAAGGTAATGTTCTAACTTCTTTTTCCTAGCTGTAAAACATAGCTCCTTTTAGGCTGTAGTTGGTTATACAACAGCAAACAACTCTTGAAGTTAGCAGTGGAGGTAGGAGGAAGAAAAAAAATAGAGAAATAAGGGCATGAGCATGAAGAGGGAAAATGACCAGCAATGGTGACAACTTTAGCTAGCTTTTTTCATGACTAAAGGCTAGTGATTAACGTTGAACTTAGCCAGCCCATGACAATAGGTTCACCACATTGCATAGCTTTTAGTGAGAGGTAAGGGCAAAACAAAGTGTTAGGCAAAGGAGAAGGAAAATGGTGACAAAAAGGAGGAAAAGGAAGCAGTCACATGGAGAGAGAGAGCTTGGCTGAGTGGAAGAATGAGAGATGTGATGCTAAAAAAATGTAAAGGAAGGGGTTGTTAATTTTTCAAAAAAAGAATAAATAGGGAAAATAAAAATAAAACATGAAAGCTATCTAGAAAAATGAAGAAACAAAGATAGTAGCAAAAAGAAAAAGAAATCGTATGAAAACTGAGAGAAGGAAGAATAAAAAATGTTGTAAAAAGATAACAATCACAATAATAATAAAAAAATGCACCCAAACTAAGAAAAAAAAGGTCCAATTTCTAGAATAAAAGGGATAAATTTTTGAAGCATTAAGCTACGAGTTTTGATACCATGTTTCATGCTTTATATTAAGCTTATTTCTTGATAAAATCTTAATCGCTCATGTATTTTAAATCCTACCTAAATTTTTTTTCCTTAATATATAAAAAAATATGTATTTTAAGCATTCTAAATAAATTATCCCATAATTCCTTGCATTTACAAATAATTATTCTTAACTTAAGGAAAATTTCTTATAAAATTATTTTAATATAATTTTGAATCAATAATCACCAATAAATAAATAAATTTTAAATTATCATCAATATTATTTTAATATTCTAAAATCTTTTAAAAGAAAAGAAATTTAAAAATTAAATTTTAACTAAATAAATATTAGATAAAAATAAATAATCACAAACATTGAGATTAATAAAAATTAAATTTGGGATATTACAACATAGTTAAAGGAGGGGCCTTGCACAAGTACATTGAATTATTATATATTGTGTGCAAACCTCTTCATTGAATTATCTTCTTAATGATTTATTTATAAATAGTTGAATGAGTTAATTTGTATTAATTCTTTGAATTATCATATCTTGAATACAAACATATTCATAAAGCTTTCTTGGAATTGCTTAAATTAAAATTATTCTCATAACTTCCTAAAATCAAAAAGTTTTTAAAGAGAAATTCAAAAATAACAAAAGCTTTAAAAACACCTAATTCACCCCCTCTTAGGTATGGGTTGCTAAGACCTATGGTATCCTATTTATAAGTGATATGGGGAATGAATTTATAAACATCAATAATATTGGCTAACATGTATATTAACAATACACATAAAATTGAGATAAGGCCCATTCAAACACATTTAGTAAATAAATAAGTAAATATGTTGACATAGGCTTACATAAGGTTGTTTGTCATGTATAAAGATCTTCACCTTCAAAATTAGAAAAATAATATTAATTAAATTCAAAAAATCTAATTAGTTAATGTTTATGATCCTACAAATATGTCATTTAAGATCTCAATAAAAGCTTTTCAAGAAATCCACAAACATTAGATAAAAGGAATTTAAATTTATTTCAAACTTCAAAAGTATAATGTAAATTCTTACATGAAATCAAGAACTACTAAAATATTACTTTTATTCAATTTTTTGGTCTTGTACACTTGTATAGTGTATAATTAATAAAAACCAAACATGTTAAGTCATGTAGAAAATAGTGAAGCAAATTACTAGATAGTGATATTCACATATATAATAAAAATATTTCCTAATGAGAACAAATTCTTAATCAATGTAACTCTTAAAAAATTGAAATATAAATAAATAAATAATTAGATTATCATTTCCTTTAAATTGTGATTCATAGTTTAATAGCATAGCAAATGTATAACACCAATATACCAACTGGCAATAATGATAAAATCTCAATGTTAGAGTAAAATTGAACAAAGTACTTAGTTACCTGAGTCCATAAGTTTCATATTAGGAGTGTCTAAGACCATTGAGAGCTAGCATGAACATCACCATCCATGCTAGGAAATACATTAGAGCCATGCTTGTTTGCCATAGTTAGAGATAGTTCAATTACACCATTCGATTTATCTACGTGACCTTATTTATAAATAGTTAAGGAAACTGAGTTACAATTATTGTACAATGGATCATAACATTTTATATCTCAAATAACAAACATAAATGAAAAGAGTGGTCAAAGAAATTATACCATATAAATTGTAAACACAATGAACCATAAATTATTTTTAAAAACTTATCTTTAGAGACATTATCCTTAAAACTGCACTTGAGAAATTATTCCTTGAGATTGTTAAGAAAATTACTTATGTAGTCAAAGGCATGATATTGGTTACTATCCTTAAGAAATTATTCAAGCCTTTCATGCAGAGCTTGAACTAGTAATTTCTCCAGGATTCAACAGACTCGCCTATCTTAAAATTACATGATCAAAATAGGAAGCAAGCAGTAGAAAAATGAAATCCAACAAAAAAAGAAGAATGTTTTTAGAGAAAGCTATTAAAGATGTGTATGTTGTGTAAAATAAGGGAAACAATATATTATTTATAGGCTAAAAAATATAGCTATTAGAAATATGGCCATTGGAAATATAGTTGTTAGAAATATAGCCATTAAAAATATGGCTATTGATAATATAACTATTGGGAAATAAATGTTCAGAATAAATCTGTTCAGCATTTCTAATTTTACCAAGGCTAAAATCTAGTTTCACATATAAGTATCAAATTTTGTAAAAATTATTTTAATTTTAGTTTTGTAAAATAAGGCTTGGGCCCAAGCCTAACCTCACGTGATATTCATGTGCAATAGGGTAAATCAATTGTTTTACACTAGCTTTAGCTCACCTTGTGCACATGAGCCTACCACTTTCTTTCCTTGCCTCTTTACATAAAAGTGAGGTTTCGTATATAAACTTTCTCTTGAAGCTTAACTTGTCCGACATGAAATTTAGTCTTTTGAAATGTAACTTAATATGTAACAGGTAAAATTTTTAATTAGGGAATCTAGGAAAGGAGAATCGAGTCATACATGAAGTTTTACTTTTGGATAAGGCAAATTGCTTCTAAAACTAATTCATGTATGAATGTTTTGTATTTTCTTCAAAAATTTACTATTCACTCATCCTTAAATGCATTCTTAACTCTTTTATGACTCATCAACTTATCATATATTCATTAATACATATATGTAACATTCGATACAAGTATTCTTTAACACTAAATTCAATCTAAACTTCACAAATTAACATATTTTAACAAAATCATACAAAACTTAATACATAGAAAAAATAACAATTTCCAAACAAAATCAATAGATTTATGCTAGAATATTCAACTCATTTATTATGGAGGAGGATGCTTAGATGTTAAATTTGATGTTCTTTAATCTTAACTAGACCAAAATTAAGATTTTTTTTTTGTTAAGGTTCCAAACCCTCTTTTAAGATCAAAATAGCTTTTATTCTTATCAAAATAGAATATTACGAAAAGAAATTCAAACAATGATAATATTCTTACCTTGATTAAATGAAGAATTTAATGTTTTCTTGCTTTAATTTAATGAAAGGATAAGAAAGGAAGAAAATAAGAAGTGGAAGAAGTTAAAGAAAATAAATGAGGAATGTAGGGTTGCCATAAAAATGAGGAATAGTGCCAAAGGGAATTTATGAAAATATTTCTTAAATCTTTTCTATACTCATATACTTACTCATAATAGCTTAAAACCTTAGCATTCTATTTATTTTTCCTCATCGAAGTCTCACAAAATTCTCATTCCTTCACTTAATAAAATATGAAATATTATTTTTCTCTATAATTCTTTCATACTTATTCTTCAAAACTTTTCTCATACACACGTCAATTTCATTTCAAACAAGAGCATACCTGCTATTTCAATTTTTTAAATTGAAATAAAATTTAAATTATTATATTTTAAATAGAGCATAACAAATTCATCTCCATCTTACAACCCCTGGAGAGTAAAATATCATGTCTTTTCATAAAATATGCAATGTCATGAGAAAATAAGGTAGTAATCAACTATATACTCAACTACAGGTGTCTAAAGACAAATCCTCACACCTATAATTAACTATATAATTAATTACAAAGGTTTAGAAAGTAACTTTGGAGGTTATAGTCAATTATAAGCTTTTAGAGAGCAATAGTTAACTATAGACTTCTAAAAAGTAATTCTCAAGGCCATAGTTAACTATATAGTTAATTATAGCCTCATTCTACAAATTTTTATATGATTTTTACTATTAATTTGACCTAAAAACTTTAATTTATCAACTCATTCATTCCCTCACTCTATCTTGATATAATATAATGTAACCACATCAAAATTTAAGTTATTTCCACTAACAAAGTCAAATCATAAGTAATAACTATAATTGCTAATGGAATCAAAACATGAAGAAACATAACCTAAACCATTCCAAATCATACAAAAGCACTCCAATCTAATTAGGTTGCTTACTCATCTTGTATAGAAGAGTCTTTAATTAGGAGAAATTATGATTTGCCAACCTTTAATCATCCATATATCCAAAATATGAAGTTAGGATTCAAAAATTTCCTTTTTTAATTAAAACACCTAAATTTCACCAAACCTAAAGGGAAAATAAAGTAGAATTTTGCAATAAATGAAGGTTTTACCTTAATTACATAAAAAATTTAATGAATGCTAGCATTTTTTAATCTTAAATTTAGAAGAGGAAGAAGAAGAGATGAAGAAAGTGAAAAAGGAAAGAGAGTACTAGGGTTTTTATATGGCAAAATGAGATGTTGGATTGTAAAATGGGAATAAAAAAGGGCTAGGCCAAGGGTAAAATTAGAAAAGTAACCTTAAATCTTCTCTACACTTCAATACTCATTTTTAAACACCTATAACCTTCGAAGATTTATTTTATCCATCTTTATTATTTATTTCACATAAAGTTCCCTCCTTAAAATTTATTCAATTAATTAATTCTCATCCCATATTCTATCATCATAATTTCATCCATTTTACATGAAGATTTCATTTTGATTATCACTATTAAGATTGAATAATTATTTATTTATGAAATAAAATTTGCTAATTATATAGAAGGTGTAACACTTTAATTCAAAGTTCCTTTATTTAATCTTATTCAAGCCTTGTTATTACAATTTATCCATTTTCATTTAGTTCTTCATATTTATTATGAGTAAGATTATTTCAATTCTCTTTTTTATAATACAAAATTTTAAAATTATAAAGAAAGTGTAACATGTATTAGCTAGTGAGATGGGAAAACACTTTATAGTTTAGAATATTAATGAATTTCTCCCTTCTAATAAGTGTCACTTTCGAAATTCGAACCCTTGCCTGTTGACAAGTAAAGTCCATTTGGAGCCGATACATTTTCCACTAAACTAATACTTTATTACTAAAACATCTTTATAATAAATAAAATAAGTTATTGAAAGAATTTTTTTAGAAGAACAATATATTATAAGGAGTAAATTAAGGTAAGGAATGATATTACACTTTTACTTTCTTTGTATCACTCTAATAATAGCTTAATGCAAAAATAGTAATATTATAACTATTATAATGTTTTATTAGATGAATTTATATTTGAGCTAGTTTTGTTTATTCTTTTTTAAATGGTACTAAAATCCATATCCAAATTCAATCCAAAGTTTTTTTTTTCTATTACATAAAGTAAACCTATTACACAAGTAATATATACCATTTATTATGCCTAGCTATTAACCTACTGTTATTTATCACATCAACCTCTTTATCTTCCATTAGCAACTAAAGAAATGATAACCATTCCACCACTTACATAAAGACAAATCTTGAAACTAAAAGACTAATCTCCTTAACCAAATTAACCAAATGCTAATGAACTAATTCATTGCTCATTCTCAAATATCTAGCCACTTTGCTTTTATTAATAAACACATGTAAACTTTTGTGTGCTTAAGCCTAAGGCATATGAAGAAGATAACTTCACATAACTAAAGTAACTTGCTCATAGTCTCTATTTTCATAAGATAAATAGATGCCAACATATTTATTTTGATTATTAAGAATAAAAACACTCTTAATTAATATACTTCTTCTATTTCTAACTCTCTACTTTTGAATTTATAGGAAAATTTAAAGCCCTTGATTTAAATACCCAGAAATTTACTCACAATATTTATTTTCTTGACATTCATGATGTTGGCTATAGTAGATTCACCTAAATAAGTTCTTGATTTAGTCTTTAATGTACTTTTGTTTCCATTTTGAAATTCTACATAATACTATATTTATGTGTGGCTTCTTTTACTTGATGATTTCATTTCATAACATCCTTAAAGCGTATAAAATAATGGCTATTTGGCTAAGTATTTAAGTCTATATAATCACATCTACCTGCCTTGCATCTAAAATAAACTATTGAAGTCAACTTTTAACATTTTGAGTACTATTTGATAAAACTTGAATCCCTAAACTTGACCTAAACCAAATTGGATGGGTTCTAAAAATAGATGAAATTCATTCTCCACATGATCATAACAAAATTCACAATTTGATTGAATCAAAATTTATATCTAATTTAACAAATTTTTTGTTAGAGTAGTGCCTATGCATAATCTCCATAAAAACAAAATGATCGGCATTGGAATTGGAACTTTCCAAATAAATTTCTAGTAAAAGTTATCTTCCTTGTACACCTACCATTGATTTGCCATAAGTAAATTATATCCCCTCTTGATTGTGTATGTGCTTGAGTGATTATATGTCCATGCTAACCAATACTCCACTTCCATCCTAAGAAGATATATTCTTAGAATTCTTGATAATAATCCAGAGCAAAATTAGCTTTAATTTTTCCAATATGCCATTCCTCATTAACATTAATTTTTAAATCAAAGACATATTGAACCCCTTAAGTGTAAGGGCCTGCCATAAGCCACTAAAAATAACTACCAATTTTATCACCTTAACTAACTTATAAATATAAATTCTCAATAATAAGTAAACTTGCTTCTTAAGTGTCTTGCCACCTTTATGAGGCATTACTCTTCTTTTCACTTAATCTCTTAAACTAGTTATTAACATAACCTTGTAAAAAATAACTTACTAATTAATAAGTGCGAATTGGAAACTATTTTCCATATTTGTTTAACAAGTAAGGGCTTATTCAAACATTAAAGATCTAAAAAGCCTAACCCTTTAGACTTTACAAGTTGTTTAAGCTTGTGCTAAATAATTATATGTATTTGTTTGTTCTGACTATTACCTTTCCATTAGGAATCTCTAATATATCTTTAAATATCATCTTTTTTTAACTTAGTTGAGGTTAGAAGTTGTAAATGGATAAGTAAAAATGGATATAAATTAGGTAAAAAATGGATGGATCATTATTGACCCACTTACTAATTAATGATACAATATAAAATTTTAAATGGGTTATGGATGACCTATGATCGATAAATATATGATTAATTTAATCTATTTATTTATCCATCAAATTATTATTATTTTATATTTTATTCTTTATATTTAAACTATTTTTCACCATTATCTTATTGCCATTATTAATTCAAAATAAATTTATGCTAGTGAAAATTTTCAACTTTATTTTTACTCTTCTTTTATAATTATAACTTTTCTTTGTCCTTAGTTACGTAAATAGTTATTTTCTTAATATTATATTTCTTAGCATTTGACCAAATATTTTAAGATTAACATACACTAAATAAAATTCATTTAATTTGAAATAGATGTTACAATAAAATCAAAAAATGTTCATAATAATAAATTATATGAATTTTTCTCAATAATAATATTTAATATTACTCTTTAAAATGCTTATATATATATTAGCTTCCAAATTGTAAAGTATGGCCACTTGAAAAGAAAAAAAAACTAAGACATTTCTAACATATTCATATGTAGAAGGTGAAGCCTAAAGATACAACGTATATAGCTAGTTATATATGGTATAATTTATACCCATAACAAGATTTTTTTATTTTAAAAATTAAAAATTAATTTTGAGAGTATTTTTAACATTTATAATAGTAAAATATATGGAACATAATAAAAGTGAGTAGATTTAATTAAAAAAATTAATATCATTAAATATATAAGAACATTATATTATAAGATATTATGAAAGATGATAGGTTATTTAAAATAAATATTCTAAAATTATTTAAATTATATTAAATTATAAAAATATTTTAATATAATATTTTCTTTATTTTATAATATTAGTTTGTATGACGTATGAGCTTGTCTTTTATCTTTTTTAAATATAAATAAATAAATGGTTATTCATGAGTTAATATAACTTTCATTTCAAAAAAATCAATAATGTCCTAACTCATATTTACTTTAAAATTAATATAACTCGATCAAAATAAGGATAGTAATAGATAGATAAATAGATATAGGTTAAAATTATTAACTTGAGTTGAGGCTATTTGTTACATAAGTATACATTATAACCTTATACAACACTTACTTACTTGCCTTGGATAAGACTCTTGCTTTATATCCCTACAGTCTTTTGTTAACTTTTTCCAAGACATGTTAATCCATCTTGGCTTTCTTACTCCTACCCTTAATCTAAGAACCCAAATACTTACATATAGAATGAAGCAAGTTTACTCTAAGTGTGTTTGCCAAATCTTCTTGAATATGTGAAGGAGTGTTTGGGCTAAATTAAATGCCATATTTATTCTTATTAATGTACAAGTCAAATAATTCTCAAAATTTATTCAATAATTGAAAAAATATATTGACATGATTCCTTAGTTATTTTGAAGAATATAACTAGATTATCAGCATAAAATAGATCTGAGATCCTTGGCGCCTTTTTGGTAACTTGAATACTTTGAATTATACTACTTTTTTTAGCTTGCTATAACATTCCTTTCAACACATTGACACACAATATGAATAAATATGGGGATATTGGATCAGTTTAATGTAATCTCTTTGAATATTTAATTAGCTTAATTCTATCTTCATTAATAATGACTTGATATTAAATTATCATAATACATCCTATAATAATCTTAAACCATTTCTATGAGAATCTCATATATTGTAAAACTTGTTGAATGGGCCTCTACCTAATTCTATCATAAACTTTATGGAAATTAACCTTGAGGACTATTTAAAATCGTTTTTTACTTTTAGTTTTTCTCATATATTTTATTATCTCTATTGCAATAATAATGTTATTTGAAACAACCTACCTTTGATGAACGTATTTTAATAAGGTAAGATAATTTCATTCATCACCTTTTAAAGCTAAATAACTAGCATCTTTGAGATGATTTTGTACACCATATTGCATAAACTAATTAAACAAAAATATACCATAGAAACTTGATTCTTTCCTTTTGGAATCAAGCATATGTTAGTAAAATTAAATGATTTAACAAAAAACCCTTTTCAAAGAAATTCAAAACCACTTGTTGAACTTAGGACCTAACTATTCCCCAAAAAGTCTAGGAAAATCTAGCATTAAATCCATCTAGACTAGGATTTTTATCAAGTCCCATGTGAAAATAACATGGGTAACTTCTTGAGCATTAAAATTAGTAACTAAGACCTTAATATGATCATCAGATAACTTAAGAAATCTATAAGCATTCATATCCAAAGATTGCTCTTGGCATTCAA
Organism: Sindora glabra; assembly: GCA_020226215.1. Taxonomy (NCBI): domain Eukaryota; kingdom Viridiplantae; phylum Streptophyta; class Magnoliopsida; order Fabales; family Fabaceae; genus Sindora; species Sindora glabra. Next base: position 80,754,420 of record CM035227.1, read on the forward strand.
GATCTTTAAACAACATTTGAAAATAACTTTTGGAAATTTGCTTAATTTGTATTTACTTTGTTTGCTATATGCCATTATCATTTTTTAGTGCAATAATTCTCTTATGATTTCACTAAAAATTAACCATCATGTGGAAAAACTTAGTGTTTTTATTCCTATGATTTAAACATGCATGTTTAGTTTCCTAAGCCAATTCAATAGGTTGACATTGTAAATAAAATTCTAGTTATCATTTAATATGTTTTTCTAACTTAATTCCATGCAAAGACTAATCTTTTCGAATCATAGACAACTAGTTTGCAAATACATGATTTGCCAATTTAATTAGCTAAAACTTATTATTTAGTTGGTAAGCTTTTGATCCTTTAGCCTATTCTCCTAAGCTTACATCATAATTTGTTCAAACTCAGGTTGTTCTAGCCATATTGATTGAAAATGAGACTTATGTTATCTGCATTAATAAAATCTTTTTGTACTTAAGAACATTATAAGTGATCAGATGCTTTAAAAACAAAGTAGTCGCACATGAATAAGGAAAGACCACCATCCAACTTTCATTACTTAAATATTGGCTAATACGTTCCCATACATTAAACATTCCTAACTTATTATTGGTCTAAGTATAAAATAAACCCTTATTAGGAACTTTTATTAAACTAGTGTTAAACGAAACTTTTTAAAACTCTTCTGCCCCTAACAATTTTGAACATAAGCTAAACTTGTTAAAAGGATACAATACTTGATTAAAGTCACTTACAAATAGCCAGTGTAACCTTATGTGTGTACTTGTCTATTGTATGAAATCTTATAAAAAAATTCTATCTTGAAGCTTTGGTGGCTTATATATTTCTGTAATAAAAATAGATTGAAAGGATGGATGATCCACTTCAAGTGAATCCAATGTTAATTCACTTCAATTGGCTCAACTTCCAAATTAGAAATTTACTCACATATAAAAGCCCCACTGTGTCTTTGAACTTCCAAACTAGTGTTGTTGTTGAAACCTAAATAATTTAAAAGTTTAATTGCTTTATCCATAGGGATTATAGTTTTAAACAAGAAGATCATTTTTGATGAATTTTGTGAAACAAGCTACTTTAACCTTTGAACTATAGAGGAACAGCTTAAACTCTAATAGTTCCAAGCTAAAATTTTTATGATAAACTTAGGGACTAATTAAGGACACTCCCTTAAAACCTTAATGAATAAGAAACCATAATATTAGTTAGACTATGAACATCCTCATCTGCCTTATTTGAAGTTAGAAGCATCTTTTTATCATCTAATCCTTCACTATGATGTAATCTAGAGGAAGTGAATGAATCATTTGAAACTATCTTCCTTCTATTAATGGATAACATACTTTGATCATGAATATACTTTCTTACTCCCTTTAAATGGTTACTTTGTAGATGGCTTAAATTTGGCATAATATTCATAGTAGGTTTTAAATAGATATTCTCATTTAATGAATTACTAGCACTTATGGACATAATGTAAGAATCTTTTCCATATTGAATGTTTAAATGCTCTTTCAATTCTCCATATTCTTGTTTTGTGGGTTCTTATATTACTAATCTTTTCTTAACATGCAATTGTTGGCTATCTTTATGCTTTCTTTTCCTTAAATTCTAATCCCATACTTGTTATTGTTTGACTAGATTTTGGAACCATGTAAAGAGACACTAAATAACATACACTAATTAAAATTCCATTATGTTAAGTTCATGAAAACCTTTAAGTTACCTTTTATAATCCCTTATTCTTACAATAATTATTATTTCATTAGAAATAACAGAATCTACAAGATTCCTATTTAAGTTTTAATTTGAAGGCCAACCATTAACCTCTTCTTCTTGGATAATAGGTAGATCCATTATATATCTATTTCTCAAACTAGGGGAAGACTATGGTACCTTTAGGGGTTTCAAACCTTGGGTGGTGTGGCATAATCTTATCCATTGGATGAGATTACCTAAGTCTTTAGTAATTTCATCCAATGGATAAGATTGTGCCACATCACCCAGGGTTTAGAAACCCTGGGAGCACCTTAGAATTTTCCCTCAAGCTACTTCTCATGCTTTTTTAAAACCTTATCTCCAATTTTCTATTATTCCAAGCATGCAAGCATTTTCTTAAGGTGCTAATCATTCCAAGAGACATATGATGAATTTAATAATTGTTATTAGTTTGATTCATTACTTTCAAAATCATTGGAAAGGTATTAATTGTAATATTATCCTTCCTCGTTGCCATATTCAATATATATGGTTAAGAATTTATTTCTATTTAGAAATTTTATATATTTTAACCATTTTTGCTAGGCATAAAGAAAGTCTTTTGTGAGAAAGCTCCAGCCACTAGTACATTAACTTCTAACTTTTGTTGTTCTAATTTTTCCACTGAAGCAAGATTTAGATTTAAAGTATCTGTATGTTGAATATTAGTTGTTTGCTATATTTCATTACTAACATTCACTTCATATATTTATTGTGACAGGTCAACTTGAATTTCCATGATATCAACTTATTCACTAGCTAGCTTAACCTCTTCCGCTTTCCTATAAGCATCATCATTAGAAAAGGAATCTTCATTAGAAGAGGAAATTTCATTATGTTCTTCATTAGAAGAGGAATCTTCCTCTTGGTCTTATGATTGAATTTCTCCAAAAGAGATCACTTGTTTTTTATTCTCATTTAAATATACACATGTAGCATTTACTGGGTAATAGTATAATTCTGCATTTTCAAAACAAAGTTAAATTTTTACTGTTGTTTTGCTGTAACTAGAACCAAATCCTTAAGTTGTTGAGGTAAAGTACTATCGCTTAAGAACTACACTAATTTCCATATGAAATCAATTTTTAATATTGGCTATTTGTTCTTTTGTTTCTGTAGTTACTTGATCAAAATCTTTAGTACAATCTTCTACAAAATGTCCAATTCTTCCACAAGACAAGCAAGTATTAAAAACTCTTTTATATTTACATTGCACACACAAATTTGTCATTCTCCAATCTATGATGGAATCCCATAAATAAAGACTTATAGGCTTTAATCCAAATCTTCATACTAATAAATCTCAAATTTCTTGGATAACCCAATGGCTAGTCAATCCATTGGATCTCCTTAATCATAAATCTCATATATTCAACAAAAGGAATAGTTTGGTATTCTAGGAGTAAATCCCAAAGTTGAACATAAATAGGAAAAATATCCACTTACATTATTTCCAACTTGATATTGGGCTCCTAAGTATTGGGAATAAACAAAGCCCTATTAACCATCCAAGGCCCATTTTTAAAAACATAATCTTTATCCTTTTCACATTGAAATTGAAGCACACAAGTTTCCCTAACCTTACCTCTAACTTTAAATAGGCCTCTTAACCTTTAGGTCTATTGTAAAATGGTATTAAATGTAACGTCAACGCATAGCTCTCATTCAATAGGTAAAGAACAAGAAAAAATCTCCATCTATTTCTACTTTTATTAATTGCATCATCATTAAAATGTAAAATAAGTCCCTTATATGCTTTAAACTCAAGGTTAGAATGCCCATTGAATAAAAGATTTGTAGGTCTTCTATTCAATTTTAACGAGCTTTTAGACTAACCTATCTTATGAATTCGAGCCATTATTGCCTTCAACTGTAGCAATTCACTTAACAAACTTTAAATAGAACAAGAATCACTCCTAAAATCATTGAATACAAGTAGACAAGTTGAAAATTAAACAAAATGCTAACATTTAAACACCAAATTAAAAAGAGATTAGGTATAGAAGTTGTACAATAGAGTCTTAGGAGGTTCCCAAAAGAAAATTTTTGTATATAATAACTTTCACTTTTTGGAGTGCTCTAAAAAGACATTACACTATATTTTTTTTTGAGAGAAATCCAATCCAAAGTTGAGAGAAAAGGATTCAAATTACTAGTTACTAGTAAAATATACTTTTGACAAAAAAAAAGGGTCCTTAATGTATTTATACTATTTTTTGGGGTAAGCAGATGTTTTTATCTCTTTCGGTCCCTCGAGTCTTCTGCCAAGTCATGGGTGTTGTTTGGCTATAAAGGAATATGCCCGCTTCCTTTCTTAAAATTTTGTACTTTCACTTAACAATTCTGCTCAGGTGTCTTGCCCTCGTTTTTCTCTCTCCCTGTTCGAGCAAAACCCTAGATCGGGTCATGTCTGGAATGTACGGTCAGGACGGCGGCGGCGGTTCTGCGCCACCGCCTTATGGAGCTAGCGGGGGTTATGCTGCTGCCGGAGGCTATGGAGGCGGAGGTGGTGGAGGAGGATATGGAGGAGGCGGCGGCGGCGGTTATGGAGGTGGAGGCTATGGAGGAGGCGGTGCTGGCGGTGGGTATGGCGGTAATGATGGTGGAGGATACGGTGGAAAGGGTAGCGTTGATGCTGGATATGGAGGGAATGATGGAGGGGGTTACGGTGGAAAGGGCGGGTATGGTGGAAGCGATGGGGGAGGTTATGGAGGAAGGAGCAGCGGCGGAGGTCAAGGCGGTAGAGGAGGGGGTGGTTATGGTGGAGGAGGTGGCGGATTCGGTGGGCGAGGTTCGTATTATCTATGTTGCTTCTTTTCTTTATTGAAAAAAATTATATTTGACCCATTTTTTCTTGATTCGGTATAAATTTCTGCAGGTGGTGGCGGCGGATATCAGGGAGGAGATCGTGGTGGAAGAGGCGGTGGCGGTGGCGGTCGAGGAGGCCGTGGTGGAGGTGGCAGAGATGGAGATTGGCGTTGTCCTAATGCAAGGTGTGAATTCTTTTTCTGAAATTACTTGTCCATTTTCTAGAAAATATCTGATTTTGGTTAAACAGTGGATAACCTCTTTTATTCTTCCTTTGTTTTATTAAATGATGATAATTGCTATGTATAGTTGTGGAAACTTGAATTTTGCGAGAAGAACTGAATGTAACAAATGTGGTGCACCGTCTCCTGCTGGTGGCAGCGGTGGTGGTGGATATAATAGAGGAAGCGGTGGGGGCTATGGCAATGGCCGAGGGGGAAGGTCTGGAAACTATGATGTGGGAAGGGGTAATGACTATAATAGTGGTAGGGGTAATAATAATGATAGTAGAAGTGGAGGAGGCAATAGGGGTGGTTCTTCTAGTGGTAATCAGGGAAGAGAAGATGGTGGCTATGGTCAAGTTCCCCCTCCTACAGCCCAATCTTATGGTGGTTCTGGGGGAAACTATCCACCATCTTACAATACTTATGGGACAGATGCCGTTCCTCCCCCCACAAGCTATACTGGTGGGCCCATATCATACCCCCCATCTTACGGGGGTAACATGGGTGGTTATGGTGGAGACAGTCAAGGTGATGCACGGAGTGGTGGTAGATCAGGGCCACAAGGTGGTTATGGTGGTGGGAATCGAGGTGGATTTGGTGGAGCTCCTGCTGAGCCCCCAGCCAAGGTGAAGCAGTGTGATGAGAATTGTGGGGATTCATGTGACAATGCTAGAATCTACATATCAAACTTACCTCCAGATGTGACTGTTGACGAATTAAGGGAGCTTTTTGGAGGCATTGGACAAGTAATGTTCTCAATCTGTGGACATTTGCCTGAACTTATGATTTCAAGGATTACATCTATCTATTATTCAATATAGTCGATCAATGTGGCTCTTTTATAGTCAGATCATAAATTTCATCTTTTTTGGTGCCTATGCATGGTTGTATGATTGGTATTGATGATCATGTATTGATTATGAAATACATGTCTGTCTTGTGGATCAAGGAAATTTTGGAAAATGTATTTTCTGGAAGTTGATTCTCCTATTTGTCAATTGTGTGTTCAAAACAAGCTAGGGTTCTGTGTTTTGACTATCTATGATAGTTCTGATGGCACATGCTTATATTATATACATCCAATGGTTATATTTTATAAATCCAATTGTTTAGGTTGGAAGAATAAAACAGAAGAGGGGATATAAAGATCAGTGGCCTTGGAACATAAAGATATACACTGATGAGAAAGGAAACAACAAGGGTGATGCTTGTCTTGCCTATGAAGATCCCTCTGCTGCGCATTCTGCTGGCGGTTTCTACAATAGTACTTGCTTTTGCTCTTCTTTTTTTATTTTAATATGATTTTGCTGTTTCTGTAATGAAGAGCTAAATGTTATGTTGTGTTTCAGATTATGATTTAAGGGGCTACAAGATAAATGTTACCATGGCAGAAAAATCAGCACCAAGGGCTCCACCTTCATTTGACCATGGGTATCCCTTGATTGATCTCTTTACACACACATTTCAGCTATAGACAACTAGGCTGAATCTTAATTTTGTGTTATAATGCTTAGGATGAATGGTTTAGAAATATTATGTTTTAGCAGAGTTAATGCTGTGATGTGGTTATATCTCACTTTATTCTGGGTGTTTATTTTTTAAGCAAGGATTCTGTTTTCCCTTTCTCATCATGAATTCTGAGTATCTTCTAATCATAATCATTAGTGAATGGCAGATTACGAAAAGCTTTGTCTGAATTGAGATAATTGTTGTCTCTTTTCTTTGATGGTTTCTGAACAATTCATGTGATTGTTGCTTTAGATTTTCTAACTCTACATTTTAATTCGTTATGGATTCTTGATTGAAACACTGTGCATATCTTGTTGAATATTTTTTGATGTGGCTGATCCACGTCTTAGTTCTATAAAATTGAGTGGTAAATCTTAAAAGGCTCTAGTAGTAGTTGTGTTAATGATTAAAGTATGTGTTATTGTAGTAATTATAATACAATTTTTTACTGGTATGCACATTCTCTTGGGCCTTTTTTGGACGATGTTGAAACCTATTAGTTTGAAGGGTGGATGCTTATTTTAGAATATGATTTGAAGTGGTGCACAGACTACTTCCAAATTTTCGGATTATTGTGGGTCAACTGTTTTTAGCAAGGTGCTCTAATTCAGCTTAATTTTTAGAACTCAAGGATGGTTAGCAACGTCTTTTTTTCAAGCTAATGTGGAAGTAGATCCCATATTTTTTCATTTTTTAATGTTGAAATCAATAGTTTTACTAATGTATAGATAGATTCTAAAAAGCTGAATGTGTAACGTTTCATGATAATTTGTAAATCTCCATGCAATAGAGTAATAATATCATAGTATTGAGGAGCCATCTTACTAGGTGTTATTGTTGTAATCTGCTCTATTTACTGTGTCTTTTCTTATTGTGAACAGTTATTGTGCTATATTTGGTTGACCAATTCCTTTCCAAATTTCATTTATAACTTTTTTAATAGAAATATTAGTTGATTTTATTTCTTAAATGTAGGGGCAACAGGGGTGGCTATGGAGGAGATAGACGGAGGGACAATTATAGAGATGGTGGTGGTGGTTCTGGGCCTGATAGACGTGATCACTATGGGAACCGTTCACGTCCATACTGAGTCTCTGCAATGAGCATTATATGTACTATGAATTGTGTTCTGAGGGGTTTATTATATTCAGTTGCTGGTTCTTGAAATGGAAGCAAAGAGGTAGGTTGTTCACTTATCTGGAGCAAGACCTCTTTGCTCCTTTTTGTTTGATTTGACACTGGCTGGAGGGTGCTTACTTTTAGACAGGGATTAATTTGATCATATGAATGTTTTTATAGAGGCAAGTGGATAGTCTTCAAATTGCTGCTAAGGTAGGTTATTTTTACAGGTGAGTGTTGCTTTTATGAAAACGTGTTTTATGCTTGCTTGGAATTTTAACCATTGTCATTATGTGGAAAAATGCTTGCATGTGTGACTCATCCCATGTGGCAGCTGGTACAAACTAGCATCGCTGCTGATGGTACTTTTGTGGCAGTTATAATATCATGGATCAATAAAATTACCGGATGATGTACTCAGTCTGATTTAGTCTTTTTATTTTTTCTTGCTTAGTGTAAACCACATATAATCATTCTATTCAGAAATTTTATACTCCTGACCTGTTGGGAAGAGAGATCATGACAGGATAGAAGATTTTGGCAGTTGGTATCCAAAATTCAAATTACCTAATGACTTGGCTTAGAACATATGAACCAGAGGGTTTTTTTGCCTAACAGCTATATAAAGTTGGATATCTAATTTTATACATAGTATAAATTGCAATGAACAGTAGGAATACCTTGATTTGATTACGGGTGTTTCTTTAAAGCTAGCTTAAGAATTTAATTTGGTTATGCAGCTGTGGCTGTTTTTGGCCCGACAGTGAGGATCTATGTTTTTTATTCCAGACTAGTTATGGAATCTTTTTAGTAACAGAAATTCTTAGTTGTATTTGGTGCTTATTTGTTGTGTGCACTAGGCCAATTAAAGGAGGAGTACATTATTAAATAGAAAGGGATAGTGCATTAATATGCAATACAAAATAGGGTACTCCATTACTGGTTGGCTTATTGCTCACAACAGATTTGCACCTCCTGCAATAAAGTCTTTCTCAAATATCTATGATGAATTATTCATATAAGATTTAATAGAAGAGCCAAATGTATCGGGTGTCATTTATCATGGCGGAACCTATTAATAGTTGTGCCTAGTGTGCATTACTTGTGTAATGTCTTAGTTTGTGTCTATTCTAGTTTCTAGTCTGATGCGTAATTAATTTTTGAATTTGGATATCACTAAATAGATTTTGAAAAAGCTTCAGCTTTTATCCTTGTGGCTGAATTGAACAAGAAAGGAAACCTGTATTTGTGGAGACAGATTGATGGTTCTAACATGTGATGGAATCAGATATACAGAAAGCAGCTGGTTTTTTTTTAAGAAAATATGGTAAAATAGCATAGCTTTACATAGTGGTTGTATTTAGAGTCCATTTAAACATCTATTATCTGTTGAGTTTGTGATATTGCTTATTGTTTGAAGTTGGCTCCTTGTATTAATGAAATAACCTGAGATCTTAGACTGTTTGTCATGTAAAGTAAAATTGCATTTGGCAAAATAAGATTTCATTTGATGTCTGGTTGCTTCGCTTCTCTTTAAATTATTGATGCTGCTAGTAGGGTAGGGAACAAGGTGAGAAGGGCCAACTATGTGTATGCACTTCCTACTATTTAAATTGACTCCGTCTTATTTGGATGTGATGTGCGATAGCTGTGAGCACTAGTGTTGGGTTCAGATGCCTTTGGTTTTTAATATTTGGTATCCTCTTGCAAGACAGTCGGGGGTTGTGATATGAGGGATTCAGCGTGCCTTGCAAGACATTCTTGGGTTGTGATGAGGTATTCAACGCGCCTGACTCTGGTGGATGCTGGTTTTGGTCTGTTCTAAGTTGGAGGGGTGCAAGCTGTGTAGGGTCTCTGATGTTTATGTTTCTTCATCTCATAGTATTACCTCTCTCTTCAGTGCCATTCCGCACCTTCGCACTGGTGGATGCTGATTTGTTTGTTCTAACTTGGTGGGGTTCAAGCTGTAGGATCTCTGATATATTTCTTTCTCCAGCCCATAGTATTATCTATCTATAGTGCCACTTTATTGTTGTCCACGAAGTGGTAGAAAGTTGGATTGTGATCAAAGTTTCAGGGTCAAGAGTGTACTAAATTCGTAGTGCCTATCTAATTAAGAGATTAAATTAGTATTGGTAATTTCATTCAATGTAACGGATGATGATAAGTTGTGCTAAGGATGGGTGTATGAATTTGTCTGTCCTTACACACGATATTATATTTAGTTCGATATTTCCGCTCCCTCATTTCATTTCATTGTGATTTAATTTGTGTATCAAAACTTATGCACATTGATGTCTACCTTCCACTAACAAAGGGGGAAACAATAGTTGTGAAGGTTTTGTTTGGCCCCCGTGTCGGATTGGACGTTCAATTTATTTACTTATATTATATTCATCTAGGATTAAATGCATTTTGGTCCATTTGTTTTTAAGGTAGATAGCAATTATAGGCTCGTGTTTTCAATGTGGATCATGTTCATATTTTGTCCAATTTTGAGATGAATGTTGACCTGCAAGACTACGATTGGTAGTAATATTGAAGCAAATCAAGTTCCAAGTATTTTGGTGTTAAATTTATTAAACATTAAATGTAGTTTATAGTATTGACAGATTTATTTCTTGAGTACTGAATTTATATAGTAATTTGAAATTTTATTTTAAAGGTTAGTATAATTTTAAAATTCAAAATTATGATTATTTTCATCAAAATCATTAGTTGATATTTATTTATTTATTTGATTATTATTCATTGAAGGGAGAAAATGGTATATCTGGCTAATTAAATTGTATGAAAACGGAAATAGATTGTTAAATGTTTTCTTCTAGCTAGTTTGTGTTGAAGGGATTTAAGTCTGTTTCACTTTTAAACGAGTCCTTAACAGTGAGCCTTAAGGATGAAGAAATTTGGTTCGATTTTTCTTTCCTTTATCGGATGGAAGTTGTGCATGTTATGTGGCTAATTTTTCTGGCTACCAGGTGGTATCTTATTTTTAACTAACCTGGTTAGCAGTTGGAACTAAACTATGTTTGCATTTTTTTCAAAATGTATCTTTTATGAATGAGGATCCTCTCTAAGGTAAGGTTGCCGAGATGGGTTGTTCCTTTACCTTTTAGGCGATTATGATTTAAATTGGATGTTTTGTAATGAGAGGGTACTCATAAGGTGTCGTGATCGAAATTTTAAATTATTTCTACCAGCGTGAAGATATGAATCAGACATTTTTACAAATTTTTTCAAACCAAATTACTATATAATACTGTTTGTTTTATTAAAAAAGATGCCCGATACAATAACATAAATGAAGTTCTATTTTACCTCCAAATATTTTTCCAACACATTTTCTTTTTAAAAGCAATCAAATCAAAGAATAATTTTTTCACAAGTAATGAGGTTTAATTTTTTAATATATTTCCTTGAAATTAATTAGTAAAATTAAAAGATTAGCTTTTTTTTATTTTGTTACTTTTCCCCCCTCTTTTTGAAGTGATTTTTGACAACAAATTTACAATAATTTCTTTTGAAGTTAAAATTTAAGGCAAACAAAATTTTTTGTTTTTTAATGAAGAAATGGTTAAACGACTTCAGAAATAAAGGAAGTACTAATGAAGATATTTTAAAAAGAAAAAAAAATCATTTAAAGGTTATTATTGTCAATTAAAAAATAAATAATTTAAGAGAATTATTTTCAAAGAAATGATTTGTTAGGTAAGATTATAGAGAATTGAAAAAAAGATAGACTTGTAAAAATTGTTTAAATAACATTTTTTTGAAGATATTCCTCAATAAAGTAGGATATCTTTGAAGGGAATTTTTTGAATACTAAGCAATAAATTTACTTTAGAGGTTCAAACCATGAAACGAACAAAATAGAATAGAATCAAGTTAGAAAAAATTAGAAGATTTTATTTTGATTTAAAATATTTTGGAGATAATATTAAATTAAAAAAAATTTTGATTTAAAATTTGATGGATATTATTTGAGAAAATTAAAAAAAAAACAAATATTCTTAGGAATTTAATTCTTAAAAATATGATATTATCATATTTGATTTATTTAAAAATATTAGTATGAATTCTATAATATTATATTTCAATCATTTTAAATATTTTTAAAAATATTTTAATTACAAAAAAATGTCTCATTAAAAATTATGGGGTTATCAATAGTGGATATTAACTAATGGTGATCAACAGCGGTCAATATTAGTGACAATGGTTGTGGCTAGCGATGATTATTAAGAATGGATGATAATTGGTAATGGTATTTGGGGATAGGTGGTGACCAACTATGTGTAGTGACTAATGGTAGTCATCAATAATTAATTAGTAATGGTCGACAATGGTTGTTGGTAATGGGTTATAACTAATAGTAACTACAACGATAGGTAGTTTTAGATTATAAGTAGTTGCGAATGGTGATTATTGGTGGTGGGTGATGCTTGATAATGATTATTAATAATGAATGGTAATTAACAATGATAATTGGCTATAGATGATGGTGGATGGTTGCGAACAATGGTTACTAACGATAGGTGGAGGTCGATAATTGTAATTGAAAATTAGTAATAGTTAGTGGTGGTCATTGTTGATGAGTGATAATGAATAGTGGTTATTGGTGGTGAGCAGTGGTAAGTGGTTGTTGATCACAGTGAATAATAGAGTGGGCAAAACAGTTTTTATATTAATTGAATTCATGAGAATTTAAGATATTCACCTCTTTTCATAAGAATATTTTGAGAAAATATCAAGTTAAAATATTCTCATTTCTAAAATTTGAATTATGAGAATTTCACATTCTTTTAAAATATTTTCAGGAATGTGAGAAAGATTTTGTAAACTAAACGACATCTTAGAAGATTTTTGAAAGTGATTTGCACTTGCCTTTGATAAAAATAGAAATCATTTTTCCTTTGGAAAAAAATCATATAGCTAACTTGCTATTTGTTATAAAATTATTTTGTAGTGACTATAAGGTAATTGAAATAATATCAAAAACTATATATATACAAATACAAAAATATGCAATATTACACATGTTAGTTATACAAAAAGTTACCTAGATAATATAGTAATTCAGTTATGAAAGCCTTAAAATAATTATATAGATTAAGAAAAAATAGTTAGATTATAATTATACAAAATAAAATCATAAAAGGAGATATTTAAAAACATACGAGAATAATTAGTTATCAATCCAAACTAATTGTTGCTTATGTATATGTTAAAGTTATCTAGATTAGGATTCTTAAAAACAACTAAATATAGTTTTATATAAGTGCTATCATATATTAAAAATCTCAATAGGTGTCATTCAGGTTTAGAGCATTTGAAAAGTATATCCATAAGTAGAGTGGATAATAAATTACTTAATGAGATAACTATTATACAAATTTTTTAATTAGTTTTAATCAAGAAAATATTTTTATACAAGACATATCGAAATGCATTTTTTTACTAGAAAATGTTTCACATTTAGCAAATATATACATTGCACTATTAAAAACTTGGAATATAATTTAGTGATCAATACAAAACATGCATTTGAATAATTATTAAATGGCTTGAAGGCAAAAAAAGTTCCTTCTTATTACTTCAGGCCAAATTTAACCACGTGTATCCCAATCTTATGCCTTTTATTTGTTTGACATCATTTCATGTGACTTGGAATACAAGATGTCAAGTTAATTTTCACAACTTTCCACAAAGTCTCGTAATTATATAACCATGTTACAATGTTGCATATGGTATTTAAGCTAACAATATATAAGCCAATAATGTCATAAATAACATTAAAGCTTAAAAATCAAATGCGGCATTCAAGCCATTTCATATAGAGCTTTTACTAGCTTTTTATTCACATGGAGCATTCATTAGCCCACTTTTATGTATAACATAAAGTATAATTTAGTGAAACAAATGTTACATTTATCTCATCACATTTCTAATGACTACAAGAAATATAAGTGCTCCCATTTTGCATGCTAGATTATTGTATCACTTTCAAGAGCTTACCAACATAGAGCTTCGGTCATAAATATTCTCACATATGAACATATTAGTACATATGTAAGTCAAAAGATAATTCATGTGATAATTCATGCATTAATCTTGCTATAAGTTTATGGTTTCACTATAAAATCTATAAAGCTGTGTCTTTTTTTTTCCAAAGAATTTCTATCACCATTCAACCATACTCTTAGCACATTAGTATGTTATTAGACAAACAAAAGATCATTCTAATATAGTTGCTACCTTAGGATTTTCACAATTAAAATCATAGAGTTATCAACTTGGATCTTTTTAGTTCCATAACTTCCATTTTCTAATTGGATTTAATTCTTTACTTTATGTATTGTTCTAATAAGTAAGAAAATCATTTTTCCTAACTTAATCAAAATAAATACTTGCTATCCAATAGTATAAAACTACACTACATCATCATATAATAATATTCAAAACTTAAGATAATAGTGATAAAATTGTATCAAATTTTAACAAACATTTTTATACTTAAAATTTTTATTTAAAATAGCAAACTTTATTAATATTTTTTGAAAATTTCTAGATTTGACATTTGAACTTTTAATAACATTTTTAAACTTCCTCCATGCTCAAAATAAGTTAGAGAAGGTACCCTTGTGACCATTTATCAAAATACCTCAAAGAAGGCATATTTAGTTTTGAAATTTCTAATCAAATATCAAACTTTAATGAAATTTAATAAAAAATTTAAAAATTAATAATTAATCATAAAATATCAATTTTTGATTATTTTTATATTCAAAATAAGTTACATAAGTTATTTATATATCTAATTATCAAAACATTTTAAAATGGGTTTACTTGATTTTCAAAAATCCAATTTATTTGTAAATTTTTTATAAAACTTTCTAAAAATTTTTAGAATTTAAAAAAATATTTAAATGACATTTTCAAACCCTTTTCATGCCTAAAATGTGTTACACTATTTACTACTTTAAGTAATTATCAAAATTACATGAAATTAACACCTTTAACTTTGAAACTCCTCTAAAAATATTAAGTTTTAATAAAATTTTCAGAGTTAATATTTAAACATAAAATAATATTTTTCAATCATTTTTTAGTCATAAAACTAGTTGCAAATATCACCTAAAATAATTATCATTCAAAATAGTTTGTAGAATTATTTTACTACTTGAAAATATAGTTTTAAAATAGTTTTTTGGCACTATTCTAAAAGGTTTAAAATATGTTTTCAAACATATTTTTGCTACGTACTCTTCATATAATTGTTTGTAATTGTTACTAGAATAATTTAGAACATAAAGTAGTAATTTTTTCTCGTAAAAATAAAACTTTTCTAAAGAAAACAACAAGGACCACAAAAACTTGATTCAAATGTGAAGACCTTTGATCTAACCATTTTAAAACATCTATACAAAAATGCAGTTTAGTGTTTATCTAATTTTTTCATTAATTATTTTTTCAATAAAAGCAAGAGAATCCTAAGAGCCATCCCAAGCAAAATCTAACCATTTTTATTTCAAAACTTGATATACTGAATTAATTTTAAGCATAGTCTAAAAACTTTTTAATACATAATTTTTACCTATTTAAGGATAAGAACCCAACAATTCCTTCTTGTTTTCCCATCAAAATTTTCTTCTATTTTCATGTAAAATTATATTTCCAAAACTTCTTTATTTTAAATACATCATTTTCAAAATTAACTCTTTCATCTTTTCATCATAGAACTTTTTAAGAAAACTTTTCAAATTAATCTACAATAATAGTCATAGCTTCGATACATCATTAACTATAAAAAATAAATATGGTAGATAATTCACCATGATTAATCATGGTTTCAGGACATTATCAACAAAAAAAAAAAAACAAATATGCATCTCATATATGATAATCTTTTTATAAGAAAACCAAAGAGAAAAAAAGTGAATTTTTATTCATTTAAGGATGCTTATGAAGTTTGATTTCTTCACCTAAAATTCAAAATGTAGCATTTAAATCCATATAGAGTTAGTGAAAATCTAAAAAAAAAGAATTATGGAAAGAAGATGAATTCATAGAAGTTATGAGCTTATACCTTTACTAATGATCAAGAATGCTTTCAACTTTAATAAAACTTCAAGAAAATTCAAAGCACTAATGGAAACTCATTGTAAACTAGCAAAAGCTCTCAAAATTTCACTTTTTCTCTCTCCTCTCTCACTTTACCCATGGGTTTCTCTCTTTGGTTTGGGAGGAAATGGCTTCAAGTTGGCTATTTATAAGAGAATTTTGAGTAACCTCCAATTATGCTTGCATTATCCTAAGAAATATTCTTATTTTTAGCATATTCCATTACTTTCTCTCCAAGTTTTGCTCCTATGCCTTCCATCTATACAAAAATTCCTCTTTTCCCCATATTCTTCTTGAATGCCCTTTAATTAAGTAAGAATTCCTCTTGTCCCCTATGTAATTGTCCATACCTTTAAAATGGGTGGAAAATTATATTTTTTTATTTAGTAATTATCATATTATAATATATTAATATATTTCATAATTTTTTTACATATAATTATGCAACTTATTTTTTATTATTTAATTAAAATTACATATATCTAATTTAATTTCTATTAATTATATAATATGAAATTATTCATGAGAATTGTGATTCCTATTTAAAAAATAAAAAATTATGTAGTTTGATAAAATGAAAAATTAAGTTGAAGATAGGTACAAATTCCAAATTTTGTATAACTTAAAGAGGAGTATTTCAAGTTGAAAGAGATAAAATTTAACTACTTTATATTGAAGGAAATATTTTATATTTTATTCTAAAATAACAATTCATCAATTTGATTTTGTAATTTATAAAACTTAAAATTTGTCCCATATAAATTTTAGCTAGAGCAATCTTAATTTGGCTTTGGATTTGTTTATTTTCTTTGAAATTGTCTATAGGGCTTACCATTTTTCCAAGATCTTTTTTTGTTATAATTCAAGCATTTGAGTCTTAAGAGGGTGGTTGTGTTGTAATTCTTGTCCATTGGTATGAGAGAGGGTTTGAATTCCCTTTAATTTTTGCTACTCATTTTTTCATTTAGGTATCTTTTATAATTGATATTAGATGCCTTGACAAAAAGATCTTCAGAGCAATAATTTTTCTTTTTAAGTTTTTGGATAAACAAAAAAAATGATATCCTTAACCTATGGATTTGGAATATCTATATAGTTGGATTAAAATTAAGTATTTAAAATTAAATTTATATTATTATTTACTTATGTATTATCACATCAATAAAAAATATAAATATATTTTTATAGTTAATAAATTTTTTTAATTTTTTAGTAATTATTATATTCTTATTTATTGATAGTGCAAAAAATTTTGTATTAATAATGGATCAAATTTAAAATTTAAAGTTAATTATTCTAGTTAGAACAATAATGGGACTAAAATAAAGTTTACTTATCAGGATCAATTTTTTCGTCCATGTGACTGGCATGAAGATATCTTATAAATGTCCTCACTAACCATTTTCTTTTCTTTTTACTAGTAACTCTTGTTGTTTTTATAAATATAGAATTCTTGATGACTTTTGACTAATAATTTTTTTTAAACATTACTTTTGAAAATTTTAATATTCTATAAGTGATTAGATAGAAATATGGAAGTATACCATTGAAATTTTAGAAACATCGTTGAAAATCATATATACAATTGTTTTTGTAAAAATATTTTCTATAAGACATTATGGTAGATGAAAATATCATAAAGATATTGTTTTATAAAAAACTCATGAGTTTTTATCTTTCCAAAAAGGATTGATTTGACATTGAAAATATTTTTGAAGTTAGAGGTGAAAAATCTTTTCCATGAAGAATGTGATAATAAAACTAAATGAAGATACATTTTAAAAATAGGTGATAGAACTTTATTCTAATTGAATGAGAATCAATATCGTGAAGTTTTTGCTTTTTTTTTGAGAAAAATAGTAAGCTTAGATTGCATAAAGGAAAATATAATTGATTTTAAAATTTTTAGAACAAATGGTTTTAATGAAATGGATAAAAGATAGATTTATAATGAAAAACTCAAGAGGAAGAAAGATTATTGACTTTTCTAAAAATTAAGTCTTACTTAAAATAGGTGCAATATAATAGAACTAGGTTAGTAAAAATTAAGAAATTTAAATATGATTATTTAAAATTGGATAATTATTTTTAAAGAGAAGAGATATGATTTACAAAAAATGACGTGTCCAAAATTTTCTTTTAAAAGATATTGTTAAGAAAAATTGGTGATATCCAAGGAAAGATTTTATAGCAATAAATTGAGGGATTTCTTTAAAAAATCCAATGTTTTTACACAAAATTCTTTCCTTACTTCCCTTGGTGCATAAAAAATATATTTTTATTGTTAATAAAAATATAAGAGTATAAAAATTTTAAAATATAATCTTATGTAAAAGAAGCAATAGGAAAAATCATGTAGGGCTAACATTCTAAATATAATAAAAATGAAATGTGTAATATCAAGAATAAAGTGTTTCTATAGTATGACCTTGTGACCTACTACAATCCAAGTTTATAAAATATTGAATTTGATTACAAGCCTTTAGTAATTATACATAACCAAACTAAGTAAGATGTGATCTTTGCCAATAATTAGTGAAAACAACAAGAGCATCCATTAGGATGATGAAGTATTTAAAAAAAATCAATTAACAAGTAATGAGTACAAATACTCAGTGAATGATTGCTTAACCCTTATTTTGATGGATTTTAGCCAGAAAAACACATATATAAAAATACATATTAAGAAAAGTGAAATTCTCACTAGTATGTCTTAATATTAAATGAATTCACAAATGTATATTTTTTTGTCTATTTCTTGATAAATGGCAAGAAGGATATAGGTTTTCTCTTTATTACTCTCCTATCCTTATCCCACTTATTATCATTCTTATCCCCCTAAGCCATTCTTATCCCACTCATCAATATAAGAAAGGCAACGGGCCATAACTTCCTTATTCATATTTCAAGATAATATACATTTCTTAAGGTAATTATAGTAAAGATAGTAGCTCAGGTTTTGATACTATTTCATTTATCCTCTTTAGCTAATTATAGTGAAAATAGCCTTTTACTCTTTTCACATTATTTTAGTTTATCATATAGGCCATCGTTGGCCTTCATTTCATAATAAGATCAAAATACCATCTCTACTATGGTCATCATTTAAATATTTGATTAAAATTCAAGCAACATGTAAGTTCATCAGTCCAAATCGTATTCAATTTCTAATTTCATATTTAGACTTAACACACATTTTTTCAAGCACACCTATAACATAATTTTCTATACTTACTTAGTATGATCACTAAACTAAAACTCTTCTAAAATTTTCAAGAGTTGTTCACCTTTTATGTAGGGTCCACTAAGGAATAGGGCATGATAAACCTTCCAATTTTGTAAAAAACACCTAAGAGTATTTTTGCTTCCTAATTTGATTCCAAATTAAGTCTAAAACTAACAACTTTCTAACTTTCCATCATTTATGTTTGTGGGTCCATATATTTAAGGTAATAATTGTCACCTTTTCAAATAACTTTATGAATAAAACTCATACAATTAGTGAGCTTCTTTACATTTAACAATAATATTTAATTTTATTTATTTTTAAAAATTTAAATTTTTTTACCCAAATTTTCGATATATATATATTCTTTAAAAAATTTGAAAAGGGGTGGCTTCAAAGGATGTGAGCCACCTTTTTGTTCATGTAAACCAAAAGATATTAGGGGGTGGCACACTAAGTAATAATTATTTTTTTCTATTTTTTTAAAGGAAAATTATTTCATAAAAAATATAATACAAGCACATATATATTAAAGCAATATCATTTACACAAGGAGAAAGAATTGTAATATACATATATATATATATGTATATCTCAAATATACACATTTTTTAAATAAAAATCAAAATAAAAAAGGGAAGTTTTCACTCATAATAATCTAGCAATTCTTTTGATAAAGTCACCTAAAATTCAAGAGAGTTTATATTTCAAGGTTAAAAAGGAGGTTAGTATAAATAATATTGGAAAAAATAAAAAAATAAATTGAATATAAAATATTTTTTTAACCTTTGTGTAAGAGAGACAACAATGACTTTCTTTTTCATTTTTTTCCCTGGCCAAATTAAGTAAAAAAACAAGAGAGGCAAATTTCCAAAAATAGATGATAAGGAGGGATTGTGTGTTATTCTATTGATAGGAAAGGAGTGGGGAGATGATAGTTTACTTATTTTAGTTTAAATAACTAGGAAAATAGATAAAATTGTAATTGTAGAATCTTGTTAGATTGTCAGAATAAATGCATGTGGAGAAAAATTATAGAAGGGAGAGTGACTGTGTGCTAGAATAGTAGTGAAGTTTGTTTCCATTTGTTGTATTGTATTAAGAAAGGAATATAATAGTGCATTTGTATGCAAATAAAATACTAATTTTCAAGTAAAATTTTTCCATGGTTATGATAAACAAAATTTAATGATCTTAAAATTATTTTTAATTTTGTAAAATTTACTCATTTTACTTGTAATTTTATATCATATTTTTAAACATTATATCTGAAATGAAGTTAGAACATCATGATTTTGATATCAAAATTTTCTTTTTAAAATCTATTTTTCAAAACATATTTTTTCTCAAAATTTTTGATGCTTTTGTAATTTTAAAATAATTAAAGAATCTTAGATGTAATATAAATTAAAAATATGCATGCAGATAAGAAAGATTAAAACTATATATGTATGATGGCAAAACTACTCACCAAGCTCCCGTTTCATAAGGGGTTTGATTATTTTTTATTATTTATAATATAATATTATTATACTATCTCACTTCTCTCTCTCTTTTTTTTTTAAAAAAATCCTATAAAATTTTTTAATGGGTTTAAGTGGACCTTTAATTTTAGCGGTATTTTTTTTACAAACTTCTAGTTGTGGCTTTAAAAATTTTTTTGTTGAAGTGAATTTTTTTTGGATGTGGATTTTTTTTTAAAAATATCCTAATGAATTTTTTAAAAATATTTTTAATAGTTTTTTCTTCTTTTCACTAGCTACTAATCATATTTCTTAATTTTCTTGAATGATTCTAATTAAATGAATTTTCCAAAGGACGTTACATTTCAAAATTATAAAAATGAAAATCAATTAATTGTTGATTTAGAATGGAAGTATAGTCTCAATTTGTAGTTTAAAATTTAATTTGTTTTAATTTAACTGATATTCTCTCAATCCTTTGTAGGGACATTAATACTTTAGAGGTAACAATTTGTTTGTGAGCTCATTTACATGAGAAAAATTAATTGGGATGAAATATTAAGATTACCTGCATCCTATAACATAAAGAACTTTAGGGTGATTGTTAGTTGTTTAAAAAGTATTGGTCTATATAACAAATTGCTATAAAAAATAAAAAGATGAGATAAATAAAACTTGACTACATATGCAAAAGCTGAAGTCATGATAATCTAGACATATAACATGCTCGTATGAAAAATGTCAGGACATGATTTATATTAAGGGGTCGTTTGGTTCACAACAAAAATGTAAAAAGTTATATTTCTCAAGAAATAGAAAACTATGAGTTGTTTAATTGCCCATAAAATAAGAGAAATCACTTCCTAGGAAATTGTATTTTTCATAAAATGTGAGAAATCATTTACCTACTTCCCCTTAGGTAACTTCTATTTCCTGGGAAATGTAACTTCCTTCATGTCAACCAAGTAACATTAAGAACTTTTCGAGAAATTCACATAGAAAGTAACTTCTTAGGAAATTTAACTTCTTGCGGGGACTTATTTCCTACATGAACAAAATGACTCTTAAATATATAGTAAATTAGAACACACATGCTTCTTTCAGCCACAATCATAGATTTAAGCAAATGTATCTTAAACGGGTTGTTTGGTTGGGGTTAATAAGGAAAGGAAAAGGGAACTGCAGAATTTCATTCCCTTTATTATTGTTTGGTTTAGAAAAAATTCATTCCCTTTCCCTATTTTTCTTTAATGGAATTACCCCAAATAAGGAAATGATCATTCCCCCTAAATCTTTAGGGAATCCTATTATCTCATTATAGGTTTTGAGTTTATCATTTTCAATATGATGATAATAATGGTAATAATAATAATTTATTATTATAAAATAATAATATAAGTAAAAATAAAAATAATTATTAAATAATAGTTCATAATAAAAATAAAATATAATAAAATTAATTAAATAAAAATAAATAATCATATAATAATTATTATAATAAATATAATGAAGTATTTAATAATATAAAAATTAATAATATTAATTGTTTAATCATAATAATAAAATAATAAATATTCATAATAAAATAATAACTATGATTGTTACAAAAAATAATAAATAAATAATATAGTAATAATTGAAATAATAATAAAATAAAATATTAACAATATTAGTAAATATATAATATTTAATAACATAAAAATAATTAATAATATTAATAAAATAATAATAAATATTATTTATGATAATATTAACAAAATAATAATTATTAAAAATAATAATTAAATGAATAATAATTTTATTTTTAATAATAATTATAATATAATTAAATAATATTAAAATAATAAATAATAATAATTATTATAAATTAATAATATTATTAATATTTATTTAATAAATAAACAATATTATTAAATATTAAATAAATAATAAATATTACAATAGTATTTAATTATAGTAATAATATTATAATATTTTTAATAATTATTAGTTTTAATATTATAATATATTTAAGTTATTAATATTTAATAATATTAATAAAATAATAATAAATATTAAAAATGATAATAATAAATATCATTATGATAATATTAATTATTATTAAGATATTAATAATAGTTGAAATAATAAGAGTAATAATAAAAATAATATTAATAAGATATTAATAATTAATATTAAATAATTATAAAAATTATAATATTAATAAATAGAATAAAAATAATTAGATAATAATTATAAGTAAATTAGTTTTTAGTGTAATAATTATTAATAAAGTAAATTAAAAATACTTGATTCCTTTTCCTATTTAAACCAAATAGATTGGATATTTAGGAGTTATTCCTTTCCTTTTCTCTTAATTTTTTTTCTTGATTCCATTGCCTTTTTACAGTTTGAATCAAATGGCCCCTAAATTTTATGAAAATTAAACTTTCATATAACAAAAGTCAAATTCTGATTTCTTGCGTGAAGTTCTTGCTGGTAAAAATTCACCCTTTGAGATAGTTAAAAATAAAATTTTATTTTATTTTTAAATAAATTTCTTTTGAAATGATGTTTAACTTAAGTAAATTTTTTTTATTTTATTTATAATTTTATTTTAATTTTAATTATATTTATGTCATTATAAAATTTATTCAATTTTATAAGAATTTATTTAGAATTAATTTTAGTTGATCTAAAATATATATTATATAAAAGATTTATTCTTTTTATAATATTGTATTTATCATAATAATATCAAAAGTTACTTTTTAATTAAATTTAATATATTTTTCAATACAATGCAAAGAAATGATTCGTTTGTAAATGAATTAAAATTATTTTTTGATAAAATTTTTAGATAGTAAATTTATTTATAAATAAATTAAAATTATTTTTATTAAAAATGAAATGAAATGAGTTTTAAGAATATTGCATATCGGACTACAAAAGTTGCTGACAGCGAAAAAGTTTAAAGGATGCCAACGTTAATCTATAAAAAGAAACCTGAATGCGTTAATTTGTATCAAGTATACTGAGTACATTGGCTTCATCACATAGTACTTTGAAATCTACAATAACTTGAGAAGCCAAAGCAATGGAGTTTTAGAACTTTGAGCCTCCTAGGCAGTTGTGCTCGTGAGCTATTATTCTACAGCCTAGTGAAATTTCAAAACACACTTAAAAAGAATAAAAGAAATGAGAGGTATGGAATAATTCAAAAGCCTTTTCTCGATTGAAACGCATCGATTACAGGCATTACATGTGCCAACTCACCTGTAAGTGCATATATACTACGTCCACGTGCAATGAAGTCATAAAGATTTTGTCAAAAATAAAAATAAAGTAACGAAGTATTAAATCTATTGTTTGGAACGAAAAATATACCTTATTCATTTTTTTTGTCTGTTGTATTTTTTTTAAAAAATTTATTTTTTTTATCTGTCACTTTAAAATTTCAATAAAGTATTAAATATTCTTTTTTCTAAATCTATCTTTCTCTTTTATTAATAAATATTTTATTATTCTATAATATTAGTCAATTTACATTTATTTCTTCATATTTTTCTCTCTATTTTTAATTATTTTAAATTTTGTATATAAAGGGTAATATTGTAAAACTTATTAAAAATAAATAAATTAAATTACTTTTTTAATATGTATGAAATCGATTAATGGCGACAGATAAATAGAAACGGAAGGAATAATGAATACTAGCGCTAATTACAACCTTGATAGAAATGATTACAAAAATTAATAATACTTCTCATAGTAAAATTATCAATTCAAAATATCAAACTAAACATTAAAAATTCTAACAAAAACAACGAAAACACTCATTTTTCTATTCTAACCATCTTTTCCATTCCATTTCAACCCCTTTTCAAATCAGGGACGAAACAAAGGATTAGAAAGCTTTCATTATGCAATGTTTCTATGTTCTTGTTGTTGTTTGATGATTTGAATTAGGATGAGCTATGAGAATGAAGAATCAAAGAACTAAAAAACAAAAATAAGGAGAGGAGAGAATGATGGATGACTTGTGAAAATTGTTAGAGGAAATGGATGGTTAAGATAAATAAATATTTAAAGGTCAAGAGAACAATGTGAATAAATAAGATGAAGAAAAAAAGATAATAAATTTTAGCTCTATACTAATTTAAAGAATTTAAATTTGATTTATTGTTAGTATAAATTAATTTTATACTATTATTCACCTATGTATTACCATATCATTAAAAAATTATAAAAGTCTATTACTATTGGTAAAAATTCATTGTTAGTATTGATTTCTTAATGAAATGATATCTTTTTATTTATTAATTGTGTAAAGAGTTTTATACTAACAATAGATCAAATTTAGACTATAATTTGAATTGATAATTTTAAGAATTTAAATTGCTTACTCAAATAGCAAAAATAGTTGATATAATTAATTTTAAGAAGTTACAAAGATCAAGGTAAAAAATTATGGGATAAATAAAAAATATTCACAGAATAAATATACTCGTACTTCATATGATTAATTAGTTATAAGTAAGATATTTTTTATGATTAAAGAGAAAAATTTTGAATAAAATATCTAAAGTGATTAGGAAAACAAGACAATTTATTAAAAAAATGATTGAAATACAATATAAATTACATAAAATGTCATTTAAGTAACTCTTTAATACAATAAAAGCAAAGGGAAAAAATGTGGAAGAGATGAAGCAATGGGCAAAAAACTACCAAGGCAAGAGGTTGTATTACACCTTTAGAGTTTAAAATTTCAATTGTCTATTTGTTTGTTACCTTCTCTTTAGAATTTAAAAATTTTATGTTGTGAGAGTAGTGACTAATTAGTTGATTATTATAAATGATAAAAATTCGAAATGGAGATTTTATGTGGAATAAATAAAATTTTGTAGTAAATAGAAGTGAATTATTTATGTTAGGCTTAGTAGGGAAAAATTGAAGGAAATAGTTAAGGAAAAATACTTTGAATAAAAGAATTATATGTTACAAGTGATTAGAAGTTAGAATATGAATATGGAAGAAATTATGAAAAAAATGATGAAATTGCCCTCACTTTTTTAAAAGCAAAAAATTAGCCCTAACCTTCATATTTCAATCCCATTTTCAGAGCCCTAATTCACTCACTCTTAACTATTCTCCTTTTTCTTCTTCCTTATTAAATTCTTCCTCAACTAAACTCTTCTTTCAAACAAGGTAAGGTTTTCATTACAATAAAAATCTCAATAATTTTCCTTAGCTTTGAGAGAAATTAAGCAATTGATTCAAAGAGGGGAAGAATGAACCCAAACTTGGAATCCTTGGAATATTTGTATGATTAGGGTTAAAAGCTTTCAAATATAAGCTCCTAATCCCCCTCAATACTAGGCGAGTGAGTATTTCTACTTTATTTGTAAGATTAAATTATTTTTTGCTTGGTTAGGTAATTAAAGTTAGGTTTTTAAGTGATTATGTATGAAATGTAATAATTTATAATGTGTGATCCAATTTTATTGTTGGAAATGCCTTGAATGATACACCCTTAACATGTATTTACAATTTGGTGTGGATTATAGTATGATAAATGCATTTGGATAATGATTTTGTAGGGTGAACGATGAATAATCGTGAGGAACTTGTTGGAAATCAGGCTATAGTTGATAATGCCTTAGAACGTGAATTTTGGTTGAGCATTATCAACTACATAATCAACTATGAACCAAAAAGTGCCTTTTATATATTAATAATTGACTATATAATTAACTATAAACATTAGAGTTGCTCTTTGCACTTTTATAATTGATTATAGGCTTTCAAAATTGCTCTTGAGGCTTCCATAGTTGAGTGTATAATCAATTATGCCTTGTTTTATCTATGATACTATGATATATGAGAGGTCATGTTGTGTTCCGGTACTCTTAAATGTGTGGTTCAGTTATTAGACAATAAATACTAATAAATACATGATGTAACTCCATGCAAGAAAGCATGAAAAGATTATGATAACATGGTATTATGTTATGTATGTTTAGGTATTTAGATGATAATGCATAAGCAATGTGATTATGTTTAGGATATGATATTCTTAACGCATACTTTATGAATGAGTTTGGTATGTGACCATGCAAAGAAGAATGTAATGATTGTGAATTGAACATATGAATGTGAATATTGAATTATAATGATCAAACTATTAGATGAGGCACTTAAACTCTTGTGATAATACTCTTGTGATAATATTATGTGTTGAATGAATTGATAATGTTAAGGGAGATGATATTCATGTTGTGAATTTTTCCACTGGATTTGTGTGCTTGTTTGTGAGAGTATAAGGTTGATCCTAGAGAGACAAGGATAGAGTTTGTGAGGGATATAGAGATGTTTTGAGAGTCACAAGGAGATCTATATGCTTTCTTTTTATTCTTTATTGTTTTGTTATTATTATTGTTATTGTTATTATGTGATAGTTGATTATATGGAACTATGAACATAAATATAATTGCTTTATTAAGGGATCCTCTCTCACAAATTGGAATAATGCAAGGTAAAGACAGAGTAATAGATCTAATATATGATATGCTCATGACTATGACCTAGTATAGTGTGGGTCCTTCTATATTCTCTTGTTATATTGGCTACACATTGAGGAAATTACCTTTTATCTTTAGTAAAGGTATGGAAATATAGGAGTTAACTAAAGTGGAACTTGGTTGCTTATCATTAGTACACATGTGCATTGGTGAAATTATGTGTTACATTATACCATTATTTAATCATTATTTATAAATTCTTAAATGCTTATTCATTGAGTTTTAGTGAAACTTATGTTGTCTTTTCTTTCTTTTCTTTAGGAATTTTTTCCTTTAGCTGTCTAACTTCCATTGAATGGGATGGAAGTAAGCTCATATGATAATTTTGGCATTAAGATAAGTATTGTGATAGTTAGAACAATCTTGCATCATGATTCATTAATACACCTTATGTTTGAAAATTTGAAAGCTATATACTTTCTTATAGCTTAGCACACTCACACATGAAATACCATAGAAGCTATGCTTTGGTAATTGCTTGTAGGTGGTTGCTATTGGGATCGGGAGCCAAACAGGTGCATCGGAATTAACCGATCCCAGCCAACGGATTCATGCAAAATGTTATATTAGGATAGGAATTCATTGAATACCTTCTTGGGATGGCTCAAGAACTTGTTCGTTGATTACCTCTTCGACTTCCTTTTGGCTGAAGATTCCGAGGTATCCACACGAACCAACAGATTACCAATGAACATCTACATGAACACTGGTTAGAATTTTTCTTCTTGCCTCGTAGTGCTAGCTACACCTCTTCAAGAGTTATGGTTAAGGAGAGATGTTAGGATTTTTTAATGCTTAGGATGTGTGAATAATAATCCTCCATTATTACCCAACAAGCCTTTTTAAATATGTGCATAGAAAATCCTAACTTATGAGGCTTTGTTCTATATATAATTATAGGCTTATTATTAGGCTTTATAATTATAACATGGAATTCCTAAATATTAGGCCCATATAATTTTTTTCAATTAATTCCAAATCCACTAAACTTTACGTGTGCGACCCTACAAGCTCTCATTACATTAGCAATGATCATTAATCATATTAATGATCATAAACAATGAGCAGTGTTTAACAATACATCATTATTACCCAAGTAATGAAAAATTTGATGATTCGATTAAACCTTTACACGTGATTATCATCTATATTCTTTTGTCCCAAATATCTAGATTGAGCATGAGACATGGATCGTGTCATTCCCTTATAGCATAATCTCGAGGTTTCTTGATTCTTAAGTAAGCTGACTGAAGCAAATATAATTGACATCCTATGTCAATTCATCTGAGTATGACCATGCATTTTCTTAGTTTTACTTAATCAAAGGGTCCACAGATGTTACTCCTATTATATAGAAGGGACAAATTCCATCTTGATCACACAAATCCCTCCGCATGATATGTGACATATCTAATAACTACCTTTGTATTCACTCAACAATAAGTGATATAGAATAGTATCAAAATATGAAACTCACATGTAGGGAACCTTGGTAATCTCAGGTCAAAGGACCATTATAATAATGATCACTAAGAATCACTCATGACACTCATATAACAATCCATGTAGTGTTCTTAGGATGAGTTGATCCAGTATACAAGTTCTTTAACTTGTACTCATGTGTAGACTTAATATCTCATATAAGTCATCATACATGCTAGTCTTAACATATCAAAGTAACTCAGTCCATAATGATATATGACTAGGGACATTTAAGAATACAATTATTCTAAGGTTATTATCATAATTAAATACATTATATAGATAATATATATATATATATATATATATATATATATATATATATATATATATATGATAATTAAAATTAGTCATTAAAATAACACGATTCAAATTTATAATCATCAATATGATTGATTTTAGGGCATATACACTAACAATTGCCTATAGTAACTTCTTATGTCAATCATATGTCCTAAGCATGAGTTGTGAGAAAATTGATATCAAAGCATGGTCTATAGCATAGTGGTGCACTTTGGTTAAAGTTATGAAGTATAAATTTCCAATTATTTGAGTAAATGATTTGATAATATTAAGCCTTGATAATAGGCTAACAACTATATTAGAGAGGTATGGATAGAGTTACCTATTTACCTTTCATACACTAAAATTCTCCATAGGCTATTTTTACCTATAGGCAATTGAGGATGACTAACGTGAGTGCTTTTTTTATTCTTGATTTAATTGTTACTTTTTAGTATGTTAATGACCTTTATTATAAGAATTCATTATGATTGATTAGGTATATAAGGGTATAGATCAATGGTTTGATTTGATAAAGATGACTAGTCCTATTTTGTATGTTTATGCCTTGAGAAGGCTTATTAAAAATACATATAAGATGTTTATTTTGCTTACGTGTGAGTTTGCTTAGACAATCTTATTTTCACATTTGCAATAAGATATATATGCCTCATAATTAGTTTAATTCTTAGTCGAGACATGAATTGTTGCTTAGATAGGATGCTAGTGGTCCAAGTTAAGGATGATATGCCAAGAGAGGGTTAAACCTTAGAACTAGATTAAGTGTGTTGAGGTCTTAAGATGTGTGTGAAATTAAAATGGCTTATACTTTTATTAAACAAATTTTGTACGTGTTCCATGTATAAGAATCATTAGCTTAAATTGTAAACCTGAGAGTGAAACGATAATGATCTAAGAATTTTGATTTATTCATAGATTAATTGGATTACTTTAATTTATTTATAAAATGGATGAGAACTCAGTGTGAATGTAAATATAGGGAATTTTAAAGATTATGCATATGAGTAGGTTAGCACATGTAATGTGACCCTTTAATGTTAAGAGATGTTTTGAATGATCGTTGGAATTAGTAAGTTATAAATTTATGACCTGGATAGTAGAGAGTAAACTTAGAACAAGTAAAAATGTTAATTTTGGCATGAAAGTTAGGAGCTAGTAAAATGTATTGAATTTATTGGTTATTTAACAATATCAAGAACGAGTTAGAAGAATATATTACATGTGAGATGTTAGAAATAGTCTTGTTTAAAGAAAGTTATGTTAATGGATACTTGGCTAAGTCATAACTTGGATTAACCTTGTAATTTAGGGTAGCATAATATTAGGGTAATACCCATATAGTGATGTGCAAATAAGCTTGACTAGTCAACAAACTTATTGTCACGACCTAATTTTTGGACTATTACGACTAACATAAAAATATTAACAAGATATTTTTGCAATCTTTTTTGAACCAATTAATTTATAAAATTAATTGTTTTCTAAAATGTGTATGAAGCACCAACACAAGAGTTAATAATTTTTTTCTTTACGTTCTTTGTAAATCCTTTTCCATAACTTTTTCTTCTTTTAAAAACAAATGAAAATCAAATTAAAAAACCATTTTTTGCAATTGATGAGGTTTAATCTTTTAGCTACATTTCTTGAAAAATAGTAAATAAAACTGTTAGGTTAAAAATCAAACATGTTCACTTTTCCTTACTTTCTAAAGGAAATTCTAAAAAGAGATTTACGGTAACTTCTTTTGGAGTTAAAATCTAAGACTAATAGAAGAAGATTCCTTTTCTAATTAGTAAATAATTGAAACATGATGAACTTATAAAAATAGGGAATACCAATGAAATGATTTTAAAAGAATATCCACTCACCAAAAGGTCATTACTTTCAATAAAATCTTAAACAGATAATTTTGTAGGAAACTATTTTTAGAAGAAATGATTTGTTAGACAAGACTATAGAGGATATGAGAAAAATAAACTTATGAAACTTGTTTAGATAGCATTTTCCTTGAGAATATTTCTCAAGAAACTAGAAAGATATTTTTGAAGAATACTTTCTAAATATTAGGTAATGGATTTACTTTAAAGGTTCAAATCATGAACCAAACACAATAGAATAGGATTGGATTAGAAAAACTCAAAAGATCCTGTTCTAATATAAAATACTTTAGATATAACATCAAATTTAGGAAACAAATTAGAATTAGTTTTAGTTTAAGACTTGATGGATACTATTTAATGAAATATTTAGAAAAACATTTGGAAGATTCTTTAGAAGAGATTCATATTTACCTTTGATATAAATGGGAACCATTTTTCTTTTGGAAAGAAATCATGTGGCCAATTCACTATTTATCATGAAATCATTTTTGTAGTAACCATAAGGTAATCAAAATAATTTTAAAAACTATATTTGCATAATATGCAATATATATATTAGTTACATAAAAAGTTACTTGGCCATTTAATAATCTAGTTGTCAAAATCTTGAAATAATTATATGGATTAAGAAAAGATAGTTAGACTATAATTATACAAATTAAAATCTTAAAAGCAATTATGTAAAAATAAATGAAAATGACTATTATAATTTCAAACTAACTATTGACTATGTGTATATTAGAGTTACCACGGTTAAGATTCTCAAAGATAACCAAATGTAATCTCATAGAAATGCTAAAATATATTAGAAATCTAAGTAGTTTCCATCCTAGTCTAGAGCATTTGAAAAGTATATCTATAAATAAAGTGAGTAATAAATTACTCAGTGAAGTAGTTAATGCATAAAATTTTTAATTATTTTTAATGTAGGAAACATTTATATACAAGATATACATCAAAACTAATTTTCTTACTAGAAAATATTTCTTGTTAAACCATTTTGTATATTGCATGAGTAACACTTAAACACCATATAAGCATTTAAATAACTATTAAATGACATGGAAGCATAAAAGATTCCTCCTTATTACTTTAAGCCAACCTTAACCACACATATCCTAGCCTTGTGCCTCTTTTTACCTGATGTCATTATGTGTGACTCAAAATACAAGGCATCAGGCTAATCTTCATAACTTTCTATAAGGTCTTATAATCACATAACCATATCATAATGTCAAATGTCACTCAAGTCAATGGCATTCAAGCTAATAGTGTTATAAACAACATTTAAGCCAATAATGACATGTGACATTTAAGCCATTTCATACAAAGCTCTCACTAACTTTTTATTCACATAGTGCACTCATGGGCTCATTTTTTACATATAATAAAGTAAGATCAAAATGCCATCCATTAACCATAACCATCATATAATATATAATATAATCGAGCATGAAAGAGTATACAATTACCTCATCATTCACTAGTGACCATACAAAGCATTTAAACTTCCATTTCCATATGCTAAATTACTATATTACTTTCTTTAGATCTTATCAACACTTAGTGATTTTCACAAGCTTCATTCACAAATATTCTCTTATATAAACACATTAGTGCATATGCCGATCATAAGACAATTCAAGTTAATATTCATGCATTAATCTTGCAATAAACTTATAGTTTCACTATGAAACCTATAGAGCAGTGTCTTTTTTTTTTCCTACAAAATTTTTATTAACATCCAAGTTTACTTTTAGCACATATTTATGTTATTAAACAAGTAAAATATTATTCTAACATAGTAATAGAACTTATGGTTTTAATAACAAAAGTGTAAAGTTCTCAACTTAAGTTTTCCAAGTTCCATAACTTTTATTTTCTAAGTAGATTTAATTCTTTACTTTATGTATAATAAAAAACTATTTTTCTTACTTAATCAAGCATAAGCAGATGCTATTCAATAGTGTGGAACTACATTATATTGCCTACAATAATATTTAAAATTTAAGAAAATAATCCTAAAATTATATTATATTTTAACAAGCATTCTTTTGCTTTGAAATTCCATTTAAAATAACAAAATTCATTAAATTTTCCCCAAAATTTCAAGATTTCAAATATAGGATTTAAACCTCATATCTAATCCTTTTTTAAGGTTAAAATAAATTATACAACTTACTAACCAATTATCAAAATACCTCAAAATAACCTTTCTTGGTTTTAGAAAATCCCTTTTATATGTAATTCTTTGTGAAAATTTTAAAAAAAATTTTAGAATTAAAAATAAATATTAAAATAACATTTTCAAACCCCTTTTTATGTTCAAAATATGTTACACTATTTATTACTTTTACCCCATAACAAACTTTATCAAGGGAAGTAACATATTTTTATAAAAAAATAATTTTTAATGCAACCTTTTATAGGAAAAACCGTAAATGTCAAGTCATGATTTGAACACATTAATCTTCATTTATCAACTATTTCTAACCATAAAACAAGTCATACAAGTTATCAAAATGCTTCACTAGTGAAAACCTTTTGTAGGACAATTATTTACTACTTGAAACTACTAGACTAAAAACTATTTTTTTTTCATCATAATTCCATTAACTTTCAGATGTGATTTTAATCATATTCTTGCTATAAACTCTTAGTAAAAATGTTTAATATCATTAATTAAATAGTTTAAATTATTAGGGGTGGGTAAAATATCACAAATCGATTTAATCGACTAAACTATTTTACATTCAGTTAATTTAAATTAGTTAATTATAATAAATAGTTAGATTTGAATAATTATTATTTATTTTTGATTTTTTTTGGTCAGTTGTGGGTTTGAAAATTTTCACCCATATTAAATCATAACTAACTAAATTATTGTAAGATTAAGAATCTACTTTATATAGTTCATTTTAAGGCCATTTGTTGTTTATCCCTTCATTCCCTTAGCCTTCACAAGCCATTTTTCGATCTTAAAATCTTGCTCTCAAATATCTACCTCTTAAAAAAAATAACTCAATACTTATCCAAATTTAAATTTGTCTCACCAAATTTCAAATAAATATAGGCACTGAGGTATATAAATTAGGCAAAATTCATTCTAAATTATTCATTTTCCTAAATTTTATTTGAAATGTGAATGCATAGGAGACATGTAAACTTTCTTGCATGTTAGAAAAAAATTAAAATGATTAACTATTTTAAACCACTTTCAACTATTTGTAATTGATTAATTCAGTTAATAATGTTTTGAGTAATAGTTTTGATCGGTTATGATATATTTAAGGAGACAATCAGTTTAAAATGATTAATTAATTTGTAAACTGAAATCAATCAAAATCGAAATTTGTCCACCCTTATAAATCATAATAGAGTAACTTTTTTTCAAAAATAGAAATTTTCTTCAATAATATAGTAAAGAGCCTGTGGAACTGTTGTGGATTCGGATTATTACATGTAGTGAAAATTCAAAAATTTGATCCGAATTCTACCTAGGATCCATGCAAAAAACATAAATCAATGATTAAGATTTTACTTATTGGGCACTAGTGTTTCTACTGATCAAAACTTGAGAGCGGATGAATCAAACACCGGCCGGAAAGTACAGCATCTCTACGATATCCACACGGAGTGAACAATGACCTCTAACCCTCTACGAATCTGCTAAGATGTGTTTCTCTCTCTAAGAATTAGGATTCGATATTTTCTAAATGATTTAGGGTTTTAGGAAGCTTATGAGCGTGTGCATAATGTGCTGCCCTTAAGCCCCTTTTTATAGAACTTAGGAAAGCTACAATCCTAGTCCTACTAAGATAATGCTTCCAAAATCCTAATCACACTTAACAACTCATTTTATCCTTATCCTAGAGATAATGAGGAGAGATAAGACTTATCTATTAATTATTCATTATCTAATATTAGATAATATTATCTTATAATATAAATATCTTAATATTAGATAATTACATATAGTTATTAAATATCAAAATAATATTATCTTATAATATATTTATCTAATATCTGATAACGTTATTATTTGATATTACTTTAATATCAAATAATATCACATAATATATATATATATATATATATATATATATATATATATTACGTGAATAACACATTATTATTCTTAATAATAATATATATATGCACGAAAAGTAAGTCCAATTAATTGGATATTAATATAATTAAAGTCTAATTAATTATTATTTTATTCCTACTTCTTTTGTGTGACCCTGTAGGTTCTTACTACATTGACAATGACTCATTATTAAGCTATAGGCAGTGAGCGGTATCTAACAATAAATCAGTGCCACCCAAGTAGTAAGAATGTTTGTGATTTGACATCCATCTAATACATGATCAACGTTTTGCATCATAACCCTTTTTGTAATAATATCCAAATTGAACTGGAGGCATGGAATGTGTCATCCTCGTCAATATTCAATTTATATTTTTTGATACTGAGTAGACTTAAAATAAATGATTAATATTAAATATTAATCCAATTGAGCATGACCATACATTTCTAAGTTTTATTCAATCAAGGGGCCCAAGGATATTTCTCTTTTATACAAGAGTAACAAAATCCCATCTACATCACTTACTTCCCTCTGCACGATTCATGACACATTTAATCAATGCCCTATTCGTCATCCTGATCAAATGTGACATAGGACAATATTAAAGTGAGTAATTCCTCATGTAGGAAACCATAGTGACTTCAGGTCAAAGGTTTATGTGTATTTATGATCATATGATAATAACTTATGACACGTCTATCCATGCAATATTCTCATAGTGGATTAGTTCAGTACATTGTTCACTAATAATGTACTCATGTATGGACTTGATATCACATATCTATGATTCGTAATCATCAGTCATTATACATGCTAGTCTCGATGTATTATTACTATCCTTTTCGTAATAATACTTGACTAGGGGCATTTTAGGAATAGCGAAACTATTCCAAAGATAATTATTATATTAAGTTATAAATCGCGCAGAATAATAATAAAATTATAAAAATAAAATATAATAATTAAATTACCTAAAATAAAACATAATACATTATTTATTACTTCAATCATCTATATGATTGGTTTTTAGGACACACACCAATAGGAACTAGTATGCTCATTTCAAAAGCATCTTTGTTTTCAAAACCTGATTTTCATGCATTTTTGTCCTCTCAAATTTAACTTAAAATAAATCACTTGAGTTCTAAAGATAGAATTTCTTGCTTACTTAGGCCAAGAAAATTATGAGCCTCTTAATGCACACTTACCAAAATATTTGCAAATAGTCCACCATAAATTTCATGACTTCAACACCATAAGAACAATTATAAATACATCTCATACATAAACATCTTCTAAGAAGAAAACTAAAGAGAAAAGGAGTGGATCTCTATTTATACAAGGATGCTTGTAATGCTTGATTCCTTTACCTAAAATCAAAAGTATAGCATCCAAAAGTACATAAAGTTAGTGAAAATTTAAAGAAAAGAACCATGAAAAAAAGATGAATTCATGGGAGTTACGAGTTTATACTTTCTTTAGAAGATCAAAATGGCTTCTAACTCCAACTATCTTCCAAGGACACTCAAAGAGTTAATGGAAACTTACTGTAATCTTGAAGTGCATCCAAGAACTCATTTTTTTCCTCTCCTTTCTCACATTAGCCATGGGTTTCTTTCTTTAGCGTGGGAGAAAATAACTTCAAGTTGTCCATTTAGAAGGAAAGATATGAGTGCTCATCAAGTAAGATGACATTACCTAGGATGGCATCATCCTTGTTGCTTCCTAACTAGAAAAGTCATTGTTTAATCCTCTAGGAATGGGTCTATTGCATCTTAACTTTCCTAATTACTTATAAACTTGTCCAAGTTTAGGATTATGCAAGGAATATTCTTACTAAAGCTTCATACTTACTATATTCTATTTTAAGTTTATCATATGAGCATATATGCTTTATAATATTTTTATTCTAAATTCCTTAAAATTACTTAATGATCAAGATTTCTACTGTAATATTATTTTTTACATAATCTTTTCTTAATTAATCATTATGATATCTTCTTAGTAATTATACTAAATCATTTAACTTATAACAATTTCCCTTTGTTCCTATATATGATTGTATATACACTTGG
Source organism: Sindora glabra (assembly GCA_020226215.1). NCBI lineage: Eukaryota > Viridiplantae > Streptophyta > Magnoliopsida > Fabales > Fabaceae > Sindora > Sindora glabra. The sequence continues at coordinate 80,791,062 of CM035227.1, forward strand.
TCATAAGCATAAAATTATTATTTTTTTGGCCATATTGGGTTATTTTACGATACTTTTATGTGAAAAAAATTGAGTAACTTTCACACCTTATCAAACTTGGATCTTGAATACTTCTAATATACTTGGATTTTTCCTACATTACTTCTAATGGATTTTCATCTATTAAGATTAACAAATACTTTTATTAATATTAAAGAGTATTTTTGTTAATTAGGCATTGTCTAATTTTATTTTATTAGTCTCTGACTACTAGATTTTTACCAAGTGTTACACCTATAGATGAGAATAGAGCATCAAGGAAATAAAGAGAAGTAGTTGGTTTTATCTTTTGGACAGGCATATTCGACTATATAATTAGCTATACTTGATCGGAGTTGCATTTTAGGTTCATATGGTCAATTATATAGTTGAGTATGAGTGCCAAAGTTCGCTCTCTAAACACATATAATCGATTATATAATCAATTATGATCTTGTTTCCAAACATTAATATAGGATTTATAAGTTATAAGGATGTTGTACATATTTATCCATATAGAGTGACATGGAATATTAATGAATATGATAGATAAGGATAAAAACAATTAGTAAAGGCAATTATACTAATACAAAAGAAGAAAATATGAAAGAGTAGCTTGATATGTTGTGGAAATTGAAGTTTCAAACTTTTAAGTCTTGTTTGAATTGATAAATATATTATAATTTTTCTAGTGGACAAATATGAGAACATCCTTAGAGTAATATAGGACGAAGATTCAATATGAGGTGATACTAATATGAAAAGAAGCCTTAACATTTAGGTTTTATGATTATATAAGAAAAAAGCTAGATACAAGTTGATTTCGTTATGTTGAGTGAAACTTGCAACTTTAGATTCGTAATTCATATTTGAAATAATGAACAACATATAGATTTAGATATATATGTAAGAATAGGGTATGAGTATGTGTAATATAGAATTTAAAATTTAGAATGCTTAATTAAATATTATTGTTATTATGGCTTACTTGTTATGCTTTTGAGTGTTAAATGACATTGGATGTTATGCTCACATGGTTTAAGATTTAAGCAAACTCTTTTGAATAGATATATTAGTTAAGGAACCCTTCTATGTGATGTGATCTTTAAAAGTGACAAATGGCATTTGCATATACTAGAAGAACTAATCAAAAGGAGTAAAGCTAAAAAAATCACAAATGATCTTCAAGGATTGGTTTAAGGAGTTTAGATGCATAGGGAGGAGAGTTTGGAAGGGCATAGCAAGTGGATTATATGTATTTTAACCAAAAAGGAATAATAATCAAATACCATATTTGATTATTCCTTTTGGAGTTCATTTTTTCCTTCCTGTAATTCAATATTGTATTTGAATATTGCTTTATTTTTTAACAATATTTGAATAACATATTTGAATATCCTACACTAGTGCATGTTGATTTTATATGTTATTTGTTTTGGACTATTAAGGCTTTTTTATGTGTTGGTCATCTTTTGGCCCATTAGTTGTTATCATTAATTATGTTATTTTAAAATTTTAGAGCTACCAATGTTTGGGTTAATTAATGTGCTAGTTCAGGCTTAATTAAGCCTATTTGGGCTTAATGGTGTCAAGCTATAAGAGGATGTTTATTTCTCATTGAACCCAGATTTTTATGAATTATAAATTTGAGACTCTTTATGAGCTCTCTATTGATTCTTGCAAGAACTTTAAACTTATTAAAAGATTTAATCTTTGTGGTATCATTTTTCACTTATTAAAAGAAATTCTTCCTTTGTGGCATGATTCTTTATTACTTGTCCTTTTCTTTTTCTTTTTCCATTATGAAGTATGGTATAAATATCCTTCTATTTTCAATTTGATTTTTGAATTTTAGGATGATTTATTGTATAATTCACATCAGTTGGTATTTAAAGGAAAGATTTTCCAAATTCAAGTTGTGATTCTTCATTCTTCTTGCTGTTTATTTTGTTTAAATTGTCAATTTTCTGTTTGGTTTAATTTTATTGCTATTCTGCTATTTATTCATCTTTGTTTTTGCATAATTTCATTCTTTCCAGTTTATTTTGTGCTTATTTCTTGTTGTTTGTTGTTAAAATCATAAATTTTCCTTACTAATCCTTTGTGTTCTTGTTTATCTTAATTTTGATCCTATTTATTTTTGTTATTTCTTTTTTTAATTTTTTTACTATTTAATCTTATGTTATTATGTGTTCTTTTAAGTTTATGCATCAATTCATTATAATTCTATGTCAAGTTATGTCCAATTTATGTTTAAAGTTCATGACTTTGGTTAAGTTTTGATTTGTTTAAAATTTTCTTTGAAGTGTTTAATGAAAGTTCAAAATTGTGAACTTTAGCTTGTTATAATTGAATATAATATTCAAATATTTTTATAAAATTAATGCAATACTCATTTACCATAATCAAATATATCAAGGAAGAGAGCAACTATTTTTTGAGATATTTAGATATCATATTCTATTATCTTTTTAGGAAATATGTTAAGGTGCTTGATAATCAATTCCTATATTCAATTACTTGAAGGTGGAGGCTACCTTCCCTTGGGATAGTTAGATAGCATTTTTGAATACCCTTACTCTAACTTAAGATATTCAATTATACTAATAGAATATAGCTAGGTAGAGGCAACATCAATTTGATATAGTTCCATACCATAATCGAATAGCTCTTTTCCAATTTGAGGTGTTTCAATAGAGTGATCCATTACCCCTATTCATTTAACACAAAAGTATTGGGTGTGACTTATAGGTAAATTTTAAGAAAAGGAAAAGAATAGAGAAGAAGTTGTTTGATAAGAGAAATGGATTATTCATTGGATTCTCTATTTAATCTTTTAGACTTTCATTGCTTCTTTCATTCATTTAAATTTTCATTCTTAATCCTTAATTCTTAGTTTTGTTTCTATTGAGTCTTTACAATTTTTTCTTATGTTCCTTTCTTGAATTTTATGTATTCATTTGTTATTTCATTTATTGTTTAGACTTTAATTAGTGATATTAATTGTTGTAATTCTTGAATCTTGATAATTGTATCTTCCTTAGTTCCTAATGAATCATAAGAAAGAAAGATAAGAGTAGAAAAAAGCAACAGTGTGTGAGAATATTTGAGGGTAAAAGCCTTAGTTAGAGTACAAACATGAGAGTTAGTGCCTCTAACTCAAGTGAGAAATGTGTTCTTATTCGGTCCTTTTCTTTATTTAACCATTTCTTATAGGTTTATATTCAAATATGTAAGGGAATACTGTAAATAATAATCTCAAGTTTAAATTAAAGACTATATAACAATAACTTGAAAGAATAAATATAAAATTTGATGCCATAGAAGGTAGCTAAGTCAAAGGTGGGCAACCTTATAGAAACTAATATGGTAAAAGAGAAAGGAGGAAAAGGAGAATGAGAAGATAAAATGATAGATATTTTGAAAAGGAAGGAGTTGATACTAATGATGGAGGAAGTGAAAAATTCATTAAAACTAGAAGGAATGAAAGAAGAAGAGTGAAATGAGTGAAGTAAGAAGAAAAGGAGGTTAATAACAAAAAGAAAGGGTGGACTCAAATATTGACAACATTATAATGAAAATCCCTTCATTCTAAGGGAAAAATAATCTGTATGCATACTTAGAATAGGAAAGGAAGATGGAGTTGATCTTTGATTGCCATCACCATTTTGAAGAAAAAAAAGGGTAAAGCTTGTTATTTTTTAATTTTGTTGACTATACTATCATTTGGTAGGATCAATTTATGTTACCTAGAAGAAGGTATGGAGAATGGTTAGTTGCTACTTGGGAAAAGATAAAGGTCATCATGAGGTAGAGATATGTTTCTGGCCATTATTATAGAGAACTATACCAAAGGCTACAAAATCTCACTTAAGGTTCAAAGAGTGTTGAAGATTACCATAAGGGGATGAATATTGCTATGATTAAAGCTAATGTAAGGGAATATGAAGCTATAATAGCAAGATTTCTCCATAGGTTAAATAGAGATATTGCTAATATGATAGAGTTGCAAATGTTTACATGGCTATGAAAGTGCACAGACAACTCAAAAGAAAAAGTTCCTTTAGATATAGTTCTAATTCAAGCTTTTCATGGAAGCCTTAGAAAAGAAAGTTGAAAAAAAAAGCAAGCATAAGTCTGAATCCCCTACAAGGCTAAAAGGAGAAGACTATAAGGAAAAAAAATTAAGATTGAAATGCAATAAAAACATTCAAATGCAAGTGCTTTAGATGCTTGGGTTATGGTTATAGAGCTAGTGAATATCTAAATAAGAGACTCATGGTGCTAAAGGAGAATGGTCAAATAGACTTTGTAAGTGATTAAAAAAATGAAAAGTCCACGTCTTTCTTGGAAAAAAAGAGTGAAGGAAGTGATAATGCCATAGATGGTGATACCTTGGTCATTAGAAGAACTTTAAATGTGTAAGTCAAAGAAGGAAGTGATGAGCAAAGAGAGAACATCTTTCAATAAGATGCCATATCAAAGGGAAGGTATGCAATGTTATATTAATAATGGTAGTTATGCAAATATGGCTAGATATATCTTGGTTGAGAAATTAAGTTTACTTACTTTGTAATACCTTACTCCATATAAGTTACAATGGTTGAATAAGAGTAATGAAATAAGGGTGATAAAGCAAGTAATTGTTTGCTTTTCTATTTGAAAATACCAATATGAGATGCTATGTGATGTTTTTCCTATGTATAGTCACCTTTTATTGCTTGGAAGATTATGACATTTTGATAGGAATGTCACTCATTCAACAAATACAAATTTGTAATGAATAGGAGAATAGTGATCCTTAATCCCTTAACCTTAAAACAAGTGTATGAGGATTAAATAAAAATGCTAAAAAATATAAGAAGAGAAAAAGAGTATAAAAAAGAAGGAGAGTGATAAAAAAAAAGAATAAGTGTGAAGAAAAGAAAATGACAAATGGAAAACGTGAGTATTCAAAATAAGGAAGAGAAAAATTGAGTTTTTTTTTTTTTAAATAAAAGTGAGTGATATGAGAAGTTCTCATTATACATCTAGGCCAATGTTTGTACTTTTGCATAAGAAGGCTTATGTAAACACTAACTAAGATAACCTTATTTTACCAAGAGTGATAAACTCTATTTTGTAGGAATATGAAAATGTGTTTCCAAATGATGCTTCAAAGGAGTTACCATCTAAAAGAAGGATTCAACATCAAATTAATTTTATTTTAGGAGCTTTCATTCCAAACTGTCTTGCTTATAAAGCCAATCCAGTGGAAGGTAATGAAATCCAAAAACAAATGGAAGACCTTAATGGATATATTAAAGAGAGCATAAACCTATATATGATATTGGTCTTGTTAGTGCCAAAGAAGGATGTGTCTTGAAAAATGTGTTTTGACTGTTGATTAATAAAAAAAACACTTTAAAGTATAGACATATTATTCCTAAACTTGATGAATCACATGGCTCTTGTGTGTTTTCAAAAATTAATTTAAAATAAGGGTATTATTAAATAAGAATGAGTGAAGGGGATGAATAGAAAATTACTTTTAAAACAAAACATAGTTTATATGAATGACTAATTATGCATTTTAGTTTGTCTAATGTGTTAAGTATTTTTATGAGATTGATGAACCATGTTTTGCACCCTTTTATTAGAAAATTTATTTTGGTCTAATTTCATGATATTTTTGTTTATAGTAAAAATGTTGATGAACATCTAGTGCATATGAGATATATTTTACAAGTTTTAAAAAAATGAAAAATTAAATGGCAATATGGAGAAATTTTCCTTTTGGTAAGATAAGATTTTATTTTTGGGATATGTTATAAGCATTAAAGGAATGGAAATGGATGAAGAAAAAGTTAAAACAATTCAAAAGTGGCTTATTCCTAGAAATACTAGTAAGGTTAGATGTTTTCATGGGTTGGTTATTTTCTATAGGAGATTTATGAGGGATTTTAATACCTTAACTTCACCTTTGAATGAGTTAGTGAAGAAAAATGTAGAGTTTCATTAGGGAGAAGAGCAAGATAGAGATTTTAATTTATTTAAAGAAAGCTTGAGTTTTAGACCTTTACTTGCTTTTCCTAATTTTATAAAAAGCTTTGAATTGAGTGAGATGCCTTAAACATAGTTATTAGAGTTATTTTGATATAAGAGAAGAGGCTAATCACTTATTTTAGTGAAAAGCTAAATAGAATAGCTCTCAATTACCATACCTTTAATAAAAAGTTCTATGCTTTAGTTTAAGCTTTGGAGATATGACAACATAACTTGTGGCCAAAAGAGTTTGTTGTCCATATGAATCATGAATCCTTAGAGCATTTGAATAGTTAAGGGAAATTGAATAGGAGGCATGCAAAATGAATGGATTTTATTGAAACATTCCTACATGTGATTCAATATGAGCAAGGTAAAGATAATATAATAATTGATGCATTATTTCCAAAGTATCTTCTTCTATCTACTTTGTAAACTAAATTGTTAGACTTTAAGCATATCAAGCAATTATATAGGAATAATCATGATTTTTTTTCACTATTTTTAAAGTTTGCAAGAAAATGACCTTTGGGAACTTATTAACCTGAAGGATTTTTATTTAAGGAAAATAAATTGTACGTATTTAAATGTTCTTTTAAGGATTTACTTATGAAAGAAAATCATGGTGGAGGTTTGATGGGGCATTTTGGCAATAGAAAAACTTTAGATATTTTGAATAAGCATTTCCTTTAGCCTAGCATGAAGCATGATGTAGGGAAATGTTATGCTTATTACTTGTAACGAGGCTAAATCTAGAGTTATGTTGTATGGACTTTACACCTCACTTCCTATTCTTAGTGAATGTTGTATTGATTTTTCTATGGATTTTATTTTAGGTTTACTAAAGTCCAAGGAAAGAAAGGATTCTATGTTTGTTATTGTTGACAAGTTTTCAAAGATGGTTAACTTCATAATGCAATAAACATAACTAATCTTTTCTTTAAAGAAATTGTGAAATTGCTTAAAGTGCCCAAAAGTATTATGTTTGATAGAGATGCAAAGTTTTTAAGCTACTTTTGAAAGATCCTGTGGGGAAAATTAGTGGCTAAGTTATTGTTTTTAACAACTTGTCATCCTTAAATTGATGGCTAAAGCAAAGTAGTAAATAGTACTTTAGGTACTTTGTTGCACTATATTATTCAAAAAAATTGAGAAGAATGCTTGCCTTATATTGAATTTACTTATAATAGACATGTTTATTCTTATACTAACTTTTCTCCATTTGAAGTTATTTATGGCTTTAATACACTAACCCCTTTGGATTTATCGTCCTTGCCTATTGATAAACGTGTTAGTTTAGATGAAAAAAGGAAAGTGGAAGTGATACAAAAGTTGCATGAGCAAGTAGGGAGAAATATTGAGAAGAAAACTGAATAATATGCCTAATAAGCTAACAAAAGGTAAAAGAAGTTGTGTTTGAGCCAGTGATTTAGTTTAAGCACACATGAGGAAAGAAAGATTTTCTACTTAAGGAAAAACAAAGTTGTATTCAAGGGAAGATGGTCCTTTCTAAGTCTTTAATAAGATTAATGATAATGCATAAGGTAGATCTTCTTAGTGAGTATAATGTTAGTGCTACTTTCACTATTGCTAATCTTTCTTTTTCTATTGTAGGTTTTAAAGACTCGAGGATGACTCCTTTTAAAAGGAGAATGAATGATGTGATCTCCAAGAGTGGCAAAGAGCATTTGCATATATTAGAAGGACAAATCCCAAAGGTTAAAACTAAAAAGATTATCGATAAACTTTAAGGATTGATTCAAGGAGCTTATATGCATAGCAAGGAGAGTTTGGAATGGCATAACAAGTGGATAATGTGTATTTTGGCTAAAGAGGAATAACAATCAAATGCTATATTTAATTTTTTCTTTTAGAGTTTGCTTATGCTTTCCCATAATCAAATACTATATTTGAATATTGCTTCATTTCTGAACAATATTTGAATAGCAATTCAAATATCCTAAACTGGCATATGTTGATTTAATATGTTATTTGTTTTGGACTTTTTTAGGACTTTTTATATGTTGGTTGTCTTTTGACTTATTATTTATCATCATTTGTTAAGTTATTTTAAGATTTTAGAGCATTATTTATCATCATTTGTTAAGCTATTTTAAGATTTTAGAGTTATATATGTTTAGGCTAATTAATGGATTAATTAGTGTGCTAGTTTGGCTTAATTAAGTCCATTTTAGCCTAATGGAGTCAAGCTATATGAGAATTTTTATTCCTTGTGGAACTTAAATTTTGATGAATTATGTATTTGAGACTTTTTGTAAGCTTTCTCTCTTAGTTTTTGTAAGAATTTCACACTTATCAAAGGGTTTAACCTTTATAGAGTCTTTTTTCAATTATCAAAGGAAATTCTTCCTTTTTGGCATTATTCTTCATTCTTTATCACTTCCTTTCTTTTTTATTCTAAAGCATGGTGATGAATATCTATATATTTTAAGTTTAATTTTTGAATTTTAGGATAATTGATCATACAATTTATATCATTATGTGGTGATAATGATCTTATATCTTAGGAAATCATAGGTAGAAATTAAAAGAAAGCCCAAAGACAATGTTTAAGTAGGAAATATAAGAAGTAGGAAATATAAGAACTATATAGGGAAAGGAAATTAAATAACTTATATTTGAATTTAGTAGGATGTGGAAATGAATAAAGGATATAAAGATATGCTTAAAGCTAGATAATTTAGGCAATGTCGTATTATAGTTAAGCATGTTAGTATATATGTCCTAAAACCAATCATATTGATGATTGTAAATTTGAATCGTGTTATTTTAATGGCAATTCTAGTTATTATATTTAAATATATTATCTACGTAATATATTTAATTATGATAATAACCTTAGAATAATTGTATTCTTAAATGTCCCTGGTCATATATCATTGTGGATTAGGTTGCTTTGATATGTTAAAACTAGCATGTGTTGTGACTTATATGAGATATTAAGTTTACACATGAGTACAAGTCAGAGAACTTGTATACTGGACCGATCCATCCTAAAAACACTATATGAATTGTTATATAAGTGTCATGAGTGATTCTTAGTGATTATTATTAATATGGTCCTTTAACCTAAGATTGCTAAGGTTCCCTACATGTGAGTTTCATATTTTGATACTATTCTATATCACTCATGGTTGAGTGAATGCAAGGATAGTTATTGGATATGTCAAATATCATGCGGAGGGACTTGTGTGATCAAGATGAAATTTATCCCTCCTATATAACAAGAGTAACATTTGTGGGCTCCTTGATTAAGTAAAGTTGAGAAAATGCATGGCCATGTTTAGATGAATTGACGTGGGATGTCAATTATATTTTCTTCAATTAGCTTACTTACAGATCAAGAAACTTCAAGATTGGGTTATACGAGAATGATACGGTCCATGTCTCGTGCTCAATCTAGATGTTTAGGATAAAAGGACACAAATGATGATCACGTGTAAAAGTTTAGTCAAATTACTAACTTTCTCTTTACTTGGATAACAATGATGTATTGCTAGATACCGCTCATTGTTTATGATTATTAATATGATTAATGATCATTATCAACGTAATGAGAGCTTATAGGGTCGCATACTTAGAGCCTAGTGGATTTGGAATTAATGGACCAAATCGTTTAGGCCTAATATTTGGGAATTTCATGTTATAATTATAAGGTTCAATAATAATCCCATAATTATAAATGGAACAAAGCCCAATTAGTTAAGGTTTTCTATGCCCTTATTTAAATGGGCTTGTTGGGTAATAATAGGATTATGATTCATGCATCCTAAGCATAAAAACCCTAACACCTCTCCTTGACCAAATACCTTTGAAGAGGCATAGCTAGCACTACGAGGCAAAGCAGAATAATTCCAACCGGTGTTTGTGTGGACATTCATCGGCGATTCATGGGTTCGTATGGATACCTTGGAGTCTTCGGCCAAAAAGAAGCTCAAGAGATGATCAATGACTGAGTTCTTGAGTCATCACTAAAGGTATTGAATGAATCCTTATTCTAATTTAACGTTTTACATGGATCCGTTGGCTGGGATTGATTTATTCCGTTGCGCTTGTTTGGCTCCCGATCCCAACAAAGCAAACAAGTACAATTAGGAGGTTTGGTTTTTAAAGTCCTAACTGAAGGGACAATATCAAAAGGTGTTATGTAACTCATGAAATCTTATTATAATAAAATTAGATACTAATTTTCATGAATATTCCTCCAATCTAAGGCCCTAGTGGATTTAAATAAGGTAGTATTATTCCATCAAAATAACTTATAATGGTAGAACCAATTGGATGTGGATTAAAGTTTGTATGATGTAGTTTATGTTATACTCAAGACCTTATAAAGAAAAACCTAAGTGTTTTAGATCCTATCCAATGCTAAGAACTACAAATTTGTGGTAAGAGTTAATAATTCTATTCTAAACTAGTAAATATTATGAATCTATGTTGCCTATTTACCTATTCATGGTATTATAGCATTTAAAAGTAAATTCCATATTAATATAAGATTACTGTGAGTACACTATGATCTCATGGCGTACTAGGAAATTTCCACTCCTTGTAAGTTAGAATTTGATTTCGTTTAGAGAATGTTTGGCACAACTCGTTACTTGAGGTGAAATATACTTAGGAAATGAGCTAGTGCAAGCTAGTGAATTAAAATTGATTGTGTTAGTGATTATTATGTGTCTTAAAACATGTGGATGAATGAATATATGAAAATAATGTTTATGTTTTTTTAATGTTATTGTCAAATTGTGAATATCCATATTGGAACAGAACATGAAATTGTGCAAGTTGCATATGAACTAGAGTTTGGTAGTATTTGCATTCAAGAGAGTGTAGTTTATGCTAAAACTTGTATTTGTATACTTTATAGTAAATGAGCTTGAATGCAAATGAATTGACATGAAAATATACAATGAGAAGAAAAATGATATTTAAATGTTTTATAATGAAGTTTATGGTTATATATTGTGAAACATAGAATAATTATTGTGGAAAAAAACCTTTGAAGGCTTTTTTAATTGAAAATATTTAATGTTTAAGTTGTGTAAACAAGTAGTTAGCAATAGGTTTTAACCTCCTTCTAATCCTAATCATTAAATAATATGATGGTATTTCCCTAGAGTTAGGTAGGTAAATAAATAATTGAGATTGTGTCGTAGTACTAAATAATTACAAAATTTTATTTTCTATCTGTAGGATGTCAAAAATCAATATGTCTATCACCTAGTTAAATATAAGTCAAAATTCTCTTCAATAGTATTCAAGTGCCTAAAGTGTTTGGGGGTTATATTCTTTTATATAGGTGCTTAATGAAACTTAACCATTTAAGAAAATCAATGAGCATGCTTCATCTTGTTAAAGGAGTCTAATCCAGGAATACACATTTGGGTTTTGGCATGGAAAACACCTAGAGCCAATAATCCTCCCATGAAATATGCCTTAAGAGTTTGATTATTGTACCATGAGTTTGGATATACTAATTTTGTGTAAAACCTAATGATTATAATGGTAGTATATGATCAACTTGGTATTATATTTTCTTATACACATTTAAGCAAACAACCTTGCCATTAATTAATATTAAGGTTAATCATTTAATATGTGAGTTTTATACTGATAATACTAATGTAAAAGTAATAGCATGATGTGTAAATGGCAAGAGAGTAATAAGGAAAGTGATAGATTGGTTGACACCAAAGAAGTCCAAAAAATCTAAATAACTCTAGGAATATACTTGATTATTAAGAAGTATTAAATTGTGCATAAACTCTAAGGTCTAATGTTAGGCCAGAATCTCACATATAAATTAAAGTAGTAGAATGCCGTGAATGGATACAACATAAGGTAACCCTAGAACTCAAGGACAAATTCTTTTCAAAGGGTGTGTACCTTTACCCTTTAGAATTTAAAATTTCAATTGTTTATTTATTTTTTACTTGTCTTTAGAATTTTAAAATTTTATGTCTTAAGAAGAGTGACTAATTAGTTGATTAGTATGTGGAAAATTTAAAGTGGATATTTTGTGTGGAATGAATAAAATTTTAGAGTAAATAGAAATGAATTATTTAAGTTGGGCTTGATAGAGAAAAATTGAAAGGAATAGTTAAGGAAAGATACTTTGAATAAAAGAATTAAATGTTACAAATGATTAGAAGTGAAAATGTGATTGTAGAAGAGATTTAAAAAAATGATGAAACTTCCTATACCACTTTAAAGGCTCAAAATCAGCCTTAGCTCTTATTTTTTAATGCCTTTTCCAATATCCTAGCTTATCTCCCTCTTAACTATTCTCCTTCTTAAATTCTTCTTCAACCAAGTTAGAAAAGAGTTAATCTTTTTCAAATTCTTCATTCAAACAAGATATGGTGTTCATTACAATAAAAATTTTAAAAAAAGGAAGAATGAGCCTTAACTTGGAACCTTTAGAATTTTTTTATAATTAAGGTTAAAAGACTTTAAGTCTAACCTTTCGAATTCCTCTCCATAATAGGTAAGTAAGTAGTTCCATTTTATTTGTAATATTAAATTGGTTTTTGCTTGGTTAGGTAATTAAAGTTAGGTTTTTAAGTGATTGTGTATTAAATGTGATGACTTGTAATGTGTAATTTATTTTTATTATTGAAAATTCCATAAGTGATGCATCCTTAGTATGTATTTATGATTTGGTGGGAATTAATAGCATGACAAATGTATTTGGATGATGATTTTAAGAAGTGAATAATGAAAAACCATGCAGAACTAGTTGGAAACTAGGCTATAGTTGACTATGCCTCATGACGTGCATTTTAGGCAAGAATTGTCAACCATATAGTTGATTATAAGCTAAAAGTGCTCTTTAGATATTGATAGTTGACCACAAGCATCGAACTTGTTCTTTGAACCCCTATAATTGATTATAAGCACTTAAAATTTCTCTTGGGGCTCTTGTAGTTGAGTATGTAGTTAGTTATACCTTGTTTTACCTATGATATCATGATATACAATATGTCATAGTGTGTTTTAGTACTGTTACCAATGAATACATAATGCAAGTCAATGCCAGAAGGTATGAAAATATTGTGACATGGTATTATGTTGTGTATTTTTAAGTATTTGAATGATAATGAATATGCAATTTGATTATGTTTAGGACGTGATATTCTTATACATACTTTACGAATGAATTTGATATGTGACTATGCAAAAAGCATGGAATGAATGTGAATTGAACTTATGAATATGGATATTAAATTATAATGATTGAACTGCTAGATAAGGCACTTAGACTATTATGATAATATTTTATGTCGAATGAGTTGATGATGTCAAGGGAGATAATATTCATACTATGGTCTTTTGTACTAGATCCATAAGCCTGTTTATAAGAGGCTAAGATTGATCATAAAAACATAAAGATGGAGTTTGTGATGGGTATAAAGATGATCCTTGAGTCATAAAGAGATTTATATGTTTCTTTTATTCTTTATTGTTTTATTGCTATCAATTAATTATGTGGAATTTTAAACATACTGATAATTGCTTTATTAAAGGATCCTCCTTTACAAATTATGATGATGCAAGATAAATAAAAAGTAATGATCCAATATATGATATGCTCATGATTGTGACCTAGTATAATGTGGGTCCCTTTATATTCTATTGTTATGCATGCCAAACATTGAGGAAATTACCTCTTATCTCTAGTAAATGTATAGAATTGTTGGAGTTGATTAAAGTGGAACTTGGTTGTTTCTCATGAATACATACATGTATTAGTAAAACTTGATGTCATGTCATACCATTGTTTGATTGTCTTCATAAATACTCGTTAAATTTAAAAAAAAATCATGTTTCTTTTTTTTTCTAAAATAATTTTCCCTTAGATGTCTAGTTGTAGTTAGATAGGATAAAAGTGGGTCCCCATGAGACCTTTGAACCCAAGGTAACTAGTGTTAGGACAATTGAAATAATCATGCGTGATGATTCATCCATACACCTTATGTCTAAAATTTTGAAAATTGATACTTTTTGATAGTTAAGCACACTCATGCACAATATTGTCGAAATTATGCTTTGGGAGAGGCATGTAGGTGGTCATCATAATGATTTTTTACATTGGTCACATGCCATAAGGATGGGTCATGACAGATTGTTAGGAAACTGATACATAGATGGAAATGAAATCTTATTTTAATAACATAATAGTTGATACATAAACATATAATAATAGATTACTACATGTTATATTTTAGAAACATATGAACTATTTTGTTTATTATTTTTAAAAATAATTTTGTATTATTTTATTTTTAAAAATAGAAGAATTTATTTATAAACTTATTTTTAAAATTTTTTTAAAAATTATTTTCTAAATGTGTCACTTAAAAAATAAAAAAATTAAAATAACTTTAAAAATTTTTTAACTTATTTTCTTATTTTAGATGTCAATTTTATAATTATATGAAATATTTTTTTATTTGCAATACTGAACACTTTCTAATATTTGTTTTCCTTTAATCTAAAAATAGTTTTTAAAAATAGAAAAATAATTTTTCAGAATAGTTTTTAAAAATATAAAAATAAAAATATATCTAAATTCACCCATATATTTTGTAGTGAAGACAATTTATAACTTCCTTTGTTAGATTATATGTAAAATGAAATGATATTTCTAAATTTGTTATTCTATGTTAATACAATATATAACTTTCCTTTTATATATTTTTAAATTTTTTTAAAATGTGAATTAAATTTTTTATTTTGTAATTATGATTATCATTTAGATATAAAACTTTATAGGAATTTTTTTTCTTTTTAAATATGCTATTATTGTCCTAATATGACATAAATCATTTCTCTTCTATGCATACAACTATTGATGACTAGTGTAATGCCTGTACCATACATAATCATAAAAAAATGAGATAGTATAATTATAATATAAAAAATTTTAAGTTAAAATTTATTATGTAATATATCATAAAATCAACAACAACATATTTGATCAATGAAGATGTCTACATGTATCTATTAAATAAAAATGAATTTGCAATCACAAATTATAGAAATGAGACAAAGTAAAAGTTATTAAACATAAGTTCAATATTGAATGAAATAATAACACTTATCAATGTTAGTCTCTTACTATGTGTATACATAAAATTCTCAATAAAATAATTTATGAGATGAGGAAATCTTTAGCAATACCAATGAAATTTGTAGGCAAGTAAAAGTAATTTATTTAATTTTATTTTAATAGTTCATTTTCTTTGTTTATCTCTCAAAGCTTTTTATTTTTGGATCCAATTCATTAGGTCTTCAGGTGTTTCTGTGATAGTTGAAACTTCTTTTTAAGAGAAGTTGTAATTGTCATCATAATAAGCATTACACTTTAACATCTTCATCATTTGAGTGTTGGTCCCTTGATTCTAGTGTTGATGTCTTAAGATACTTGGTTGATTCAAAATCCTTGCACAAAGTTGGTTGAGTCAAGACAATTATAGGTTTGTTCTTCTTGTTTGAATTTATCCCCATATTAGTCATTAGTGATAATGATTTTGTGATAATGAACTTTTAAAAATTAGAGCATAATTTAATATTGTAGACACTTGGATATATAGATTTGCGATAGTAAAAGCAATAAAATTTGTACACAATTTTAAATTAATTAATGCTATTATAAATTATATTCATTTAATAAATTAGTCTATTTTGTCCCATTGAGCATGCCAGAAATTTGTACGTAATATTTCTTAATAAATAATTTTTGAGGATGATGAAAATTGCAAAACAAATAATTTTATTAATTTTTAATGATATGAATACAATTATAATTTTTTTTTGTAATTCTTGAAAGAGTATAAAATCTTCTAATTCTTCACTTGAATTTATTTTGATCAAAGGTATTAAGAAGCTTGATCTTGAATTGAATAATGGATTTTAACTTTGAAGGAGGGCTATAAGAAAGCTTAATCTAGAATTAAAGGTTAAATCTTCATAGAAGCTTTGCATTGGAGAAGATTTGAAAACTTAAATGTTGTTGAAGTTGTCACCTTGGAATGGATCTTCTTGATTGAAAGACTTCAAATGCTTTGATATTTGTCAGTAAAGCTTTGGGAGAGCTTCATGTCTTTTATTTTGATGACTTGGTATTGTTAAATGGCACAAATGAGCTTTCTATTTATAAAGCTATCAGGGGATGCTTTTAGATAAGCATTTCATTTTTTTAGTTTTTATCATCTTTTGATATATTAAAAAGGTAATTTTTCTTATTAATTAGGATGATACACCTATACATGGCAATTTCTTATTTGCTGAGTGATGTTATAATTACATAGGCTTTATTTAATTAGTTCCCTTATGTCATTATGCACACATAGTATGATTTAATTTATCATCCAAGATATTTTGCAAGCCCACTTATTTTTCACATAAAGTTTTAAACTTTAATAAATAGCCTTTTTTTGAATGGCTATACAATAGGCTAATTTTCCCATTAAGTGTGTCAGAAATTTGCTCACAAAAAATTTCTTAATAAATAATTATAAGGTAAAAAAGTGCTAAACAAATAAATTTTATTGATTTTTTATGATGCATATACAACCTCTATTTCTTTGTAATTTTAGAAAATAAAATTAAATCTTCTCGTTATTCCCTTTATTGGATTTTAACCAAGTGCTTTGGCAAGCTTGATGTTGGTTTAAATGTTTGAATCTTGATTTAATGAGAGGCTTTGATGAAGCTTGATCTTGGATCAAATGATGAATTTTTACTTAAAATGAGGGTTTTAATGAACCTTATCTTCAATCAGAGGATGAATCTTGACTTCAAAAGAGGGTTATGAGGAAGCTTGATTTCTATTCGAAGTTTGAATCTTTGTAAAGGTTTTGTGCTTGAAAAGTTTTGAGAACTTGGATATTATTGAAATTTTTACCTCAAAATGAATTTTCATAATTCAAGTTGGAAACTTCAAATACTTTGATCTTTGTAGACAGAGCTTTGGTAGAGCTTAGGAGCTTCACGTATACTCTTCTAATGACTTCTTATTATGAATGAAACAAACAATCTCTTTATTTATAGAGTTATCAGAGGATGTTAGCCCTAAGGTTTTATGTGATGATTTTTTATGATGACAAATAGGTGATTGCAAAAGTATTGTATATCTTATGCTAAAGTGATATATGTTAATAAACATACTATGTTATAGTTAATGCATATACATGATATAATGATTATGCTTGTTCTTGTATATGCATGATGACAACTAAGTGTTTGCAATAGCATTGCATGTATTTATACTAAAATGTTATAAAATCTTCAATAGACATGTTATATTATGGTTATAATAGCAATGCTTGATGTTGTGCTAAAAGTTATATTTTATACAAGTATCATTAAGCATATGATTGGTCAAGATACATGATATAATGATTATGCATGTTCTTATGTTAATTTGTTATATATATGAATCTTGCATATCAATATCTTGACATATTAGATTGGATTAACTACCTGGTTTGCAAAGTTTATGTCTATTATATATGAAAGTCCAAGATGAAGAAGAGTTAACATTGAAGAAAAAGAATGGAAGATCATATTATGCTCAATTTAAGAATGAACAAGAAAGAAATACAAGAAAGAAGATGAAATCCAAGTAGTGAAGGATGAGAAGATTAAAGCTTAGAAGCATCAAGAAAAGCCAAGGACCTTCATTGGTATAGCTTTTTATTTATAGGCGTAGACTTTCTTGTGAAATAAAGTTTTTCATGATATAGAGTTCAAACATGTTTTCATGATCTTAACTAGATCAAAATCTTTTAAAAAGATAACCTACAATTATATTTTAACAAGATAGCCTATAGGGACATTTAAAAAACTAATGAGATATAAGGTTTTAATATTTTTAATATTGACCTTTGGTAATTCTTTTAATCATATATAAAAAAATATTTATAATTTGATTGTCAAACTTTTTTTTACATGAAAATAGACTCAGATAGCTCTCTATAGACATATTATTTGCTTAAAATGATCAATATACGAAAGAATTATGATTTTTTTAAGATAAGTCTAGAAATTAACTTTTTGCATTTTAGTCTTATTTAACATGTGCTCATTATTTTGATCATATCTTAGAAACTGCAATATGAAATTATTTTATGTGAAAATAGACTCAAAGAGCTTTCTTGTAATGGCCCCCATTAATAAGTAACATAGAATCGTTATAGCGTAAAAATATGGCTAGATAGTTTTGATAATGTATTTAGGTATTGATTTGTGTTTGAATTATTGTTTGATTGCTTGCACAAGATCAAGAAACACTTCCTAGTGGCACTGGTGGTTCGCGAAATAGGAAGAAATCAACTCGAGCATATTGGTCATTTTATGAGTAGATAATATAAATTTCCAATGAAAATGAGACAAGTCATGGCATGAGTTTTTTATATAGAAAGAATTAAATAGCTTTTCAATACAAAAAGGTATAACAAGAGTTATACAATCATATTTGATAAAATAACAATTGGAATGTTTATTAGAAGTAGAATACTAAAACATAAGTTTCAGGCCAAGAAGTAGATAGTAAGTTCTTTAATCATAGGAAATCATCATGAATATAGAATCTTGGTAAAATTTCAATATAATATATTCATAATAAATAAGTAATTATAATCAAATTTGATTAATTTTAAAATACACAAACCATTAAAATTACACTTTAGGGTGGGAGATTTCCATTTATGATTAACAAACACGAGTATTTAACTCATGAAATAACAATCTTAATAGAACTCTCAATTCTACGGTAGCCCATCAAGCTACTATAAACCAATTTATATGTGTTGGTCAATACATGGGGTTAGCAACTCTCCTACTAATTGGGATTCGAACCAAGATGCACCAAGGCTAACGTCATCACTGCCGTTAGCTACAGTTCCAACTAGTCTTCTCGTAAAACAAGTTTATAAAAAAATAGCAAAACATCATATATATATATAAGTAACAGTTATATAAGAAAATTATTAGAAATAAATAGTTTCATACATCAATAGTTTAAAACAATCTTAATCCATACTCCTTTCAACTATGAGTAGCTCATCAAGGCTTTCAACCATGGTAATCAACATCTCTAATATCAAATCATTCCAAACTCATCAAAAATTGATTTTACAAGCATATATGAAACTTTAACACATTATCGTTTCGTCCATAATAACCTTTCAAAGAATATTATACAATAAGGTTCCAATAATACTCCATTTTAAATAAGTCACATAAATTAATTTTCTCATCATAAAGTTATTTTAGTACCATTCTTAATTATTATAACTCAAAAAAAGTTTAAGGTGCTTGTCCCAAGAGTACCTACAGCTCTACACATATATAGAATTAAAATGCATAGAAAATAATGATAATAAATAAATTAATAAAATCAATATTTCAAAGTATAGAGAAGTTTGAAAAATATATAAAAATATAGAAATACACATTATCTACTCATAAAATGGTTATTATGCTTGAGTTAATTTCTTCCTATTTCATGAACCACCGGTGCCACTAAGAAATGTTTCTTGTCCTTGTGCAAGCAATCAAACAACAATTCAAATACAAATCAACACCCAAATACATTATCAAAACTATCTAGCCATATTTTTATACTATAATGATTCTATGTTACCTATTAATGGTAGGGTCATTACATTAATCCCAATTCCTTCCAAAGTCTAGAACATAAGCTCTTAGTATGTCCTCCAATGTTTAAATGGTTCTTTCTAATTGTCCATCTATTTGAGGATGAAATGTGGTGCTGAGGTCCATTCTCACTTTTTCATAAAATCTATCATGATCCTTTCCCACTTCTTCCTAGGAGACTTTTTCTCAAGAACTACTCTTAGAATATCAAAGTAAATTAGCACTTCCTAGTTAAATGTGCTCAGTTCAGGAAGATTTTAGAGATGGGTAACCTCCTTGAAAGTTTTCTAAACCTTTTGAAACATTGACAGAGATAAAACTTGAGTTAAAATATTATTAGAAATATGCCCAAAAGATTAGAGGAATTTTGATAGAGTTTAACTTGATTTTAGGGGTTTAAATGAGTTGAAATGCGGTAAAATAAATTCGAAATTGATATAATTTGATTTGGATCATTTAAATTCCTTTTAGAATGATTTGACATATTTTTTAATATGCCCAAATTGAATCCAAGGACTAAATTGAAAATTGGCCAAATAATTTTAGGTAAAAGTGAAATTTTGAAAAGATTTGGGATCAAATTATAGTTTTTCAAAAAACTTTAATTTTGGCCCATTCTTTTTATATTAATTTTGGCCAATTTTGGGCTGAGGAGAGTCCAGAAAATTTCGTTCTTGGCTGCTGCAGAACAGCAAGAAAAATACAAAAGAAATTCATAGATTTTGGGCTAACTTGCAAAAAGGCTCATTTTCATGAATTGTGTAGAAAATCCTAGAAAACTTGAGAAATTGCATTCAGCTTTTCTCCTCTTTATTTTGCATGAAATTGTAGCTGCCATAGGAACCTTTTTCAAGCTTTCAACATAATCAAACACACAAACAAGCCAAATCAAGCACAAAATTTCAAGTTTTTCCACTTGCTTGCTTGAATTTCTAAGGAGAAATCATCAAAACTTGGGGCTCTCATCTTCTTCTTTTTCAAATAAGAAACTCTTTCATTTAAGGAGAAACTTAAAGCTTTGAAATAAAAAAGTTCAGAGGTGAGTAGCAACTCACTTGATTTCCCATTGAATTTTGATTACAAATTTGTCAATATTACTTTCTAGAATTATGATTTCATGAAGCTAGGTGTGTGGCCATGCAATAAAGGCATGGTGCTGAAAATTAGCATTCTTAAGTTGTATTTGAAGATATTAGAACAATATTAGCATGAATGAATGATTAGATTACCATTTGTTAAGCCTTGAGTATAGATGAAATAGAAAGAGCTTAGAAATTGTTTTGCTGATTTTCCTTCTAGAATTCTTGAAAATCCAGAACTAAACCACGAATTTTAGGGACATTCTAGGACATATAAAAAATTCAAAACCACCTATTTCATAGTCTCTTATGATGTCAAGATACACATAGAATTTATTGGGAATTTTTAGAAATTTTTAGAAACCTAAACAAGGGACATTTCTACACAAAGGTGCAACTCGCCTAGAAACAGGACGTGAATAATTTCGCTTCTGTTCTTGACTTATTTTGGGGTACTAAATGATGAGTAAAAATTCCATAAAAATTATTGGATACCCTTCCATGTGTTGGTTAAAACATAGTAAATTTTCGTGATAATTGAACTCATTTTCTTGGTGAATAAATTCCTAGAATTTGAGAACTCCAGTGCTGCTAGAGATTGAAACTATTTCGGAAGGGCATGATTCATGAATTTTCTGGGCAGATTCTCTTGATTAATTGTGAAACATAAAGACTTATATTTTTCAATTAACATGTTGAGAACATCATACAATTATTTGAGAAATTTTGGAGGTATTTTAGAAGACATAAAAGGGTCTCTTATGGTAACATGTCCTCTACTACCCTGTTCTGGAATCTGAATGTGAATAGTATTATTGAATGAATATTTGTAAAATTCACTAAGTATTTGATTCTTAGAAATACATTGTGATAATATTAGAATATGATTGGAACAATAATGGTATAGGATATAGTGATAGATTAGATTGAGTTGTGAAATGTTTAATGTATTGAAATTGTGATATATTATGAGAATATGCAATGATTATGCTCTTTAATGTTAAATTTGAAATCTATATTTGTTACATTGATAGAGGAAAATTAATTAGGTTGCTAATGGCTAGTTGGTATTGACTATACCTTTGTTATGATGGATTGACATGATTTTGCCTTAATTGGCATGAAAAGCCTACAAAGGCTCATTTGTGTTACTTGATATGTGTGGGGGAGATTGGCCTAATGGCTTGCAACATCCTTCTAGAAGAAGGAGAGGGGTGGTAAGAAGTGGAGGGAAAGGGTTGGAGACAAGTGAGATAAGGTTGGCCCAAAGAAATAAGGAGGAAACATGTATACCATACTAGCCATTTCTATTGATGTAATATTAATACATAATGTATATGATAGGCGGTAGATATTAAATGTGAATAAAGCTAAGTATATGAAATTTATCTAGTTTTCCTAAATTTGTATTATAGAAAACTGATAAGGAAAAACCACAGGGATAAAGATTGAGTAGCTACTCATTAAGTATTTTATATACTAACTCCTCTTTGATGTTATTTTATTTTACATATAAAGAACAAGGAGTTCTAGCAAAGGACTGATACGTTGCATAAAATTTTCTAATCTCCATGGGGCATAGTGTAATAAAAGATTAGTATATTTCAATTGTCCTTTGTACAGTTGAAGTTTATGTGTATGATAAAAAAAAATTTATGTTATCGTATATTAATATCATGTATTAACTTTTTCATTGCACGTGCAATGCAATTTACTTTACTTATATTATTTAATGCTATCATGTATTTCCCTTTTATTGTAAAATAGTTAGATATAGTTTCCTACAGGCTTGTAAAGATGTCTAATTGGTTGGATATGAGCTAGATGCCTTTATGCCGGTCACGATACTAGAAATTGGGTCGTGACATTCTCCCATTTCCATTTAGGAATTTCAATGTTCCGGTGCAAGCTTGCAAGCCATTGGTGTTCAGCTTTCATTGTTGGCAAACTAATCATCAAATACAAAATATGCTATTTCTTTTTTCATGCCATCCCACCAATACAATTGTTTCAAGTCTTGGTACATCTTAGTTGACCCAAGATAAATGGTATATGCAGAATGATGAGCTTCCTCTAGCACAAGTCTCTTTAATTCCTTCACCTTGGGTACACATAATAAATTTCCATACCAAAAAACTCCATTACTTTAACTACAAACTCATTAGTCTTTCCATTTACAACCTCTTTCTTTATCTTGCACAATTATGGATCATCGCCTTAAGCTGCTTTAATTTGTTCTCTTAGTAAAGAACGAACTTGTACGTGTGCTAACAACACTCCTGGACCCTTAACTTCGATTTGCACTTGCTTTCTCTCTAATTCATGGATTTCATTGATCAACAACCTTCTCACTTTAGCTATGTGAGCTAAACTACCTATGGATTTCCTACTCAAAGTATCTACAACCACATTGGCCTTTTTTGGATAATATAAGATTGTGCAATCATAATCCTTGAATAACTCCATCTACCTCCTTTATTTGAGGTTAAGATCATTTTGCTCAGGTATAAATTTCAGATACATTTCTTGGTGAATTTCATTTTGTGATGTAAAATATAAGCTATGGATCCATTTGTTTGTGCATGCGATGCATTTGAAACTACTTGCTCACAATTAGGGCGTGTAAGGTATATATTTTGAAATTAAAAAGTAGTTGGATTATAACTTTGTGATCTTTCAATGTAAAATACTACAAACACTTGATCAGATGTAAACACAGGAAAATTTTGCACTCTTGAAAAAGGAAAATTTGTTAACTACCTATTATCAATAAAAATTTTACCCAATCTTTCCCACACTTGTTCCTTTTTTTTTGTTTTTAGTCCAACCATACATCCATAGGTTTTAAATCTTTTAACTTACATTCATATAATACTTTTTGAAACTCTTGACTACCTAAAGTACTTACATTATAACTCTATTTACCTTCTTAATATAGAATCTAATTGAAATCACTTACAAGCATTCATGGCCTTTAGGATACTACTACATTGTTTTCATATTGTTGCTTGATGAAAGGACATAGAACTTATTTATCTTCTAATTTTTTAGGCTTGTATACACCTATTAGGAAAAAATTGCTTATGTTTGATATTTTTTAAACTCAAGTACAAATCCAATGCTTTAAAACACATATAATTGATACATTAAAATACTCAATCTATGCTATAACAAATCCACCATGATATCCTTCCACATCAACTCTAACACCATCATTAAAGCCATGTGATCTTAGCAACTTCATGGATTCCTGAATTGTTTGAAAATTCTCTAATAATAATATAAA
Organism: Sindora glabra; assembly: GCA_020226215.1. Lineage (NCBI taxonomy): Eukaryota > Viridiplantae > Streptophyta > Magnoliopsida > Fabales > Fabaceae > Sindora > Sindora glabra. Next base: position 80,815,158 of record CM035227.1, read on the forward strand.
ATCTGGTTTATGAGCATGTATCAGCTACCTATACCTTTGAACTGTCATAGGATGAATAAGACCTCGATAGTTCTAAGCTAATAGATTCATTATTCCATAGGAGATTGATATAAGTCAATCTCTTGGAACCACAATTGCCATGAAGCAATGTTCATTGGTAGATTAAATAATAAAGTTACCTTCAATTTGTAATTTGTTAGAAGTGTTTTCCCTATCTTGTCATTACTATGCTTTTCTATAATTTAAATATGGCTAACATGACCACCGCTTAAGCATCACACCACTTCCTTACCTTGACTAGGCTACAATATGCATTCAACTAGCCTATTTAATTGATCCAATTTTATAGCTAAGTATTCTTCCTTTATAATTTATTATTAATATCTTCTTCTTATACCTATGAAATTTATATCATGTTTTCTTTTCTTATTCATGTCACCTTTGAAATATAAGAATAATAGAAGTGAATGAAGCTATGATGCCATACACAAAGGTCTCATAATTAATAAAAAGAATAAAACAAGTGAAAAAATTGTTCAACTAAAATTTAATAGACCCTTCCACCAAGAAGGAAAGAAATAAATAATACATATACGCATATAAAATGTTCAAATGCTTTATATGTTTTATAAAAGTTATAAATTTAGTTTTATATTATCATGACTTTATTTTGTAATTTTCTTCTTAAAATAATTATTAATTATTCATTATAATGTGGCATTTTTACATTACTTTTAATTTGAATGTAGGTTCAAATTTATTATATCTTATTAGTATTACTTGATTAATTATACATGTGTATATATCTTTACTAAATCAGTGAGAAAAATCTTGATGGTGGAAGACAAGTGTCATACTCATATTCTCCACCTAATCAAATGTTTAAATCCAGCAGAAGTTTATATTTAATACCATCATGCCTTAATAAAAAAATTTAATTGTTAAATAATTTTTTTGTTTGTTGAAACATTAAATATATTACAATTTGAAATTGTATTACTCTATAGAATCCAAATTTAAAAGTTTATTTAAAGTGATAATTTATAATTTAGAGCACTAACAAATTAATCTTTAATTAAGTTATTTATCGTTATACACTAATTAGTTAGGAATGTAGATGTGTTAGACTATTTACCTAACTTAAACTTTATTAAATTAAAAAATTATCTTATAATAGTAAGAGTGGATAATCTATTAGGTTCACATATATAAGGATTAAAATCAAACATAGAATGTGATATTTTAAAAAAAATTCCACCACCTCCTTTAACCACTATATGGTGACTTTCTCCCTCACCTAGTTAGCTGTTGCCCTATAACTTGTAGTTATCACTAATTCACCCCTTTCAACCTTTTCAAGGCAAACTCTTCTCCCTTATATAGCTCCAGACTTATTAGGACCAAGGATTGCTTACCAACCCATTTGAACTATATACCAATGGCCATGCTTTTCTTGTCACCCATATTCTTGCCTTTACTTGAAATGTTTGGCTATATGTATGGCGACCTTGTACAAACAATCCTAATATCAATATAATTTCACCTAATAGGCATCACACTGGCACTTGCTACTTTGGAAACATCAGAAACTTGCTTGAAAGATTTCCCACATGCATGGAGGCCTTGTATAAACACTATAAAAAATTTGTATATAGTAACAAAAGATTAATGATGGAGTTTCCATTAGTAAATTTATCTATAAGGCCTAAATATATGATGTCATTTTAACGATGGATCCATCACTAAGTTTGTTGCTCACATTTGTTATTTCTAGAATTTTCTAACCTTAAACAATATTCATCTTTAAATTTATTAGTAAACATTATTTCTAGAATTTTCTAACCTTAAACAATGGATTTATTGCTAAGTCCATTGCCTATATTCATTATTAACAATTTTTGCAATAACCTTATGCATGAAAATTTAAAATTTTGTTTAATGCATTATTATAGTTAAATAAGCTAGTGATCGATTATTCCATTGCCAATTTTAACACTAAATTAGATCTTATATTAATGCTCAATCCCAGATCCCTTTCCATTTTCCCTTTTCCTTCTCCTCTTCTACTTCCTATCAATGCTTAATCCTAGATCCCCTTTCCATTGTCCTTTTTCCCTCTCCTCTTCTACTTCCTTCCTGCTAACTTATGCCACTGCTGCTTTCTTCTATCCTCCAAGCACATCTACTGTCATCACTGAGTTCTAATGCCACTGTTAGGTTCATTGCCAATTATAGAACACTTTAATCAATGCATTTTATTCAATCTATTTGATTGGTATCTATTTTTTAATTTGAGCAATTTTTTGAAATTAGGTTTTAAGAATTGCATTTTGTTTATTACTTTTAATTTTTTTACTTGGATGTAGTCCTAATATGTGTATCATTTTTTTCTCTTTGATTATTATAGCTTTTTAATCATTAATCCTTTAAGTTGTATTTAGGGGTTTAGTTAGGGTTCTCTTATCATATTAGTCAATTTTAAAATTTCTTGTTATAAAATGTCTTAGTTTTACACCTTGATTAAGTAAATGTTGTAATTTAATTTAGCTTTTGGATGATTAAATTAATTTCATGTGTATTGAGTTTAAATGAATTACCTCTCTTTATTGTTTATTTTTAAAAGTAGTAAAGCTAAGTTTATATTATAAATTTTGGTCTTTAAAATTCTTTTTATAATTCTAATCATACACAGATGATAAATTTCATGGACTTTTTATTTAGATCTTGTTTCTCCCTTAAATATGTTGTTATGGAAAATAAGTAACACATATATATACATATTTCTCGATTGAATTATTATTTGTTTGGGGAGTTTTTTTTACCTTTTTTTCTCTTTTTCCTTCGTTATGAGTATTATCTACTGTGTTGTTGATCACAATACATTATATTTTAAATCTTGTTTATGTTAAGTTTAGCTTTAGTAATAATTTTCTTTTTTGTAAGCATATTTTGCCAAATTCATGTTGGGTTATATAATGCAAAGAGATGTTTAGGACATTTAGCTTTAGGAAATGAGAGCTCATTAGGATGGAGAGTAAAAAAGAGAAAATGAATGGAGATTATGTCAAGTATTTGTGTAATTTCTTAGTGTTTCATACTTAAATGTATTCTTTTTTTTTCATCTACCATATTTTAAAGGTCTTAAAACCATATAAAAAAATTAAAAACACTAGTTTTAATCTATGACATATTTGAGCAATTATGGCATGTTGAATTTTTAAGGTTACTTTGAAGTATTCTCTTTTTAGTGCATTTTTGGATTTAAGCTTCCTTTAAGCTTAGATGTTTTAAGCAATAGTAGTAAGTCATATGATATAAATGAATGATGCTAGGTGTGCCATCACTGACTTTGGCATATTACCATTGCCTTTAATTCAAACTTAATGAAACTAAAATTTGAGCTCTTGAATAACTTTCTTTTCAATTCTTTTCATATGAAATTTTATTATGAAAAGCACTATAAATTGGGTCAGTGTATATATGAAAACAAATATAAGATCTTGCAAAGCTAAGTCTCTTAGGATTACTAATAATCAAGCATGCATAATGTGTTTAGATTTTAATTTTTACCCTCATCATATACATTTAAATTTTATCTAGAATGTGAGAATTTTTTCTTGCATACATATGCACTCAATTCTCAAATTACTTAATTATAAACACAGTAATATTGATAGTTTGGTGTGCCTACTTTGAAGGGTTAAAAAGTTGTAACTTTTAATAAAATGATGTCTTTCCCACTCTTTATTCATAACTAATTGTAATATATGAAAGTATGAGCTTCAAATGATAATGGTTAATTTTGTAAGTAGACAAACTTAAAGGTGTGATTTAATTGCGTAGGTGTAATAAATATGCATATGGATGCAATGCCATCTTATTACTATGATTTACTCCACTTTTGTTAAATGAATATTTCCTTTTACTTTTTATGTTTAGCTAAGTTCTAAATGTCATCAAGTCATTATCTATTATAAGTTTTAATACAAATATGCTAGAGGTTAATTCTTCTAAGGTGATTCAAATCCCAAACCCTTTATCTCTAATATACTTAAAAAGCTTTCATTTTTCTCTTTAAGTTTTACCCCACATACTCTTGCAAATAATACAAACTTTGCCATAAACAAGAGATTTTGGTATTTTAATGTTGAGAAAATTTTCTACCTTGATGATACATTATAGCTTTTCAAATGTGCAGAGAGAATTATGCAGTAAATTTATGAAGTTTGGTGGTGTTCTTTCAAAATAATTTATAAGCTTATACCTTGAACAATAAATAATATTAGTCTAAGTATCATCATTAACTTTTTTGTTAGCAACTTTCTAACGACTTCATTAGCAACAACATTATTAAAATAGATATTAAGTATAATGTTATGATTATAATACCTATTTGAAAATGAGGAAAGTACAAGCAGTTTTCATTGAAACTAATTTTAGTTGTAATGTTAGTATTAAAATTAGTTTTTGAGATGGTTGGTATTTATTAATAAGTTGTTTCATTTAGTCAATGTTACAAGGTATTATGTTGATTGGTTCACATGGATTTGATGAATTTACTCCTAGCAAGGTGGTAGCCATGGGCTTAAAGGTCATGGTTTGGGCTTGTCCACTTCATCTTCATCCACCATGATCAATGTAGCTTATTCACACCCATAGTCGAGCTACAAACATTGCATAATCACCTAGGTAGAGTCCTAAACTTCTTTACCTCTAACTAATCAATAAATTTCTTGCAATCCTATTTCCTAAGAACCCACCCAACAAGGTGCACAACACTCAGCTCCATGTTAGAAACATCCTTTACTAGATCCTAAGGATAAGGACCCAACTAATGGCTAGATTTAGGTACATTTGGAAGGCAATTCATAAGTATTAGTTTATATTTAATTATTTATTTGTAATATTTTTATTAGTTTCTTTTGATTTGTATGAATATTTAACATTTGCGATAAATTTACACTAGTGTATTTGATTATATTTAATTGTAGTTTGATCAATAAATTTACTTATAGTCCCATTAGGGAAATAACCAGGGTGATTTAGGGGCACTTTATAAAGTTGGCCTTTACCTATACTAGTGTCTCCAAAGGCTTAAAGATGATTGATTCAAGCAATAGGCAGTATTTATTTCTATAATTTATAACTTAATTTATATTTTTATTTGTATTTTAATCATCATAAATTTGTATTTATAATTAATTTGGCAATTATTAGTATTACTATTTCATTATTTAGTGCTTGAAAACCATATATAAGTGGCATCCTAAGGATGCATACTTGATAAGAAAGAATTTTGCCTATAAGGCTGCAACTAATTATAGGACCATGATGGATTAGGTGATGAAAGGCTTACAAAAGAAGTCCAAGTGGATGCTTAAGTACATTTGTTAGGACCTCAAAAGGAAATGAGCTAAAGATGCTAACTTCAAGAGAAAACAAAATGCCAATAAAAAAAAAGTCATCTACTATTAGAAGAAGCCTACACATTGGTGGATCCATCTCCATTTTAGAGCATCAAAAGAAAGATAGTGCGTTTTAATTAGTTTTAGTTTAAAATTTTTATTTTAACATAATCATTCATTCCATACCATAACTTTTTTTTTATTTCTCATCACATTTTAGGTGAAGGAATTAGGAGGGTGCCTACTAGTCTAGAGGTGTTCCTTTATTCATCTCACTTTAGAAGGCACCTAGGCATTTGTAGATGAGAGATCTAAAAGAGCCTAGGTAAGATTTAATTAAATGTTGTTTGTCATATGCATTATATTTGAGATTTTATCCATGAAAATTTTGTAACTTTCAAATTTAACTTTGCAAGTCGAGTACTCCAAGATTATAGAGGCACAATCTTCCTAAGCATCTACTGATGGTTGTAAAGGTTTTGTAGATAGGTTGATGAGATCTTGATCTTGGTGAGATAGTTAGCAACTGAAACAAAGAGGATTGCATTTATAGCATGTGATTAGACGTGTGCAAGGTTATTAGGCCCTAATTTGCCATTATTGGATCGACCCTGTAGCTCGAGTTAGAGCAGCTATAAAGCACCATCATGCAACAGAGGGAGGAGGTTGCAGCAATACGAGAGGTTGTTAAATGATGCAATAGCAGCTTCAAGATGCACTTAGTCAAACTAAGAAGAATAGATGCATGCTAACAGTTCTAGTCCAAAGGGTGTAGCACAATGGTTCAAAACCTTTGCCACCACTAGCTAACAAGGGATACTAGTATCAGGGAGATGACCACTATTTTTAATCGTAGTCTTTAGGATTTTGTATTTTTTTATTTTTGTACTTATATAGAATTCTTTTAAATTTTTTTCATAAATATTAGATTCCATTGTTTCCTATTTCTTTTATGTTATATAAATAATGTATTGACATTTAATTTTCAACTCCGAATTTTGATTGTTAAATACATATTTGATTAAAAAGAAATCCAATATAAGGCAACATGTTTATTGTTCACCTTGCTAGTGAAATAGCCAAAATTTCAACAAATATATCTTAGATTAGCAACATATTTAAAAAAAAATGATGCCACTAAGTTTGTAAAAAAATTTTAATTTAGTGATAAAATTAGCAAAGGATTAACAATTATCCGTTGCTAAAAATGAAATTAACAATAGAAAATTCGTGAGTAGTACAAGGCTCAGTGACAAGCAAAAGTGTCATTAATTCCTTTCATTGCCGCTTTGGAAACGTTAGAACCTAGAAGGTCACCAACCATACAGGTTAGACCATTAGGTATGAATCCCAAGCCCAAACATTTCCTAAATTTACCTTACTTATACATTACCTATTAACTTAAATATTAGAGACTCCTCTAGTGGATTACCTTCTGCATCATCGCTGCTTGTTTATTGAGTAGGTCTCTTAAAACACTTTAGATAGGAGACTCACTAAAATGTAAAGGTAAATAAAATTTTTCAAGAAACACTGAGTATCATTCAAGTCAAACGTCTTATCGCTAAACTAATTATTTTGTTTAAACAATGATACAGTTTCCATTGCATATGTAATTGGTTTCATGTGGAAAGTATTCAATTTACACTTTTGGCGTTGATAAATTAATTGCCAAGCTGTGTAGGTGGTAAACTTGAACGTATGCCTAACAAGAAGACACTAGAGATCGCCAGATAACATTTGTTTGTTTCCCCCATTTCAATTCATCACCCCGAAAGTCTTCCAAAATACTAATCTTCAAAGCAAATTTAGGAAGATTTTAAGTCTGATTGGTGGGCACATAATTTTGAGGCAAGCGTTATTATTTGACTTTAAGCCATTTCTTATTCTTCACGATGTTCCCCTTCCACATTAATGCAAGAGAGTATCAGATCCTAGTGCATGGGACGCGCTTCACTTCCTTTCCAGCCAAACAGAACCTTATCTACCCTGCAATTATGGTCCATGTTCGGACAAGATAACACGTCTGAGCGGCCTGCATTTTTCACCTTGTTTAGTTTTATTATTTCGAATTTGTTAAGAATATTTGACGAAAGTAATTTCATCAAGGATAGTTCTTCCATACCTAAATTATAATTATAGATATTGATATCTTGACTTACAAATTAATAAAATGATGACATATTATTTGTGTGAAAAAAATTTTTAGGTTAATTATTTTTATAAACCTTTAAAATTAGAATTTAATTTTTTTAATTTTATTTTAACATCAATATTTTAATTGTTAAATAAAAAGTAAGGGCAAATATTTTTTCTTTTTCTATATAAATTTAAAAATTTCTTACTTTAAATATTTTTTCTCTCTCTCTTTTTGCTTTACACACAAATATTTCTAAAATTCATATTTGTACTTAACCTTAAAAGCACGTAATAAAATTATTATTTTATTAAATAAAATAACATATTAATTATTGTAAAAATTGATAAAAAATTAGTTTATTATTTAAACATTGCATGAAATAAAAAATTACTTTTTACTATTGAAAAACAATAATTTATATTAAAATAGATGTATATAAAATTTGGTACTTTTGCACTAGATGAATAAAATTATTATTTATCCAAAAAATTAAAAAAAGCTAAATACTATATATTTAAATTCTTTATTTACTTATTTTATCAACAATAAAGTTTTCAGTTGCTGTAAATTTGTTAGAAAATATTGTTATATATAATGCAATAAAATAATATTTATACATTAATGTACTACATCCAAATAATTTTAGAATTTTTTATTTAAACTAATCAATTTTTTCAATAGAAATCATGCTACTATTCTTTTTAATATAGTGTAAGATTTTTCACTTTTTGTTCTTTTAAATTATTTAGGCTTGTGTATAAAATCAAATAATACCAAGAAATTATCAATAAAAAATCAAAATACATATACACATATTTATCTATGTATGTATATTCAAATATGTTCCACCTAAAAACTAGATATTAAAAAAAATAGGTAATTTGTTATTATAATTTTAATCTAATATAAATATCCTATTTTGAAACTTGATACATTAAATTATTAATTGCATTTTCTTTCTTGTTGTTAATTCCCATTTTCTTTATAATTTCACATATTACAAAGAGAAAAATAATTTACCTCATTTATTTTTTTTATTTTATCTTATGTAAAATTATTAATAACAATAAATTAAATTAATAAAATAAATATTTTATTTGAAAATCAGGATATGTACATTATAAAAGTTTGTGTTTAATATAACTTATAAGATGAAAAATGTAAAAATAAATATGTATATTATATATAAGTGCATGCATAACACTTTAATTTTTAAATAAAACTTACTTAACATATTTTAAACAACTTTAGAAAATTTAATTCTGGATATGTGTAAGAAAAATAATATATATAAATATCACTTTTTTTCAAAAGTACCAATGGATATTAAACTTTTTTATTAAAAATAATACTAAATTTGATCACTAAATTAAGTATCTTAAAAGATTTTATTATGTATTAATGTATAAGAAATAAGTGAAAGAGATTATTCAAGAATAAGAGAAGAAGAAATAAAAAATAGTTTCATAAAGCAAGAGTTTAGATTTTTAATTTATTAACTATTAACTAAATTTTATATTTTTAAAAATATTATATTTTTTTTAAAGCATTTTAGTTTTGAAAGTTTTAAATTACAATATATTATAAATAAACTTTAGTTACTAATCATTAAATTAGATTTATTATATAGCAAAGAGGTGTAAAAATATACATATAAATTAATATAAATAATTTACTCAAATTACTTATTTTAAGTTATTGGTGGATCTAAAATTAAAATAAAATTTATGGTTTAAAATAAAAATATTATGTCATTAATTCTTTACCTATTGAATAAGTCTCCTAATTATAAATATTAACCATCAATTTTTGTATTATTAAAATTTAACAATTTTTATTTTACCACAAAATCAAAATATCAATATCTAACTTTTAATCTGGGTACGTTAAAATTGTCTTTTTATTAAATACAAGGAGTAAGCAATTGTGAAGATACTAAAAACTTGTGCTATTTTATATAATTTTTGCAAGTGTATTATCTTTTATCGATCCTTACTATCAAATTTGATTTATATTTTTTAAAAAAATTGTTAGAATGCATTTTGCAATTAATTTTTATAAAAAAAGATAATAAATTTAATAAAAATTATATAAAAATAATATTGAATTTTTAATAATAATGTAATATTAGAAATTTTAGTACCCACTTTAAAATTTAAAATTGATTTGTTGCTATCAAAATGATTAGAGTTTTATTTGTTTCGCGGCCAAGCATTTTTGGCAGCAGGATCTTATTGTTTGTCGTTAAGTAAACGATTTTCATGTGCTTGCCTACCCTACCTTTAAAATATAATGAATGATGTCATCATATTGGGAAAATGGAAACTTCCACTCTGTAATGGTTGTTTTCTACCATGCACAACCCAATATTTAACAAGAAGTAAATAGAATATATATATTTTTTGTAATATTAATTTTTTATAATTATAAATTTAAGTAAATATAAGATTTTTAAATCAATGTCCAGCAAATTAAAGTAAACAATTTCCTAATTTCCAAAAAGTTAGGATAACAAAGAAAAAAAATAGAGTACAAACAAAAGGGTATAAACAATAGAAAAATGGTGATGTTTCAAATCTCTAATCCAGCCTGTTAATAACTATATCTCATAAACATATACTCCTAAGCTAGCTATGACTTGTGATGGCTGAGAAGAAAGACTTCTATTTAAAGGGATATGCATTTTTCAAGTGATGTCAAACACACAGATTTGAAGCATAATTTGAGCATTCTCACAGTGACCATGAGAGACTTCAAAGATATTCTTGGGCAATGGCCTCCATTATTCTTCTTAGCCACTGCATTTTGCTACATTGCCACAATGGTAAATGCTCATAACCCTTATGCTTCAACTCCACCGTTCCATTTCCCTAAACCTTATTTCCCAACCCCACCTTTCAAGTTCCCATCTCCATCGATACATTTTGACCTTCCACCTTTTTGGCCAAAACCACCAAAGCGTGGAGGTTATCCACCATACTATTACTCACCCTTACCTCCCTTTTTTCCTCCTACATTACCTTACATTTATAACTCACCACCCCCACCTCCATCACCTTCACCTTCTCCTCCATATATGAACAAATCCCCACCCTGTCCTTCATCATCGCCGCCTCCTCCTTATGTTTATAAATCCCCTCCTTCACCATCTTTATCCCTACCCCCACCATACATGTACAAATCTCCACCACCACCATCTCCATCCTCAACTCCTCGGTACATTTATAAGTCTCCCCCACCTCCATCTCCTCCTCCACCTCCACCATACGTGTATACGTCTCCACCTCTGCAGTCACCATCACCCTTGCCACCTCCAACGTATGAGTACACGTCCCCACCTCCTCCTTCACTACCCACATCACCACCATTTATTCACAAGCCGCCATTGCTACCGCTGCATTCACCTCCTCCCCCATATATCTACAACTCACCACCTTTATCATTTCCATCACCACCGCCTCCACATATTTATAAATCTCCACCACCACCATCTTCATCATGGCCACCACCATATTTTTACAAATCTCCTCCACCATCCTCATCACCACCACTACCCTGTTCTTCACCTCCTCCATACGTCTATGAACCCCCACTCCCACGGTCAACTTCACCACCTAAACCTTACATTTATAAATCACCACCGCCTCCTCCATCAATTTCACACCCTTGGCTGCCTCCTTTTCACTTCCATTACCACTCACCTCCACCTCCTGAAGCCTATTGATCCTTTTAATATTGAATTAGCAATATCTATGCATGAATCGATATTCAAGTTGAACGTTATGTGAGAATTAATGAGTTCCATATGGGAAGAGCTGCAAATAAATCCTACCTGTTGTGTTCGTTGTTGAGAATGTTTTATTGGGCTGAGAAATATGGTTAAGTTGTTTATTTGTATTGATAAAGAAAATATTTATCTTTTTTTTTATGAACAAAATGAAGTACTAATGCTGTGAGAATAGTTTGACTTCTAAAAATTTTTATTCCTCCATTTTGTATGATTCAAAGAATTATCATGTAATTTTCAATTTATGCACCATCACATCGTTACTAAAAACGTTGCTCAAAAAGAAAAAATGTTTTCAGTATTACATAATATTGAAATATCAATATTATTATTATATTTTTATAAATAAAGTATTTTGATGTCATGATGAAAAACGAAATCTTAAAATAAAGAAATTAATTTTCAAGCTTGTTGAAATAAAATAAGTATAACAATATTTTATGCACCAACAATTAAATTTAAAATTAGAATCAACAAACAAATTAAAAGTTATTATTAAATATAGGATGATGGAATAAATTTATAAAATTTAATTCAAAAAATATAAAAAATAAAAAATTTAATTTCAAATATTATTTTTAGTATCTATAATATTTTTTAGGTAAACAACATTGTTTAAACTTTAGTTTCCTACTAATATCGGACGGAGTCCATAAGTTGACTAGGCACGATGGAACATACCCCGCATTTTCGCGAGAAAAGGATTCCCTCTTGTATCTCAACTGTAATTGTAAGAGGGAATCGTTGATATATTTGTGCCCCTACACTTGCATTATCAGTGGGTCTCACAACAAATTAATAGACCACTTTTGCAATAGTTACAGGAGAGGATTTCAATCCATTTTTGCGACTTCAATACATTTTAGTCCCTGTGATCCAAGGATATAGATAAGATGTATTTGAATATATATTTTTTTATATTTTTAAAAATTAATTTTCTCCCATGTCCTTTCCACGTCCCTCTTAACTCCCATACTTCCAAACGTACCATTCATTAGCGTGGTCGTTCTCACTTTTACAAAAAGGCCACAAGCATTTATGTGGTTGTGAGCTCAACATATTAATATAGCGAAAATAAATGGAGAAGTACCGTCTTCTTAGCGAGCTGAGGCTCATGGGTCTATTTTAATTTGCCCTCCCTTCCCACTTCCTGTAGTTTAACCAAAGACTAAGAATTTATTTTTATTTTTTTAAATTAATTTTTTTTCAATTTAATCTTTGACTAAAATTTTATATCAATTTAGTTTTTATAAAATTAAAAACATTCAAATTCTAATCCTTTCATACATGAGATGAAATACTGAATTATTTTATAGAGAAACTAAAATTTAAAAATTTTTATCTGATCAAATTAATAGAAACTTTTAATTACAACTCAAATTAATAAAAATTCTATTTTTGCCTAGCACAAGTAAACATAAGATTTCATTTCATTTTCAAATAAAATTTTTTGAATGATGTTTGATTTTAAGTAAGAATGAATCTCATTTCATTTATAATTTTTATTTTAATTATATTTATTTCATTATAAAATCCATCAAATTTAATAAAAATTTTACTAAAATTCATTTTATTTGATATCACATATTATATAAAATATTTGCCTAGTTTCTAACATTGTATGTACCATGATACCATTAAAATTTTCTTTCTGAATTGAATTTCATATTTTTTAATACATTTTAAATGAAATAATTTATTTATAATAAATTGAAATCACTATTTTTTGACAAAGTTTTCAAATAATAAAATTTTTTTTGTAAATGAATTGAAACCATTTTTATTGAAATAAAATAAAATAAAATGAATTCTAAAATTACATGCCAAACGAACTCAACTGTGAAACATAGCTTCTTTGCTTTTCAGTTTTCTGCCTCATTTTTATATTAATATTATCGTCTGTTCGTAGGATTAGAATAGAACAATACAAAACAAGAGGGGAGTTGTGTGATCTGGAGCATTATCAGATATAAGGCACTATAAAGCTTGTTTGCTGTAAAATAATTTAGAACTTGCAAGTTATATTGTTTGCAGGACATAAAGTTAATTTAGCGTAGAAGCATAGCGGCCAAGAGATATATGAATTTTTCTTACGGTGGTACACAGCATCTGCAGAACCGCTAACCTGCTTTAGGCTTTAATTTAAGGTTTATGTACTTTCAGTTTTTAACCTAACCCCATTGTTGCGATTGGCACTATAGAATAAAATAGAAAGGGAACAAAATAAATGAAATGACAATTCTATAATTATATTTGATATGGATAAAAGTGAAATAAGCATTCCATTTTATAATTATATCTGATATAATAAATATTACAAGAATGGAATGAAAAAAATGGGTCAATAATAATAATACCCCTTAAAAATGAAAAAGAATGTGTAAAATTAAAACCACATTTATATTAAAAGATGATACTATCATTTTTTGTTTATTTAGAATTGAATATATATAATTTACACTCAAACATATATATTAAATAATAAAATAATTGTCATAACTCATTCCTAAAACATGTGATCAATGTAGAAAATCACTATAGGTAACAATCTATTGATCTTCCCTATAACATGTCCAATGTAATATTTCATATATAAGTACACTATATTTTCAAAAAAATGTGCAATTTTCAAGATTCCAATGTAAATGTATTTTTTAAATCATGGTGTAAAATTATTCCAATTATCCTAATACTTATCTCAACAGCAAAGTTGTTGAATGAATCCAATTTTATTCCATCCAATGAAAGCTGGACACTTAAAAAGGAATTCCTAAAGGAAAATAGTGAGTTTCCTTTGAAACTTGATAAGTAAACATCAATAAAAAAGGAACTATTAAATTTTAATATTAATACTAGAATGTAGAGACACAAAATTAAATTTTAGTAGAAAACTTTATATTTATATTCAAAATAAATGGTCATATTCTCATATTTTTTCCAAAGGAGGGAAAGGGAATCTGCAATAATTTAACCCGTTTATCCAAAGTTACAATTTATGTGCACACAATCTTGGATCCTAACTAAAACCTCTCTAAACAATTACTATATTATAAGCACATAAAAGATCATTCTTATTCTCATCATAATTCATTAACAATTATATATAAAATTACATTCATTGGGATTATCCGCACTTGTTAGTACTATCATTCAAACATCTACAATTATTCATACCACAATCTAATCATATCAAGCATATTTTAACAAGACGAAGAAAGTAAATAGATTTCCTTATAACCTCCAATTATGTTTATACTCTTTATAAATCTATTTTTATCCTTTCAGGATCAACTTTATATTCTTTACAAACTATTACCAAATTTGATATTCATATATTACATCATCTCCTAATCAAACAAATATAGGACTTGTAAGTCCTATGGACCACAGACTTGCATCACATATTGTATCATCCCCTCATTATTAGATACATGCCTTGTAAGTCTCAAGGACCACAGGCATGCATTTCACAATACATATCAATATTATAATAACTTATTTCTAAGCATAATATCAATATCAAACAATGGAACTACTATGTCTCCATTGCGTTGCCTTGGATGTTAACTCACATTATTCGTGCACATTATATATATAATCATTGAAAATTTTTATTCTAAAACTATTTAATAATATTGTCATGTCATTGTTGCATTGCCACAAATATTTGTTCAACAATAATTATTTCAATCATACAATCATATAAACATATTTTAATCCATATTATAAGATAATCAATTACAATTCCATGCATCATGTGCATAAGCCTTTAGGTTTTTTTAACAACCATTATATATGTGTGTGTGTGGTGTGTATTGAAGCATATCAAGTGAGATTTGTATTTTTATGTAAAAGTGAGAGGAATAATTGTAACCATTAGATCTAGTATTGAATAGTTAGAATTAAACTTAAAATCATGCAACTTTTTTTAAGTAATCATATGACCTTTTTAAGTGATTACATGAATTTTAATTATATTTTAATCCTGATTATCAGAACAAGATTTAATGATCATGATTCATTTCTCTTATATATATATATATATATATATATATATATATATATATATATATATATATATATATATATATATATATATATATATGAGTGTGTGTGTGTGTGTGTGTCCAACATGCATGACATGCTAATCAAATAGCATATTAAATATAATGCCAATAGATGAATATAAAAGAAGTGTCATATTTTTGTCTAGCCCATCATCCAAATTTTTTTTAAAAATATTCTAAGTCTAAGGCCTTTATATGGAGAGCTATATCAAACACATAATTTAGAAAGGAAAAATCATGATTTTTAATGAATTTTTCAAAGTCCGTAGGTGACTATTTAAGGAGATGGAAAATAACAAAATCCAAAAAATTTATTATTTTGAACTAAAATTTAAAATCTAATTTTTTTTAGAGTTTTCACTTTTGTGATATTTTATTTAAATTCAAATGAAAGATATTTGCTTATTTACATTTATATCTTAAGTAAATGTCCTTAATTTTATTTAAACAACATAAATGGAAACAAGGGAACAATGCAAGTCAACCAGCTTTTATTGCTTTAAAGAGCAATCCTATCACATAGTGGACAATTGTTAATCCTTATGTGCCTAGCAATTGATCATTTGCCATTAGAATAAAATTTGTCAAGTTTCCAACCAATGGTTGACTATAAAAAAAAGTCATAATAGTCAACCAATATCGGCAAAAATACCGGATTACGATTATTTTATAATTTTTTTTCGTTTTATTGTAGTTTCGAAACTAATTACCAAAATACAGAGGGCGTCACTTCAAATGGCGTACACAGACCAGGAAAAACACTTGGAGGGCGCCATTTTGAATGGCACCCCAAGGGGAAGGCGCCATCCCACTTGGCGCCTTCACCTTGAAAGCGCCGTTCAAAGTGGCGCCCCTAGTGCGGTTTTCAAATTTGGTTGGCCTGAAGGCGCCATTGCAAGAGGCACCATTTAGAATTTCAATTTTTGGGAGACGCCAACTGAAATGGCGCCTCCTCCCCTTTAAATATCAACCCCCCCTCGCAGCCCCAGCCACACCCTAAAACCCTAGTAGTCGCTCTTCTTCCCTTCTCTCTTCAAAGAACTCGCAGCCCTTCTTCCAGTTCTTCTTTCCTTCAATCTTTGAAGCCGTTCGCAACAATTTATATTTGTTTATTCATAAATCTTTATCCTTTTTTACTTTTGTGCATTTCATTCGATAACATTTCTTCTTTGGAGCAAATTTGATCTTCTTTCAACTCTTCCTTGGTTAGTATTTTTATAATTTTTGTATTTATATTATAATTTTTATTTTACATTAATTATTATGATTTATGATGTAAAATGATAATATAGGATTTAGAAAAAAATTGTATAAATTTATATGATCTGTAATAGTTTATGATTTTTATTGGTTAGTATTTTTATAATTTTTGTATTTATATTATAATTTTTATTTTATGTTGATTATTATGATTTATAATGTGAAATGATGATATAGGATTTAGAAAATATTTGTACAAATTTATATGATTCGTGATAGTTTGTGATTTTTATTGGTTAGTATTTTTATAATTTCTATATTTATATTATAATTTTTATTAGTTATTATAAAAATATATTTCTCAGTGGGAGAAGAAATTTTATTTTATATTGATGATTATGATTTATATTGTGAAATTATGATATAAGATTTAGGAAAAATTTGTACAAATTTATATAATTTATGATAGTTTGTGATTTTAAAAAAAGTATAAAGGGGATAAAGAAAAGTGTCTTAAAATAAAATTTATGATTTAGGTAAAATTATTTTTAGATATTTTTAAAATATAAAATTATTTAGGATGTAGGATATGATAAAAATAAGATTATTTTTATTATATGTTTATTATTATGAGAATATATTATCATATTGATCAATATTTTTAGGTTAATTCTAAAGTAATATATGTCAAAATAAATAAATATCAATTGAGGGTTTAGTGTAAAGTCTTGATATATTATGTAGTATTTCTATTTATTTTATCTTTTTTATTGTACTCTTTTATTATTATTTTTTGTTAACTCATGGTATTTAAACCATATACACTAATATTTTTTTGCAGTAAGATATATCAATTTTTTTATTATAAATGTATTTTATATAAATTATATAATTCATTCAATTAAATAATTTATTATACAATCAATTTCTTATTACTTTATATCGTACGTATTGTTTATTTCTTATTTACTCTACTGTATTCTTTTTATATCTATTCTTATTATTTATGGTTTTAATCATCAATATCATTAATTAACATAAATATAATAAGTTATAATTTTTAATTTATTATAATATTTTAAGTAAATTAAAGCTTTAATATACATTTTATTAATAAAAATAATTAATTTCATATTATATTTTTCAAAAAAATAGTGTAGTAATTAAATTAAATTTTATTTATATAGATTCTTTTAAATTTTTGTTGATAATAATTTTTAAATATTATATTTTAAATTTAAAATACATCAACTAAGAGTTCTCCAAAGGTTTATAGTTCGTACATAATTTTTTCTTCATTTCATGTACTTTGCTTAATTTTTTCTTCTTTATTTTTTTAATCATTCTATTAAAAGTTCAAATGCAATTGAATAATATAAATATAATTCAATATAACTTTTTTCACATAAAATTATTTTTAATGATTAAATATTTTATTTTAAAAAATTCATGTTATGGAAAGCGCTAATTGAAATAATTAATTATATATTTCAGTTTTAATAAAAGTATTTAAGAATAAAAATTAATTATCCTTTAAAATTTATTAATATTTTCTTGATATAAAAATACAAACACTATATTTAAAATTAAATATACATCAATAAGATTTTATCTATGTTGCTGTTTTTATTCCTTTAATATATTGTCTTGCAAAATATATTTAATTTAGCGTGATTTTTACATAATTTTTTTATTGATACAATAATATCTAATAACTTTTACTTAGAGATTAAAGTTATTAAAATATCTAATAAATTTTTCTTTCATGCAGAGGCTTTTTTTTGTTTACTTCTCCTAATACTTACCGGTTAGTATTTTTATAAATTTTGTGCTTATATTATAATTTTTATTAGTCATCATGAAAATATTTTTTATATTGGTAGAGAAATTTATTTAGAATATTATGATATAAATAATATGAATTTTTTTATTTTATTTTAATTATTATGGTTTATGATGTGAAATTATAATTTAAGATGTGAAATTATAATTTATGAAAATTTTGTAGGAATTTATATGTACTGTGATAGGTTATACCATTAAAAAAATAACAAACGAGATAAAGAACGGTATTCTAATATAGGTTTTAGGACCTAGGTGAAAATTATATTTAGAGAATTTTTTCATGTAAAATCTTAATATATCATAAGAAAGGTACTAAAAATAAAATTCTAGGATATGTGAATGTAACCAAAAGCCTTAAAAAATAGGATATTGTTATTGAAAATATGAATATTTTTCTATTTAAATAGTAGATATTATAAATGCAAGAATAATAAATGTACTCGAAAAAATTATACTATACATAGGTTTATTCAGAAAGTATTAAAATATATATGGAGGTATTAGAAAATAAGTATTAGACGAAGTCAGTGAATGTGAAAAGGAATTCATGACTTTAATAATAAAAAAATACAAATAATAATGTGTACATAATTTTGGTTGCTATTTGGTAGCAGGTGTGAACGCAGAAAATAGCCGTGAAAATAAAAAATGTAGTGTATTAAAAATGTTAACCAATTTAATGAGTATAATTTGTGCATAATAAATAAAAAAAATGATAATTGAAAAAGATAAATTAAACCATAGATAAGATTATATAGCCAAATATTATATTAGTCTTAAAAAGAAATAACATTTGCTTGGCCGGAAAAATTATCCTATTATTACGTAGTATTAAATAAATACTTCACAAAAATAGTAATACATTCCATTCATTTTTACTTGTAATATTAAATACTAGAACATTCGCCTGTGAAAACAAAAATTGTATATGAGACTATGTGTCAGTTGTGAGGGTGCAGTGAATGTTTTGCAGCTAAAAGTAACAAGATGAAGAAAAGTTTAATTGCTTTTATATACTCAAATGGATACAATGATTGAAGGATCAATGGGGGTAATGTACGATGGACCTCGCCCAAAGGCATTGAAATTGAGAGGATGCAGTACTATGGATATTTTGCGGGAGAGAATTCATGCCCGACTGAAGCTTCATGAAGATCAAGCTGTGGGAAAAATTGTTTACAGGTTTCCACAGCATCAAACAGAGGCTCAATATATGGTATACGAATTGGACGACGACGAAGACTTGTTATGTGCCATAGCAAGCTACGAACAACATCCGATGATGACAGCAATGGAGTTGTACGTAGAGGTGATCACATCTGAACTGCACGCTGCCAACCTTGGTTCACAAGAAAGAGTTCCAACTAGATCACCTGTGGATCCAACGGCTAATGTTAGTACTAGTTGTTCGATGGTGCGGGAAGGCCTTCCTTACACGGGTGGATTCGAGTTCCACATTTCTGATAGTTATACTCCTGCATTGGACTCATCTGTTGCAGGTGTTTTCCCGAGAAATATATCACATGCAGGGATGGGTTCAACAAGTGCCTTACCGGTCGTAGAGGAAGAATCCACTGATCCTATATTAATGGATGCCCACCTTGAGTCTGATTTTAAAGACGATGAGGTGTCCTACAGTAGCGGTGATGATCGTGACACTGATGATGAAGAACGTGTAACTACGCATGGAGACAGTGTTGCAACGCGGCGAGTGGGGAGTGACAACGCTACACAGACATCATGTGGTATCCTTCAAGCTGTTGTCTTCTCTTACATTGATTGGGATACCATAAGGAATCCTAATGAATTTTCGGAAGTGATGAAACCAAGCTATGATTATGGCATGGAGGACTTACAGGTTGGACAAGAGTTTGATTACAAGGAGGCATTAATTGCTGTAACCAAGCATTACCACATCAGAAGGCACCATAGTTATTACGTGGAGGAGTCGGATACCAGAAGATTGAGTGTCAAGTGTGATAATTACGGGGATAAATGCAAATTCCGCCTTAGAGCAACCAATCTAAAGAATTCTAACACTTGGACAATAACTAGATTTTCAGGGCCTCACACATGTGTTAATGCCAGTTTGACACAGGATCACAAGTCTCTTGACTCTGAGTATATCAGTTCCTTGATACTGGAGATGGTTAAAGTGAAGTAAGATGTTCCAATCTCACTTATACAAGAGAGGGTGGAAGGCATGTACGGGTATAAGATTTCGTACAGAAAAGCATGGAAGGCAAAACAAAAGGCAATTGTCAAGGTGTACGGTGATTGGGATAAATCATATGAAGTGCTCCCCAAATGGTTGGACATCTTAGGCTACTGTGACCAAGCTCTGTTCAAGTTGGAGTCAGGAGAATTCATCACAGTTGACAACCGTGTTGATCCACAGAAACATGTTTTCAACTGAGTTTTCTGGGCTTTCAAGCCGTGTATTGTCACGTTCCCCTACTGTAAGCAATTCATACAAGTTGATGCAATGCATTTGTATGGCAAGTACAGAGGCGTGCTACTGATTATTGCGACCCAGGACGGTAACAAATGTCCCATTCCTCTTGCCTTTGCCATTGTTGACAAGGAGAACTATGAAAACTGGAGTTGGTTTTTGGCATTACTACGGGTAAATGTTACGAACCAGCAAGGAATATGCCTCATATCAGACCGACACCGAGCTATAAAAGATGTTATAGCCAACGAAGGCCTAGGATGGTAGCCTCCTCATGTATTTCACCGGTACTGTATCAGACATATTGCCAGCAACGTTCGCAAGAAGTGCAGGGATGACAATGTCAAGAAAGTTGTCCTTAAGATTGGTACACCTTACAGCACAACTTCTTTGTTGATCCTTTTCATCTGTAAATTTGTGTATCTGGTAGTTCAACCCGGTTAACCTATTTTTCTCCTTCTGTTCAGCATATGAGCCCAGTTGGGAAAAGGCCATGGAGAGATTGGACAACCTTAGCAAAGTCAATGAGGAGATCCACAAAAAGTTAACTGCTATTCCGATGGAGAAGTGGATGCTTGCTTATGACGAAGGCAGAAGATATGGTCATATGACGACTAACATAGTGGAGTGCATCAATGGCCTCTTCAAAGGATTAAGGAAGCTACCAATCACAGGCCTTGTTCAACAAACATACTATAGATGTGTCAAGTACTTTGTGGAAAGGGCAAAAGAAGCACATGCTGAACTACAACAAGGTCACATATACGCAAGCAGATTCAAATAGGAGCTTGTGACTATCCAGTCACGTGCTTCTTCTTACCATATTCATGCTTATAATAGACAAGGAACTAGGTTTGAGGTGGTGGAGGGCCCTGATATGGCCAGGGGATCATGTGGAAAGGTCGTTCAAGTGTTATTAGATAAAAGGCAATGTGAATGTGGACAATTCCAAGCATATAGGTATCCTTGCGCTCATATTATTGCTGCTTGTGCATCAGTCAACATATCGTGGGAATCATATGTCGATCCTGTATACAGGCTTGACACACTACTCAATTGCTACAAATCTGAGTGGTGGCTGATCGGGGAGTGGTCGCAATGGAATAACCTACCACCATTTCCTGTCCTGGTTCCAAATTATGGAAGATTGCATGCAAAGGGATGACCGAAGTCGATCCGAATCAGAAATGAGATGGATTGGCCTCAAGAGAGTGGTGTCAAGCAAAAATGCGATCTTTATAAGACGGAAAGTCATAATCGTAGGCGCTGTCCACTGCTACATGGAGAGGAAGGCCCTTCTTCACGTTGATTTTTTTTTTACTTTTATAGACGTATGTTACGAAGTATGTTAACCAATGTCATAATTGTAACAATCGGATGATGTGATTTGTTTGATTGTTGCAAAACTGCAAGCCATTATGTATATATATGTGACCCCATTACTAGTAATGTTAACAAATTACTTCAATCGTCCAAGTGCTATATATTCTTGTGTGTATCTTTGTAGTTAATTTGCACATGTATGTTATATTAGTGTATGTTTAGATTCCACCCTAATGCAATTCTTGTTGTGGTAGATGGCATCCACATCGCGACGCGTTGATCCTGGACCACGGGATCCTTCACTGCTGACGGCCCAGGCCTCACACATATCCTAGTCCATTTGGGCAAGCCATGTATGGAAATAGTTAGAACTTAATAAAGTTGGTTGAACAATTTCTGAATTGTCAGACGCAACAACTAGTAAATTTTTTTTGTTTTGCAGCCTAACCGTGTGTTGAGGATTAGACGGGCTCATCACTACCATCACCAACAACCGTCGAAGTTGATTGTCCCCTTCTTACGAGAGGCAGGTTTTTACGGCCTGACGATGTGTGAGTTTGTGCTGATCGACCATCAGTTGATCGGTGCTTTTGTAAAAAGGTGGAGGCCGGAGACACACATCTTTCACATGCCGCAAGGGGAGACGACTATTACATTACAGGATGTTGCTTTCCAGCTCGGCCTACCCATTGACAGTCGTGCAATGATAGAGCCCACTGTGTGGGGATGGGGAGCCCTGATAGAGGAGTATCTGGGAATGCAGTTACCGGTGGATGAGAATGTCATCAGAGGGGGGCGATTGAGGATGAGTTGGCTGGAGAGGCATTTCACTCATCTTCCAAATGATGCGGATGAGGTGACAGTGTAGAGATTCACCCAAGCCTACATTTTGTGGCTCATTGGTGGGACGTTATTTCCAGACCACTCCGGCATATATGTCCACCTCATGCACTTACCCTTGCTCGGACACTTACATGAGGCTGGGACGTACAGTTGGGGATCTGCTTGCCTGGCCTATCTGTATAGAGAGCTCTGCAAGGCCACTGCTCCGGATTATAGGGAGATAGGAGGGTGTTACTTACTACTGCAGTTCTGGGCTTGGGATAAATTTCCCACTATCGCCCCCACGATTACTGTTTCAGACATACCAGAGGGGGATGCAGGGATTGGCCCCCTAGCCTGCAGGTTGGAAATTTTTTCAACTTGCACTTATAATTAAGTTGACTTTGAAGTTGTTTAACTTAGTTATTGTACTTGGTAGGTGGCACTATCAAAAGACATTCCAGGATAGTCCGGCACACAGCCTACCCTATTACAGATATATTCTGGACCGTCTTCGACTTGACCAAGTATGTAGGGGATAATGCATATTTTTATTTTAGGGCTTTGACCATTTCATTGTCGCATTTAAATGATAAAATAAATTTGTAATTGCAGATCACCTAGATCCCGTACACTGAGGAGGTCACCGCATCACTGCCTCAGTACTGTTTTAACGGGAGTGACATGTGGACAGCAGTGGTGCCGCTCATTCACTTTCAGATTGTCGAGTGGCACCAGCCGGATAGGGTTTTGCGGCAGTTTGGACTACGCCAGGCTATTCCTGAGCCACCGAAGCAGGTGGCAGAGGTCCATTGCCTTCACTTGTTCGGTTGACATGATGAGGAGTGGCACATCCACCATCAGCCGTACATTGCACTCTGGGATATCCGGCGAGACTTGTGCGCAATCGCTGAGCCGACCACACGACTAGTTCTAGGCCCACGATCCGATTACATGGCATGGTACAAATGGTTTACCAGGCGATGTATTACACCCGTTGGGGGAGTGCTAAACCTTGTGGTAATACTTTGTGCTAGTTTTCTGTGTTTGATTTTCTTTTCGTGTATTAGTATTGTAACTAACTTTAATATCAAAAATTTGCACAGGTAGATGAGGTATCCACACTATAGGACTTCACTACACCTGATGGGCAGTCTAGGTTCACCTTCGATGCGCTTAGATCAGCGACAGACTCCATCCTTCACGCCATTCAGGAGGTTGATCATCTGATTATTGACTCACATGCAGAGCCAGAACCTTATGCCCATCATATCCCAGACCCTGCAAAGGGTGACCATGATCAGCCTCGTTCTCGTTGATGTCGTCGCACTGCTCCACGGCCTACGTCGCAGCCTGATGTTCCGTCCGCTTTGACAGTGCAACAGACTCCACCATCGACTGCCCAGGACACCATGATGATAATGCCAGATATTACTGCCTCATCTCATATGTGTCCTACTGCACCTGATGATCCTTCATCCCTCATCATGTTCCCGGCTGTACTATATGATCCGTCATCACCCCAGATGTACCAGTTTACTTCTGGTGTTCCATCCTTATTCTAGGCATTTCCATATATACCAGGAGTTTCATCTTCATTTTATATCTTTCCTTCCGGTGATGCTGGTCCATCACAGCCATATCATCCTGCATTTGATCTATATACTCAGGATCAGGGATCAACACTTGGTGGCATGATGACAGATGACTCAGTGCTTGCGGATAGAGGTAGAGGTAGAGGCAGAACGGGCGACAGAGATAGAGGCAGAGGCAGAGCAGGAGTTGGAGGTAGAGGAGCCACAAACACCGGAGATGTGACTCTCGAGCCTGCGCAGAGGGTTAGTAGATATGGCCGCCACATTACCGATCCTGAATGTGGGACTGGACATCACTTACGTAGACATTAGTTTTCTTTTTCATGTTTATTGTATATTTATGCACATCTATCTTACTACTTTATTGTCAAACATCAACATTTAGGATGGTTTTGATTATTACGATATTTTTATCTTCTTGCGTAGGTACTTATATCAATTTTAATTACCAATTCTTCTCACAAATACACAATCAATTCAATTCTCATATAACGCATCAAATATATGCAATTTTTTCTAATAACATCATTCTAACTAGAATTTTATTCTCTCCTTTGATATTTTATTTTCATAACTTTAAATGTTATAAATTATTAACAAACATAAATTAATTATAAATTTTTTAAAACAATGTGTGTTTATTTCTTTCTAACGATAAGGATTATTCCATGTTCCACATCTCACTTGGCAAAAGTATCGATTTGCTATTTTTTTAGAAATTATTTTTCGTTTTACCATTCTTTCAAAATATTTTACCAAAATACATACTGCGGTAGAAAGACGCCAAACCAAATAGCGCTTCTGATGGCGGTCAAAGCACATCTCCTAAATTTTAAGTTAATATATAAATAATAAAAAATAATAAAAAATAATAAACTTTAAATTAATTAGGATATTTAGTTTTTTTTATAAAAGTAATGATAATGACATCTCCTAAATTTGATAACTAACATTATTAATTTTTTATTTTCACAGTTGTTATAATTATCTATTCTTTTATTTATTTACCATGTTGAAATACATAAATAATATTAAAATAAATTAATAAATTTTCTCTTCATAATTTGAAATATATAATTATTTTTTAATTAAATTTTTTGTCATTATTTATTTTAATATTATTAGTGAAGAAAGGAATAAATAGTTATAATAAATATAAAAAAATTAATAATATTAATTATAATATTTGAAGGATAAATAACTATCATCCTTGTAAATGACATTAAATGCTATGTTTATTCAATACGTTATGAGTTGAGTCCATCAAATATTGAGGTCAAAACATGTAGCACAATTGTCAACATAGATGAGAATGCTGGCCATGTACAATACCAAAATTCAAGTCTTTTGGATCCACAATGGATACGGTCACCGGCTAATTAACTTAGAAATGAGGAGCGAGGGTACCGTAGGCTAAAGGTGCCATATCGTCTGACGTCCCTTCCCTCTGACGTCCCTTCCTTTGAACGCCAACGGCGCCATTTCGTTTGGCGTCCCTCGACACGCCATTTGCCATTTCTCCGTCGCTGTGTGTATCTTCTGTGCGTATTTTGATAAAATATTTTGAAGGAACGGTAAAATGAAAAATACTTACCGGTTAAAAAAATAGTAAATCGGTGCTTTTGCCTCTCATTGCTAAAATATTTTATCATTGTGACGAAATACAAAAGAATTAATTCATGTTATAATTTTAATTTCATTACAAGATGAAAAGATTATTGCAACAAAATAACCACATTTTTTTAATTTTCAACTATCTTCAACTTTGTCATTTCGTATTTATTTTGTTACAAAATAAAAATAATTTTATTGAAATAAATATAAAGTAGCAAGAATATTATTAGAATAAATATAAAATAAAAAGAAACATATCTATTTCGTTATATTTCTTTTCATTTTTAACAATCTTCAACTTCATACATAAAGAATATTATTGAATAATTCAATAAATTTACTTATGTGTAATAACATATTAAATAATTACTTGTAATAATATAATTTCGAACGGTGGAAGTTTATAATTCCGAAAAATGATAAATATTAAGTGTCATTGGATCAAATTTTGAGAGATATTAATATAAATTACGTAATTATTCTTTATTAATTTTATATTTTATTTTAATAATATTCAATTATTTACTAAATATTTATTATTTTTATTAAATATATTATTATCATTAACTACTTTTTTATTTAATTCCTATAATAAATTTATGTATTAAATATCAAAGTGGAGTTAACATATTTTTTTGTGACATCAAATATAATTATGAAATGAATAATTTATTTTTAAAAAATTATTTTGAATCACAATCACATATTATTTATTTTTAAAATTTTTATTTTGAAATGACATCAAAATTAAAAATTGCAGAGGAGGCGAGGGCGCCATTTTGAATGGCACCCCCAAGCTGCACCACAAAGGCGCCATTTGAAATAGTGCCATTTGAAATGGTGCCTCTGCCCCCTGAGCGCCATCCAATGTGGTGCCTTCCGCCATGACGCGTATTTTGATAATATGTTTTCGAACAATGATAAAACGGAAATAAGTTTTCGAAAAAATAGTAATTTGGTACTTTAACCACTAATATCCTAGGAGTCTACAAAATTCTCTTGTGGTTTTCACTATTCACCCCCATTAAAACCTTTCCAATGCTTTTATTTCTCTACCAATCCATATCAAATCATGAATACACATTCAAGATAATTTATTCAAGCCATTTCCAACATCAAATACAAGCAAATACTGCAAATTATCACATTCCTATGAGCATCCAAAGGAAAACTTAAATTTTTAACACAGACCAAACAAATCATCTTAATCCTATAAATAAGGTTAAAATGTCATATACTTAATATGGAGGATGATTTTAGGATGTTAGATATGTTATCTCTTGGTTCTAATTATTCAAATTTTAAAGAATTTCAAGTTAGGATTCATTCTTCCCATTTTTGGGTAGGCACCCAAATCCCTTCAAATCTCAAGAAATTCATAGGACATCAAGTTACCGAAAGGATCTTACCTTGATTATGTGGAAGATTTGGGAAAGATTAACTTTCAAAATGCTTGATTTGAAGAAGAGACCATGAAAGGAAAGAAGGAAAAAAAAGAGGAGAGTAGAAAGAATTCAGGTTTAAAGGGAGAAATAAGAAGTAAATAAGGTTAGGAGCCAAAGTTGGGTTTATAAATGGGCAAGGATGTTTTCATCCTTTTTGCCTTAAGTTTTTTTTATATTCACATTCTCACTTCTAATCACTTTCAACATTTAATTTTTTTATACAATATACTTTTCCTCATCTAATCCCTTCAAGTCCTTCATTTTAACCCTACTCAAATAATTTATTTTTTATTTACTCAAAGGTTCTATTTAGAACCCATTTAATTAATTAATTGTATTTTTTCAATATATCATCTACATTGTTCCTATTGAAATTTATTGATTCCAATCAAAGTAATTTTTTTTATCATAACAATTAGTTAATTAATCACTCTCTTACAGCATAGAATTTTAGAATTCTGAGAAAAATGCAACATATAATTGAATAATTAAAATTTTACTATACAAGGGTAACAATAATAATATATGGTAATAAAAAATATATGATATGTCATTAATCAAAAAAATAATACTATGTTCTATATTTAACTATGAAAATTATAATTAAAACAAAATTTTATATAGTAATAAAAGCATACAAAATTAATGTCACATTTTTATAAAGAATACCAAAAATATTAAAGATATTGTTTATTAATTACTAACAAAGGTTAATGTTTGAATATATGAATAATATGAAGGATAGAAATGCTAACCATAAATGATGGAATGACAATTTTATCACTTTTGTTATGGATGAGGATTTCATCATTTGATTGAATAGTTATTTTTTAAGTCATAGGCATCCTCATTTTATAATCTTTATCAAATAAACTTTTTTCATTCCTTTACATTCTATTCTATCATACCAAATATACTATAAGGTGGTATTCGATTTACAAAATTATACATTTCTAAGAATTTTAATATTTACCAAAATATAATTCTTAAGAATTTAATTTTTAAAAATATGACATTATATTACTTAGGAATGTTACAATATTGTACTTTAATTAATTGAATATTTTCAAAACTATAGTTAGATTTCCAACAATGTTAATAAAAACTAAGAGGGCCAACATTGGTAGATGGTAGCGCAAAATGGTTAAAGTTCAACAATAACAATTAACAACAATAAATGATGATCGCTAACGTTTGGTGGTTAAAGATAGTCATTGGCAATGGGCCAATGTTAATGATGGATGGTGGTCAAAAGCTTTAGGTGAAAAGGTGACAATAGGCAATGATTAATTGTGATCATTAGGAGGTAGCATACGGTGATCATCAGTGGCAAATAATAACCCACGAGAATCAATAATAGTAGGTGATGATAAAATCAAGTGTTATTAGTAGTTAGCCTCTAATGAAAGGATGAACAAAATAATCAATTCATTTAATTAAAGCATTTTCATGTCATAGGATTATAGGATATCTACTAGGAGTGGCAGTTCAACCCGATTGTTCAAGTCTATATTACGCTCGCAATACAAGCAAACTCAAATGGGTACAAAGCCACAACATTTGATGATCTCAGTTCAGGTCTAGATAATAATAAGACCCGATAAACTACTACTCTTAATCTCAAATGTCTCTAACATAGTTGAAGGTTTTGCTATAACATAACTCTTGTGAAAATATTGTTCATTTAGATCTCCTTTTCCACCTTTTTATTGAGCAAAACTTTTTTTTTTTTTTTTGGGAATATATCATCAGGGTGTTAAGAGACACAATTTTTAAAACCGAATATTAATTTATTAGTTCAATAATTAGTTTACTGGTCGAAATGGTTTAACTATAAAAATATAATATAAATTATATATATTTAAAGTAATAAAATAAATGATAGTGGCATGTGACAGCGATAAAACCGATTGATGTTATGGTATTTGCCGATTCGCGATGCTGAAGGCTTCGGTGCAGTATTGACCGAAGAACTAAATGAAGATCTCTATCTCTGCAACAAGGGTTCTATGTTATATTTGCATTTGTCAATGGTATCATCTTTGGAGATCTCTACCAATTTCTCCTGTTGGCTTTGTTTTAAATATGGGTAAGATCGGCATCTCGGCAAATTTGACGGTCTATATCTCGGCAACAACTTTTTTCACAACCACATTTGTATATGTTAATGGTACTCATCGTTGATCTCTGTTAATTTCTCTCTTTGGCTCCTTCTCAAATCTGGGTAAGATTCTTGGCGGGAAGGGTTTGAATGGCGCAGAATAAAATCATATTATTTTTTATTTTCTTCTTCTTTTCAAATTTTTCTTAAATTATTTTCATATGATTTTGCTTCGGATATATACGAACCATTTTACAAATTTAAAAGAATTTATGTAAAAATAAAATTTATTGAATATTTCAAACAATAATGAAACAAAATATTTACATTTTTTTAATTGAAAACACTTTGTTTTAAATGATAATAAATAGATTAAATATTTACTTTGATCCTTATAACATTAAATTTTTATCAATTCTAAAAATTTGTATTAATTTGATTCTTATAACATTAAAAACTCTTAAATTTTAGTACTTTTGGACATTTTAATCTTTTTGTACATAAGATTATGGAAGGTCTAAAATTTGAAAATTTTTAATCTTTCAAAATTAAATTGATATAAAATTTCTATCATAGATGAAATTAATAAAATTTTAATATTATAAGAACCAAAATAAATTTTTAATTTAATAAATATAATTAAACTAATTTTATATAAATAAATAAACTTTTTGAGAAAAATTAATTCAAGTCTTATTTCGAATTTACATTGGAGTGATATTCATTAGTTTCAGGTCCATCAACTCTTCCATTATTTCAAGGCTAGGTTGGTTTTGAATCGGGTAAATCTAAACATAAAAATTAAAGGTGGCAAATTGATAGGTTATGATGGATATGAATTGAGTCAAAAGTGGAAAGATCATTATTGATTTATTTATTCATTTATAATTTAATATAAATTTTTAAATTGATCATAAATGACTCATAACCCTTGAATATATAATTAACCTTAACCCTTAAATTATTATTATTTTATATTTTATTATTTTTATTATTATTATTTTTCACTACTATTTTATATTTATTGGCATTATTTCAAAATAAATTTATTCTATCAAAATTTTTAGTCTTTAATTTTATTTCCTTTTTAAAATTATACTTTTTATCTCATTTTTTTAACATCAATTTCTTAAAATTGTTTTAATATTAAATACATTAAATAAAACTTATTTATTTAAAATAGAAATTACAATAAAGTTAAAATCATTCAAAATTATAAATTATATGAATTCTTTTACAATAATAAATTGCACTTTTACAATTGTATATATATATTAGAAATTAAATTTTAATTTACAAAATATCACTTGAAAAATAAAAATTAACTTTGCTAGTGTGTTAATATTTGCAAAATATAACCAATAATCTAATGTATGGCTATATGATACATTACACACAGTACGTAATATTGTAAGATTTTTTATTTAGAAACAAAAAGTTAATTTTGACATTTTTTTAAATTTTAACAGTAAAAACAATAAATTATATAAATTTTAGTACAAATAACTGCATTTGATTTTACTTTTCTTTAAAAAAATCAATATCTTTACGTATATAAAAATATTATAATATTTCATTTCAAATAATTATTTTTAAAGACATTTAAATTGTATTAAATTTTGAAAATATTTTATTATAATATTTTCTTTGTTTTATAATATTATTTTGTACAATGCATAAATATACCTCCTATAAATATAAATAAATAAATGATTATCTATTGGGTCAATATGATTCTAATTTTAATAAATTAATAATGATTCGACCCATATTTATTTTAAAATTAAAATAGATGAATAAAGATGAGTCAAGATAAAAATGAATGTGAAGAGATAAATGAATATAAGTTAAGATTGCCAGATGTATAATTATCATCTCTAATACTCATCTCATCTTCTAGAAATATTTCAAAGAAATATTGAATTAAAAATATTTTTACAAGTGTTCACATTTTTAAAAATATTTTTTAAAATTTAAATCAAATATAAAAGTTAAATATTCTCTTAAGACATTTTTGTGAATATAAAAATTTTCGCAAATTAAATATTACATAATAGATTAGTGGAGCATTGTCAAAGGAGCGTTGTTTTATTTCTATGCAACTTTTCAGCTTAATGTCGTTGTTAGAAACCACACGATAGTGGATATAACACAGCATCTTTCCTTTGTACTGTGTTTTGGCAGCTTTCCAAGACCAGAGTGGTTCGTGCACAATGAATGCTTAATTATACCAGTGAATGAGTGAGCTCATGTCGCATCAAGGGGCTCGTCAAATAAACGGGACAGAAACTAAAATCAATAGGAACAAGTCAATTAAGAGAGCCAGGGCTCTGAACCAAAACAGGGGCTCAGGGAAGGCTGGAAATGGGGTAAAAAAATGCATTTGTGCACTGATTTTTCAGCCTCTTATAGGGATCAGCAATGCTACCATCAAAGCAAAAAAGCTACATCCACATATACCAGAGAACGTGGGTCAAAATGAAGTTCAGAACAGGATTTTTTAGAAAATATGAGTGATTTTAAAAATAAAAACGTAAAAATAGCACTATTGATATCGAAGCAAGTTAGAGGAGTAAAGTGCCAACATGATTAAAATGTGTGGTGGACATCAATGTTTTAAAACACACCCATCAATTTAGTCGGGTAAGATAATTAGATCCTGGTCAAATTGGTTAATAATAATAATAATAATAATAATAATAATAATAATAATAATTTGAAGCAACAAGTTTTATCTAGAAGAATTTAAATTTTAATCTTGTATAGAATTTAAAATAACACATAATAAAAATGAGTGTGAAAGCATACCTTTATCACAAATTCTCTATAGTAAATTTAATTTTCTTAAATAAAATAGTATTCAGATGAATACGATAAACATAAATTTTCTTTTCCTTTTTTCTAAAAAGTGTAAATCTTAATGAGACAAGTTAATGATTAAATTAAATAAAGAATAAAAATAGAACCTAACTAATATAAATAAAATTAAATTAAAACCTCTCATTACAAGTTAAGAAAGGTATAAAGAAAAATAACATTAAAAGCATGATTTAACAAACATGTTATTTTTCAAGCTAGTTCTTAATAATTTTTCTATAACAAATTCAGTAATAAGATAGAAATTTTTTTTGACAATAATAAATTTAATTATCTCAAAATTTCAAAATAATATCAATTAAGAGACAAATATCAAATATAGGAGCTAACGATTAACACTAAATCTAAATCTTCACAAATCTTTAAGCAAGACATCTCTAAATTTTAAAATGATATTAACTAAAAGATAAATATATAACTCAAGAATTAACGATTGATACTAAATCTTATATCTTGTAAACCTATTCTCAAAATACCTCAAAATTTAAAAAAGTGTTAACTAAAAGATAAATACAATATTATGAGCTAACAATAAATAACAAAACTTAGTCTTGATTAAACATCATACCAAATAACATATCAAATCTGTCACTTAACTTTCACCAACGTAATTTTCATTTCAATATGGTGCTCATAGAGACCATATATACAAGCTCAAGAACTAATAATCGACACTAAGTCTTAATCTTATAATTACAATAATTGGTACATTTCACAATATGGAAAGATATGCATTAATAAAGAGTTCATAAATTGCATATATAAATGCATAATAATATACCAATATGATCAAAAGTAAATATGATAACATACAAAATAAAAATTAGCAATTGTGTAATAATATATATAATATATGCATCTTATATATCAACAAACATATTATAATTATCAATTGAGATGCAAAATTATATATAATATAAAACTCCTATTAACTAAGCATATTATAGAAAAATAAAATTGAGTGCCTATATTTTAACAAACTTTTAAACATATTATAAATATAAAAAACCTGGTTTAAAGGAAAAAAAGTTCACATATATATTTCAATTATATTTATGATTCCTCAAATCACCAACTTGATATAAAATAAATCAGTAATAAAGAGAAATTAATTATATAATTAGCTTTAGCATATCAAACAAGTAGCTTGCGTGATTATCAAAATTGAATATTAAAATTGATACCAAATTAATTTAACAACAAAATTTTTCAAAATATATTTCTAAAAATCACTTGAATGAAATATGAAAAAAATTTAAATTTAACTTAAATAATTTAAAAAAATTTCATGATAACAATATATACTATTGATTAAAAAAAAGCATCTCATACAAAATTTGGAAAAAATGAATTCACAATGCATATATCAAGAATTTTATAAATTATTTTATACTATGCTCAAAGCAATACACAATAATTTATATATCAAATTTATTACTATTAGCAAAAATATGCTTAATAAAAATTAGTTTAAGATTCAAATATTATCTATATAAAAGAATATTTAATAAAATTTACACTTTTTTATTATGCATATTTTTCTAACAAATAAATATATGCAATAACATATAAGTTATTATAAACTAAACTATGTAAACAAATTTCAATATTTAAATTCACTTTTACTAAATAAAATAATTTTAAAGATCATCAATGATCTTCAATTAAAATAAACTTTTAAACATAAGTATCATGTTTTGCAATACAAGCAAAACTTCATAGCATTAAATAAAACTCCTACTAATATAAATATTTGATGCAATTTCCATATATATATAATTTCAAAATATAAATTAAATATTATTAAGTAACTCATCATATTTCAACAAAATTTTTAATATTAATGACATTTTTCATAATCAAACAATTATAAATTTATTTGTATTAATTGATTAATATTTTATTTATCAAATATATTTTTTTTAAGAAAGCTATACATATTTCCACCCCAAAGAAGGAAAAAAAATTATATTTGATAACTAATGTGTCATAACACAATATAATGATATAAAATTCAATTTATTAACTTGTAACTAAAATTACATAATAATATATAACATTCTCAAAATTAATTTATTTAATAACTCTTTAAACTATAAGAAAACTAAATTTAGTTGCACCCATTATCTAATAACATATAATAAACAAAAAAATTTCTTATACATTAATAAGATCTATACAAGAGTTTCCAATATATAATTATAAATTCTCCTTTGGGCCAAACATATTGTATGGATTCAATTCTCTCTTAATAGATTAATTTAGTTGTACAGAGGATAATATAATATTCGAAAAACTATCCCCCTCTAGGCAAATAGGCCTTCTAAATTAGTTTATCTTTATAATTAAAATATAATAGTATATTCTTATTATATCTTAAAAGAAAATGTTTAATCAAAGAAGTAGCACTTTTACCATACAAGTTAAAGAAACAATATTGAAAATAAGAATGTAACTTTTAGTTTATAAAGATAGAATTAATGTACATTGCTATAGTTTTTACTTTAGATAAAAATTTTGAATGTTAAAAACCCTCTTAATTATGAAGCTAATCAAGAGGATACTTTAACATTGAAAATATTTCCCTTTTAAGCAAACATATTTTTAAAACCAAAGTAACTTAAAATTTATATAATTTGTAAAACATCTCTAATTAAAATATACAACAATCCCTTTAGGTAGACAACTACATACAATAATCATAAATCAATCCGTACAATATAACTAAAAAAATTTGTGAATCAACATGAATAATCCCACTTTAATAATAATTATTCATAATAATCCATAATTGTTTTGACAAATCTCATATGTATAAAATATTATCCAAAACAATGATATTTTAAGCACATATAACAAATACTCAATTCCAATGTAAGATAACATATTAAACAATCACAATCTAAATATTGTTATATTGAAGTTTCCTCAATTTTAATTCTTTTCCACATAAACACATTTTCAATTTATGTAATTCAAAAACACAATGAGATTCAAAATATTTATTTATTTTTAAAAATTAAAGCTGCCATTAAATTAAAATTAATATGAGATAAATTTATAATTTTATCTAAATCCATTTAATTCATTTCTTTTAGAAACATAAATTAATTTAAAAATTAAAATAAAAATATCCAAAAAAATATTACTATAATTCAATAAAGCACCTTGTTTGATTCATGTAAAAACTATGATAAAATAAAAATATTTATACACATAAACACCATGTATGATAATAATAAATTTTTTTTTCATAAATACCGTTTTTCAATAAAATATATTTACAACAAAAGAGATTGCGTAAAAATAATTGAAATGTAATATATCAATTTTAGACATTTAAAATATTAATAATCATACTAAGGAATATACAAATATCACTCAATTCTCTCCTTTAGGCAAAGAATGTAGTAGATAAAGACCCTATTAAAAATGAAACCAATTAAGATAATACACTATTATTACAAATTTATCTCATTTAAACAAATAAAATATATGATAATAAAATAAATCTAAAAATAAAATTATTTTACTATACTAATTTTTAATTATAACATACAACCTTTTTTGAATAAGTCATTATATGAAATAATTAAAAAATATTTTATTAAACTTATTTTTAATTACAACACACACTTACCCTTTTAAGAAAGTAAATATATAAAATAATTAAAAATTAATTTCATAAGTATTTATTAATAGTTTGGAGGCTTATAAATTAATATGAAATAATTTCACTTTAATAATAATTATCTAAATTAAATTATTTTTTCAAAAGAATCGAGATATTAAGTTTAAAATTATAAATTAAATTATTAAAAATAATAATATAACCAGTTCATTAAAGGTTATTAAACAATATGCACCAATAGTTATTATCAAAAATCATATTACTTCGTAACATAGTCTCAACACTTAATTTTCGATACAAATTATTCATTTAAAAATTGATTTTTCCATCCTTATTTCTATAAAAGAGCATGTATTTTTGGATTGCAATTTAAGAGAACAAAATATACTAATACAAAATTGGAATAATGCAATATTTTTCCAAAAATAATCATAATTTCTTTTTACTAAAACATATATATTAACTAGTAAAAAGGAGAATAAATATATAATGAATATTTTTAACTAATTAAAAAAGAATAAATATATAATAATTATATTTACTATTATATGTAGGTCATGTTTTGAATATGGTTAAACTATACCTTCAACCTTTGAACACCCATTATTCAGATAAACTATTAATGGTGTAATGAACCCTACCATATAACTCTAGCATGACTTCTGGTAGTAGTTGGTCGAAGGTTGGCAAGATCGCAAGCAAAAATGCACAATATTTTCAAAAAAAAAATAATTCAAAATTAAAAATTAGATTGTTATACTTCCTCAATAGAAACAAAAAAATTTGCAAAATTAACTAAACAACATTCTACATCAATAAAAGTGCTGAAATGGAACAAAGAACAACAAAGCTTGTAATCAACTACAAGTCTCTCAACATTAAATTTCAATGGATTCAGTATCCAATGCCAAACAAAAAAGACTTTTTAAATTGTCTTTACTTGAAAAAAAATATTTTTAAAATTTGATATGAAATTTGATTTTTGGCAAATTCAAATAAAAAATGAAGATCGGTATAGAACAATATTCATAATACATTTACTCAATATAAATAAAATATAATGTCGTTTGACCTAAAAAATGCACTCTCAAAATTTCAAAAAATTATGAATGATATTTATAATCAGTTTTATAAATTTATCATTATTTACTTTGATGATATTTTAATATTTTCAAAAAACATAAATTAACACTTTAAACATTTAAATATTTTCCTTGAAATTATTCAAAGAAACAATTTAATTTTTTCAAAAACAAATAAGAAAAATTTCAAGCAACACTCATTATATATCTAACAAAATTAGATCAAAATTATAATATTTAAAATCATAATAATTAGTATCCCTTTATCAATTTCACATAAACTTGATAAAAAAATAAAATATAATTTTACAATCATGCAAACATAAATTAAAAAATTATATAAAAAATGACAAAATTAATAATATAAAAATTAATTAATAATTTCAAGTAATCTAATAAAAATAATCAAATTATAATAGATGATAATAAACAAATTTCAAAAAATAACATTTACAAAAGCTGAGACCATCAAGAAAGGAGTTATGTAGGCTATCAAACAAATATACAAGATTCTAGTCATTAAAAAAAATTATAATACATTCAATAATTAGTTCTTTCATTTCAGTAGAATGCCCTTCTTCTTTTTTTCTTCTCACCATGGCCAATTCACTCAAATTCAATATTGCATACTTTATCAAAAATTTTCCATGATAGCATTATCTACTCCATTACTAGCCCAACCATGTCCACAAAAATTGTCCCATGAGACACATTTTCAAAAATAGTTTTATGCACTCAAATTGAATAACTATGAGTAATAAACAATAATAATACAATTAGATCTAAATTATGTATCAATCATATCAAGGTAAAATGATTACATCAAAATAGATGATAATACAAAAATATAAAATAAGGATCATACATATCGCATCAACCAAATTTATTTATTTATTTTTTATATATAATTCAATTTTACCAAGAATAAATTAGAAAATTCACTCTTTTATATATAGAAGAATAAAATAAACAACAAATAAAATATTTTAATATTTTCAAATTCATATTTTTGAGTTCTAAATTTATGTAAGATAACTTTGATACCAAATGTAAGAATTTTAATTTTAATTTTGCATATAATTTAGAACATTTAATAATAAAAATGATTCAATAATAAAAGCAAGTGTGAAAGTATACTTTTATCGTGAATTCTCTATTTTGAGTTTAATTCTCCCAAACAAAGTAATATTTAAATGAATACTATAAGCATAAATTTTTTTTTTCCTCCTAGAGTATGCGCTTTCAATTAAATAAGTCAATGATTAAATTAAGTTATGGGTAAAAAGAAGATCTAACTAATATAAATAAAACTCTATCAAGTCCTCCTATTTTAAATCAAAAAAGGTATAGATCGATACTTTATCTACCAAACATATTAATCCATAATTAGATGTTTATAAGCTTAATAAGTAATAGATTACTTTAACAAATTAAAATTCAAAAAATAAAAAAAAATTAATCATTGTTCAACTAATTTTATCAAAAATAAAATAAAATACTTACAATTAATGATACTTAACAGAAAATTTTAACATTGCCTCCATTACTGAATATTAAGCAAATCTTTGATTAAAAAATCAAATAATAATAATCATGTAAAAACTTATCTAAATAGCATTCAAATCATTAAGTTAAATAAAATATTTAAATATTAATATTTAATATGATGATATATATGAAAAGAAGGGCTTGATATAACAATATGACAAGTTTTTTTTAGCATGAATTAATATTATATGTATATTTGACATAAGAAATAAACTAACTTATTTAAAGAAATAAGTTTTTATTTCATAAATTTCACAAGATAGCTTATAACTTATTAACTAGTTACCTTTTAATTTTTTTTTTTAATTTATCAATCTTTTTTTAATTAATGACAAAACTATATAAATAAATATTTAATATATTCTCATTAATTTAAATTGAAATTAAGTAAATAAATTTGTGATATCATAAAATATAATTACTTTAATTTTGAATAATTATATTTTTATTTTAAATATTTAAACTATATTAATACAATCTAATTTTAAAATAAATATAAATTAATTTAATTTATATATCTGTTAATTCTGAACTTTATACTGCACTTTATTACTTTATCCGAGATAAAGACTAGCACAATCCCCTGCCTTTCTTATCCGATTACTTTATCTACATAATCTACATATCTACATAATTGCTTCTTAATCTTTTATTCATTTACGTTAAGCTTCCAGCGGAAACTTACTCTTTCAAACAGATAACCATAGCCGCCACAAGCTCTTCTTCATCTCTTCACCTTCTTGCTCAGTCTCTCGATTTCGATCTTCCTCTCAAGCGGCTATACCATTTTTTGTCGTGCTCAACCTCCACCATCTTAAAAGTTATCATCTTTCCCTCCCGATTTTTCTCCTGCCGATAAATTTACGCAGCCGGAGCTTCTTTTTGTTTTCCCTTATTTTTCCTCTTCTTTAATCGATTATTCTCAAACCTCAACCTGGTCTTCACTGCTTCTATTTGATTTTTTTCTTCTTCTTCCTGTAAATGATTTATTTAATTAGAGATTCACGCTTTTACCTTTTTCATGCACTTGGTTGGAGTTTTGTAGACTTGTGACGGAGCAGAGCTTCGAAGGTTCTAGAAAAAATTAAAGTAGAGTTTTTCACAATTAAGGAAAAACAAAGCTTCTACAAATATTGAAGCAAGTTTCTCACTATTTGTCATGTTTTCTTCTAATTGTTTTCTAAAATTTTGACTTCTCATTTTTATCATTTTAATTTAGTTGTTTTTGTTTATGCGTTGGAAACCTGTATATAGCGATAAGGTAAGGATGATATTCCCCAGCCTCTCCCTCTCTCTTTGTTTATCATTCTTCTCCAAGTATGCGATCTATTCTAATTTTCTTCTTCTAGACTCCACTTTTGAGTCTTGGATAGTGTTTGAATGTGTTATGATTTTAATGAGAAAATGATTAGTCAAAACTCTCTTCTTCTTCTTTTTTTTTAAGTTTTGATTAGGTTGCTTTGATGTTAACGTGCAAAAATTTGCTCACTTTCCTAATTTTTTTTGTAATCTACACGATGTAGTTATTATGTATTCTTCTTCTGTTTCACTTCTCTCTCTCTCTCTCTGGGAGGGGGGGAAGTGGTTGCTCATTTTTCATTTTTTTTCTGTTTCGGGTTTTGTTGGATTTGTTCCTATTTTGTGTAATTTGTTGTTCTAATTACTAATTCAATTATTTTTTAATATGGCTATTGATGCGTAAAATATTATCAATACATTATTTCTTCCTATTTTATTCAATTATTTTTTAATATGACTATTAGTGTGTAAAATATTATCTATACATTATTTTCACATATTTTATGTCTCTTAAAAAGTTATATATACTTAATTTAATAAATTGATCTTATTTTATGATTGAGTTACGAATTCGTAATGTTAATGAATTATTTAATTAATGTTAGACTTCTATAATGTTTCAAGTTTCTGATTATATCTTGAATTCTAAAGATTCAAAATGAGTATCTTTGTGCCATTGGAAAAATAAGAAACTCTAAAACATTCATATTTTGACCAAAGTTCAAATCGAATGTTTGAAGGGTCACATTCGATCATAAAGATAAAGATCTATTTTTATTTCAATTGATTCAATCACAATTTTTTAATCATATTTGAAATTCCAAGAGTCCAACTAAGTTGAAATTATCACCCATAGTGAGCCTAGATCTAACCCAATAAATTTCCTATTTAGAATTTAATGAAATTACACCGTTTTGATGATCAAACTTGGCCTAAAAGCAAAATTATAAAAATTATGGCAATGAACACTATTAGTATTTAATTTGGAAGTTATTGTTTTCTAATTAATGCAAAACCCTATACTTTGTAGCCCTACAAATTAACCCTAACTAGTCCAATAGATGAAAATCCTAGCATATTTAGATTTAAGAAAATTTCTGCCTCCAAAGATAACACCACAAACTAGATAACATTTCTCCTTCTTTTTCTTCTTCATAAAAAGTCATGAGAGGCTAAAATTATATTAATTCAAGAAATTAACACTCTAATTTGATTTAATTTTGAAACATTTCTCTTCATTTTACTTTTCATTTGATTATCTCTTATTTTTCTGTTTCTCTTGTGAATAACTACTTATAATTGATTAATTGATTATTTGTTGCAATCTATAACTAAACAATTAATTACAATTAATTCTCACATATTGGCTAGTTATGATTGATTGTGATTAGTAGTAATTAAACTTTGATAATTTAATGTGTGAATTATTAATTGTATAAGAAAAATAAAAGATGAATTCGCTTTTTTTTCGCATGTAAAGTTACTGATTCAGTTTTAACCTTGTTTTGGATGTTCAATGCTATTATTAATTAAATTTAGCATGTGTCTTGAATTGAAATAAGTAATTGGAGATTACTTAAGATGTTTGTTCTAAGTTAATCATCATTAGAAATTTTACATGATTATCGTTGGTATCAAATAATTTTTTGTTAATTAAATTAATTGTGAATTTTATTAGGATTTATGAAAATTTTGATAATTAGGTGTAATATTCCTTAAATTAAGCTATCATATTTATTTTATTTTATTTTATTTAAATTATTTTTGAAAAATCCTAATTTTATATTTTATTTTTATCGATTGACTCCTATTCTTTTGGATTTGACTTAGCCCCACCCTTATTACATATTTGAATAAGTTCAATGATAATTTTTTATGTAAAACAATGTGCATCAAAAGTTTGACTGGAATAGTTCATCAATTTTTTGTGATTTTTCTTTATTTTACTGCCCTTTCTTTAATCAATTTTTTGTTAATTTGTGATTTCTAAGTTTTTGAAATGAAATCAAATTCAAAAATAAAAAAAATTCATCTAACCAAAGATGTTAAAAGAAAAGCGCTTCTTGAAAAACAACTCAACTGTATTTTCTTACTCTTTTCTTTTATTTTACTTGTTCATAAATTTTCTTGATACAGATAATTAAGGATAATATAAATTTTAAGAATAGGATAAAGAATTCTAGGATTTTTTTTATGTTTTTCTTTTAAGCTTTCATTTTTTTGTGCTTTAGAGTTTTTAAGAAAAAAAAGTGTGCTTTTTACCTTTATTTTTTTAATTTTTTTAGTTTCATTTTAGTTATTAGTGTCATTTTAGTTACTTTCTCTTGATTGAGTTTTTTTTTTCCCAATAAGTAGGGACTTGGATAATTTCATAATATGATTAAATGGATTATCTTACTTCTTAAAATTGATTAGTGTAATAATAAATTTTAAATTAGTAGATTGTATTTTGATATCATATCTCACCTTTAGATTTTAAGCCTTTTTTTTCCCTCGAAAATTTATGATAGTCTCTTTCTTTCGTATGTGTAATATTCTTCCATGAAATTTGTCTCTCTCGAATTTACTTTGATTTTTTTATATTACATTTGCACATATATACACATGTATAATTAAGGCATTCCATGTACAAGTTAGTATCAAATAACCAACCTTAAAATTTTATCTTTATTAAATCACATTGAGCATAATTATTTTTTCTTTGATAGTTAACTAATTAAAATATTTTTCATTGAAAAATCAATATCTTTATCTAATCTTAAGGATTAATAGAACATATAAAATTCTTGTAAGATGAAATCTTAAATAAGTGTGGAGGTTTGGGTTATGAAATACCATCAACTTCAACTTCAATTTCAAGATTTGATTAGGAAAAGAAAGGAAAAATAAGGGAAAATTGGAAAAAAAAAGGACAAAAAAAGAAGGAAAGAAGAAAAGAAAAGAACAATAAGGTAGAAGAAATTATGAAAGAAAAAAGTCAATATATATTTGGAATCAAAAGTTAGGTATTAAATTGAAATTATAATTATTCATGATTTGTTCATATGTTTATGTTTCTAGTGCTTTATTAATTCTTTTAGTTTTTATCCCTTCACATTTTCAATTTTCCTACTCTTTTTCTTTAACCTCATTATAATTTTAAATAAAATATTTTTTATTTAAGTTATGCATGTGATTTAAGTAGTGAATATTAGATTATAAGTAAACTTATGATAGGATATTTTCATGAAATGAGTGTGAGGGAAATATTGACTTTAAACATTTGAAAAATAGAGAGAAAATCATCTCAAAGTCTGTTAATTTGTTCTATCGAATGAAGTTATGTTGATTAATCTTAGGTTTGTCAAGATTATTGATAGTGATGTATTATGTCTCTTAATGGCTTTGGCTTTTTCTTTTTCTTTCTTTTTTGTTTTTTTGGCATGTGAATTTAGTGATTTTAATGTCTTTGGAAAGCAAATCTTTTGATCTATAGTTAGGAAAAAAGTTATGTTTGCTTAATAATGTGCAAAAGATAAATATAAGAGAATTTGATGTGCAACATATTATCCATATTATTTTTTTCTATTTTATACCTATTAGAAGATTACATATGTATAATTTAATAAATTATTTGATTAATGTTGAGCTTTTACATTGCTTCAAGCTTTTGATTGTAATTTGAGTTCTAAAGTCCAAATTGGATGATCTTATGTCGCTAGAAAGATAAGAAGAATCTTTAAAATTTTCATATTTTGATCGAAGTCCAATTCAAATATTTGAAAGATCAAATTTGATCATGAAAATAAAGCTCTATCTTTGTTTTAACTTATCCAAATATGATTTTGTATTATATCTAAAGTTCGACAAGTCTAATTGATGTTAAACTAGCACTCATAGTTAGCATAAATCTAGCCTAATAACTTTTGTATTTAGAGTTTAGCAAAAATTATGCTATTTTGATGGTTAAACTTTAGTTAAAAGCTTACTTGTGAAAATTTACTATAACACTATTAATAATTTAATTTGTAAATTAAGTTATAGCATTCCAATTTATACAAAATCCTATTCATTATAACTTTAAAAGCTAACTTTAACTATCCCAATAAATAGAAAATTGTATCACATTCAAATATGTGGGAATTTTTACCTCCAAAAATAGCACTATACATTAAACAATATTTTTCCTTCTTCATTTTTCTTGTCTTTAGAAAAAATTCTAAGAGGCAAAACCTATATCAATTTGAGGAATTAAGACTCTAATTTAGTTTGTAATACCTACAAATCATTTTGCTTTTCATTGGTTATAATTTATCCAATTTTAACACATTATTGCAATTAATTTTATATAATTATTATATCATTTCAATTTTTCAATTTATTATTTGGTTTTCAATTCCTATTAGATCTACAGGTTTACAAATACTAGGTAGATTAGCAATTGCATTACTTAATTACATA
Source organism: Sindora glabra (assembly GCA_020226215.1). Classification (NCBI taxonomy): domain Eukaryota; kingdom Viridiplantae; phylum Streptophyta; class Magnoliopsida; order Fabales; family Fabaceae; genus Sindora; species Sindora glabra. The sequence goes on from CM035227.1 coordinate 80,859,831, forward strand.
TTCTATTTTTATCTCCTATATTACTTTACCAATCACTTCCAGTAGCTTTTTTTTTTCCTTACTTTATAGCATATTTTTCATTTTTTTCATATTTACTCCCATTATTTATAACTCAAAAATCAATAATACTAAGTTGAATAAATATAACAAGATATACTTTATTTTTATTCTAAATGTATTTTAAATAATTTAAATTTTTAATTTAATTGAATTAGTTAACAATATATTCTATTTTTATCTTTTATATTACTTCACAAATCATATATTATTTCTTTTCTTTTTATTTACTCTATTGTATTTAACTTTTTTTCTTTTTTCATGCTTAATTACGTTGTTTACAATTCGAACACTAATATTCAATAAGAAGCATATTTTTTTATTAAAATATATTAAATACTTTAATTAAATTAAATTACTTAACTACTTATTTCATTTTTAACATATATAATTTTATAACTCAATCAATATGTTTTTCTTTTTATTTATTCAATTACATGTTTTTCCTTTTTTAACAATTTAGACACTAATTCCACAAGCATGAATGCAATAGGATATATTAATTAAATTATAATTATAAATATATTTTAAATACATCAAAATTTTGATATGGAAATGATTAATTTAAATTTAAATAATTAATTATATATTGTATATTTGATAAAAATTTGAAAACTAAATTTAATTTTTTTATTTAAATTTTATCAATTATTAATATTATCTTCATAGCTCATTGCTACTAATTCAAACACCCATATTATAGGTAATGTAAATATAAAATAATATATATTTTTTATTATAAAAATATTTTAAATAAGTTAAAATTTTAATTTAATTAAATTATTTAACCATATTATATTCTTTATTTTAATATTACTTTACAAGTTATACTTTATTTTTTATTTATTTCATTGTATATTTTTCTTTTTTTCCCTCATGTTAACTCCTTTTTTTTTTCCTAATGTCACTAGGTATTATACATATAATATACTATATTTTATTTTTATTATAAATGTATTTTAAATGAATCAAAATTTTAATTTAATTTATTTATTTAACTAAGTATTTTTTTTAACTTTTATATTACTTTATATTCACTCAATTTTTTCCTTCTTTTTATTTGCCCTATTGTATAATTTTCTTTTCTTAATTTTTCATATTTACTTTTCCTATTTACAACTCCTTGTTAATATTATTAAAAAGAACAAGTACAACATAACATACTATACTTTTGTTATAATTAAAGTATTTTAAATAATTTAAAATATTTAATTTAATCAAATTACTTAACTACATATTTTATATTACTTTACAACATTACTATTATTTCTTTTCTTTTTTTCCATTACATATTTTTCTATTTTTCCTTGCTCATTTTCATAATTATTGTTTACAACTTGGATTTTAATATCATCACTACGTATTATATTATAAATATAATATGATATATTTAATTCTATTATATAAATATTTCAAATAAATTAAAATTGTAATATTAAAAGTATTAATCATTTTATATAATAATATATTATAATTTTTAATAATAATATTTGAAAATCAAAATCAAGTTTACTTACTTAAATTTTTTTTAATATTTTCTTGATATTAATTTTGAAATACTATATTTTGAATTGAACATACATCAATTGAGATATTTTATCAAAAACTTTACAATACACATACTATTTCTATTCTTTTGACTATTCCATTAATTTTTTTTAATTAGTGTATTCATTCATATTATTTGCCATATAGGCATCATGATTACTAATTGGTATAAATATAACACTAAATATTTTTTATTATAAAAATATTTTAAATAAATTAAAGAATTAATTTAATTGAACTATATGATAGTATACTCTATTTTCAACTCATTATATTTAAAAATTTATTATTTACAAATCTATATATATATATATGATATAAAATAAGTATGATAAATTAGATTTCTATGCTTCATATATGCTAATAACAGAAGAACAATAAACACCATAGGCTAAAATGCTAATCACGTTCCCAAAACACAATTTAAGTAGTTTGATCATGAGAGAAGAAAGCCAATGGATTGTCCATGTAAGAAAAGGCCAAGTTAGAAGATCCATTTAAGTCATATTTGGTTCACGGAATCAAAAAATTTTGGAAAAAATAGCAAACTAAACATTTTCAAAAATTCTATTTCCAAGAATGTAATTTTTAAAAATTTAATTTGTAAAAATATTAAATTTAATTTAAAATATTCTTAAGAATACTATAATATTATATTTTAATTATTTTAAATACCTTTAAAAATATTGTATGATTACTAAAAATATCTTTATCAAAAAAAGATAAATTGTTGATAGTATGTGACAATCAACAATGGTTACCGATGATAAATAATAATACAAATAATAACAAATAATAGTTATCAATAATAAATAGTGATAAATAATAGTACAAGTAATAACAAATAATAATTATCAATAATAAGTAATAATTAACAATAATTATTCTTAATAGATAATAGTCGATGATGATCACTGGAAATAAATGATAATAGACAATGATTATCGATAGTATGAAGTGGTGAGTGGTAATAGATCGCAATGAATAATAGAATAGGTAAAATGAGCATTTTTATATTAATTAAACATTCTTATATAATGAAAACATAAGATATCCAACCCCCACAAAAATATTCTGTGAAAATATAAGGTTAAAAAACATTTCTAGAAATTTTCACATTTTTAAAATTTAAATTAAACATAAGAAATTCACTATTCCTTAAAACATTCCCAATAATATGAGAAAATTTTCACAAATTAAACACCATTTAAGAAGCATATGAAGGCAAAAGAAAACTTGGGAGTTCTTAAGAAAAGATTTACTTTAAATGGTTTTACTTAAACATATGGGATCTATTTGTTTACAAATTTTAAAATAGTTTCCTTAGCATGAAAACAAAATTTTCTATTTGATATCCATTTTCAAAGCTGAAACTTCATATATATAATTAAAAATTAAAAAAAATAAAAAATAACTTTCAAATATTTTCTTGTCTTTTTTTTATTTTTAATGTAAATTTTTTATTAAACAAAATATTTTTTAATTTACTTCTTCGAACATCCTATATTCTCTATTTTTCTTTAAGTTCAAAAATAATTTTAAAATCCCTTATCTTTGACAAATACAATAGCCATGTAGTTAACCTCATATAATGGCTAAAAGAGATTGGTTGTTGTATTTCAATCATACATAAACCGCGATGCTCACCCCGTTGAAACAGAAGTTGAGAATACCTCGTCTTAACTTATTATTGTAGCGTAGATGACAATAGTCAATATTGATTATTTTGTAGAGAAAATACGGGTCTCTTTATTTATTATTTTTAATAATAATTTTCTGTTTTCTTGCTTTTAAAAAAAATTATATTATTACGTACAAAAGAATAAGTAACTAGAGGTTAAGAAATCTACAATAGTCCATATTAAAATTAAAATATTTGGCAAATTATTTGCCAAAAAAATATGTTGAATAAATTATACTGATCTCTTCTAAAGTTTAGTTGAATTATACTCCTAGCCCTCTACTTTCTCTATTTAAAAAAAATGAAAGGTGAGTCTAATTTTTCCAAAAATATTCACAGGTTAAGTTTTTTTATTTTTACTTATTTATTTATTTTTAAACAACATGCGAAGATGCTGCAGTTGTAAAAAGTGGTGTCTTGTAGTTTATACCTTTAACATTTTATCAACCTTTGTTATGTTTTTGTCTGAATCTGATGAAAATTATCATGTACAAGTTGTGAGCTCTCTTATTAGCCTCAAATTGACATGATTTTCAAATTATTTGTCTTTAATTTTATCTATCAGTCAAATTACTCTTCTGAGATTGAGGTACTAGAATTTGATTAAAGAAATGAAAAAAATAATAACATAAATTAAATCTTTAAAATTCCATTTTAGATTGATAAATAAGGAAGAAGAGCATGTAACAATCATGCTAGATTCCATTATATTTGAGGGGGGGGGGGGGAGAGAGAGAGAGAGAGACATAGGTTGGTAAAATGTTAGTGGTACATACCACAAGTATCCTCCTTTTACTACTTCAAATTATAGGTATGCAAATTACAAATAGCATCATATTATGGGTGGGTAAAGAAATTTGTCCCTAATTTTAAAATAGAGGAATAAAGTAAGTAAATTTGTCCCTAATTTTAAAATAGAGGAATAATGGAGTTAAGTGTAAAAGGGTGTAAATATAATTATGCTAAACATTAGGGAGAGTGTAATTTTCCCAAAAACAAACCCTGGTTATGTGTTTTCTAGCCAACCAGGTTATCTGTGAGGATTGAAAATACCCAACAAGATCCTGGATAATGTTTTGAGTCTTGAGTTGATGACGTTAGTTGGAACGAAGGCAAAATACTTGCAAAAAGATTCCTCTTCCATTTTTCCAATTTGTTATACTGGATAGACAAAATGGGGGATAGAAACAGAAACCAGCCGTGCAAAACGAGTGCAGATGTGAAATTCAAAATAAACACCAACAGTGAAAAAAATATGCACATGCTTAACAAATGATAGCTCTTTTTAGATATTAGCAAAATTTTAAGTTCTTAGACAATATCTTTAAAATCAAGGTAATACCGCCTGTTTAAAGCCTTGCTTGTATTGTTTTTCAGTCTCTTCTTTCAAAAATATAGAATGACAAGAAACCTAATTTTGTACATTTGTATTTTCTGGGTCAAAAGGATGATGTAACATTGCTCCAGATGTATACTGAGGATAAGCATCAACACCGGCTTGAATCTGAAAAGTTTAGCAGATTTTGTTATTTTATTCTTCTAGCTGTAGTTTTGACACAGATGGTAGTATTGTAGTTTTGTGGTGGGAAGGATTAATCTACCTGTGAGCGATATATCTATATTTACGCATTTATGTAACAATTGGCCAAACTAGCGTAGTGTTTTCAAGAAACTCATTTATAAATTCACTATTTCAACTTAAAGAGAAAAGGAAAAAGAACACTGTTTTTAATGCTAACACCTATAAGTAAATTTACCTATTACCCTCTTTCAAAAAGTAAGTTCTATACTTTGAAGTTCGGATTTAATTTTTAATGTATTCACATTCAAGAACAAAAGTATTTCTTTTCCTATCCCTAGTTTAACTATTGCAGATTCTCTCATAGATTAGATGAATACTTTTCTTTCAGTTTCAGTGGTGTTATATGGTAACTTTTTTCTGATAGAAGATTTGGTAAAATTATTACTTGGTGACTAGCTACTAGCACTGAAAATGAAACATAACTTCATACAAACCTGATGCATGCTATAAGAGTCAGTGTATGTAATTGCTCCATATCCCATCTCAGGATTGTCATAACTTGCAGGATATCCAGGATCTGCACATAACTCCAAAACTTCAAAACCGTTGAAACAAATTTCGAAGTTGTACTTAAGTTGCATTCTGCAAGCGTTTCAAGATAATTGGACAGAGAAATCATATTTACTAGGGTTTGCAGCTACAGCAACAGCAACTGCAGCCCTTGCTCTGCTCTCTGCATTAGCCAGTTCAGCACGTAGGGTTTCAACTTCATGGGCCATAATAGCCATATTTTTGCCCATTGTCTGACTGTGCTCAAGGTTACTAACATATGACTTCTTCTCATATTCAATAGCATCCCTATATAAACCAGTAGACAGGAAGAATTAAAAATTAGAATGCCCAATAGAAACCTATCTGAAGTAACTAACTACAAAAAAGAATGAAGATCTATCTAGTCCATCGCACACTGCACAAATGGTATAGGCTCAGTTGGATAGACTTCAAGAGCGCTAGATCTTACATCTTTATGTGCATGAACAATAAAAACAACTTAGCTTTTTGCAGGGCAAGTAGGTGGTGGAAAAATCTAGCTTTGATGAATAACAATAGTGATTCAAGAATCTGGCAGCTAGGATATTTGGGCAAGCGGCATTTGGGGGTTCTAATCTCAAGTATTTGTATTTTTTCACTATCAAGTTTGACAAGAAACCGAGCTTAAAACTAATATAAGCCTCGTTTGGATGACCGCTTAGGATAGGACTAGAAGACTGGATAGTATAATAGCACGATAAACTTATATCCCACACTATGGCAAAAACCATCTAAGTTAAGTGATAGTATAAATCAATTTTAAATTGCAAGGACCTTAAATCAAAACTAAGGAAACCAAGGAATAAAATAAAATATAAAAAAAAAGAAGGGGATAAATGAAAAACCAAGCACCTCCATAGAAGAGAAAGGTTTTAAATTTTGTCTTCTTCCCTATTGAAGAGATAGCCACAACTTATGTCAGCCGTGTAACTTGAGACTTCACTCCGTCCTTCTCCTCAAATGGTCTGATATTGGTTAGCAAATGACCCACATAATTCCTCCCACATAAGTCTTTCACACTACAGAACTTCACATTGGTGCTTCAAAAAATCCAGCAGACCAGTCTCCATCCATCACGTTTTACTGCTAGCACAACACCCACAGTAGAGCCCAGACCAGCAACACAACAAAACATGCTACATTACAAATTTCATTGATGACAAACCCATGGAAATAAAAGAACCCAGATCAACCAGAAAGTTAGTGAAGGGCAAACCCAATGCTACATCACAGGGAATACTAATCTAAGTGAAAGTAATGGAAAATAGTTCAAGCTCTGAGAGGGTTTTCCTAGAAATTATGACAATTACCAGAGAAGACAACTAGTGCTGGAGATGATGGTCCGTAAACGATTAATCCATAAAGCATCAATATGGCAATTTGGTGAAAGTACTAGTGCTTTTTTTTTTTTTTTTTTGGGGGGGGGGAGAGGGTAAGAAAAGAGAATTTTATAGAAAGAAGAAAGAATACAATAGTGGAGGATAAGGAATCCTCAAAAATTAATACAAAATTGCTGCCCAATATCTTTGGGAGTAATAAGACAAGTTCAACCCTCACAAAAGAACCATTAGCTTTCAAATCAAAGAGAAGAAACATACAGAATCCTATCCCATAAAAGAACATTTTCTAAAGATTCTCACATTTCTTTCCAGCCAAATGTGCTAGATAACTATAAGACAATCGTAACCCCCAACTTCTTATCCTTATCTCCCCAGCTCCTACCCCAAAAAAAAAATCCCGAAATCAGTAGATAGAAAACAACCCAGGTTTGAGGGGCACACCCAAGTGAGATCAAACAAGGAAAATAATTGGTCCAAAGCTACCAAGCCACCAAGCCATATCACAGTAAAAAGACAAATGATTATTGGCCTTTGAATTCCGCTAACATCGCACATATATCCAGGGAAAGTACTAGTGTTGTGCACGTATCCATTAAGCCCAGATACATATTCACAGTGTATCTAGAATTTTATATATTAATTTTAATTGAGGATATCGCTGGCTACAGCTGACTGCTCTAAGCTGTGTCCACTCCTTGCTGAGATTGCCACACAAACATACATGGACAAAACTGAAGAGGGGTTGGGACTTGTGAGGATAGCAATTTGCCTTAAGAACTTTGAAGCTGTAAAGATAAGACATTTGGGCAAGGACTTCCAATGGATGTGGAATCTAAATTCTGCCACTTTCATACGCACACAAACTAAAGCTGATTGAATGAAATTCATTGCCTTCACTTGCTCCAGATCTCCCAAACATCAAGCCCTTATTAGGGTTTTTACCACCACTTTTTATTCTGTAGAATTCCAACTCCCCTCCATTTTAGCGACCCTCTCTCTCTCTCTCTCACTGCACCCATCAAACCATGAACAAAAATGATTGAACATTGGACAAATCCCCAAACAAACAACCTGATAAAAATGTGACTTGGTGCTATTCAGCTAAGGAGAAATCCATATGGCTGTGCTAGGTGGCTTACTCAATTAAAAAGTTTATGCCCCCAAAATTTGGGCTTACCATGTATTATTGTCAGACCCATTCTTTGAGCCTATACAGAGTTGTTAATGAGTTGTATACATCTTTATCAATCATGACTCGCAATGGTATGGCAATATGATAAAAATTAATTATTACCAATGACTATTACTTACTTTAGTCTTAGATATTGATGTTCCTATATTAATTTGTGTTTTGCTCTCACGCATCCTAGATGAATCATTATCCCAATTTTCTTTTTCCCCAAAAAATTTCATGACCCCACTCCATATTGTGCCATACCCAAGTCAAACATCATAGTGATTCCCAGAAAATAATCTGACTTCAAGTAATTCAAAGAGAGGGATGGGAAACACAATTACCATTGCCAATGGTAGCATGGGAAGTCAGCTCTTATCCTAGACATCATATCTCATTTTCCTTTTTTTTTTTTTTCAATTCAAGAATTTCCATAAACCTATTCCCATATCATGTCACATCCAGAGCATGTATTAAACCTATGCTTCCTAGGCGATGACTGTGACATCAAGTTATTCAATGGGAGGGATGGGAAACACAAGGTTATTATTGGTAAGGGTAGTGTGGGAAATCAGCTCTTTTCTGGTTTAATTTGTGCTGCAAACAATATCATCTAATCCAGTTGTGACAGGATAAAAAACAAGACCATATTTGGCTGTACGATCAGGTGTTATTGTGTCAGCACAAGCATCAGCTAAAGCCCAACTTTATCCAGCCACCCTTGTTCTGTGGTCACCCAAACAAGGCCTTTCGGAATCGGTTCCTTTTAGGAATGGATGTGTAGTACATGGGACATTAAAGATAGAAATTAAACCTGTCTCTACACTGTGGAAATTCCCAATTTCCCATGTGTATAATGTTTTTGTGCCATGTACAACAATGCACTTACACTCAAATAAGAAAGTTAAGGTAAAAAAACCAAGAGAGAGAGACAGAGACAGAGAGACAGAGAGAGAGAAGGCAATTGGGCTGAAGATGGATCTGAGCTATGATTTTATCAAGTATGATTAGTAAAATATTCTTAATTTCCTAACAAAATCATCCTCAAGTATTAATAGGAAATTCTTGCCTAATAGAGACTCATGGGAGATTAACGTAGAAATAAGAAAAGCCCTGTGCTAAGGCTGCAACTACTGGAAGAAAGCACATCTCATACCCAGACCACTTAAATGAAGACAAAATTCAGGAAAATAGTGTGCTTATAACCTAGTAAGCTACATTTTGCATGTCAAAGAAATAGCTTCCGTGTTACAAAACCAATGATAACCTTTTGTTTTCTTGGTTTCCATGACTTTCACCTAGGCCTTCCAAAGAACATGCTGATTCTGATGGTCCACAAATCTATGACCTAATATGAACTCATTCAATATTCCTATTCTGTAAGCCTTCCAAATTCTGGTCAAGTACCTTTGTAGGCCAGAAGGACATGATCCATACATCAGTAAAAATTACCGAAAACCAGTTCAACCTAAAAGGTTGATAGGTTGGGACAACTTAAAAATGGTTTTTATTAATATCTCTAACACATCCTCCACACAAAAATTCCTTTTCCATTTAAGAATTTGCAAAGCACAAGTCCTTGTGTAAAAATGTAATTTAGTTAGAAATATGTGGGTGCCAAGGATTGAACTCTTGATCACTAGGACAAGAGAAGGAAGTCCTAGGAATAACTTCTAGATGCTCGAATGAAACTCATTTCGACTGAAATAATGGAGCACAAATTTTACTAAAACCAGATAGGCCCATCACTCTACTATTACTTAGAATATTATATTCAAAATTTTAGATCCAATGCCAAATTCTTTTCTCCATCATAACTCATTGGGTACGAAAAGAGGAGGAAAAGAAAGGGAAAGGAGAGAGACTGAACCTAATGATTTCACAAAAATGACAAGATTACATAAATTCTGCAGATGAAAAGATCTACTGTGTTCTTAAAGGAAAAAAATAGCAAGAAGTCTGTATCGGACCGAGCAATTACCATCAGATTTTTTATTTTATAATTTATTCATTTTAGTGATAGTACTGCATAAACTCTGTCTATCAATACAGTAATTAAGAAAGATTTTTCATGCTGGAGTTAAGAAAAATTAGGCATTTTTGGTGTATTGCATTTCCAGTGGGAAAGAAACTGAGAAGCAACATACAGGGACGAATTGAATTCAGCAGTTATTGCAAGAATAGCCGGGGATTATATTAGACAAGGCAAGAGGTGGCTGGGGAATCCAAGCACGATTCCAGATATTAAGAAAAAAACCATATTATTTTTTCCAAGACACATTCTTCACAACTCTTATTTATAATATATATTTGTTTATCAGAACTTATTTATCATCTATTGATCTATCATCTCTGCAAAGTTATTCCAGGTAGTTTGTGACCATAAGCAATAAAATAATAAAGTAGGCTAAATTCTTTATCAGAAGAACAATTATAATCATTATAACTGGCAACCCAGTCAAACTTGAGCTATAAATCTCCCAGAGTCAAGACAATGCCTTCCATGGAGTTAACAGTAGTAGAGCAAGTTCGGTGTACTGATATGGCAAGATGCACTTCTTCATGCAATACACAATTCAAAAACTAACAATCCCACGTCTTGCATGTATACTTTAAAAGACATGCATCCGTAGTTATATTCATGGTTTCTTCAAGTCCATCTTCCATATCTAAACGAAATGTGTGTGAGTTATTCAACCATGCTCTCTCAGACTCTCAATTACAACAAACATTTGACCTTTGAAGTATAACTATATATACATACAGTCCAACAACAACAACAAAGCTTTATCCCACTAGGTGATATATATGCATACATGTATACACACAATTAACATAGATAAATAAGGTGAGAAAACTTAATCAAGAAAAACACACATATTATTCAGAACGTTTAAAATGAATAAATAATAGAAGAATTGGGCATTGTAGAAACTTACCTTCCTCGCTGAATCTCATGACGGATGACCTCTATCTCAGCCTTGATCATAGGCACGTGCTGCGCATCAGAACGAATCCTCATAAGTTCAGTCTCAATTGCCTGCAACTGCAACGCAAGCTCCTTCCTTGATGCACCGAGTTCCTGTATATCCGTCCGCACCCGAACAAGCTCGGAGCTCATCGCACCAATGGCTCGCACTTCGGCATCCATCTTCAACGATTTCTCATAAATCTCTCGCACCTCCGCATCCCTATCGGCTTTGACATCAGCCGCTAGGGTTGTCAACTGCTGGAGCTCTTGCTGAGCTGAGGCTAGGTCTTGCTTCAGTGCTACATGAGTGGCTGCAAGCCGTTGATTGTCTACTAGGAGGGACTGAATTTGGCGATGCTGCGCCTTGGCGCGGTCTTCCAGTACAGCCACAGGAATAGCCCGTGCAATGGCGGAGGGTGGCAGCGGAGAATGGCGGACATTGGGGGCGAGTAAAGGATCGTCGATTGAGGGATTTTGGCGTGGGAGAGAGGGTCTTGCTCGGGCCAAGGGGGCTTCGTGTAGTTTCAAGACTTGTTGACGCTTTCGTCCGGCCATGCCCTCCTCCGGTTTTGGCCTCAATTTCGCCGTTTTTATGCAAACAAGGCTCAGAATTCCTAATTTCCTACCACTCCCGATTTGCTAGTATTTTCTGTTCGGCTCTACCGGAGAAATTACCTTGGGGTTTTTTTTTTTTTGGGGGGGGGGGGGGGGGGGGGGGGCGGGGGGTTTTTTTTAAACTATTTTTAAATTTAAGAAAAATGAATAATAGAGAACTTTCGGTAAAATAAATAAATAAAAATTTTATTTAATTATAAAATTACCAACAATAATAAAAAAATAAGTTCAAAAATATTTAGAAGTTATTTTTTTAAACAAAAATTTTAAAAATAATTTTTTAAAAATAAAATTTAAAAACATGTTGTCAAATAAGTTTTCTAATATTTTTGTTTCTAAAAATTGAAAACTACTTTTTAAAATAAAATTCAAACAAAAATGACTTAAATTTACAACCCTTATATGGAGGAACTTGGAGATAATATATAAAGCTATCAAGTCTAATTAGATCAGCCTAAATAATAATCATATCAAATCATCTTGAAAAATTTATTAAATATGTCAAGACAAATAAATTTATCTAACTCATTTAATAATATTAATTAATAAAATTTATATTATAAACTCATTTATTAAAGTTAATTACATATTATATTTCACAAAAATATTTTTAATCATTAATAAATAATTTTAAATTTTTATTATCATTTTATTAAAATATAAATTTAATATTTTTATTATATATAATTATTTATATTTATAATTTAATTATTAATTATTAATTATTTTTAAATAATATTTTAAAATTTTAATATGAATACTTAAATTATTTGACGTATCAACTCATCTATAATTCTAACTTAACTCATTTATTATTCATACTAAATGAATTAATTCGATTGTAACCTAAACTTATATAAATTCAACTCTTATATAAGTACTTTGTATTTGCATCAAGTTATTATATTGTGTCAAAAATTATTATTCATAAATATATTTTTTAACTTGCAAGGTAAGGCATGAGATAAGTTTTTATCCTAAATAAAATAATAAAGATGATGGGATAATAATATCTTGCCTTCCCCATACAAACCAATTTATATTACCTATGAAAATAATAAACCAAATTTTGCGTGGTTTAGATATAGTTCGTATCTATGGTCAATTTTGTAAGTTTATGTATTTTAATTGTAAACATGTGGATTAATCTGTAGTGCCTAAGAAAAAGATGAACAAAAGTTTGAATAGTTTGGTTTGCCAAAATTTACAAATTGGACCAAACCAATCCGCAAACTTCAATATATTTGATAGGTCTAATATTTCACCAAAAGTGAACCAAATACTTATTAAGAAATCAATTTTTTTTTATTTCATTTCCAACACCTTAAAATCATGCAACTAAACATCACCTAATATTTATATATACTATTTTAGTTAAATATTTATACTAATTAATTCAACCCTCGCAGAGTGGGCAAAGTTTAAACCTTTATGGATGAAAAAGCAACAATACAAAGCAAATAAAAGTAAATGAGCTGTAGAACTTTATTACTTATCAAGACGAAGCACAAGGAAAAGCATAAAGGCACAAAGACTTCAATAAGGGATTCATAATAAAGATAAAGGTTTTCATAAACTTATAACAAGTAAAATTGCATAAAATGCAAAAATAAGGCAATTAAATGTAATTTTATTATCAATACAAAGACCAAAGTTTGCATTACATCAAGAAGTGTGAACTAATGCAATTTGGATTAGTACATCAATGGCATAATAAGGCATAGTTTGGAAAATAAGATCACTTACTCACTCACTAACAATAAATTATAATTAATTACAAATAAAAAAATGGTAAAGTGCTATAAAAAGGGCTAATAAAGTGCTAAAAGAAACATAGAGTGTGTGTTTAATTTAATTGAAAATGATCAAGCCCTTTTGCTTCCATTCTTCTCTTTTTTATATTTGCTCAAGAATAATTATCATGAAAACTTGTTAGAATAACATCTTGATGGACACTTGGACAAGTGTAATGACAAATGTCTAATGAGTAGCCTTCTTATTAATACTTAAACAAGTATAATGACACATTTTTTATGTAAAATTATGCTTAACTACTAATAACTTCTAGTAACCACTTAAAGTCACTATTGGTAACCGTCTTACCTTGTGTCAATCACAACCTTTCTTAAAAATCCTTTTAGCTAAATAAATAAAATCTTTCTCAGTTAAAACAACATCATTAGATGAAATTTATGAAAATAGGTTAACACCAATTTGTTAGTCACAATCTTTCTTTGTGATCTTTCCAACCAAAAACCAATGCATAGAGTTTTAGCAAAATATATTCAATCAAAATTACTAAGAAGTAAATTTAACTTAAATTCTTTAGCTAAAACTAACTATAGTTACTAAGTTCCTCCCTTATGACTTCTTTGGTTAAAATTGACTATAGTCACTAACTATAATTACCCACTTCATCTTTTGTGACTTCTTTAGCCAAAACTAACTATAGTTTCCAACCTTTGTCCTTTGTGACTTCGAACATATTATAGCCTAAATCCTAATTTGTTGACTATTGAAATAGTTACTTTGATCAAAAAGTATAAAATTAAATACATTGATTTAGCTGAACATAAGCAATTGACCAAGAATCATCACTTTGGCTAAAAAGTACAAAGTCAAATACTTATTCAGCCAAATATAAGTAATTAACTGAAAATCATCACTTTGGTTGAAAAGTATAAATTTGAACATTCATTTAGTCAAACATAAGTAGTTAGCTAAAAATTATTCATTTAGTTGAATTTCTATAAAGTAACTAACAAATGAGAGATTCTTTAACTAAATCTAATGCCTTCATTTTCAACATATACATTTTAGCTAAAAATTCACAAAATAGTTATAACAAATACATATATATATATATATATATATATATATATATATATATATATATATATATATATGTATGTATAATTTTTTAGCCAATTTACTAATTTAATTATTTGAAAAATTGAAAACATATTAAGATTTCAATTGAGATGATGAAGGTATAAAGTAATAATATTTTGTTAGTTATGCATCAACTTTTTTTAAGTTTCAAATTGTTTAAATCAATTATGTATAATTTTATACCCATTTTATAATATTTTGTTGATTATATATAATTTGCAATATTTAAATCTAGATTTTTTATTCATTTTTTCTTTATTTACTAGTATTTGAGATTATTTAGTAATTATATATAAATTTATAATTTATAATTTTAATATTTATATTTTTAAAATTTTTTATTTTTTACCATTTCCTACAAATCCTCATGGAGCTCTATTACTCCATAGGGTATGAAAATAGGGCAAATTTTGCCCCCAATCATAGAATATAAGATAAGACAATATTTTATTCTTAACAATAAGACATAAGGCAAGAGAAGGATGATGTGCTCTTCTTGCACTCATCATCTTCCTTAAAAATAAGGACACTAAGGACTTTTTGGATAGAAATGTCAAAATAAGATAGATTAGGATAGAATTAATTTTTTTAACTAATCTAGTATAGTATTCATAAAATTTTAAAAATTAAAAACCTATTTTGGTCCTTGTTAAATTAAGTTTATATCAATTTTGTCCCTTCACTAAAAGTGAGTATCAATTTGGTCCTTAAAAATTATTATAACCTAAATTTTAGTCCCTTCATCATGTGATAATGATAAAAAAAATTAATTGGCCAACATGTTCCATTAACTCTAACATGACTTATTAAATGTTGAATGTAATGTCCCAAATTTTCAATTCTATTATTTGAATCTCTAAATTCTAAGGTCGTAGAAACGAATAGCATGTTTGAATTAGCTTGATGGGTGAATCTTAAGTTGAAAGGAATTAAGTGTAAGGGTAAACGAAATTCTGAAGGAAAAAGGATAGTAGGGAAAAGAATTTATTTTCATAAGCAGTATAAATGATCAGAGGAGGTTGGAAAACCCTAAAAGGGGAAGTTGTCTAAGTCTGACAGTGTAAGGAATTTTAAACAGACAGAAACCCTATGGACTAAATTGCAAAAGTGCAGAATCGGATGTGGTTAAAGTGAAATAACCAAGAATTTGGGATCTAATATGAATAACCAAGATTTTGGGGTGTGATATGTGATTTTATTTAGTGTGACCAATAGACACATGACAAGTGTCATTACTAAAAAAAAATGGACAAGTGTCATTATTTGAAGAAATGGCAAGAATACCCTTAAAGCTTCATGAAAAGTCTTCTTCCTTCTCCTTTCTTCTCAAAAGCTGTGGAAGACTCCATGAAAGCTGCAAAAATGTGCAAGAGAGAGAAGGAAGAGAGAGAAATCTTCTTTTGAGTTTTTCACCCAAAAATAGTGAGATTTAGGCTTGGGGGTAGAAGGGAAAGTTGCTCTTCTCATCAAGCTTTATCCATTGGTGTGTTTAGATTGAAGAGAAGCTCAAGTTTGATCAAGTTTGGTGAGCTCTAAGTAAGGATTCTCAAGTTACAGTAAGAGGTAAAAATGTTTTCCTATAAGAGCTCTTTAATGTACTCTTCTTAGTTTCTTGAAATCTTGATGTTGGTATGGTCAAAGGTGGTTGACCATGGAGTTTTGAATGATTTGAACATGTTTAATGGTGTTTTAGATGTTGTTATGTTGATCTATGGCTTTAGTTTGGTGTAAAAATAGTAAGAAACCATGATGTACACAGTCTAGGATTTTAGAGGCATAATGGTACATGTGTGGATTTGGCATGATTTGTTTGGAATTTGGTTAAATTGATAAAATTAGGATGATTCTTATGAGTTATGAAGCCTAAGAAAGATGAAATTTTGAGTTATGAAAGTGTGTATGAAACTTCCCTTTTGAGAAGTCAAGGGGAGAAGGAGGTTTAGTCATGTAAATTGTGTTTTTGGAATATTAGTAATGTACACGGGGTAGAACACGGCCTATGTTGTACCCCATGTTCTGAACACGGGGTAGAACACGGCCCATGTTCACCCCCGTGTTCTTCAACGAAGGCAGATCAGTAATGTACATGGGGTAGAACACGGCCCATGTTCACCCCCGTGTTCTTTGTCAAGTGAACATTTTAGCTTTAATTCTTCACGTTTTGCATGGTTTTACTTCCGGATCCTTTTCTAATGTTCATATGTGTCATTTCAAGGCCTGAAAACAAGATATAGAGCATCTAAGTATGCATTTATTTAAGTGGAGGAAGTAAAGAATACATGAGGTTTAAGGAAAGTGATGATGTTCTAATAAGAACTATGATGTGTATTTGTATAGACTAAAAAGTGACAAGTTGGAAAGGTAAGGGGAAATTGTAAAGAAGTTTTAAGTGAGGGCAAAAGAGACATCACCATTGGAAGCTTATAAAAGGTAGCTAGCTTTTTCCTTAAGCTCTGTTTTCTATTTACATGATTTTCGATATACTTTGCCATTATATGGAATGTGTATGAAATAGCTGTGTGCACACCCCGGGAAGATAGTCAAATACTGTGTGTGTAAGGCCTATGGCCCGAGTTATCCCCAGGATGGTAATGAAAATTGCTGTGTGCGGTACCTATGGCCAGACACCTCGGGAAGACAGTGTGATACTATGTGAGTAAGGCCTATGGCCCGAGTTATCCACGGGAAGACAGTGAATTACTGTATGAGGCCTAGGTACGATTATCTGTGGTGGCCATCTAGATAATTATATAAGTCCTTGAATGGGCTTGATGATTGCTATGTGTGATGCACGTTTCCTACAATGGTATGGAATGAGATGACATACGATTAATTGTTTTGAAATGCACGTTCTATTTGCTTAAGGATCTGGAATGGCTCAATATATTTTTACAGTGATGGCTAGCTACTGAGAAACTCTGTTTCTTATGTTTTCTGTGTTATACTAACCATTCCAGGTGATGCTTCTAGAGACCCTCTTGACAAGGGAGAATAGAGATTTTGAAGATGTATTAAGAATGATTGTATAGTTGTTAATTTTGTAAGTGATGGATGTGAAGTTGAACTTGTTGTATAATTACATAACCCTTGCCTATATTATTTGAGATGTAGAATATTCGTGGTATTGTGAGTTAGTCTAGAGTAGAAGGCAAATTAGTATGCAATAATTATCTATTAAATAAGGATTAAGGTGTTAATAAGTAAGGGAGTTACATTGAATAGCTTTAGTAGCATCCTTCTTAGCCTCCCACGTAGCAAAATAATGTTGTTTTATTGAAATGAAAATGTCATTCTCCTAAAGGAGAAAAACCTTTATCTCCCTTATTTATGCAATCATACTTCACTAGCATTTTGTAGAGAAAAAGACATCCTTTCCTTTCTCATATATTAAAGTTAATGTAGAAAATAGTTAAAGCCTTATTTACTTAAAGCAAACTATTTATGGATTTCTATTCATTTAACCTTGGATACTATTCCTTGTGCGAATGTAGCTTAAAGCATATGCTATTGACATCATGGATAACAAAAAATAAAGGAAGGAAATTCATAAGATGCCTAAAGCATAAGTCTAGTATAGAAAAATACAATTACTTTGAGTAAGTGGATTATAAGGATTATAAAAAATGGAGTTTTAGGTGAAATTGTTGTTTGGCCTTTTTGTTACAACTTAGCTTTTAGTTAGGGTTGTCAATACTGTAA
This sequence comes from Sindora glabra, assembly GCA_020226215.1. NCBI lineage: Eukaryota > Viridiplantae > Streptophyta > Magnoliopsida > Fabales > Fabaceae > Sindora > Sindora glabra. The sequence goes on from CM035227.1 coordinate 80,877,921, forward strand.
TGTGGGGTTAAATCTATCTAATATAATCTTGAAAGGCACAATGTTGAAGCTTTTTATAGTGAAGGATTATATGTACATATGATGGAAATTTATTAAGTTGTAGCTACAAAGGCCTATAATACGAGAAAAATACCTTTCAACCTAATTACCACATTAGCATCTTAGCACTTACAAAGAATCTATACCTTAAGCCTTTAAGGGTCTTAAGATTTATTTAGGCTCATAGGGTGCAAGTCTAACCAATAGGTCATTAACTCCCCCATGAGGGGACCTTGGACCTAGAAAGCCTCACAAGCTTGGACCTAAAAAGCCTCACAAGATAGAAGGCTAACCAATAGATTATTAGGAAATTTGATTAAAACACATTAAATATGTATAGCCTAACTTTTGAAATTTTTTCCAAAAGCCTAGATCATGTTATTTTTGAATTAATTCATATTTAATTGCATAACTCAAATAAAATAAAATTTAAAATTTAAGTTATACCTTTTTAAGAGTTTTTTTTGAAATTCATGATCTTCAAATAAAAGATTGATCTCTAATACTAATAGTGATTCACATAAATCATATTGAACGAAGCCTTTACCATAATTCATGATAATGGTAAAGCGGGAAATTTAACTCATTCAATCAAAAGGTGCTAACTTTTTCATAAATCACTTATTCACATGATCGGGGTTAATGTTTGAATGTAAAGAAGAGATAAGAAAGTATTTTGGCATATAACCCATGGGCTAAGATTTCACTCACTTCACTCTAAGGCTAGCATTTCCTCCTTTTTATTAAAGAAAATAAGGCATAAGCTAAGAATATTCCTTTCCACATACCATCCTATTTTTCTAAAAATTAAGCCATAAAATAAAAGTAAATATTTTGAGCATTCTTGTTCCTCACTTGGCCTAAATGAATATATACTCTTTTATTAGGTTACCATGTGTCCAAACTCATAAATTCTTTTATGTAATAATAAAATTAATTATTTAATTAATGTAATTCATTAATTAAAATAATTTTCTAAGCAAGGAACTATTCCTTCACTTATAATTTTCTCTAAAGTTAATATAAATATTCTTACAATATGTAAATATTAACATAATAAATTTGCTACTATTTAATAATTATAATCTTTATTAAAATTATTCAATCATTGATTAACTAACACTTGTAATCTCATTAAAATAGTTAGTCATTCAAAATTACTAAGATGTTGCATAAATTCAACTCTTGAATTCAAAACATTTTATATTTTAACATTTCATTTGACTTTGGATCAAAGTGATTCTATTACGTGTGACCCTTTGGGTTTTCACATATTTAGCAATGAATTCATTTGTAAACTTCTACAAGTTTAATTGAATTAAAACTCTTTTTAATTCATTTATAATTTTCCTAAATTATACAAATAAATTCTTAGATCATAGTTGGCTTCTAGTAAAGCATCATGACAACCCAAATGCAAGGAACAAAATTTTGGAAATCAAAACCTTTCATGATAAAGTATTAATGTGTAATTCGATCATTTCATCTTTTAATATTCAAATTAGACATAGTGTATGGTGTAAGTGTCAACCTTAATTTAAATGTCCAATTATATATGCATGTTTGATGGCTATATGCTATCTTTTAATTGATCATATATAAAACTCCTTTTATATATAAAAAATAAAACTCTTTTTATGTACACATAGATCTTTGATTTTTATTATAGCATAGGTATCAAATATCTTTCATTATTACTAAGGAGGATGAATTATTTCTTGATTAATTACTACCTTTATGTATTTCATAATGCACCTAACTATTATTAATACCTATTCTTTAAAAGTGTAGGTTTATAATAATATCAATGTACAAAACTCTATACACAAGATACTATATTGACCTCAAGTTTGAGGATCACTTACATTACCTTTTATATAGGAAATCCATTGACACATGGTAACATTCTGTATGGCTTCTCATGAGAGGTCTATCTAATCATATGTTTCATAATATATACCTATATGTGTCAAGATATTAGTATATTTACAATGTATGAGATCACTGCATTTTTCTAAAAAAATGTGACAACACATATGCTAACTTACTTATGAATAATTACTATTCTATTTTAATAATAATTCAATAATTAAGGATATTTAAAAATATATGTATAAATTATATCATAATTACAATTTTAATTGTAATTAATTTATACAAACTTATATTTTAAGGATTTTATCTAATATAGTATACATATATATATATATAATTTTATCTAATATAGTATACATATATATATATATATATATATATATATATATATATATATATATATATATATATCAAAATTACATTGATAAAAAAGTCATGCACATTAAATGTGTTAAGATATACATATAATTTCCATACCATTTCAACTTATTGTCTTGAAGGCATCAATACTAACAATCTCCCACTTGACCTAAAGCCAATTACCCTTATATCTTATATTGATTCTTTCTAAATTATGCTAAAGCTTTTATTGTGATAAAAGCTTAATAGTGGGATCAATTACATTGTCATTAGTAGGTATCCATTTTATTCTTATTTTATTACACTTTATGATTTCTATAATCAAATTGTAATGCTCATAACATATTTAGATCTTTGATGAGACCTTAGTTCCTTTATGTTATGGCTCCATTATTATCATAATAGATTTCTATTAAATTAGCAATGTTAAGAACTATCCCTAGTTTAGTGATTAACTTCTTTTTTTCAAATAGTTTCCTTTGCTACTTCTGAAATAGCCATGTATTCAGCTTCAATTGTGAAATTAGTTATAATATCTTGTATGGAAATTTTCTAACAAACCACAACTTCATTAAGAGTGAACACAAATTTTGATTGAAATTTGTAATTAGCTTAATCTAACTAAAAACTTGCATTTGTGTAGCCTTTAATTCTTAAGTTAAGGTCTCTTTCATATATCTAGAATACATACTTTATGCTTCTTAAGTACCTATCAATGGTCTTGATTGCATTCCAATGTCTTTTGCTTGAGTTAGCTTAATATCTTCGAATGACACTTAATACATATGAGATATCCGGCTATTTACATGGCATGACATATATAATTGATCCAATTGTAGATGCATAAGGATTCTTATTCATGTGTTTCCATTCCTTTTTTACCATAGGATATTATTTTTTTACATAGGTGAACACCATATGACATAAGTAAGAACCCTTTCTTTAACCCATCCATGATAAACCTTTTTTAGCAATTTGTTAGCAATTTATCAATGTACATGGATTGGGAAAGGCCAAGCAACCTTTTAATCATATCTGTATGGATCTTTATGCCCAATATGTAACTTACTTTTCCTCAATCCTTCATAAAAAATGTTATAAACATGCATAACTTGATAGATTATAACATAGGAACATTATTTCCTATAATCAATATGTAATTCATATATAGCAATAAAAAAAAACTACGCTCCTATTAACTTTCTTATATGCAAATGGTTTATTAATGCTTTTAATGAAGTAAAATGATTTGATTGCTTTATCAAAATAGATGTTTCAACTCCACAAAGCTTACTTTTAGTCCATATATGGTCCTATATAGCATGCATACCTTGTGAAGTTTTGTCTCAGAGATAAAACCTTCCGACTGTATCATATATACATCCTTTTTCATGTTTTTATTAAAGAAAGCTATTTTAAAATCTATTTGTCAAATTTCATAATCATGGTATATAGTTATAACAAGCAAAATCCTAATGGACTTTAATATGATAATTAATGAAAAGGTTCTTAATAGTCAACACCATGAACTTGCTTATAACCCTTTCCTACCAATTTAACTTTATAGGTTTGTATTCTAGCATTTGCATCTATCTTTATTTTAAAAGCTTACTTGCACTCAATGGATTTTATTCCTTTAGTTAGAGTGACTAAGTCTTACACTTAGTTTTCATGCATTGAATCCATTTTAGATTTTATAGTTTTTTTATGACTTCAAGGACTTAATATCTAATATTGCTTCTTAGTAATTAGTAAGTTCACTATCTTGAATAATTGTTACATCATTCTATCTTGTGAAGAGAAAACCATATCCTTCAAGTTTATAATGTTTCGTCCTAAATCTCTAGAGTAAAGGTTTACCTTAAGATTAATTTGTTATCTTAACCTTTTAAGATACTTAATCAATTTCATCCTCGACCATATGATTTATGTTATTTTATGGTTCTTGAATCTTTTTAAACTCTACTTTACCTTTACTATCCCTTTCAAAGATAAACTCCCTTTCTTAGAAGATTGCATTTATTGAGATAAAAATCTTTTACTCAACATGGTGTTAGAGGTAGTAACCCTTTGTTTCTTTAACGAATCTTGTAAATAAGCATTTAACACTTTTAGATCCCAAATTGTCTACAATAATCCATTTTACATAAGCAAGACATCCTTAAATCTTTAAGTGTGAAAGACTTAGCTTTTCCCTAAACTATAACTCATATGGTGTTGTAAGTGAAGTCCATTATGATAAAATCCTAAAGTTTTTGAATAATTGATGAATTACTAGGTTTAGTATTCTCTACCTTGAAATGATATAAGTGTTTTAATACTTTTTCTAATTTATTTTTCTACTTCACTTTTGAATTCTTTGAAACTTTCAAAGATTTTAGACTTTAGACTTGTATTTATCAAATACACATACTTATACCTAGAATAATCATCAATAAAGGTGATAAAGTAGAAATATATATATCTTGCTGGAATGGTCATTAGACTATATACATCACTATGTATTAACTCTAGTTCTTCTTTAACATGTTCACCTTTTCTAATAATGGGTTTCTTAGTCATTTTCCTAATAAAACATGATTCACAAGTTTCGTATAATTTGTAATCAAATGGATCTAAATATCCATTTCTATATAACCTTGTGAAATTAGTTTCATTAATATGACCAAGTTTATAATGCTAAAGATAGGATAGATTGATAAATTTATTAAACTTTGGTTTATTATTTCTATTATTAAAACATAAGTTAGAATAGGTAACCCCTTATTCAACTCATAATTGGATAGTTCATGAAATACTTGGTATCTTTCAATATAAGAATGCTCTTTATATAACTTTAACAATTCCATAATCATTTTAGGGGAGTCATATCATGTTACTTTTATAGTTCAAAAGACATTGATACCATCATCACACATGTGCTTATTTAGCATCTTTTTTATGTTTATTATCAATAGCAAAGTCAACTTGCATTGAATCTTCAAATGGAGGTACGTAAGAGTCTTTATTAAGGACATAGGCTATCTTTTCTTACTTGAGGATAATTTTCAAGTTTTGCAACTAATCCATGTAATTTTAGCTTGTTAGCTTGTTATCAATTAGTATATTTCTTAAAGAGATGTTACTTGTCATTTTTAATAACTTATGATAAGAATATAATGAATTAATACCTAACCACGATGTTCAATGTTATATAAACATTAATAAAATGAACTCTTACTAATTTTCTTTTCAATTTTAATGACCCTTTATTTTAGAATTGAATCATCACATTATATGATAATTTTAGTGGGTCAGAATCCCAGTTTAATTTATTTGATATTGAACGAGGCTAAGGAAACCATATAAATTAGACTAGATAAACAACTTGAGTTGTTAATTACATCTCAATGGAAGTCCTAATCATTAGCTTGACAACTCTGTCATTTATTTTTTATTACTTCAAACATTATTAATAACCTTTTATATTTAATATTCGAAGTGCTAAAATTAATTTTATTCTTGAAATTATAAGATGCTAGCAAAATGGTTCCTAAATTATATAACGTTTCATTTTTATCCTTGAATAATGATTCATATAGACAATTTTATCTCTAATTTGTTGCTAGAGAGATGAAATTGTATGTACAAATTATTATTTAAGGATAAAATTGTAACTTTATATAAATTAGGAATAATTTTGCCAATACTTTCTAATTCTTAGGAGAAATTTGTTAATTTTCTCTTCAAAGTGAAACCTAATAAACCTAAACATTGTATAGTAGTAACGATGGTCATCTAGACTATACATATTTGAAAGTTGAAACCATCAAATGTTAATTATAATAATAATAACATGATTGATGTCATGTAACCTTGACAAAGGCTAACAAGTTATCATGAAATCAATCTCTTGACCTTATTATTTTGACGAGTGGCTTTTAATCATATTTATAACATGTAATTTATTTTAATGAAGGATCTTTTAATTAATTCATGGTCTGAAAGGTCTCATTTTAGCCATGCATACATTTATTAGGCTATGTCATACATTTATCATATTTATATCATAATATAAATCATATGCATGTATGACAAAATTGAGATGGTCATGGACCAATTAAAATGATTTTCCTTAAGTCATCAAAGGGAAAAATTCATATCATCATGCTTCAGGCACTTTTGGCTTTATTAACTTTTAAAATGAAATTCCATAATACTATCTTATGTAAATAATGATGTCATATAACAAAAAGCTTAACTTACATTCAAGGGAAGTAAAATGAGAAGAGGATTTTACATTCAAAATTTAAAAGAAATTTAGGAATCATAGGTTCTATTTAGTAAAATACCTAAAATAAATGATCCACAACCATCCTTCCATGCATTAAATATATATAAATTTAAAAAACTAGAAGTACAAAACATTAACTATTTAATTCAAATTATGGTCATGTATATCTCCAATCATTTAATTAAACTTTTGATTCAAATAAATTGATTAATTTGATCCCATTGCAATCAATTTATTTTGAAAATTAATTAATGCCATCACGAAATTATTGCAATCATTTTATCTTAGGAATTAATCAAAATTAATTTCACAATTAATGAATTTTAGAAATTAATCTTAATTAAGACCAAAATTAATTAGTCCCATTGTGATAATGTCACAATCATTCTATTTTGAAAATTAATGATAATTAATTTCTCAATTGATCAATTTTAGAGATTAATCTTGATTAATACCAAAATTTGTTAATTTTATTATTGTAATGTCACAATCATTTAATTTTAGAAATTAATCATAATTAATTTCTCAATTAATCAATTTTAAAAATCAATTCTAACTAATACTAAAAATAATTAGTCCCATTGGAAAGATATCATAATCATTCTATTTTAAAAGTTAATCCTAATTAATATTAAAATTAACTAGTCCCATTAGGATAATATCACAATCATTTTATTTTGAAAATTAATGAAAATTATTTTCTTAATCAATTAATTTTGGAAATTAATCATGATTCCAAATCTTTAAAATCATGAAAGTTAATAAAAGAAAAGCTTCTAAGATATTTCTAATCAATTAGCAATCATTTTCAGAATCAAATCTAAAATCAAAGATATTTTCCATAATTGTAAATCATAATTTAGGTAATATTTTTATCAAAATTAATTGTAAATGCAATTAATTCTCTAGATTATATTTGTACAATTAAAACATGTGGCTAATTAGTTGTCACCATAACCAATTAGGGTTGCTGAAATAACCACATGTAATGGCTAGAGTTTATCCAATCATGTTCTAACCAATGTATGAAATGGTTGCCATAGTAGCCAATTATTAACTTTCCTAGTAATTTTACACCCAAAGTATATCTTCCATTCATATTATTTTAAAAAAATATGTAAGAATATAAAATCACACATTAAACAAAAACATCAATCATATGAAAGCAAATTACAATATTCATATAATCACAATCATTACAATAATAATCAAATATTTATTTATGAATTAAAAGAAAATAATAGACACTCTAATACTCTTATTAGTAAAAATTGATAAAACACATCAAATATGGCAACAAAATTTTTAAAATTTCCTAAAAGTGTACATCATGTTGTTTTCAAATTAATTCATAATTAATTGTATCACTAAAATAAAATAAAATTTATAATTTAAGTTGTACCTTTGTAAGAGTTATTCCTTGGATCTTTAATATTCAAATGAAAGATTAATCTCCAATACTAATTGTGATCCACACGAATCAAATTGATCTAAACCTCTACTAGAATTCATGATAATGGTAAAGGGAAATTTAACTCATTTGGCCAAAAGGTGCTAGCTCTTTTGTGAATTACTTATTCATAGGTTTAAGATTAATGTTTGAATGTGAAGAGGAGCTAGAAAAGTATATTAGCACACAATCCATGTGCTAGGGTTTCACTCACCTTACTTTTAAGATAGTGTTTCCTACTTTTTATTAAAGAAAGTGATGCATAAATTAAGAATATTCCTTTACACATACCATCTCATTTTCTAAAAATTGGGTTACATAATAAAGATAAATATTCTAAGCTTGCTCACTGTGTTAACCTAAATGAATCGTCACTGTGAGTCTAAACTCATGAATTCTCGTATGTAATAATAAAATTAGTTATTTAATTATTTTTAATTCTTTAATTAAATCAATTTTGTAAGTAAGGAACTATTCCTTCACTTTTGATTTCTTCCACAATTAATATAAATGTTCTTATAACATTTACATATTAACATAATAAATTTGCTACTATTTAATAATTGTAATCTTTATTCAAATTATTAAATCATTGATTAATTTTTTCTAATATTATTAGAATACTTAATTAATCATTTCAAATTATTAAGATATTCACCAATTTAACTCTTAAATTCAACACATTTTAATTACTAGCATTTCCTTTGACTTTGGATCAAAGAGATTCTTTTGTATATGATCTATAAGGTTTCTACACATGTCGGTAATAAATTCATTTATAAGCTTTTATAAATTTAATTGAATTGAAACTTATTTTGATTTATTTACAATTTTCCTAAATTGTATAAATAAAGTCATAAATCATAGTTAGCTTCTAATAAAGCATCATGATCACCCAAATGCAAAGGATAGAATTTTAGGAATCAAAACCATTAATGACAAGGTATTAATGTTTAATTCAATCCTTTCATATCTTGATATTCAAATTAGACATAGGGTGTGATTTAAGTGTTAGCTCTAATTTAAATGTCCAATTATAAGTGTATTTTTAATGACTATATGCTATCCGATAATTGATCATATATAAAACTCCTTTCATATATCAATACATAAAAGTCATTTTATGTCCAAATATAGTTGGCTTCTAGTAAAGCCTCATGATCACCCAAATGTAAAGGATAGAATTTTGGAAATTAAAACTATTTATGACAAGATATTAATGTGTAATTCAGTCCTTTCATCTCTTAATATTTAAATTGTACATAGGACATGATTCAAATATTAGCTTTTATATAAATGTCCTTATAAGTGCATTTTTTTATGACTATTTGCTATCTTATAATTCAATACATGAAAATCCTTTTATATGTCAATACATAAAAGTCATATTACGTATACATAGGCTTGTGATTTTAATTGTAGTATAGGGAATTCTTTTTTAATCAATCACTACATTCATCTATTTAGTAATGCACCAAACTATAAGGAATACAAATATAAAATAATATCAAAATACAATGTATGAGATCACTACAATTTTCTAGAAAAATATGATATGACTTATGCTTGCTTACTCATGAATAATTACTATCTTATTTTAATTATAATTCAATAACCATGGATATTTAGAAATATAATTATATGTATAAATTATCTCATAATTACAATCCCAATTGTAATTAATTTATAAAGAATTATATTTCAAGGACTTTATTTAATATAGTGTACATATATTAATATATATATGTCAAAACCATAATGATAAAGCAGCCATACATATTAAATGTGCAAACATATATATATATATATATATATATATATATATATATATATATATATATATATATATATATATATATATATATATATATATATATTGTCTTTAGGGCATCTCTATTAACATGGATGCTTATCATTAGTCTAGGGTAGTGCAGTAATTACCATTAATCTATATCATGCTTTTGCACTATTCATCAGTAGAAGACATTCATAACCACATAAGATCACTTTTAAAAATTTTATTGGCATAGCAAATGGGAAATGTTTGATTTATATTCCAACAAAATGTAGTCATAATTTAACTGTGAGGTCATATTTTATTAGAACATATAGCTTAGTTTTGTCATAGCTCAACTTAAATCATGATTGGTATGGAACCTATTACCTAATTTTCACTAGCCCAATTGCTTCCTAGATTAACATCTTAAAATTTGCTGAGGAATTTAAAAAAAAATTACATGTTAAGAAAAACATATATAATACAATAGGTGGAAAGCCTGTACTAGGCACGGGATAAAATAACAAGTAATCTAATTAGAATTGTTTTAATTAACACATAATTTAGATAATATAAAAAGTTTGATAAAATAATTTTTATTATCTTTATTTTAATAAGGATCTCAATGAGAAATTGTTATGGTAAATATATCTTAAATCTTTAAAATCATTTACATGAACAAAGGAAAAAATAAATTTTTTTATGAATTATGTATCAACTAATTAATAATAATATTATCAAAATTTTATATACAAATACAATGTAAATAAACTCATCATTACCTTTTTTCCATAAGAATAAGATAATGTTATGTGTTTTGTAATGCAGAAAAAGATATAATACTTGTTGAAGTTAAGAATGTTGAAAGTATTATATAATTGACACTAAAATTTCTAAACACCTCTTTATACACCATATTTATCATTGTATTTATCAATTGACCATTATCATCACATATTAATATTTTTAGGCCCTTCCTATTTTTTACTCTTGATAATGCAACATATGGCTAACCATGACTAAAGATTGGTCTTGGAAGGTAAAGACTAACATGAGAAAATGATTACTTTTAACTCTTGTTTATCATGGCAAAAACTGTTGGGAATTCGGATTATCACATGCAGCGGAATTTTAAATTTTGATCTGAATTCTACCTAGGATCCATACAAAAAGCATGAGTCAATGATTAGGGTTTTACTTATTGGGCACTCGTGTTTCTACTGATCAAAACTTGAGAGCGGATGAATCAAACGCCGGCCGGAAGGTACAGCGTCTCTACGGTATCCACACGGAGTGAACAACGACCTCTCACCCTCCACGCGTCTGCTAGGATGCGTTTTTTTTTCTCTAAGAATTAGGATTGGATGTTTTTGAGTGATTTAGGGTTTATATGGAAGCTTAAAACGTGATTATTAAGTGCTGCCCTCAAGTCCCCTTTTATAGAACTTAGGCAAGCCATAATCCTAGTCCTACTAGGATAATGCTTCCAAAATCCTAATCACACTTAACAACTCATCTTATCCTTATCCTTATCCTAGAGATAATGGGAAGAGATAAGACTTATCTATTAATTATCTAATATTAGATAATGATATTATCTCATAATAAATATCTTAATATTAGATAATTGCATATAGTTATCAAATATCAAAATAATATTATCTCATAATATATTTATCTAATATCTGATAAGATAATTACTTGATATTACTTTAATATCAGATAATATCACATAATATATATATATATATAAAACGTGAATTTATTATTCTAAATATATATATGCACGAAAATAAGTCCAATTAATTGGATATTAATATAATTAAAGTCCAATTAATTATTGTCTTATTCCTACTCCTTTTGTGTGACCCTGTAGGTTCTTACTACGTTGACAATGACTTATTATTGAGCCATAGACAGCGAGCGGTATCTAGCAATACATCACTGCCACTCAAGTAGTAAGAATATCTGTGATTCGACATCCACCTAATACATGATCAACGTTTTACATCATAACCTTTTTGTAATAATATCCAAATTGAACTGGAGGCATGGAATGTGTCATCCTCGTCAATGTTCAATTTATATTTCTTGATACTGAGTAGACTTAAAATAAATAATTAATATCACATATTAATTCAACTGAGCATGGCCATGCATTTCTAAGTCTCACTCAATCAAGGGGCCCAAGGATATTTCTCTTTTATACAAGAGTAACAAAATTCCATTTACATCACTCACTTCCCTCTGCATGATTTATGACACACCCAATCAATGCCCTACTTGTCACCTGATTAAAGGTGACATAGGACAATATTAAAGTGAGTAATTCCTCATGTAGGGAACCGTAGTGACTTCAGGTCAAAGATTTATGCGTAGTTGTGATCATATGAGAATAACTTATGACACGTTTATCCATGCAATATTCTCATAGTGGGTCAGTCCAGTACATTATTCACTAGCAATGTACTCATGTATTGACTTGATATCACATATCCATGATTCGTAATCATCAGTCACTATACATGCTAGTCTCGATGTATTATTACTATCCCTTTTCATAATAATACTTGACTAGGGGCATTTTAGGAATAGCAAAGCTATTCCAAGGATAATTATTATATTAAGTTATAAATTGCGCATAATAATAATAAAAATAATATAATAATTAAATTGCCTAAAATAAAATATAATACATTGTGTATAACTCTAATCATCTTATATGATTGGTTCTAGGACACACACCAACAATCTCCCACTTGGACTAGAGCCAATCACTCATGTATCTAATACCAAGTGACATAGTATGACCATCATGCTTTTTCTGCGCTAAAGGCTTTGTCAGTGGGTCGGCGATATTATCATCTGTTGGTACTTTACATATCTTCACATCTCCTCTATCGATGATTTCTCGAATGAGATGGAAGCGCCTAAGTATATGTTTGGATCGTTGGTGAGATCTGGGTTCCTTGGCTTGTGCAATGGCTCCATTGTTGTCACAATAGAGATCCACTGGGTTTGCAATGCTAGGAACAACGCCAAGTTCAGTAATGAACTTTTTGATCCAAACAGCCTCTTTTGACGCATCAGATGCAGCAATATACTCAGCCTCTGTAGTAGAGTCGGCCACTGTTTCCTGCTTTGAACTCTTCCAGCATACAGCACCACTATTCAGGCTAAATACATAACCCGACTGCGATCTAAAGTCATCCTTGTTGGATTGGAAACTGGCATCAATGTAACCTTTTACAACAAGTTCTTCCTCTCCTCCATATATTAAGAATGAATCCTTAGTCCTTCTTAAGTACTTAAGGATATTCTTAACGGCAGTCCAGTGAGGTTCACCTGGATTTGACTGGTACCTGCTCGTCATGCTTAAAGCATACGAGACATCAGGACGAGTACATATCATGGCATACATGATAGATCCAATTGCTGACGCATATGGTATCTTATTCATCCGGTCCTTCTCATCTTGTGTCGAAGGACACTGAGTTTTGGACAAATTTATGCCATGTGACATAGGCAAAAATCCTCTTTTAGATTCTTGCATGTTAAACCGTTTTAACACTTTATCTATGTATGTACTCTGACTTAGGCCAAGCAATTTTCTTGATCTATCTCTATAGATCTTAATACCTAATATATAGGCAGCTTCACCTAAGTCTTTCATCGAGAAACAATTCCCTAACCAAGTCTTTACTGTTTGCAGTGTAGGGATATCATTTCCGATGAGTAGTATGTCATCCACATACAATACAAGGAAAATAATTGTGCTCCCACTAACCCTTTTGTAAACACAAGATTCATCTTCATTTTTGATGAAACCAAATTCTTTGATTGCCTCATCAAAACAAAGATTCCAACTTCGTGAAGCTTGCTTTAATCCATAAATGGATCGTTGTAGCTTACATACCTTTCCAGCAGTTTCAGGAATGACAAAACCCTCGGGCTGTGTCATGTACACATCCTCGAGGAGCTTTCCATTAAGAAAAGCAGTTTTGACATCCATCTGCCAGATTTCGTAATCATAAAAAGCTGCAATAGCAAGCAAAATCCGGATGGATTTAAGCATGGCAACTGGGGAATAGGTCTCATCATAGTCTATACCATGAACTTGCCTATAACCTTTTGCGACTAATCGTCCCTTAAAGGTTTGCACGTTACCATCCATGTCGGTTTTCTTCTTGAAAACCCATTTGCACCCAATGGGTTTTACCCCTTCAGGTGGATCAACCAAAATCCATACTTGGTTAGTGTACATGGAATCCATCTCAGATTTCATGGCCTCAAGCCACTTCTCAGAGTCTGGCCCTTTTATAGCTTCTTGGTAAGTTGTAGGCTCATCTTGATCCATGAGTAAAACATCGCCATTTTGAGTTACAAGAAATCCATATCTCTCGGGCTCATGGCGTATCCTACCAGACTTACGTGGGCCTTGTGTTACTTGAGCTAGTTCCTGACCCACAACATCTTGTGGTCCTTTTCCAGGCTCTATTATAGGTTCAGTGTTACTTTGTGGGTCTCGTACTTCTTCAATTTCTACTTTTCTCCCACAGTTTTTCTTAGAGATAAATTCTCTTTCCAGAAAAACACCAGTTCGTGCGACAAACACTTTGCCTTCAGTAGGATTATAGAAATAGTATCCCTTAGTTTCCTTAGGATACCCCACAAAGTAGCACTTATCTGATTTGGGTCCAAGCTTATCAGAAACTTGACGTTTTACATAGGCCTCGCAACCCCAAATCTTCATAAAAGACAAGCTAGGACGTTTCCCAGTCCATATCTCATATGGAGTCTTTTGAACCGTTTTAGAGGGAACACGGTTGAGCGTAAAAGCAGCTGTCTCTAGAGAATGCCCCCAAAAGGAGATTGGAAGATCTATATGACTCATCATAGATCGTACCATGTCTAACAAGGTACGATTTCTCCTTTCTGAAACACCATTCCATTGTGGCGTTCCAGGTGGAGTGAGTTGTGATACTATACCACACTCCTTTAGATAGTCATCAAATTCTTGGCTTAAGTATTCTCCACCTCGATCTGATCGAAGTGTTTTAATATTTTTACCAAGTTGGTTTTGCACTTCATTCTTGAATTCCTTGAACTTTTCAAAGGATTCTGATTTGTGTTTCATAAGATACACATATCCATATCTACTGAAATCATCAGTAAATGTAATGAAGTACTGAAAACCTCCTCTAGCAGGTGAACTAATGGGCCCACATACATCAGTATGTATGAGACCCAATAGATCATTAGCCCTTTCACTGTGTCCAGTGAATGGTGTTTTAGTCATTTTTCCTAGCAAACAAGATTCGCATATTTCATATGATTCAAAATCAAATGAATCCAAGAATCCATCCTCATGAAGCTTGGATATGCGCTTCTCATTTATATGGCCCAAACGACAATGCCAGAGATAGGTTGGATTTAAATCATTTGATTTAAATCGCTTAGTGTTTATGTTATAGACAGGCATTTCAAGATCAAGAATATAGAGCCCATTGAACATTTGTGCACTGCAGTAAAACATTTCATTTAAATAAACTGAACAACTTTTGTCCTTTATTATAAATGAAAAACCTTTCTTGTCCAAACAAGAAACAGAAATAATATTCCTGCTGATAGCAGGCACAAAATAACAATCCTCTAATTCTATTACTAAACCAGAAGGTAAAGATAGATAATATGTCCCTACAGCTAGCGCAGCAACTCTTGCTCCATTACCAACTCGTAGGTCCACTTCGCCTTTAGCTAGAGTCCTACTCCTTTGTAGTTCCTGCACATTTGTACAAATGTGAGAACCGCATCCGGTATCTAATACCCAAGATGTAGAAGTTAAAACATTAATTTCTATAACATAGATACCTGAAGCGGAAGTCTCACTTCCCTTCTTCTTTTTCAGATCTTCCATATAGACCTTGCAGTTTCTTTTCCAATGTCCGGTTTGACCGCAATGGAAGCATGTCCCTTCCTTAGCCACACCCCCTTTTGGTTTCAGTGCAGAGGATTTAGACTTGGGCTTGCCTTTGGATTTGGAATCCTTCTTATTTTTGCCCTTGCCTTTTCCTTTTCCTTTGCCCTTTTGAACCATCATTATGGTATTAGGCTTAGTCTTTTGCAAATTTTGTTCAGCAGTTCTTAACATGCTTAACAATTCTGGCAGTGGTTTGTCAATTTCATTCATGTTGTAATTCATGATAAATTGACCATAACTCTGTGGCAACGATTGCAGAATTAAGTCAGTGGCCAACTCTTGACCTAGTGGTGCACCCAATTTTTCAAGGTTCTCAACATACCCAATCATTTTGAGTACATGAGGCCCAACAGGGTTTCCTTCTGCCAGTTTGCACTGAAACAAGGCTTTTGTCACCTCAAACCTCTCATGCCGAGCTTGGCCTTCATAAAGCTTCTTAAGATGCTCAAGCATGTCATAAGCTTCCATGTTCTCATGTTGCTTCTGAAGCTCAGAGTCCATGGTAGCCAACATGAGACAACCGACATCTAATGCGTCATCATGATGCTTCTTATAAGCATCCTTTTGAGCTCGAGGGGCAGTAGCTTCAGGTTCTTGAGGAACAGGTCCCTCTAGGACATACATTTTACGCTCATGTTTGAGGACTATCCTCAAATTCCTGTACCAGTCCAGGAAGTTTGTTCCATTTAGTTTGTCCTTCTCAAGGACCGATCGCAGTGATAAGTTATTTGATGTATTAGCCATTGGTTATCTACGACAGAAATATGCAAAGTAAGTATTAAATTCAAAACATTTAATAAGGTCTTTTATTAAATGTACCTCCCACTATTTCATTCAAATTAATAGCCCTCACTATTAATTCGGAAAGTCATAGTATTTAAGCTTTCTAGTGGGCCAAGATCCATATTTTCACCAAGCTTTAAGTTAGCTTTGGCTAATCACTTAAAACTTAGTTATTTAGGTAAGCAACACTTGCCAATTGTATCATATACAACTCTTGGATAGTTGGGTGAACAACATTTGTCCTAGTCCATCTTATGAACTAAAGCCCAACTCTATGCCTCTAGGTCTCAATCCTATTGAGATATCCTAGTTAAGTCGGACCTAATATTTGACATTCGGATATCACTATTATCCAGTCGCATCTCACCAAGATAAACGAGGTACCTTGCTTTGGCAAACCTACCTTATGTCGATTAAGGCCTTGATGAGTGCCAAATATTAGAAGGCATCATTAATTATTACTGACTTAATATTTTGGATGAGGGATTTCAACTTAATTATTATCAGATCTCACCATAACTAGCCTATTTATTCATGCAATATATCTAGCATATCTCATATATCATATAAAGTAAATGAATAAAATAGACTACCATATATCATATATCATGCAATGAATAGAACTATCACATAGTAGGAACACATTCTATCACATAATAAATGCATGCTCATCAATATCATCACATAATAAAGAAATCAATATATCGCATAGTATGGCCCAAAATTCTATTTTCTAATGACATTCCTAACTAACTCCTTAGCTTCTTCTTGTCTCATAGCTCCTTAGCTTCTCCTTGTTCCAAGCAAAGAATACTCCATTGCAATTACAAATTTACAACAGAAACCCCGAGTTAGATTCGGGGGGAATTGAGATGAGAAGAGAATATACATTAGAGAAATAGAGGAAGACACGACACGCAGGTCGTATTTTAAAATCCATCCATTAAAAACTCCAAGGGCCATACTATGCAACACATTCATGCATCATATGTAATAAATGCTAAGAAATATATGTAACCAAGATAAAGAGGATGATTGACATATATATATTTCATAACATCTTTATCATAAAAAATCATGTTTTAAAACGGCGCCTTAAGAACAAAAACAATTTTGAACGCTACGCAGAGTTAGCACGGCGGTCCCGCTAGCCGGTTAGCGGGCGGGGGTCAAGGGGGCAGCGCCCCCTTGCCGGGGGGTGTGGGGGGCGGAGCCCCCCGGGCTAAAATTTGAATACATCTGACATTCAAATTTTGATTCATTTTGCCAACAATTGACACACCCCAAGTCGAACAATTCGACTATATGATTGAGATTCAAATCATAGTTTAAAATAGGATTTACGTCCTAAACACTTTGAATAATTTTAATCATATCAAAACAGATCCAGCCATATTCAAATAATTTAAAGCATACATATACCTCATAGACCAGATTCAACTTAATCATATTAAACGAATTTAAACAAGTCTTTACAGATTCAGAATTAATCACATCAATTCTATGCTGACTAGGTTATATGCTTTAAATGCAGAGAACATCACATGTTCAGAACAGATTCTACGCATATATAAAGCAGAAAAACGCATGATCATATTCATACAATTAATCTCATCAATTGATAATCTGATTCAAAATTCAAATCATATATATCATATATATATTTACGAAATCAGAATCATACACGAGTAAACATATCTCTCATATATATCTAGTTTAAACAGAAACTGATTTGATATTAATTTATCACATAAATATTCATCAAAACGTGTAACTTCTGATTTAAACCGAAACAGATTTGACATGTATTTATCATATAAATATTCATCAAAAAACGGTAAAACACATAATCAGAACTATATATTTTGCAAGAAGCTCTGATACCACTGTTGGGAATTCGGATTATCACATGCAGCGGAATTTTAAATTTTGATCCGAATTCTACCTAGGATCCATGCAAAAAGCATGAGTCAATGATTAGGGTTTTACCTATTGGGCACTCGTGTTTCTACTGATCAAAACTTGAGAGCGGATGAATCAAACGCCGGCCGGAAGGTACAGCGTCTCTACGGTATCCACACGGAGTGAACAACGACCTCTCACCCTCCACGCGTCTGCTAGGATGCGTTTTTTTTTCTCTAAGAATTAGGATTGGATGTTTTTGAGTGATTTAGGGTTTATATGGAAGCTTAAAACGTGATTATTAAGTGCTGCCCTCAAGTCCCCTTTTATAGAACTTAGGCAAGCCATAATCCTAGTCCTACTAGGATAATGCTTCCAAAATCCTAATCACACTTAACAACTCATCTTATCCTTATCCTAGAGATAATGGGAAGAGATAAGACTTATCTATTAATTATCTAATATTAGATAATGATATTATCTCATAATAAATATCTTAATATTAGATAATTACATATAGTTATCAAATATCAAAATAATATTATCTCATAATATATTTATCTAATATCTGATAAGATAATTACTTGATATTACTTTAATATCAGATAATATCACATAATATATATATATATATATATATATATATATAAAACGTGAATTT
Organism: Sindora glabra; assembly: GCA_020226215.1. NCBI lineage: Eukaryota > Viridiplantae > Streptophyta > Magnoliopsida > Fabales > Fabaceae > Sindora > Sindora glabra. The sequence continues at coordinate 80,897,021 of CM035227.1, forward strand.
ATTATTCTAAATATATATATGCACGAAAATAAGTACAATTAATTGGATATTAATATAATTAAAGTCCAATTAATTATTGTCTTATTCCTACTCCTTTTGTGTGACCCTGTAGGTTCTTACTACGTTGACAATGACTTATTGTTGAGCCATAGACAGCGAGCGGTATCTAGCAATACATCACTGCCACTCAAGTAGTAAGAATGTCTGTGATTCGACATCCACCTAATACATGATCAACGTTTTACATCATAACCCTTTTGTAATAATATCCAAATTGAACTGGAGGCATGGAATGTGTCATCCTCGTCAATGTTCAATTTATATTTCTTGATACTGAGTAGACTTAAAATAAATAATTAATATCACATATTAATTCAACTGAGCATGGCCATGCATTTCTAAGTCTCACTCAATCAAGGGGCCCAAGGATATTTCTCTTTTATACAAGAGTAACAAAATTCCATTTACATCACTCACTTCCCTCTGCATGATTTATGACACACCCAATCAATGCCCTACTTGTCACCTGATTAAAGGTGACATAGGACAATATTAAAGTGAGTAATTCCTCATGTAGGGAACCGTAGTGACTTCAGGTCAAAGATTTATGCGTAGTTGTGATCATATGAGAATAACTTATGACATGTTTATCCATGCAATATTCTCATAGTGGGTCAGTCCAGTACATTATTCACTAGCAATGTACTCATGTATTGACTTGATATCACATATCCATGATTCGTAATCATCAGTCACTATACATGCTAGTCTCGATGTATTATTACTATCCCTTTTCATAATAATACTTGACTAGGGGCATTTTAGGAATAGCAAAGCTATTCCAAGGATAATTATTATATTAAGTTATAAATTGCGCATAATAATAATAAAAACAATATAATAATTAAATTGCCTAAAATAAAATATAATACATTGTGTATAACTCTAATCATCTTATATGATTGGTTCTAGGACACACACCAACAAAAACAAATTGACAATGATAATTAATGCCTCTAGAATTTTATAGGTAGACCTATATCTTATGGAATTAATAGCATTCTAGGAATGTAGACAATATCACCTATTACACTTTTAGAAATCACATTAGCTTTTAATATATGATCACCTGATTCAAATATTGTAAGTCTTGTACCATTACATAAACTTAAAGATTAATCAATACTCCTTAAAAGCATCATGGGAACACTAATTTTCAATTTTAACATATGATTAGGAATCCTTAAACATTTTATTGTATTTAATATTTCAAATGGGTTTAATTTTACTTGATTATAAATCTTGTAGTCATCCTTGCATAGATTGTCACTACTAAGATAATTTTTGGATTCTCTATGAAATAAAAATAAGATATAAACATTAACTTAATAATAACCACATAAGTAGGACCAAGAATTGCTCTCTTTTGCAAGTATTTAGAATCCTTAAAATTTTCCATAAAATAAGGATATGTGCTAGTTAAAATATATGAAAAAGGCTCAATTATGTCAAGAATGAGAGCGTCACTTAGAATCTTAATTGTTGCTTCTCCATTGTTTAATTATTTTACTTTGCTATCATTGACTTTTAGAGTCCACTTAAAGAATTCTTGAACATGTTCTAGATCTTCTTCTACAGAACTTGTCAATAAGCTCAAATTTTTTGTCAATGTTAAGACTTTGCAAAAATCCCATAAATAGGAAGAATCGATTATATACAATGTCTTGCTTGCTCTATTTTCAAATCACATGCAAAATTTATTTGAAATCTCCTTCAAATACAAAGATTTTTCTACTAAATGGTTATTCTATAATATTAACATTAGAAAATCTCAAAATATCTTGCATGGATTTATCCAATGCTTCCAAACAAAATTTTTTAACCAGTAGAGCCTTCTCTTAAATTATAAGTTTTATTTTAGCAAAGGAATCTACTATTTTATTTCCCTGGTGAATGTTGCAAGTTGAAGTCTTATTTACAATAAAAAGGATTCTAAACCTTGAATGAGTAGTCCAACTTCAAGTCATAAGAGAGATGTTATCCCACTTGAGGTAACATTAAGGATAGTTTAATCATTAGAGTGTAATGCAATAGATAAAATTCTCCATAAAAAGGTTTTAACTATGCCTTTATAACCATATACAAAGAAATGCCACCATTAGAACTTGAGATAGCACACATGAAAATCAAATGGAAATAGTATTGAGGCATATTCTATCAAGCTTTTCCTATTATTTTGTTAAAAAAATTTTAATCCCTAATAAGGCAATATCCTTTAATTGATCATCAATTAACCATAAAATTTTAAGATAATAAAATAATGATTATGTATAATTCTTAAAAAGTTTAATGATAGCATCAAACTATTGAAAATTTTATAATGATTATTCTTTGTTACACAAAATTTCTACTTAGCAAGATTATGTTAGTATTATTGTTGTTAGCATAGAATATCCTTAATCAAAGATTTACATATTTAACCCTAAACATGTTTTGGTTTAAACATGTTATCTAACATTAAAAGGATGGCAATGAGTGTTCTCAAGTAATTATCACTACCTTAATGACTTGCTTTTGTAATTTTATTAATATATTCCTTGTCATGATCCAACAAACTTAGGGTATAACATGCATCTTTAAATGATGTGTGTTACACATTGTTGACAGTACAAATGTCTTTAAAACCACTTAAACATCATGTGATTGTCAATTTATTTCTCATCATCAGATGGCAGAATAATAAACAATTACTTAATAGCAAACTTTTTTTTCTTAAATTCTACTTTTTAGCTAGCTTGTTGAAAACAAATTTGTTTGAATAATCTCTATATGTCAAACTTTGAGCTTTTAGGAGATTTTTATTCTCTTTCATCCATATTAAAAATTGATATTGTTGGGTTCTTTTTTATAAGGTAGTATCAAGATTAACACTATCATCATAAGTTATAAATTATTTATCTTCAAGGCAAAAGTTTAACCTCTTAATAAGAGGCCATCTTTAATGAATGTTCTAACCAAAAAGTCTCCAAATTACTTCACATGGTGAAATATAACTATAATCATGGTACATTTTAATTTCATCAAGATCCTTAGTTAACTCATTATCACCATTTTTAACAAAAAACTTAATAGTTACTCTATCATGACCTTTGTTCGTATACTTGAAAAAGTATTTTATTGACCTCTCTTAGTTCTAGTATTCAATAATTATATGAGCATTATATTTTTTTAGAAGCAATTTATTGTAAGGCATAATGAATCTATTATCCAATGGTATACCACTTTTTTCAATCATTACTTCATTGTCCCTCTTTTTATATCTTAATATCCATTTTCATCTAACAATGTTCTTTCATTAAAATTTTTAGGAAGTGCTTATAGCACTTACCCTTAACCATGTGAGGGGAATTTTTGTTAACCAAGCCACATGGAATGCGTAACATGAAATTGCTAATAATATCATAAAGCATAAGGTCCTTTATTTTATTAGGAATCTTAGTAGAAATAATCTTGTATTTGGCATTATTTAAACATAACTTATCCTTACGGTGTATAAAAAGTAAAATGTGAGCATATGGTAATCCTTATTTTTGGAATTGAATAGGATATATCAATGCAAAGAATATATTAGTTTGGTGGTTTATGAAATTCATGAAAAATTTGTATATAAAACCAAAGAATTTTATAAAAGATAAGATGATGAAAAAATAATATTAATGTATTTGATTTTACTTTACCTTTTGTTAAACTCTGTAGTTTAACATGGAATGCATGAAAAATATCAATTGGGCAATTTTCCAGCCATAATCCATTTTATTACTTTACTTTCTTTCACAATTTTAGGCTAATTTAGATTACATGTGAATGTAATGAATAAACTAGGAAAGTAAGCCAATTTATAAATTGTCATTGCTTTATGATAGTTTTGAGTCATATATTTATATCCATTAATGAAAAAGGATGGAAGAATGATATAGTTTCCTTATGATGATGGCTTTTTATCCCCTCTTTATTTGTGTATGTGCTTATCAAAAATTGCTAGAGAGGTTTCCTAAAATATATAATAGTGTCTGCCATATCTATCTTGTTATGCTTTTGATATTAAAAGAACTTTTTCATTATGAGTTTATTTTTTTTAATTAGAATATTCAACCTTAGGCTTTAAATCAATATCTTAGTGTTCCTATCTTCTCCATGAGTAAAAAGTAGTGGATTTTGCAATCTAAGATATGCAAGATGGAGTTTATTGATATGCTTGAACAATCCGTCCTTGCACTTAATATTGATATCCCTCCTTTTTTCTAAATTTTCTATGTCACCAATAATAAGCATCATAACCTTATCAATAATATGCATTTTCTTAACACATTCTAATATTTTCTCAAGTTTAATCTTATATTGCATAACTATAATTTATGGAATTCAAGGTTTATATATACATATATCATAATTCTAGGTTTATATTTAGCCATTTAGAATAATTTTTAAAACACGCTGAATTAGAAATGGCAAGGGTACATGAACCCAACCTTAAATATTTCCTACATTTATCCTTATTACTAATAATTAATTAATAGCCAAACCCCTAGTAATACTTAAAATTTAAAGGTTTTGCATGTCTTTTGGATGATTAATATTAGTTAACTAAAATTCTAGGAACAAGTATGAAGGAAAATAAAGGCATTAAACCCTCCTTCTAATTTTTCCCATGTTTCCACACTTCATTTAGTTCCATAATTTACTAATTAATATCCCCATAATGTCATATTGCCCATTCACTTCTTGCATTTTCTTATAACATGATGAATTAATGAATTTATCAACCAAAGCAAGGAGGGTGGCTAAAGCACCCATCACTTTTTTCTCACATTCTCAAAATGAAGTATTTCTCATACATGTTTTTGTGCTTCCAAATTCTTCCTTAAAATTGTGAGTCATGTAAGAATTTTCTTTCTAAGAAAAATCTTTTGAAATTTGATCAAGATCTTAAGTCATATGCCAAATCATCCTTTCATATTTTACAAAACTAAAACCATGCAATACCATCACTATAATTCTTTAGACATTTTAATTATTTCTCTTTACATAGTCAAAGAATTAAGGATGGATTATAAGATTTCAAGAAAGTAGAAACACTCACCTTTAGTATCTTGATCTTGAAAGAAAATCTTAGTCCATCATAATTAAATTCATAGTTACAAACCTTTCTTTTGAAACTCTAAAAAAATGCAATGGAATAAGGAAGTTCTTACTTTAGATGATGATCTAAATCCTTTTTCCTTATGGCTATGGTGCTTTAATTATTCTAAGAGGGTGAAAGGAGGAATTTTTAGGTAAATTAGGAGGGATGATTGTAAGGTTTAGAAGGAAGGGTATTAAAAATGGTTTTTGCCCTTTTTCTTCATTTTTTTGATAAAGCCGAATCATTTCTTATATCACATTTCATTGGCTATTCTTTAGATATCCTTCCATTCATTGGTTCTTTATCTTTTGACCATCATTACCATTTTCCCCTACTTAGTTTCTATTAGCTATAAGGCTATCATTATGTTTTCAATCCTCCCTTACAAGCCTCTTTACTATTTATCTATGACACAATTGACTTTAGAGTTACAAAAGGGCCCTATTTGGGTCCCCTACTTTAAGCGTCGATGGGCTTTATTTTAGACCCAAAATCTATTCAAGATTTCATACTCTTATAGTAAACATACCATACTAAGTGCTTCATGACTAGGCCTCTCCCATTATTAATAAATTTTCAAGAAATAGCCTAAACTTTAATTCTACACCATGAACTACATTATGTCTTAAAGAGAAAATTCATAACTTATTATTTACTTCTATGAAATTTTTACCCTAAGTAGCTTTATATGTCCTCTTTCCATAGTTATAAACCTTGCATCAATTTGACCTTTTGATAAAAGGTTATACCTAATGTATTAGATGTAGGTTATTTCATTAAAGATTTTCATATTTTCAAAAAAAAAAGAAAATATTGACATTAATTGGCTTGGAATTAAATCATGAAACTTTTATGGGTAAAAGTCTTAGATGTCTTGTTTGCAAATCTTTTTATAGTTCACAAATTGGATATTCCTACTATAAGTTATAATAAAAATACTACCAACTGTGTAGTGAACACAATATAAAAACTTGATTTTCAACTATTCTTTTAATCATTTTTATGTCTGTCATATTTAAGCCTTCTTATAGCCTAAACCAACTGGGTCCTTTCTTATGTGGATATTTTTCTCCTTGTACATGCTCTAGATTCCTATCATGTACTCTTAGAGGATGTATGCACATTTACATACATATGTATACCTTAAATAGCAAGTCGAGTATTCTTAATGTATATACTTGCTTGAGCACATGTTTATTTATGTATATATTCTCATATATTTATATATAGCTCATATATACATATTTTAAATAAATATTTACTATATTAAAATTATTGGGGTTTACACCTTATTCTATGATTTTAGATTCCAATTATTTTTAAGAATTGATGTCTAAAATCTAGTAGGAATGCAAACATTGGTTCTTTTATAAAAGTTAACATATTAACCTTTTTCATAGTATCAAAATTCCAATGGTTCCCCTTCCATTATACATTGGTTCATAAAAGAAACTACATTTCAAGTCTAGTTAGAATAACTATGTTAAATTTTTTTAAAAGGTTTTAAGTTTTTATATATTTTGAAAAATGTTAACATTTCAATATATACATTAATATTCATTTTTAAATGATGTTTATCAAGAAACATAATTTTTACTTTTTGTAGCAATAGGAACTCTTTCAAATTATATCAAAGTTAAAAGATTAGGCTCATGGTGAAACCACTTGCCAAAAACACAACCAAGTGTCAACCTTATTATTGCACAAATTATATCTAAGTTGGATATAGAAAATTTATAAAAGAAAATCCTTTTGACAATATTTTTATTTAATTTAAATTCATAATAGTTTGAAAAAAACCTTACCCAAGTTAATGTTTATTAAAACCCCTAAAGAAAGTGATCAGTGATCATGCGTGGTGCTAGTACCCTTTTTAAATGTTGTCTAATACTGTTGTATAAAGATTAAGGGAAAAAAGAAGAAGTCATTTGGTTCAGAGGAAAGGAAATGGAATTAGGGGAAAGGAAAGGAATAACTTTTAATTACCTAGTCAGTATGGTTCAAATAAGAAAGGAAATTAAACTCCTCCTAATTCCCTATAATACCCTAAATAGAACAAGAAAGTTTAAGAAGGAATTTTGACTAGAAACCTCCTAAATAGAAATCGAATAAGGTAATCAAGTGAAATTTGGGTAAATCATAAAGATAGTTTGGAGGTACATCTAGCTAAAATTTTTATAGAAAACATATTAGACACTAGTACATGTCAAAATATAATTAAAAACCTAATATTAAATTTGAAAAAATTACAGAAAGGCTTGATAAAAATAAGGGCTTGGGTAGCCCAAAAACATACAAATTGAGCCTAAGTTTGAAATAAATTATCTTAACTTATTTAGGATGATTTTGTTCAACTTTTTTAGGCTCATATTTGATTTTAGAAATAAGAAAAATAAGGGCCCAAATAAAGCCTAAGCTTATGAAGGAAACTAATGATAATTTGGAGAATAAATGAATAACTATAAGTAATTGTTAGTGAACTTTTTTAGACTTTATATTTGGAGTTTTATTGGATTTAAGAAGAATTATTTATTACTTTTTAGCTTGAGAAACTATGTAGCATGTGCTAATTATCATCAAAATTTTATACAAAAAATAGTAAAAGGGAGATTTATAAAGGAAGCCCTAGACTGAGGTTTTATATAGAGCTTTTAGGAATATTTTACGCAATTTTTTTTGCTCTTCTTTAACTAAAATTGTGCACTCTTCTAGGGTATTCTAATAACCCTTCAATAATTCATAAAAGGTTCTCTAAGCGGTTCCACCTAGTCTTTGCAAGGTAGTTTAGGTTTTCCTTTATCTCTTTCAAGTTTTTATTAAAATTCTCTCTTTAAAATTTATAAATCTTAGTTTATTTTAGTAAATTTGTTAGTTTAGGAGGCCTTAGAAAGTTAGAGAATAAAAAATTTAAGGTGAATGGCAACTTCCCTTCATTCTTTTGAGTTTTCCCATAAAAGACAAAAAAATGATATATATTATTATAGATATTAAGCTGAGTTATGGTGCTATATGATTTAGTTTTGGTATTAGATAAATGTTAATATAATGATATGATGTTGGTATTTTAGTACCAATATTGGTAGGAGAAGATTCATAAATTTTTTCCTTTAGAGATGACAATAGAATTATATTGAGCTTAGAAGCAAAATTGTCAAGGGTGAATAAAACTCTATTTTTTGTTTCTCTGTGGAATCAAAGGTTAGAAATTGCTAAAATTTAAATTTTTAGTATATTAATATTACAAATAGTGTTAAGATAGGTGAGGGAAGAATTGAAAAATTTTGAAAAATTTTAGGGTTATGAAAAATGAATTAGTATGGACTTTGGTTACAAAAGCTCAAAATAGAATTATGGATTTTATGTTTTAAAGTTTAGTGCTGTTTGGGCAAGAATTTGAATGAGAAAAATAAACTAATTAATTTTATTTGATTATTAACATATTAATAAATTTATATAAAAATTTAGTGGTAGTTAGAATTGATTTGGATACTAATAAGACTTTTTTTCTACAGTAACTCCAAAACAGCCTAAATTTGGCAACTCTATATTCTTAGTTTCATATGAATAGTATCGATGTGATAATTTTGTGAAATAATTAAATTTTCTCATTATTTAACATTTTAAATATTTTGTATAAAAATTTGGTGATAATTGGAAGTGATTTGGATGTTGAAAAAGGGCTCTTATTGCAATTACTCATATACTGTCCTATTTTGAAATCCATGATTTGGTACTTTGTGAACAGTATCCGAGGATGATTAAATAGTAATAAAATTAATATTTGATGCTCATTAATTTGTTAAAAGCACTAAATGAAATTTTGGTAAAAATTTGAATTAATTTAGGAGTCTTAAAACCACTAAACCATAGGAGCATTCATGCTACCCAACATTTTTAATATTTGATATTTCTTATTGAAAAATATTGTAAGCAATTAAAATTTATGATATATTTAGCAATGTTTAAATTATAAATTGCTAGCCATTTAAAAGAATTATGTATTATCATTGTCTTGAATGGAAAAAATCTATATCAACCTTAAATATAATGTTATGTAATGATGAAATGTGAATACACATGAGAATGGCAAAATTTTATAGCATAGTTGGTATTCTGACCATACCCAATAAATTAAAAATGAGCAACTGATGCTATGACTGGTATCTTATTATTAATCATCCTGTACATAAACATGATTTGTGGGGGAATATTTACATTCTTCCTAGAGAAGTAAAAGCATGATAAAGGTTGGAGGGAAAAGGTAGGTGGCCTTATGCCTAGGATAGCAGGGGATAAGATTGGACTGATAATATAAGAAAAAACTTATATACTAACTGTTACTATTCTTTTCAATAAACTTTATAAACATGAAACATAAGAACTTTAATTTAAGCAAATATTATTTTAATAGTAATTATATACAAAGTTATGTTTTCAAAAATTTTACACTCATATATAAATATCATTTGGTATATGTAAATTATATTTTCAATTTCTTTATGTGTGAGCAAGTAAAAAATTAATTTCTATAAATGCTTATTTATATTCTTAGTAGAATAAAGAAAGTAAATGAGTAAGAAGTGTCTTAAAGGCTTGTAAAGACAGTTAGTTAATATACTAATACTAGTCGGGTGTCTTTACACCGATCACATTACTTGAGAATCAATTCATAACATTCTCTCTATAGTTGTTTGGTTAATTAAAGGGGAATCTACTAATTTTTAATATTAAACTTCATCTTGTATGCATCTTATATAATCACATAAATCACCACCCCTTTCAACAAGCAAATAATATCATAATTAATAGATTAACCACTCATAATTGTGTAATCTAAAGCACCCATATCATTAACAAAATGTATTATGTCTAAAATACACAAAGTCTAAATAACTAGGTCTTGACCATTAATTCACTTAATACCTTCATCAACACAAAGTCCAAAAATAGGTCATCCAACCACTATAATAAATAAACACTTGTACCATAATTAAAATTATGGCAAAAGATTAAAATTTTTGTGGCTATACTATTTAGCCATAGAAATACATGTTGAATAATCCTATGGCACAAGCAAGCATGGTAAGGAAATTGCCATAAGAAAAAAGGTCCTCTAGTATAAGTGATTTTTTTACCATGTTCACTTATGGCTAATAGATTATTCTAGCCATGAGTACAAATATGGTTAGAAAGGTATATCCATAGCTAGTAATTTATATTGTCACAAATAAAATCATGATAAAAAATAAAATAAAATAATTATACAAATTAATATAACTAGCTAAAATAATTTTTATATATTCAAATTGAATTGATTATCTAACCAATTCAATCAAGTACTATCCTATCATTTTATTTACACATTTGTTAAAAGTTGTTGATGTTTTTTTCTCCATATTAAGCTAGTGTAAATTATTGAAACTTAATTTGTCTAGAAATTACAAATTGCATTTACAAGGAATTGAACTTGAATCTCCAATCTTAAGGAATGCAAAGCCAAAGAATGCCAAGTCTTACCATTAATAGTTTGTTTCTTTAATATTATAATACGATATATTTTATATAAAGTTTTAATTAAATAGCTGACTTCAAAAATAAAACTGTATTCATGTAACAGTAATTATATAATAAAATTTTTTACATAAATACATATAATAAATATATAGTAATACTAAAATACTTTATAATTTTATTTTAAAAATTATTTTTTATAGACTAAATTTTCATTTGTTTTGTTATTAATTTTCCTTGGATCAAATTTGTCCTTTACAAATATTTTATATCATTTTTATCTGCTAAAATAATTAATTAGTTTATTTTATCTTGTTATTAATGCTTTTAATTAATTATTATTAATTGACTTATTACAAAATAAAAGTAAAATTTTTACATTCTTTAAGTAATTTTTTTATTGTTTTCTAAAATTTCTTCAATAAAAGTTGAATTATATGAAATAAATATTCATATAAATCATAATTTTGAACTATTATGCATATTTAAATTTTAATTATAAATTAAATTTTAAATTATTATAAATTATTTATTTTTAATTTTTTATTTATAATACATATTTTTATTATTCACAAATATAAGTTAAATCATTTGAACTTTTACAAATATTTTTATATTAATTTTATTTCTTATATGTTATTTATATTTAATTTTTATCCTTTCATTCATCAAGTCATTAACCTATCAATAAAATTATAAATGAATAAATTAAATTAATTAAATTAATTAAATTATTATTTATAAGGAAAGAAATTAATGCAAAATATTTGTAAAAAATGAAATTAATACAAGAATTAATAAGGGATGAAAAATGAAAATTTAGATTATTATATATATATATATATATATATATATATATATATATATATATATATATCACTTCCATAAATATAATTTATTTAAAAAAATTAATATAATAATTTAATTATTATTAAAATATACATAATTTACATAATTATTATTTTCAAATTTTTAATAAAAGTTTCATCAGTATTATAGTGATGAATGTAAAACTTATTATTACATATTTTTGTAATAAAACTTGTTATAACTTATCTCACAAACAATTCTATTTATATATAATATAATAATTTTAGTATTTTCATAATATATATATCTCCTTCATTAATACATTTTTTATAATAATGTGATGTGATAAAAAATAATTTTTTTACAAAATTTTATCCCTTGAATGGTCTATTTTTGTTTAAGTAATATTTTAAAATTTGGATCGAATAATTAATTAAAAAAATTATTGTATATGTATGTATTATATATATATATATATTAATTCTATTAATTTTTAATTTTAGTATGTAAAGAATTTAAATTCATTAAATAGTTATATAATACAATCTTTTATATATTATAATATTTATTTTGTTAGTTTATATTAATTTCATTATATAAATCTAATTGATGGAAAGTTAAATAGTTATTTACTATTTATGAAAACCTGTTACATTCTAATAAATATTAAATTTAGTACACATATAAATAAAAATGCTTAAAAACTCTATAATTGAGCTCTTTCTTATATATCTTAAAATATAAGGTTTAACTCCTATATTCATTATTTTAAAAAAAATAATAAAAGTACATGACTATACAATTTATAGGTAATTATATCTTTTTACGTACATTTTATAAATTAGCTAATTGAAAATGTTATATTCTATGACTTTTTTATTTTGATTTATTAGGGCTAATTAGTTGATCAAGTGAGCTATTTACTAAATGTTTGATACAATCGTTTGACTTAGTTAATTAGTTAAAAGGCCTCTAACTTAAGTGATGAATTAATTATTTGCTAAACACTCATAATATATAAATATTTATATTTTTTATTGTCTATTATATTGTAACATGTTGCACTTATTATAAATAACCTTTTTTTATATGTATAATTACCAAAAATGATATATTTGAGTATAATTTTATTTATAAAATTAATTCAAGACATAAGTAATACTTTGCTACAGATAAATTTTTCTAATTTGTATAATAGAATAAGTGATTCTTTGTCACAATAAATGCATACTTGTAATTTGATTTATGGGATAAGTGATATTCTGCCACATAAAATGTGTTCTCATACATTAGTTTGTGGCACAAGGGATATTTTGCCATGAGTAAAGTTTTTTCGTAGTACAAGTGATACTTTGCCATAAGGAATATGTTCTTATAGCTTAGTTTTCTAGCACAAATGATATTTTATCATAGGTAACATTTTTTCATAGCATAAGTGATATTTTGCCACAGAAATTATGTTCTTGTAGCTTAATTCGTGCCACAAGTAATATTTTGCCATGGATAAAGTTTTCTGTGGCGTAAATTTTTTAGTTTTTAATACATTTATTTGAATTTTTTGTTCCTATGGTAAGAGATAAAATTACTATGATTTTTGAATTTTCGTAACATAATTCATGGCATAAGTGTTAATTTATTGTAGTGAATATAAATTTCAAAAGCTATCCATCAAACATATGTCTAAACTATACATAAATGGTTACATAATGACTAAGATGATCTATTAGCACATGAAAGAAAGCTTAGAAAAAATTGTTTCTTAAGAGAAGTAGGACATTGGTAAAAGATATTAAGCTTATTTAGTTAAGTGATAAGAATGGTGGCAGCTTCCAAAGCATAAGTAGTGGTTAATCCTTTTAATCAAAGTAATTTATCTACTATTTTGCCATCTTATTAGCTATTTCTTATTCTTGTTATTATGCATGAGTAGGGATTTGCCATGTTAGAAAGATGGATATTCATATTTTCCATGAAGGTTTGCAAGCATGCCAAGTTTGAAGCTATTATATGCTCAATTACTTTCTTATTTTCCTTTCTCTATTGAGGCTTTTCCTTTTTTTTTGTTTTTTTCAAGGGAGGAGCATATTTTGGAATAAATTATGTTCCATCAATATTTATATTAATATTTTTGCCATTAAATGCATTAATATTGATAGTTACATCCTTTTCTTTTTCCAAATTGTGTAAAGCATCTTAAAAGGTTTCAACATTCTCTCCAATAGTGTAATTACTACTATAAATTTCCATCATCTCATGAAAGTGTAGGAATGACACTTCATTCAAGTTTTTAGCATTAGCATGGCGCTATAAAACAAAGTCAAATTAAGGGTTATTATATAAAAAAATATCAACAATAATAATGAATTCAAATATCTTGCAAGCTTACCTTGCGATACTCATTATAAACATCTCCTTCCACAAATATCATTATCCTTTCTTCATCTTATTTGAACCAATTATTGTCTAACATCTCATAAGTAGTTTAAATTTTCTAATAAGAGTTTTCAACCTAAAATCAATGTGAAGGAAAACTTTTAAACCATAATCATGAATCATTTTGCCTATCATTTCCTTCAAATGGATCGTATAACCATTTCTAAAACCATTATCACTTTTCTAATATGGATTAATGGATAACTCTTGCAAAGTATCTATAAAAGTTTTGTCTTCTTGGGAACTCCAAAATTGCTTGTTTCTACCTCTTTCACCGATCCTTCCACTACTCTTTCCATCTTAAGATATATTTAAACACAATAAAGCACACAAGTGTAATACAAGAATATAAATATATATTTATCATCATAAAAATATACTTCAATAATGCAAATAATGTAACTTATATAGTACAATCCCCAATCAAAAGCAATAAAATCCAAACAAAATAAAGTACACTAGCAAATAACTAACCTAAATAAAACACAAAGAAAACAAACATGATGTAATGAATAATTATTAAAACCTAAACATATTTCTAACTTTCCAATTGTTGAACATATTTTGAGCCAATGTGTTAGTGAAATTGGTCTAACAGTTTGATGTCATAGTAGAAATGATGAATTCATCTTCATTGTCTCTATCATTATCATTATTATCTTTTTCCTTTTCATATATCTCTTTTTTTTTTAATAAATCTTGATAGCATATATCTTTTTTATTAAGTTGTGTAATAGATAGCATGCCATAACAACATGACCATATATTCATGTAGAAGTCTAATTAAAGTTTTTAAGAATAGCCTATCTTCCCTTTAATAAACCAAAACATCTTTTTGTCACACTTTTAGCCATTGCATGTCTTAAGTTAAAATGCTTCTTAGCACTTTAGGGTTAATGTTCACCATTCCACTCTCTAAAATAATAAATGTGCCCTTTATATGGTGCAAGAAACCCCTCTCCATTATTATACCTTGCATCATATAAGTAATAACAACCTTAAAACATTCAAACAATTATTTTATGATATTACTACAATTTATTTATGTTAGTTTAAGTGAAAAATCAACATTTATAATGCCAAGATAGCATTTTTGAAAATGAATACAACTTACCACATCGATGATACTAATAAACCAATGGTTTTGAATAGGAGACCAAAGGTCTAGCATAAGGAAACTTAATATGATTGTTGTACAATAAACTAACATCTAAAGGTATTTTACAACTAATTATTTATATTTCATTGAATTAATGATTATATTTATGGTGTTATTCTGTCATGACCCTTTTCTAGGGTACTATGACTGGAGTAAAGACACCCAATTAGTATTGATGTACTAACTAGATGCCTTTACAGGCTTTTAAAACTCCCTTGACTTTTTTACTTTCTTAACTTTATTGTAGCTATAAATAAGTATTTGTAGAAAATAATACCATTTGCATGTGCATATGAAAATTTACAACATAATTTACATATATAAAAAATATTAATACAAGAGTGCAATGTTTGAAAGCATAAGTTTATATGCAGATATTGTAAAAAGAAAACCCTTAACTTGGATCACTTTGATTCCATTCACTATCTTCCTTAAGATTTGTTTCCATCAATAAGGAAAAGGGAGAAGCTAGTATATTAATTAAGCTAGAGCTACTAGCTACATTCTTCAATGAATGATTGCATAAAATAGGATTAATTACAAAGGATTAAACTCATAATTCAATTTCCTAAGCTTTACAATAAAATCGACCTAGGGACCCATTACTGTCATATGGAATCTATAATGAAATATTATCTCGAAGGTCCTTTATATAGAGAAGAAGGTCCTAATGCAAGTGTCAATTATCTTTCTGGGATTTATATTATGTATCCATAAGTAAATTTAACAAAAAAGTATGAGTATTAAAATACTTAATGAATAGCTACTTTTCTCCTTTTTTAAAGAGTTTTCAGTGTAATCAATTAGGTATAAATAAAATAGTATAAAATAATAAATGATCAAAGTTCTTATGTAATTTGTTTACAAAGTTCATTAAAGAGAATGACAATAGTTAATACATAGGTTTTTCTTTATATTTTCAATCTAGTCTTATCCCTTACCACCATTGGTACAAAAACACCAATCATATCCCTCAAACCCTTATCACTCCTTTTTTTCTCTATGAAGGATGCATATCTCTTTTCACGCAAATTAGATTCAAGGTGAGTAACATCAAGATAGCATCAATTACATATTTCATAGGATATGGTCAAAGTACCAACTGTGCTATAAAATTTTTGCCATTCTTATACATGTTCACATTTTATCCTCACATAACATTACATCCAAGGACATCATACAATCTTTCCATTCAAGATAATAGCAATACTCAATTCTTTTAAATGGCTAGTAATTGTATAATACAAGCATCATCCATGCAACACAAGTTTTAATTATTTGCAACATTTTTCAATATGATATAATAAACACTAAATGTGTTAGAAAGTATTAATACTCCTACAATTTTTTACCATTCAAGTTTCCAAATCAATTCAATTTTTTTATCAAAATTTTATCTAATTCTTCTAATACATTAATAAGCACCAAACATAAAATTTTCTTGCAATTTACTAACCTTTAGGTACTATTCACATGTTGCCAAAACAAAGAATTTCATAATAGGACAACATATGTGTAATTGGAATGAAAGCCTTTTTTCAATATCCAAATCACTTTTAGTTACATCCCAAACATGTCAAATAATGAAAAACCTCAATTATTTCATAAAAATTTCATGTGGGTATTCTTAATACAAAATTAGAAACTCAAAATTATCAATTTTAGATAGTTTTGAAGTTATTGTAGAAAAAAGGTCTTTTTGGTATTGAAATTAATTCCAATCACCACCAAATTTCTATGTAATGCTACTAACACACTAATAATCAAATAATATTAATTAATTTAATTTTTTTAATTAAATTGTGGCATAAATAGCTTAAAATATCAACATATAGAATCCAGAATTTTATTTTAAGCTCTTATAACTAAAGTTCATACGAAATCACTTTTCATAACTCTATAATTTTCCAAAAATTTTCAATTATCTCCATAACTATTGTAAAATTATTTGTAGCATTAAAATATTAAAAATAGAAATTTTATCAATGCCTAATCTCTTATTCCCAATGAATAATAGAAACATATTATCACTTTATTGGATAATTTTGTTCCTAAATATAGCATAATTCTTATTGTCATCTTTTAAAAAAAACCTTGATGAATCTTCTCTTCTCAATATTGATACTAAAATACTAACATTATAACATCATATTACCATTTACATGATATCAAAACTAAACCATATAGAACTACAACTTAATGAGCACCTATAATAGCATATACTATCATATTCTTCATTTTTCATAAGAAAACTTAAGAAAGCAAGAGATAGTTGCCACTTACCTTAAGTCCTTAATTCTTCAATCTTTCAAATACCTCTAAAAGTAGAAACTTCACTAAAAGAAACCAAATTTTAGGAATTTTTGAAGTGAAGATTACTATAAAAACTTTAACCAAGATGTAGGAAAACATATATTATCTTGTAAGAATTTAATGGAACTATTTGGAGCACTTCTTTAGATTTATTGAAAAGTTAGAAACTTTAATAGAGAAGCCCTAGGAAGTTACAACTTTGAGTTAGGAAATGAGTAGAAATTTTGATTAAAAAATGACCTAAGAGCCTTAAATAGAATTCTAGCTAAGGTTCGTTTATAAGCTATTCATTTTATGTATTTTTTGAAAAAAAATTTATGATAATTTGCATATAGAGGCATGGATATTTAAGGTTTATTTTTAAGAGATAATTTATCACAATTCACTAAAATTCATCCAAACATAATGCTTAGAAATAATCACTAATAATTACCCCTAAATTTTCACTTATTTACCTGATTACTAAAATTTCTTTTAGAAGATTGGGCTTTACTTGGGCCTTTTTTAAAAAAAAAATCAAATTTTCACCTAAGAAGTTGAACTAACTTAGTCTAAATGAATCAAGGTGATTTATTTCAAATTTAAGCTAAATTTTTAGGTGTTTAGGCTACTAGGGCTTTTTTTTTGCTACTCGAGCCTTTAATTTTCTTTCGGATCTTTATATAAATTTTTTTCTAAACTTAGTATCAAATTTTTAATTATATTTAATCCATAATAATTATTAATATGTTTTCTATGAAAATTCTAGCTAGATATATCTGCAAACTATCCTTACAATTTACTTAAATTTCATTCAATTACTTTACTAAGTATCTGTTCGATAAGTTTTTAGTCAAAGTTACTTTTTAAAATTTCTTACTCTATTTAGGGTATTTATATTTCAATTGTCTACCCATTTGAAATCCACTATAACAATGATGAGTTCAACATTAACAATGATAATTCTTATAATAACCAATATCTAAAAGGTGTGCTAATGGACTCATCATGAAAATTTTATTTTTAAGGCATTGGTCATATTTTATTAACTAACATGAAATTTTCCATTCTATCTATAAATTGCATTCTCATTTTTCCCTTTCACTCTATTTTTTATTTATGTGTTTACTCTGTAGTTTTCATTCATTCCATTTTTTATTTAAGTTTTCATTCCATAAAAGACAATACATGATCAATGCCGCTTGATTATCAACTATTAAGATGTAAGTCACTGTTCCTATGCTATTATCCTTTTTCAGCTATAATCTATGTCAAGTTTTCATAATCTACGATGAACATGAAAAAAGAAGATTGAGGATAAAATATCATTGCGATGGAAGGCTTGGCAGTAAGATATTAAGGATAAAATATTGTTATGATGGAATACTTGGTTGTAAGGAATTGAGGATAAAATATGCATGGTAGCTATAGACACAATTACCATCACTTTTCTTCAAAATAATAAGATCATAACTTCTACTTATATGAACTTCATGTTTTTGCCCTTTGACATGAAGATAATCATTATTACTTTTATTTCAAAATGATCTTCCTTATAAACATTATAACTCCCTAAGTGTTAGCGATTAAATACTTATTCTTTAAGATAAGAATTTGCAGTATAGATGGATGTGTTAATAATCTAGTATAGTTAAAAAAAATTCATAATGTAGATGTTGTATTTTTTTAATATATATATATGTATAACAATGTCAATTTTTTATTATAATTGATGTCTTCATTAGAAAATTTTCATAAAATTTTCATGTTGCAAAAATTGTAATAAATTTTTACTAACTTGGCATTTAAAATAAATATTTACCAGATTATGATAAATATTAAGCTCTATGAATTGATGTCAGCTATTGTTTAGGTGCCAACATATATTTATTTTTATTTTACTTATAAATTTCTTTTTCACTTTATCTTTTCTTTAAGAGGAATAAAAGGATAACACATACATTCTTGTCACATATTTAAAAGAAAGTTGTTTTTTCTTATTATGATCATTTCATCAAACCATAGTTATCTTTTTCCCTCAAATAGTTTAAATGGCAAAAAGATATCTAAAGTTGGATGCGATTGCCATGATTAAAGCTTTGTTAGATATGCGGTATCAATGTGTGTATTGTCCTTACATTTCACTTGATACAACAAGGCATGTAAAGCTAATATCTACATAATCTTGTAAAGCATTTCAATATGAGAAAAATATATTGAATCTCTTTTCAACATGAGAAAAACGTTATGCTACAAACTATATTGATCTAGTGTTATTTTTGTGTAGGTCATTGTTAGAAAAATGTCAAGATACAATTGTATAAAAATTAGTTTAAACAATATCAATTATTTATTAAAAAGGCACATGGTTTTAAAAATGGAAGAACATGTTTTTGTAATAGACTATCTTCTTCCTCACTTGTTTCATTTATATTTAATCTGTTACTATTTTAGTTAATTGTATAATAAAATAGAAGAATTTCAATTTTATAAATTTCGCTTAAAAGAAGTTGTGTTTTGGATACTAATTTTATGTATGTATGTGTGTATGCATGTATGTATATGTGTGTTTGGGGTGAGTATTTAAATTGTAAATTCTAATATATATGATGTATATAATTGAATTAGTTTTATTCTAATATTATTGTATCTATCAATTTTGAAATTGTAACATTTTAATTAGGTAATTAAAGCATTAATGGATTAGTGAAGAGGCATAATTAGTCTTAAGATATGGGTTTTGGTTAATAATTAATGTGGAGTATTAAATGATGTTATTTTCCTTTCTTCAAAATTTGTAAAAATGAAGGAGAGAGTTGAAATTAGAAACTTGCCCTGAGTGCTAAATTATAGATATATATTACAAAGAATGCCCCTCAAGGTGGTCATCTAATTAATTATCCTTTATAAAGAAGAAGTCAATTACAATTTCTTAATGCAGAAGATTGCCTTTACTCGAGTTCAACCATTTATTTGCTCTTACTAGCTTCTTCATCTTAATTTTAAGGTTTGTTTCTCCTCCAAACATAATTAAGAACATTTATTTGTTATGTATTATGTTGATTTGCTTGAATTCTTGTTTTATGATTTCATTATTTAAGATTTTGGTTGATATTAGTTTCTAAATGAAAAGTGATGGATTTCTTCTTTACAAAAGTAAATTAATGGGTATTTCTATAGAAAGAGCTAAGATGACATGAGCAATTCAAATATTACATCATACCACCTGAGTCTAATAGCATAAGCTAGGTAATAAATTTTTCCAACAGAAGCTTATTATATTAATATTTCACTTATAATATCAATTTTGATATCCTTGTGCCCTTGTTTACCATAGTAGGATTCATAAATATTTATATCAATGACAATGTTGTCTTTGGAAGACAATGTAAGTTCTTTTTTAACATTTGGTGATATTATTTTTAGTTTTTGAAACTTTATTGTATTATATGTCTTTTGCTATTCGAACCTAAATAAATGTATTAGTCTTATTCATTTTATAGTTTATTGTATTTGAAATATTAATTTTAACTATAGAGATAATAAGATAGGGCTTGAATACTAATGTTATTACTTGTATTGTAATATAAATTTCTAGATTTTGTAATTAGCTTTGGATACTTTTCTAAGGGTAATGAGATATAGGAGAATCCTTACTAATTAAAAAAATATTAAATAATGTTAGTTATTTAAAAAATTCACATCTTAATCTTCGATTATCAAAATTAGTTACCAAAACAAACTTGACACCATATTTTAATTATTGAACACTATACTACAACTAACATGTTGATTTTATTGTAAACAAATTGATGTTGTTACATATATTCAATGTCAATTTGAGAACTAATGTTAAAGTACCTAATTTACAACAACACCCATATATACATTAGATGGAAACTAATGAAAAAACCTTAAAACAACTGATGTCAAAAGGTAATTTTGTAATAATGTATACTCATTTATATAATGTTGGATTAAAAAAAATACAACCATTAATCATATTTACCTTTAGGAACTTTTAAACCATTAGATCTAAAAATAGCATATCAAAAGACTTGATTATCATGTGTTAATCCTTTCCAACTAGGTAACATATACATAAATTCCATATAGGTGAGCACAATCTTAAAACATTCATTGCAAGGTTACTTTATAGTAATTAATGTACCATCAAGATCACCTATGCTATTTTACAAAAGAAATAATAAAATGACATTTAAATTATGTAATGTTGTAAATGATACAGAACCAAAATGAGATAAGACTCATGGTACCTTGAAATACTTCCATCTATCATTCTTGCAATCCTTTGATATAGGAGATAGTTTCTTAAGCAACACTCCATACAACTTAAGAATAGCCTTGAAATACAAATTAAATTGTTTGCTTACTATTTCACCACTCCTATAAAAATAACCATTAATAGTTATATTCTTATACTAGTATGCTACTATGTTAACAAATATTACAATAATCTCCTTGAAAGGCATATTTCTTGCCTTACTCAAATCTCAAATATCTCTAACTATCTCATAAAGTACATTATTTTTTTTAATTCATTTGAGGATGATTCTTATACATAAAATCACTCTCTTATAAATCTATCTAAGTTTCACCATTCTCCATTTTCTTTTATTCTTTTTCCTTTCTTCTAATCATTGTAAATTTTAAATCATCTTACACATCAAATACTACACCAAATAAACCAAAATGAAAATGTTAGTCATGATGATTATGTATTGAAGAAATTCCAATTTTCTTCTTCTTCTTAAGGATAGACCAAAACGAGCCATTTTTGTACCTATTTTATTAAACACATTGGTTAAAAAATTCAATGTACATATCTTTTATGAATTGAACTTTAATTCAATACACAATCCAAAATTAAAAATATTTATGCTTTCTAAATAAAGAAAAAACATGTTATAACATAACCTAAAATGATGATGAAGGCTTATTATAGAACAAGGTGTGATCATTATATAAAAGTAAAATTAAGAAACAAAATAGCAAATAGCAATAGCAACAATAAATAGCGATAACAAATAACAAATAGCAAATGACAATACATGTATTAAACAAGATAAGTAATTAGAAATTCCTATCATTTTATTAATTAAAAAATAATACAAATAGCATTAGATGAAATTAAAACACATAAATGGAAGCATATGGCTTTAATAGTACATAACAACCACACCTAACACCATAGCCATATTATTCATATTTCTTTTTTAGGTGAACTATGTACAATTCATTTTTCTATAGTATTATTGCTAATTATTATTTATTAATTAGTGAAGTAATTAATTTCATATCTTTTTGGGAAACTTACAAACATGTTGAATTTCTATTAAATTAATTAGTGCAAATACTTTGAGAAAAGTAGATCTACGATCTCTCTATACGTTTTTTCTATGTGGAATTTTTTTTATGGGATGTTTGCTTATGCTTTATATGATGTAATTAGAAACATATGTGTGATATGACAAATTCTTTCCCTCTCTCTCTAACAAGTTTCATCACAAAGGGATTAAAGTTAAAAATAAAATAGTTTAAAATGGAAAGAGAACAACCACAAAAGGATCAAAATTAAAAATAAAAGAGTTTGAGACAGAGCATCATGACCCGATTCTTTGCATAAAAGCACTTAATTAAAATTAATATACTAACTAGATGTTTTCACAAGCTTTTAAAACATAATTGACTCATCTACTTACATAACCTTACTAAAAATATAGAAAACCACTTATGGAAAATAATTTTTTACTTGCTCGTACATAAATTAGTTCACAACATAAGTTACATATACCAAATAATTTATACAAAAGTGAAATTTTTTTGAAAAATATTACTCTATACATAATACTGTCAGAAGATAAAACTTCTAGTTAGGACGCCATGGAAATACTATAAGGAAGGTTTTTAAAGGTAGGATGAAGTTTCATGTGCAAAAGTTAGTTCTCTTTACGAATCCATGTTCCATATTTATAAATAAAAATTTAACAGAAGGAGAGTGAGTATTGAAATACTAAGTAAATGGCTACTCTTATCTTTTTTCTAGAAAGTTTTCACCAAAATAAATTAGATGTATTCATAATAGTATAAAATAATAATAGGACTGAGCTCTTATGTATTATATTTACAAAGTTTGCTAAAGAGAATGATAATAGTTAGTATATAAGTTTTTCCTTATACCTTTGGTCCAACCTTATCCCCTACCACTCTAAGCACAAGGCCACCAACTTTATCTCTTTAATCCTTACCATGCCTCTATTTCTCTATAGTGGATGTAAATCTCCCCTTCACAAATTATGTGTAGGTAGAGCAATAATAAGATATTAGTTATAGCATCAACTACTCATTTCAAATTCATTAGACATGGTCAAAATACCAATTACACGATAGAATCTTGCCATTCTTATATGTATTCACATTTCATCATCACATGACAATACATCTAAGGTTAATATAAAATCTTTCCATTCAAGATAATGATAACACTTATTTTGAATGGCTATCAATTTATAACAAAAACATCATAAAGTGCATCACAATTCTCAATTACTTGCAACATTTTTGTTAATAAGAAGTACTAAACATTAAACATGTTGGGTAATATGAATAATCCTAAGGTTTAGTACCTTCTGGGCTTCTAAATCATCTCAAAACTTTACCAAAATTTCATCTCATACTTTTAACACATTAATAAATATCAAACATCAATTTTCTTATAATTTCATCAACCTTAGGTATTGTTTACATGGTACTAAAATAAGGATTTTAAAATAAAACAACATATGAGTAATTGCAATAAAAGCATCTTTTTAATATTCAAATAACTTCTAATCATTACTATATTTTGATATAATATCTCCAACATGCTAAATGATTAAAAAATTCACTTATTTTGCAAAATAATATATTGCTACTATTTATACATAACCAAAAACTTAAAATTGCTAATTTTGGGTAGTTTTAGAGTTATTGTGGAAAGAGGTCCTTCTTGGCATCCAAATCAATTCTAATTACAACCAAATTTCTATGCAAGGTTATTAATATATTAATAATTAAATAACATTAATTACTTTAATTTTTATCAATTAAATTCTTGCTCAAATAGTACCAAACTTTAGAACACGGAATCCAGAATTCTTGTTTTGAGTTCTTATAGCCAAAGCCCATGTAACTTCATTTTTTATAACTTTGAAATTTTTTAAAAATTCATAATTATTTCCATACTTGTCCCAACACTATTTGTAATACTAATATATCAAAAATTGAAATTTTAACAATTTCTAACACTTAATTCCAAAGAGAAACAAAAATATACCATTAACCTTCTTTGATAGTTTTATTTTTAATTTAAACATAGTCCTATTGTCATCTCTTAAGGAAAGACTTAATAAATCTTTTCATACCCATTTTAATAATAATCTTTCATAAAAAAACTCAATGGAACAAGGAATAATTGTCACTTACCTTAAATTCATGATCCCCTAACCTTTCAAAACCTTTTAGAGTAGTAACTTCACTAAAATAAACTGAGTTTTTGAAATTTTGAAGAGAAGATTACCATGCAAACTTGAAGAAATTAAAGGAAAACCTAAGTTATATTACAAGAATTTAATGAAATCACTTAGAGAACTTTTTATGAATTATTGAAAAATTAAAAACCCTAGTATAAAATCCTAGGAGAGCACTCTCCTTTGCTTGAAGAAGAGAAAAAAAATTTATACAAAAATGTCCCCAAAAGCCTTATATAAAATCCTAATTCGAAGGTTTCCTTCATAAGCTTCCTTTTTATTATTTTTTTGTAAAAATTTGTTAATAATTCTAGCACATAGGGCATGGCTATTCAAGGCAAAAAAATAGAAGATAATTTCCTCAAATCTACTTAAATTTAGCTAAATTTAATGTCTAGAAATAAGCACCAATGAATGCCTTTAGTTTTCTACTTATTTCCCGAATTTACCATTGGCTTCTTCCATGAGTTTGGACTTAATTTAGGCTTTCCTATTTTTATTTTATAAAATCAAATTTGGATCTAAAAAAGTCAGACCAAATTAGCCTAAATGTATCAAGATGATTTATTTCAAACCTAGGCTCGATCTCTAAGTATTTGGGCTACCCAAGCCCTAATTTCCTATCAAGCCTTTGTATTTTTTTCAAATTTAGTGTTAGATTTTTAATTATATTTTACTCATGCTAGTTTCTAATTTTCTACAAAATTCATAACTAGATGTACTTGCAAACTATCTTTATAATTTACCTGAACTTTATACTATTAATTTATTAGTTTTTATTCGAGAGGTTTTTAGTTAAAATTCCTCCTTGAACTTTCTTATTCTCTCTCTCTCTTTTTGGTATTACAAGTTCTCTCTCTTCAAGAAAATTTATCCTTGAATTTTTAAGAAATCAGATGTTGATAAATAGAATTGTTAACTACCTAAGTATAAATTTTAGTTAGAATCTTACCAAATAAGGTTAGATACTTTTCTTTCATATCCTTTTCTAATTTGCACTCACCATTAAGATCTCTTTAAAATGTAACTTCCTTATTTGTTTGTTAATAATTTGTATAGGTCACTTTTTATAAACTAGCTTTTGATCTAATTTTATCGATACTTCTTTCAATACATGGGATTCATCTAAAACATATTTCTTCAACATTGACATATGAAAAATTAGATGAATCACTTTCATAACTTCTAATAGTTCTAGTTAATAAGTGACTTTTTTTATTCATTTGATGATCACATAACAATTTACATACCTCGGGGCTAATTTCCTTTTTTCTTTTTCCAAATCTCATTATTCCTTTTATTAGCAAAACTTTTAAGAATACATAATCACTTTCTTGAAATTCTAATTCCTTGCATCTATTGTCTGCATAAGACTTATGCTAACTTTGAGCTACTTTAATTTTTCTTTGATGATTTGAACTTTGTTAATAACATCTTTGACTAGGTTAGGACCAATCATTTTAGCCTCTCTAGGTTCAAACTATCCAATAGATGATCTACATTTTTTACCATATAAAACTTTGAAAGGAGCTATTTTTATACTAGTATGATAATTATTATTATATGAAAATTCCATTAATAGCAAGTGTTTATCCTAGCTCTCTTAAAATTCAATCATACAAGCTTTAAGTATATCTTCTAACGCTTGAATTATTCTTTTTGATTGCCCATCAATTTATGGATAAAATCTCATACTAAATCATAGTCAAGTACCTAGCATCTCTTAAAATAATTGCCAAAATCGAGAGGCAAATTATGATCCCTAATCCAAAATGATTGTAAGTGGTACATAGTATAATGAAATAATTCTATCCATGTAAAGTTAAGCATATTATGATGTTGTGTATGTTATCTTTACTAGCAAGGAAATGTGCAATTTTTGTGAGATGATCCATAATTACCTATATGGAATTGTATCCCTTACTGGTTCATAGCAATTTGACTATATAATCCATTATAATACTTTCATATTTCCATTCAAGAATATAAATACTCTAGTAAAGTCCTACTAAATGTTAATACTTTGCTTTTACTTGTTGATAAGTTAAGCATTTGATTGCGTATTCTTGCATATCTTTTTTCATTCCATCCCAATAATATACATTCATCAAATCTTGATACATCTTTACTACACTAAGATGTATCATATAAAATCATTCATTGGCCTTTTCTAATACTTCTTTTCTTAAAATTGTGGTTTCCCATAATTGATTTCTATTCTTTATTACTCCTTCTTCATCCATTACTAGGTTGGTTTCCTTTTCACTTATAGCTTTGCTCTTTAAAGGATCTTCTTTTTAGATTGCTTTAATTTGATCTATTATCTAAAGTGCACCATTACATAAGCTAAATATGCACTTGTATTTCCCTTTAATTCTTTGCCTTTACCTTTAGGAACTTTTAGGCTTAAGGCATCAGTAACTACATTAGCCTTGCTTAGATCATAATGAATAGAGCAATTATAATTTTTCATAAACTTTATCCACCTTCTTTACCTCATATTAAAGTTTTTTTTTCTCAAAAATATATTTAAGAATCTTATGATCTGTACAAATTTCACAAGTAGCCTTATATAGATAATGTCTCCATATCTTTAAGGCAAGCACCATAGCTACCATTTCCAAGTCATAAGTAGGATAATTCATCTTATATTTCTTCAATTGACGAGATGTATAGGTTATTACCCACCTTGCTACATTAACATGCATCCTAATCTCATTCTGGATGCATCATAATACATTGTATATCCTTTTGTACTATTAGGTAATGTTAACATTGGGGTAAAATTTAAACAATGTTTCAATTTTTGAAAACTCTTCTCATAATCATCATCCCACCCAAACTTAACTCCTTTACAAGTTAACTTAGTTAATAGTGTAGCTATTTTTGAGAAATCTTTTATAAGTATACTATAATATCCGATCAACCTAAGAATACTATGTATTTCCATCATTGAGGATGATTGCAACCATTTAAACATAGCTTCAACCTTTTAAGGATCTACTTGTATTCCTTCTTCGGATACAACATGGCTTAGAAAATGCACTTTCTTCATCCAAAACTCACATTTTGAGAATTTAGTGTGCAACTTATGCTCCCATAATGTTTACAACATGATTCTTAAATGTTGCATATGCTCCTTTTCACTATTAGACTGTACTAAGATATCTTAATAAATACAATAATGAATTTATCTAAGAAAAGTTTGAAAATATGATTCATCAAATCCATATATGATGAAGAGCATTAGTTAGTCTAAATAATATAACCAAGAACTCATAATAGCCGTAATAAGTTTGAAATGCCATGTTCAAAATATCCTCCTTCTAGATTTTTAATTGATGGTAACCTGATCGCAAATCGATTTTGGAGAAATATTGAGATCCTTATAATTACTCAAATAAATCATTTATTCTTGGTAATGGATACTTGTTATTAATGGTGACTTTATTCAACTACTGTTAATTAATACAGAACCATAATATGTCATCCTTTTTTTTCATAAAAACAGTAATGCACCCCCATAATGGTGTATTGTGTTGTATAAAACCTTTATCTAACAAATCTTGTAATGGCTTCTTTAGTTCTTTTAACTCCACCAACACCATTCAATAAGGTGTTATAGAAATTAGGCTTACTTTAAGGATAGTTTTGATGGTAAATTTAATTTCTCGATTTAGTGATAATCCTCGTAGATCCTTTGGAAAAATGTTTGAAAATTTTTTTTACCACAAGAACTTCATCTATTCCCACTTTTTTCCTTTCCACTTATTTTACTAAGGCTATCACACAATGTATCCTTTATCTACCATTTTTTGAAATTTTGTACATGACATGAAAGTGGGCATTCTTATCTTCTTTTCACCTTGAAAAATTTCAACTTCTCTCTCTTTCAATTAATAAGTTACAATCTTGTGATGAAAATCAATATAAGCATGATATTTTGATAGCTAGTATATTCCTTAAATTATATCATAATCCACTATATCTAATATAATTAAATCAATCAAGGTTGGGTGTTTTTCTATCCATATCATACAACCTTTAATACTATAGGTTGTAAGGATGACTTCTCCTATTGGCACATTCACTATTAAGAATTCATTCAATTCACTTAATGATTTTGAAAGCTTAATCACTAAATTTTTAGATATAAATGAATGTGTAGCAATAAGATTAAACATCATTTTTACTAGGAAAGTTTTAGCTAATATAGTACATGTCACCACTATATTAAAAGCTTGGGCCCTCTAACATGTCACAAAAAACAATCTTGCTTGGGTTCTAACTACCTATTTTCCTAAATTCTTTCTATTCAACATTATTAGCAATTTTGCTACAATTATATTTTTAGTGGTTTGCACATTAGGGGCTATGACATTGCTCCCTTGGTGAGTAGTTGGGCACTTATAAGATTGATGCCCCATCTATCCACATCTAAAATAGGATCCATATTGCCCAAAATAACTAAGGTTATGCCATTAACAATAAGGATGTCTATTAGGTGAATTTAAGAACCAATAGGTCCTATTAGAAACATTAGGACCCATTTCTGATACACTATTAGGAGTTCTTCCTTGGAAACTTCCTTAATCTTGAAATTTATTTCTTTTTGTTTGCTTATTTTTTATTGGCATATTTTAAGTAGTTACCATTTTCCTCGTGTCTCTACTCTTTCTTTCCTAGAATTTTGCCTTCCTTTTTCTTGAACTGACTTTTCTACTTTGTCTCTCCTTAGTGTGCAATTGTACCTTAATTGCTTGATCTAAGGAATGTTTATACATTGTCCTATTAGAAAATCCACCTAATCATATAGATAATCCTAAAGACGATATACAAATTGGTGGACCCTAACTTTCTTTGTAGGCATAAAATGTTCCATATATTAAGACAATTGAGTAAACTATGCATTGTATTGAGCTACTATCATGGACACTTGAGTTAACCTCTTAAATTCATAGGCCTTTGCTTCTTGAACATTAGGTAGTAGAAACCTATCCATCAATTCAACTTGAAACTGCTTCTAGGTAATTCGTGCATTGGTAGTGACTATAGGTTCAATATTATAAATATAACAAAAATAAGCCATATCTTCTAGTTAATAACCTACTAATTCTACCATCATATTCTCACTACACTTTAACAATCTATAATTTCTTTTTATTTGGTCTATGAATTGACAAAGATCCACTATTAGGCCAGTACCATTATACATTAGGAGTTTAACTTTTAAAATCATTTTCCATTTGTAATCATTCCCTTGAAGGCAATGGGAAACTTGTTACCTTGGTGCTAATAAGGCTAAAGGTGAAGTATAAAGGTTCTAGTTTTAGGCTAAGTCTCTTTCCAGAGTCTATTGTAACATTGTAACCCATGCTAGAGCTTCAGGCACTCTTTGTACTTTATGAAGATTTTTTGGAGGTATATTTGTGAAGGCTTCATGCTTCAATACTTTTAGATGTGATATAGTATATCTTTAAGGCATTCCAACTTAAGTTTGCTTTTTTGCTAGCTATAATTCTATAAAATAACTTTAATTAACAAACACTATTTCTCTAAAAGAGGAATAAGTAAAAATAATACCTATTAACCTTCATGGTATGGATCCATTGTAATTGACATCTATTCTTCCTTTAACCTTTCATAATTTCCATAGTTTAATTAAACCCTTTTTTGACTCAACTATAAACATTTATCCAAGATGATGCTTTGATACCAACTCTATCATAACTTAATTCTCAAGTACTATGATCGGCATAAAGATAATTAACTAGTATTAATATATTAACCAGTTGTCCTTACAAGCCTTTAAAACATACTTGACTTATCTACTTTTATAACTCTACTAAAAATATAAATAATCACTTGTGGAAAATAATTTTTTACTTACACATGCATAAAGAAGTTCAAAACATAAGTTACATATACCAAATAATATTTATACAAGAATGTAAAATTTTTGAAAAACATAACTCTGTATATAGTATTATCAGAAGATAAAACTTCTAATTAGGATATTATGCAAATATTATAAGGAAGGTTTCCAAAGGCAAGAGAAAAGTTCATGCATAGATGTTAATCTACTTTGAGGGATGTATGTTTTGTATTTGTAAATAAAAATTTAACAGAAGGATAGTGAGTATTGAAATACTCAGTAAATGGCTACTTTTCACCTTTTTCTAGAAAGTTTTCACTATAATAAATCAAATATATTCATAACAATATAAAATAGTAATTGGATTAAGCTTTTATGTATTATGTTTATAAAGTTTACTAAAGAGAATGGTAATAGTTGGTGCATAGGTTTCTCCTTATACCTTTAGTCCAACCTTATCTTCCACCACCCTAGGCAAAAGCCATTAACCTTATCCCTCTAACCCTTATCATGCTTCTCCTACTCTATGATGAAGCAGATCTTCCCTTTACAAATCATGTGCAGGATGAGCAATAATAAGATATCAATTGTGGCACCAATTACTCATTTCAAATTCATTAGGTATGATCAGAGTACCAATTATGCCATAAAATCTTGTCATTCTCATATGTATTCGCATTTTATCATTACATGACATTGTATCCAAGGTTGATATACAACCTTTCCATTCAAGATAATGACAACACTTAATTCTTTTGAGTGGCTAACAATTTATAACTCAAATATCATTAAGTGCATCATAATTCTTAATTACTTGCAATATTATTTAATAAGAAGTATCAAACATTAAACATACAGGGTAGTATGAATACTCTTAAGGTTTAATACCTTTTAGGATTTCAAATTATCTCAAATTTTTACCAAAATTTCATTTCATACTTCTAACACATTAATAAACATCAAACATTAATTTTCTTATAATTTTATCACCCTCAGGTACTGTTCATATAGTAACAAAATAAGAAATTTCAAAATAGGATAGTATATGAGTATTGTAATAAAAGCCTCTTTTCAATATTCAAATCACTTCCAATCATTACCAAATTTTAATATAATATCTCCAACATGTTAAATAATGAAAACTTCAATTATTTCACAAAATAACATGTTACTACTATTTATACATGACTAAAAACTCAAAATTGTCAATTTTGGATAATTTTGGAGTTATTATGAAAAAAAGGCTTTCTTGGCATTTAAATTAATTCTAATTGCCACTAAGTTTCTATGCAAGGTTACTAACATATTAATAATCAAAGAATGTTAATTACTTTGAATTTTTTAATCAAATTTTTGCACAAAT
Organism: Sindora glabra; assembly: GCA_020226215.1. Taxonomy (NCBI): domain Eukaryota; kingdom Viridiplantae; phylum Streptophyta; class Magnoliopsida; order Fabales; family Fabaceae; genus Sindora; species Sindora glabra. The sequence goes on from CM035227.1 coordinate 80,929,175, forward strand.
AGTACTAAATTTTAGAGCGTAGAATCTAGAATTCTTATTTTAAGTTCTTATAATTAAGGTCCATGCAACTTCATTTTTCATAACTTTAAAATTTTTCAAAAATTCCCAATTCTTTCCATACCTATTCTAAAAAATTGAAATTTTAACAATTTCTAACCCTTGATTCCAAAGAGAAATAGAAACACACCATTAACCTTCTTTGATAGTTTTGTTTTTAATCTTAGCATAGTCCTATAATCATCTCTTAAAGAAAGACTTAATGAATCTTCTTTTACCCATCTTGACACTAAAATACCAATATTGTATCCTTATTTTAACATTCATGTGGTGCTAAAATCAAACCATACAATGCCATAACTTAGTTTAACATCTATAATGGCAAATGTCATCAAATTCTTCATCTTTTATGAGAAAACTTAATAGAACAAGGGATAGTTACCACTTATCTTAAATTTTTTATCCTTTGAAATTTCAAAACCTTTTAAAGTAGTAATTTCACTAAAATAAACTAAGTTTTAGAAATTTTAAAGAGAATATTACCATTAAAACTTAAAGAAGATGAAAGAAAACCTAGGTTATTTTGTAAGAATTTGATGAAATCACTTAGAAAATCTCTTGCAAACTATTGGAAATAGGAGAGCACTCCTTTTTGGCTAAAGAAAAATAGAAAATTTTGTACAAGAATGCTCCCAAAAACTTTATATAAAACCTTAATGCTAAGCCTTCCTTCATAAACTTTCCTTTTATTATTTTTTGTAAATTTTTTTTAATAATTATAGCACATAGTGCACCGTTATTAAAGGCTGGAAATCAAAAGATAATTTTCTCAATTTCAATTAAATTTAGCTAAATTTAATGTCTAGAAACAAGCACTAATGAATACCTTTAGTTTTTTCATTTATTTATCAAATTTGCCATTAGCTTCTTCTAAAAATTTGGGCTTAATTTAAGCCTTGTTCTTTTTGGTTTCTAAAATCAAATTTAAGCCTAAAAAAGTGGAACAAAATCAGTCTAAGTGAACTAAGATGATTTATTTCAAATTTAGGCAAACTATCCAAGCCCTTAATTTTCTTTTAAGCCTTTATAAATATATATATATATTCCAAACCTAGTGTTAGGTTTTTAATTATATATAACTCATCCTAATGTTTAATATACTTTCTACTTTTTACCTAGATATACCTGTAAACTATCTTTACGATTTATCTAAACCTTATTCGATTATCTTATTGAATTTCTACTTAAGAGGTTTTTAGTTAAAAATTTTCTTTTTGAACTTTCTTACTCTCTTTTTTTTTGGATATTACACACACAAAGAGAGAGAGAGAGAGAGAGAGAGAGAAAGTAATTGAGAGAGAAAGAGAGAATAAGTGAGATAGAAAAATGATGTAGTATTTTATTGCACATGATATAGTAATGGTGAGAATGAGCGAGATAGAGAAAGAACAAGTGTGAAAGGGAAAACACTTAATGCCATCATCATAAGATTGTCAAGAGTCTGAATCAATGGCCAGAAGTGATGAAATAACAGAGGTATGGTGAGAGTCACTAGCTTTGTAGACATATGTGTTGAGATTCAAAACTTAAAATAAGGGAATGAGATTCCTTAGAAGGCTTTAGGAAACCACTATATCCTGATTTAGGGTAAAACCTTTAGGGAAATTAAGGAAAGGAGATTAATTTTTTTAATCAAACACACAAAAAGGGAATAAATATCCTTAACTCTCTTTTCCCATTTTAATTACCTTGATCCAAATGGCCTTTGAATAACTTTAATTTTAGGAGAAATAGGTTATAATTTATTAATATATCTTCTATTAAAAATCAACTCATAAACGAAGTTATTGAATATTTATTTAGATAGTAAGGATAATATTTAAAGAATATAATAAATATAATCTTGTTACAATAAATATATACAAATAAAAAATTGTCACTAAAACAATACTTAAAAAGGATTGCAAGGAGTAAATAATTAATAAAACCGATAATTATCATTCGTTTATTAAGTAAATTAAGGAAATGTGCCATAGTTGAAACATTTTACAATTTCTTCATGTCTGTAGGTTTCAACTTTTAATCATAATACATCCCTTTTGAATCTAATTTAATTCAAGTGTTAAATATATTTCAAAGAATAAAATGAATTTTCGTTGTTATTAATAAGAAAATTAGGGAAATACATAATTACAAATTTAAAAATTATATTTTTATTAATTTATTATTTATTAATAATTATAATGACCTACTTTGTTTTTTTGAGTGTATTTTATACTTTATAAGAGCTACCTACTTTAATTTTTTGGGTGTATTTTATACTCTATAGGAGCCAAAACCTTGTTGGGTAATCCATTTGATAAATAAAAGTCAATTGTCATATTCTTCTGATTTTCAATTCCGTAAAATTTGGGAAAACTAAATTTTTAATACATGTGGCTTGCAAAAAATTAATAATTAATATTCATATGTTATGTGAAAATAAGAGTATAATGATAGAATTTAGGAATGGATATTGTTATAATGAATTTCATTTTCTAAGAGGTTAAATTTTTCTATAGTTGGATTGTATTTAATAAATTAAAATTTATATTTTTTATTTTAAAAATACGTAGGTACACTATTGAATCTAATCATGAATATATTATTATGTAGTGTACTATTGATAAACAAAAAGTCAATTGTCATATTCTTTTGATTTTCAATTCCATAAAAATTGGGAAAACTAAATTTTTGATACATGTGGCTTGCATCAAATTAATAATTAATATTCATATGTTATGTGGAAATAAGAGTATAATAATAGAATTTAAGAATGGATATTGTTATGATGAAGTTCATTTTCTAAGAGGTTAAACTTTTTTATAGTTGGATTGTATTTAATAAATTAAAATTTACATTTTTTATTTTAAAAATATGTAGGTACACTATCAAATCTAATCATTAATATATTATTGTACAGTGTACTAAGTTTGATTTTGAAAAAAAAATTATATATAATTAAATTTAATAATATATTGATATATCACAATATTAATAGTTTACTATACTTTCTTTATAATTTTAATTTATTTATTTTAAGATTAAAAAAAAGTAATTTAATAATAAAATATTTAACCTAGATCACCCCCAACATTTATTTTAGGAATTTCACGCTTGGGATTTCTTTAATCTGCCATATTGTCAAAGATTGCTTCCGATCTCCACCATTTCTAGATTTTGAGGAAAGACCACAGCCTTCTCAAGAATCGAATCTCTCACATCACCCCAGCTGCATTAATGGCATCTGCATAGAGGCTTGCATTCTTATTTTCTTCCGAGACAACATGGTGAGAGATGTCTGTTTTCCCTTTATTTACTACTCAATTGACTTAACAGGGTAAATCAGAGAGTGATTTTTTATTATCACTAGCTTGAACAAAAAGCGATATTTTACTGAAGCTGAAATTAGAGAGTAGAGTAAAATATTTACGAACTACAACAGAAATCACACATTTACATTCAAATGTGATAGATGATTCTCTCGGTAATTTCTCAAAACTTCTATAGGTTGTATATAAGTTTATGTTTTTTATACGCAAGTAATAGAATTTTTTATATATTTTATTAAAAGTTGTAACTTTATGCAGAAAAGGGAAATTTTATAAATATTTTTTATATAACTTTAAATAGTAGAGTTATAATTTTTTATGTATTTGGTTATACGAAATTATATTCATTTGTTATTTTTATAAAAAATTATAAAATTTTATGTAAAAATTAAATTAAAACTCTTATTATTATTTTTGTTAGATTTTCATGCAAAAATTCTTAGTACATATTGTTGTAGGAGCGTAGCCTTTGTATATATTATGTTCTCAATAACAACGGGCGTTTTTCGTTTTTAAGATCTATAACGACTATGTATTCTTTCAAGACAATGGGCGTAACTTGGCTTCATTTACCCGGGAGTAATAAAGTGTGTTCTCATACATATAAACATCCTAAAAATTTGGATTGAGATATGCTTTTATTTTTACGGCTTTAATTTCATAGATTTAAAAGTAAAAAACGCAACCAGGAAATCACAAAAAATTTGCAATAACTGAAGCATTACTATGTATACCAAAAGAAAGTACCAAAACCAACTTCTTATTTTTTAAAACACAGTCGGATTTGTTAATTGTTTATTAGCAAAATTAAAATTTTAAATTAATCGCTTCAATTTGTGTCTTAATTTTGTAGCATATATCATTTTTCTTATAATAATCACATAATAACTTTAAGTGATGTTTCATGTTTTTTTAAATAAGTTTTTATGCTTTCACATACTTCAAGTTTGATTTCACTTTCTTATTCATGTGAATTTAATGAAATATATACATGCATATAACTATTGAGTAGATCAAATCTATATGAAAGTTAAAATATTAAATGGTAAATATATAACCTTCAGTTATATTTTAAATTTAGAGACGCTGCTTATAATTACGCTAAGATACAAATTCAAAATTTCTCAACCGGCGTTACACAAAATTCACTGCTCATTGTAGTTTTGTTTTTCTACCTTGTAGGATTTAGGTGTTTGAAAGTTGAAAGGTACGCGTTCTGTGAGGCAATAAACAAAAACAAATTCAAAAGGATAGCCCGTATTATATATGATTTTGTTTATTCCATTCAATAACAGTCTAGGAGGAAACATAGACTTGGATTACAAGACACAGTCATATGCAAAGACATATAAAAATGCAATGCCACCATGGAAATTGAGTTCCTCCTCGGAACAGAAGATTATGAGCTTGGAATCATGTGGACTGCATTTAATGCATAGTGTTGGAATACGTCTAAGGGTTCCACAGCTCTGTATAATTCTTTTTTTTAATAAATCTACAGGGAGCGATGGTTAGCTCTTAGAGAAATATTTATACCCTTCCGTTTTATAATACATGTATTTACTTTCACTTTTATACAAATAGAATTTTTTACATCAATGAATAGTGAAAAACTGTATATGAACAACATACATGATGATTTCTCATTGGGGCCGAATAAAAATATGCGTTTTAATTGGAGTAAAAATGCTAGTTCAATGTATTACCCAAGTTCTTTGCAGTTTTATATAATATATTTTGACTAAATTAATAATTTCATCTAAAAAAAGATCTGACAAATAGTGAATAAATTACATAAAATTATAATTTTATTTCTAAATTATAGTCCATACATACAATTTTATCTATTTGTATAGATAATTCTATTTTTGAATAATACAACTATAGGATGAAATTATAAATATGAATTATTATTTGTTTTTATAATTTAGGAATCATTTGGTTAGAATCTTATAATTGCAGTGATGAAATTATTAATTTTGTTATTTATTTTTAATCAAACAGGATTTTGAAGGAAAATTTTATAAAATAATATGCCTTTTTTAACATGTTGTGTACTTTTACTAATTTTTAAAATTTTTATCTCTTGTTTTATATTTTTTGTTATTTAGAAAATTAATAATATAATATTAATTATTTTTCTATAAAATGACCATTAACTCAATGCAATTATTTACTTTCAATATTTTATATTTTAATTTATTAAATTATAATTTTTTACAATGATACAGACTATTTAATAACTTTCTTAATTTTTGTGCATTTACTTTAAATGGCAAATAAAACATTAATGAATGCAATATCACATCATTTATTCTACATTAAAACAGCAAGTGAATTGATAAAGATTTTATCCGAATGCAAAGAGAAAAACCCTGTTATAAAACTTTCACATTCAAAAGGATAAATTCACTTCATAAAAATTTGTTGCGTGGGAAATTATATTACTTCTGCCAACATCCAATAACGTCTCACCAGGATCATACTAAAAAAAATATTAAATCTTGATATCACTTAAGACATATATACATATTAAAGCCTTTAAACTATTACCTTAGAAAACTTTGAAAAATTAATTATAAAAATTAACTATAATACGTAAAATTAGAAATCCTAAATCAAAGTATATCCTATTGTGAAGTCTAGCCAGTACGTCAATGTAAAGGATGTAATTCATTACAACAAGAATGTCAAATTTTCCCTATAGAAGGTATAACTTGCATGATATAGAACATGGTTTTTCATATTGTTCATAGTAGCTTATTAATTCTCTTTTGCCCTATTAATACAATCTAATAATTATTTCTCCTTATTTGCTATTTTTATCTTACAATCTTAGGATACTATTATGTTTATAAACTGCAATTGCAGTAATGATTATAAGTATATTGCGATTAATAAAACTATAAACGTACAGAGAAAACATGAATATTATAGTATATAGTTGCCAAATATTATGATTTTAAAGTGATCAGCAACAATAATACTCTATATAATTAATATTAAAGTTACGGGTCGCAATTAAAAATTTTGAATACTATGTTGTAATATTGAGGCGGATCTCCAACCAAATCATTCTTCTTTTAATAATTTAGTTTAAATATAATTTTTATTTTCTTAAAAGACAAATACAAAAAACAACTTGGAGTTATTATTAAGTATTAATTACATATCTTAATTAATCAGATTAAATACTCTGTTTCTATTTTTAGTTATATAATAAATAATAATACAATTAATAATAGAATTATATTTAATATTTTATTTTTATTTTAATAAAATATTTAATGTATTATTATTTATTATATTACTAAAAATGAAAATATAACATTTAATTTGATTAGCTAAGGATATCTTGTTGATGCTTAGCAATAATTCCGTCCCTATTGTTAGCATTTGTCTGCTTAAAATATTATAAATTGTGCGGTTTTGATTCCCTTAATTGAAAATATATTTTTGTCTTGACAAATAAATTAATTTGTAAATTATTGATTTAATTAATAAATCATAAATTAATTTTTAGAAGTGTTTGACATACTAATATACTTAAAAAGTAATTTTTTATTTCATAAGTTTTACAAGATAATTCATAATTTATAAACTATTTTTTTAATATTTTTAAATTTATCTCTTTTATTTTAATTAAATAATAATATATATCTTAATTATACAAATAAATATTTGTTGAGAAAAGCTATGTCATCTGAACGGGTGCGCTGAAATTTGCATTTCGAAAGTATTTCAACGGTGAGATCGAAAATTTTGCCAAATCTCAGTTAACATGTAACGGCAACACAGTCTTATTTCATCTTTCGACACCCATTTAGCAATCATACTTCAGGATGTATAGCATTTTCATACTTGAGATTTTTTTTATTAATTTGATATAAATAGATAAATATATGATTCCATAAAATATAATTAATTAAATAATGAAATTATTATTTTTAAAAATAAAAAAATAAATATATAATTTCATAAATATAAATAATTGAATTTTAGGTAATTATATGTTTTTATTTTAAATATTTTAATTATATTAATATAATTTAATCTTAAAATAAATATGAATTAATTTAATTTATATATCTATTTATATTAACACTTTTTATGTGATTTTACATTTTTTTAGCTAATTCTTATCAAACATTTCTAATGCATTTAGCTAGTTTTTAGTTGGAAGTTAATTTTTCAGTTATTTACATCAAACAACACCAAAATAATTTACTTTAGCCTCTTAAATATCTAATTGACACAATTTCGGTTCTCCTATTTTATTTTTGTCATTTTTTATTGATTTTTATTTGATTTTCAAGCACTCACTTTATTGTTTCTTAGATAAATCATAGCGTTTAGAATTTAGAAGACAATAAACTCTTACTCTTAAAAAGATTGAGATTTTCATATATAATCATTTTATTTTGTTTAAAATATTTAATATTTAGATGAAGATTTCTTTCATTACTCATAAAAACCTTCTTAGATTAAATATGAAGAAAGTGTTGGATGAAAAATACATGGGTGAAAAATACTTGTAAAGTCAAGAAGTTGATGAGCGTTAAGTAGAAGGATAAAAATTATATTAATTAAATATTTAAGGATCAAAATAAATTATTTTATATTTCACTATTTATATTTAAAAAAATTAAAATAACATTTAAGCCTAATAATTTTTGGGCCTTAGCCACGTGTGGTATCCATGTTACTAATTAATTAAAATCTCCTAATAAATAGCCAGCCTAACAGTACCACATGCAATATCACACGGGAGTAGCAATATGGTCAATGTCCTGCGAGGTTTGCAACCATGCAGCATTTAATTGTGTGTTGCTGTTAGTACCAATATAAAATGTTCTCTATGCGTTTATAATTAATTTATATTTGATTTATTTAGTAGCCTGTCGCTAATTTAATTAAAATAAGGTGACTTGCAAATGTGTACTAAAAAAATTCCAACCATATATCCTCGTATGACAGATCAATTTTGTATCACAGCGTGTTCTACTGAGTATGAAACTTCTTCACTTTGGACAACTCTCTTGTACCATGTCATTGAACGCGTACGCTAATTAAATATGTGAATTAATTAGTAAGCACGAGGAAGGAGGTTTATTCTCCGTGTATTTATCGAAAGATAATTTTGAATTTTTTTTTGTTATTTATGTTTTAAGGAGTATTATGTATTTTTATATTGTATAATAAAAAAATGATTACTAAAATTATGATAGTGAAGAAAAATATCTTCTTTTTTTAAAGTTATCTTTCACTAAACTTATTACATTTAATATTAAGTATATCAATTATTTTCCACTATATCTTGATAATTTATAACTTTTTTTTATAAAATATGTTTTTTTTGGCTAAAACAAGCGCAACTTTAAATTAATTCCTTCTATGCCTCCTATTATTTTGTTTAGATGCTATATCAAAAAATATTGGGTGTTCCAATGGAAAATTTCTAAAAGTTAGTTTGATAATTTCCGAATTTATGGTTAGTTTGTGCTAGATTTATAACTAACAAAGTTGCTTGAAGGATTGTTGAAAGGTTGGGTGACATTAATGAATAAATATTTATACATATAGGGGCATAAATATGTTGAGTTAAGTTAGGTTTTACTCTAAATAAGTTAGGCCTATTTTTTAAATTATTGATTTGCGTCTGGCTTATTAACTTGCATAAGGCCAAAATTTAAACTCGACTTGACCTATTAAAGAAGTTTAATTAAGTTTATTAGTCTATTTAAAAAACCTCCTTATATAAATAAACTTTCAAATTTGTCAGTAGATAAAAGATTTTTTAAGATCCAAATTTGTCCAATAGTCTAATTAAACTTATATACATATGTGTGTGTGTGTCAAAATATTTAAATTATTTGTATGTATAATATATATTATATTATATTATTTATAAATATATTTATAATTAAATAGTCTAACCTGATAGGCCTACAAATAGAGTCTAAAAAAAAAACTTGACCTATTTATTTAAATAGGTCAGTTTATTAGTTTAAGTCTAACTTATTTAGATAAATAAGTTATGTTAGATGAGACTTTAAATAAATTAGGTTATAAACTCCTGATAAGTTGTCTAACCTACTTACACCCCTAACCTACTTACACCCCTATGTATATAGAAAGAAACATATATATACATGTATAAAAGAGGGGATCAATTGACACTATTATAAGAGTTACATTTTTATATCAATCTAAACTATTCGTTCTCATTTTATCCAATAATTATAAACAATCCTATTTAATAATGCAATCAAAATTTAATGATGAGAGAGAATGAGAAAGTTAACTCATTTCAGTACCTTTTTCTCTCTCTTTATCTCTTTTAATTACTTTTAATTCTTTTTTCTCCTAATTTTTTTACATTTTTCTCTTCATCTATCTAAATAAATGTGCAAATTTTATCTTATTTGTTTACATGGCCTTATAATAGTTTTTCTTGAATAAAACGCATGCCATTCAAAATTAAAAAAAAATATTTTCTAAACATATTATAACATGATAAAATATTATAATTTACTAATTAATAATTTATATATAATATATCAATAAAACAGAAAACTACTTAAGGAACTTTTGTATAAAACAAAATCAAATTTAATTGTACAACTTTTCTTTTAGTATTTAAAATTAATTTTTTGAACTTTTTATTTTGATTTTAAAAATTTTATAAAAGGCTAACGTGTTGGGTAAGAAAAATGTTAACATTTTCAATTTTTTAAAAAAGAAAAACTAGGAAAATCATCAAATAAATAATAAACTACATCTCAATGCTTTTGCAGGTAAAAAAAAACATTATATACAATTGCATATATATATAATTATAATAGGACTAATAATTGGATTTTGGATAAGAATAAAAATTAATTTTGCTTTATGATCAAAGACATATTTTTCATCTATTATTTTTATACAAATTAGTTTACTTAAATTATTATTTTTTATTTCATTTTTTTAAAGATTCATTAGATATATTTTTATAATTTTATATCATAGTGTAATTATTATTAGTGAAATAGATATATTATAGGAAAAATAATAACTAAATAAGCCAAACTTTCTTATTCTCTCTTATCATTAAATTCTAACTGAGCTATTAATTGGATTGTTTATAACTATCGGATGAAATGAGAATGGATGGTTTAGATTTAGTATAAAAATATAACTCTTATAGTAGTGGCAATTGATTCTCCCCCTCTCTCTCTATATATATATTATACCAGGAGATGATGGTATTTTAATTTCTGTTCTTTTTCATTTTCTGTTTTATAAAATAATAAAAAAAGAGTTTACAATTGATTCATTATCAGTATAATATTTTATATTATTAGTGAATGAAAATTTAATATATTATTGGAAAACTACTTATAATTAAAAAATGTAATGATATTAAAAAAAATTAATAATTTTTTATTAATATATTAATAAGTGATAATATAAAATTAATTTATATTAATAATGAATTAAATTTGAATATATAAAACTATCAATGAAGACATACAGGACAAAAGCATTCATCTCAAATGGCTTACTTTTTGTTTTTTAATTCCAAAAATTTGCTTTCGGAAATAGAACGAAACAAACCTTTGGTTTCCAACTTTTTCATTAATTAAGCACCTACGTTAACAAAAGATGTGCACAATAGATATGGCGTTCTAGATTCGTTAAGTACGTAACAAAATCTTCGTTTCACCTCACTAGTATAAAAAATTTTATTTTTTAAAAAATAAGCAATAAATGATTTGTTTAATTAACCATCATTTAACATATTAGAAAAATAGGACTTACTAAAAAATTCTATTTTTTCTATAGAGTATAGGAAATTATTTATTTACTTTTTTAAGCAAATTTTACTTCCTATGCTATTATTAATATAATAATAAAATTTTTCTTATTAAATTTTATTAATAACAACTAAAATTTATTAATTTATATTATAATAATATTAAAAAATATAATAATTATTTTATTAATACTTTTTAAGATATTCAATATTAAATCAAACAAAGTAAAAAAATTTATTTCTTAAAAAGTGTTACTTACTATATGTTAACTAAATAACTTTAAATGCTTTTCAAAAAATTTATATATGATATTATTTCTTAAAAAGTTCAATTTTTTATAAAAAGTTATTTCACATGTGAATCAAATGCTCCAAAAATGAAAGTTTATTAAATACAAGAGAAAAGAAATTTTCCTCACCATGTACATCCCTTCTTAAAGTGTAAAAAAAAATTAGGTACGTTTTTGAACTATGTGTTTAATAATTTAAGTAATCAACATTTTGAAAATTTTTATTATCATTTAAAAATTATAATAAGTTAATTTATTAATTATAAAATATAAATATTTATTTTTAAATATAATAATTAAATATATAAAATATAGTTATTGTATTAATTATATATTAAATAGAATGATTATTATATAAAATTAAATAAATTAAATACTAAATACTATATCATAAATACAAATTGTTACATAATTAAGAATATTATCATAATAGAAGTTTAAATTTAAATATAATTTTATTTATTATATATATCCATTATATTACTTTATGTTTATTATTTTAATATTCAATTAAAAACAAAAAATTATGTATTCCATATCTATCTTATAAAAATTTATAGAATTAATTACTTAAATGATATTTTTATTTAAATTATATTTCCATTTAATTATATTAAAGTCATTTAATATTATATATATAAAGCATCTTAATTTTTTTATGCAAAACCTATTTTAAGTTTTCATAGTCAATTAAAAATAAGAAATTATAAATTTTAAAAAAATATATAAGAAAATGAGATATTAGAAATATAGTTTAAAAATTAAAAAGATAATTAAAATCTATCAATATATCTTATTTATATATTATAATTTTGAAAGATATATTATCAATTTCAATAATAATTTTTGTGAAGTGTGGAATTGAATCAAATAAAACAAAAGAAGTTAGTTTTGGAAGTTGTCAATTCTTTAATGTCAATCAAATAATTTTGAATATTTTTTAAGAAGTTTATAAGGGGATTTACTTTTTATAAAATTAAACTTCCCTTGCAAATTTATTTTTTGTATAAACTAAATGACTCCTAAATTTGATTTACTATAAATGTAAAATATTTTACACTATCAATTAATGAAAAGAATACATATTATTTAAAAATAATAGTATTTAAATATTTTTAGGAGTAATAAATGAATTTTAATAGTTTTTATTAATATGATAATATATGAGTAATTAATAGTATATATAGAGTTGATTTTGTACTGAAAATGAATCAATTTTAAATCATTAAATTAAATTATTTGTTAGATGGTTGGCATTTTGCATTGCTCTATTCTAAAAATTATTATTATTAATAAATGATACGGATGGGAGGCATGATAAATAAATAAGCCATTTAGAAAACGAATATACAAAAAATTCTTTGCAGACGAATCAAACTTTCATCATTATATAGAGTCTTCGTGCACTTGCACGAGGATGCCATTCATTAAGGCTCCGTTTCCGTTTGTTTCGACGGAATCGTTATTTGATTAATATGCATTTTTCGTTTTCTAAATGTCACACCTATTCAATTTTACTTTTTAATTTGGGAAAACTGTAAATAACTTCCTCCAACTATGGGGTATTTGGATTTTGCTATCTTAAACTATGAAAATTTAAATTTTATCGCTTGAAATTATGTAAAACTTGAATTTCATCTCACTGTTACTAAATTAATAATTATAACATTTAGTGACGGTTATAAATCAATACCAAATCATTAGTGGTAGTTTATAATTATTAGTAAGTGAAAAAATTTTCAAAAATAAAAGAATATACTGGTGGTTTTTAAACCTCAATAAGTGAAATATAATAACGACGAATTTTTTAATAAATTCCATTAACTTAGTAACGGTAGGAGTAAAATTTAAATTTTATATAGTTCGGGGGTAGAATCCAAATTTATATAATTTAAGGGGATAAAATTTAATTTACTCATAATTCAAAGGGGCTATATAAACTTAACCCTTTTAATTTTTATTTAGATCAGTTTTATCCCATAATTTATAATCGTTAATGTCAACTCCTAAGCTAACACCTTGAACAAGTTTTTAACTTGCTGATATGGCTCTAACATAACTGTCTATGCGTAAAAAAAAAATAAAATCATGCCTTACTTTTAAAAATTCTTACTTTGATGGATACATAGGTCATTTTCCATTTTTTTCCCACTTGTTGCGTGTGTTAGGCCGGTTTAGGAAGGAAAGTGATTGATTCCCAAAGATCCTCTAGGTGCATGAACTACTTTTTCTTATGATTATGTTTAAAATGTTTCCTTAAAGATTTGGATGAATGGAATAAGTTAGAAGTTGACACTATATGAAAATTCATAGAGGATGAAAGTCTATAGCAAAAGTTTCAAGACAAAGCAAGTATCAAAACTAGAGGGACTAAAATATATTGCTGCCAATTTTATTATACTAGCCAATAAGTAATTCTTCATTAATTATCTATAAAGAACATGAATGGTATGCCTCAAAGGCTAGATTTACATGTTGCAATCCGTGAGTTGATAATGATATTCACGTGTTGGCATAATTTTAGAGAAGTAAAATATCAATAAGACATAGTGTTTAATGTAGTTTAGATTTTACCTTACTCTATAGGTAAAAACAATAAATAAACACTATGAGAGAATCAATAATTGTTTTGTTGTTAATTCTAGAAAATTCATCACTAAAATAATTTGTAATGAAGTCGGTGACGGATAAATGGTCATTAATATATATTGCATTGGTAATTTATTTAATGACAAATAAAATTCATCAATCTCTAACTCTACCACTTTAATTCGTCATTGACTTCAAGAGAGGACAAGAAAAAGAAGGGACAATGAGTGAAATTAGCAATGCTAATGTCCATTGGTAAACTTTGGTTTATTGATAACCAAATTGCTGATAAATTTGAATTCAACAACCGAAGTATCCATTGTTGAAGACACAAGTTGCAATTTATGTGGTAATTTACTTATTTAGCAATAGATAATTCCGTAGCTAAAATCCTTTTGTTGCTAAATTCATTGCTATTTTATTAAAATTTGAAAATTTTACTAGTCTCATTATTTATAAATTCATCACTAATCTATTGTTAATATGGGAACTATTTTCCCTATTCTTTGGCAATTCATACAACAAACGTCCTTGCATAAAATGACTTCAACTCCAACACCAAATTTGATCAATTGATAAATGTCCAAAATTGAATTTCATGATATTGAATATCAATTATGCATTCATTAACTATAAAAATTGTCATATAAAACAATGAACCCTATGTACAAATAAAAAATTGAACCTAATGTTTCTAACAAATGACAAAAATCCTAACACATGGAGCTTAGGGATTCTTGATTATCTTTTTAGCCTTTTTAAAGGTCTTCTTGTGTGAATGAGGCTTCTACTTCTTCCTCAATCTCTCAACTACTTAAGTGTCTTCCTATTCAAACTTCATATATTATAGATTGCATTATGATGTTTGATGAAGCTGGGCATCACTTAAAGTTCCCAACAAATGATGACTTTCTTGCATTTGACTATATTATTCATCATAAAGTGAAACATATAAGACAAGTTTTTTCAAGGAAGATAAGTCATCTAAAGATTACATAATTCAAGAAAATTAGAGAGTCCATTAAAATCATGATGTGTAATGAACACCTATTGAATTGTGAAACCTTTTTTGCCCAGCTCTATAATTAGAAGCTTGACTATGCTTTCAAAGCTAGCAATAAGGGTTTCATAAGACACTAGTGATTCACTTCCTAACTTGATTTTGATAGACTCCTTAATTCTATTGAATTTTGTAATTTATAGGTGACCTATCTTCCTTGAAGAAACTTGTTTTATGTGCTTCACTATATATGTGACAAATAATATAGTTAAATGTAGGAAAGTCACCGTATGTTGAAAGTTCTTAGACATCTAACCTCTACAAACATCCTAATGTAACCTATAGAACTTATCATCCATGTGGGCTTGCTAAAGGTTTAGTAACCTACAACAAATGAATGCATTTACGTGAAATACAATATTCTACATATACAAAATATAACCTAGTCTATGATGAAGACATATGCAAAATATAATTTAGTTTATGATAAAGACTCTCTATCATCATGTTAGACTTTTTCATCATCTTCATTAGTCTTTTCTCCATTATCTTCCTTTTCCTCATCATTTTCATTTTTGTCATCTTTTAAGGTTCTTCTTCCTTATGATAGTCATCTAAATCATTACATATAATATCACTAGTGAAGATAACTTCTAAATATCCTAACCTATCTCATAATTATCTAATCTTTTCATTATCAATTCGTGACAACAATTAGATTCATTACTCATCATCTTAGAAGGCTTCTATGACATTATTTGTTGATGGAGCACCAAAAAAAAAAAAAAAACTCCTTCCTTTCATTTTAATGGTAACTAACTAATCATTGTGATCCTTTCCATTATGAGGGTATGGAGTCTAATAAATCCATTAGCTTGTTAAATGAGGATAAAGGGATTGAACTTATTATAATGTTGAGATTCCCTAACCTCGACAATGTCATATTGTGTATATCATCATGTTCTTTTATTAAAAATTGGATAAAACTATTCATAGTTGAACAAGATAGTTTCTTTGATGGAAATCCACCGTAATCTAACCTAATCACCTTCTGAAGTTTTCCATAGTAGTCATTTTCCAAGTCGCCATCACTATATCCTTTAATGTATACAATGAAGTAAAAGGTGGAAATGTGCTAGGTCCATTATTCCATTTAAAATTCATAACCACTGATAAAATACATAAGCTATGCGCACACCTTTATGCTCAAGCTTTGTGTTATGTTAAGTACTTTCTCAATGGTGACTACATTCTCAATAGAAAAAACCTAGTCATAACATAAGTTTACATTGTTATTATGAATAGAACTTATTTGTAAGGTTTAAAAAACTCTGAATGAGAAAGGTTTGGCTTCACTTACATAAATATGAAGCCATTTGGAAAATTTGCATTTAATATATGTGTTAACCTCCTTGTTAATTATCTTTGGGTTCTTATGTTGTAATGTTTTTCTATAAATATTGCAACTCATGCCATATTGTTTGAAATATATAATTTCTTGCATTAATTAAATTCATTTTATTGAGCACTTACTTCCCATATGGTTGTATCACATTATAGTTCAACAACACATATGGTTAAGCCACTAAAGACTCCAAATCTGATAAGTATTGACTCTTGCATCTCCCTGCCAGATGATTAAGATAATTGAATATGGAATATATTTATTCACTATTTTTTATGTTCTTGTTATCATTATTCCTAGGAACTCTAATTTTCCTTGAATGCATATAGGGTTTAAAATAATGGGATAAAAAAGGGGATGCCTTTTTAATAAGGCATGCTTCACATTTGGGCCCTTCCATATAGGCTTCCTTCAATGTGTGAAGGAACCTATCACTCAACAAAGTATATTAATTGTGGATATTCTAAGACATAAATAAATAAATGATTCAATTATAAATTTTGTCTTTCAAAAGGATCCATCTAATGATATTAGATAAGGTTTTTTTATTAGAGCTTTGTATAGGAAATGCACTGGAAGATACTCTATTGGATTGAAAAAACCTAGAGGGAATATTCATTCTAGCTTGAAAATGATGACATAAATATTTGGTTCCATTTGTAACATTTTTTTTTCATATAAGGTGGTTGAGCACAAGTCTTTAAAAAATAAACTTAACTCTATTAGTGTATTCCAAATTAACTGTAGCAATGTTTTAAAGGCAATAGGAAATAATCATTCCATAAAGATATGATAATCATGACTTTTCATTCTTGTTATTTAAGCTTTCATATATCTAGACATCAAGCTAAGTTTGAAGCATAATTGTTTAGAACTTTTAAGTTTTTTATCCACTCAAACACCTTTTTTTTTAACTCCGTATTCAATGAGTACTTGGCTTTAGATTCCAACATTCTCTTGTTGCCTTGCTAAACTAGCTGAAGATCATTATGCTTACATAACTCAACTAAGCCCATCCTAAATTTTCATATTTTCTTTTATTTTACTAGTCACATCTATCATTATGTTAAACACATTGTCAAACACATTCTTCTTAATGTGTATGACATCTAAATTGTGATGATAAGATTTGTTTGCTAGCAAGATAGCTCCTAAATGATGCTTCATTTTGTCTAATTATGGGTTACATTGTACCTTTTAATATTTACTGTATGCTCTTCATCGAAACTTAGGTATATATATAACCTTTTCCAATGGGTTTCTATATTAATTCTTAAGAGTGAACATGATTTATCCACCTTATTTTTTTCTAAAAGCATCTTTGTTACTTTTAAATAAGTGATTTAGATGCAATTTTTGTCTATGGCAATCAAAATATGTTTTTTTACCCTATTTTAATGTGAAAGCCTTAGAAAACTCTATATAAATAAGGCATACTAACCTCCCATATGTCTTTATATAACATCTTGTATGTAGGAAAGTCATTGATAGTCCAAAATAATGTAGCTCGTAAGGTAAAATTTTATTTCAAAAGTACATACAAATATTTACACCTTTTTCCCATAAGACTTTTAGTTCCTTTATCAATTGTCGTAAATATATGTCGATATTGGCCTTCAAACTACTAAGACTTCAGATAATCATAGTTAGGAACATCTACTTTTGTTTTATGTACATCTATGGAGAGAAAGAGTGTGAAGGGTTACAATTATAGGCTAAAATGAATAGGTTTAACTAGATTGTCTAAAGGGAATGAAACCATTTGCATACAAACCTAGTCTTATATTTTTACAATCCATGGAAAATTAAGGATGTATATGATTAAAGTGTTTCTATGCTTCTCAGTTTGATAGGTGACATAGAACCCCTACTTGATAAGGGTTTTCATAATGTCATCTTATTGACCTAGTAGTTAATTTTGATGCATACAACTTTTAGAGTCTAGAAGTCATGAGCAAGTACCATAATTTTTTATTGAAAATCTTCTTGTATCACTTTCGACTAGATTTTTAGGATGCGTAATAAGGATGGACACATGTCTTCTTATCTACATATTATTTGTAATAAAGTACATACTTTTCTCATAATAATCTATCTTCTTATACCTAAGGTTTAACTTGGAAATCAATTTCTTTGTTTAGTAAAATTTTTTTGACATTTAGTTCCCCTTAAGCCTGTCTTCTCTTGTCAAATAGCAAATTTCATTATAGTATTACTTCAAAAGATTATGGTTTGATTTTGTATTTAATAGCTTAACTACATAGGACATCACAATGTGGTTGGTGTAACCTTCATACAAAGATTTTTGGCTCTTAGCCAACATATTCTAAAATCCATGATCATTGGGATTGGGAAGATCTTCTACATTTATATAAAAAATTTCCCTAAATCTATATATACAACATCCATTACCATTGCCTTGTATTTGTTACATTATTCTTTAAACTGAATACTTACCTTTTCTCCTCATTCTAGATTGCTTGGTCCAACTTTAAGTTAAAGCATTTGTTCTCCATGAAAGGTCCACCACCAATAATTAACTTTAAACCTTTTCCTTAAAGATGCTTAATCAAAGTATTA
This sequence comes from Sindora glabra, assembly GCA_020226215.1. NCBI lineage: Eukaryota > Viridiplantae > Streptophyta > Magnoliopsida > Fabales > Fabaceae > Sindora > Sindora glabra. Next base: position 80,948,205 of record CM035227.1, read on the forward strand.
GGTGTGACAAAGAAACTCCTAAGGGTGATAGAAGGTAGTAAGAAAGCTTAAGGTAGGATAATGAAAGCCTAGCCTTCTTTATAGTTTCCTTAAATGATCTTGGCTGCAAATGGGGTAATGATGTCATTAGCATGATATATTCAAATAATAGCAACAAATATTTTTGTTGTGAAAAACTTCTAATAAAATAGTGCATCCCGTCTTGTGATGAATTAATTGGCACATTTATCTCTAATTTCATTGCTAATTTTCATAAAAAATCTTACAACCACCAAATAAAATTTCAAATTTTTATGCAAAATTTGTCACTAGTTTCATTGACAATTTAAAACCTAAATTTTTTATCCATCCTTAATTTCATCAATGATAATTTCAAATGGAATTACCAATAAATATATCATTAAGAGGGAAAATTCTAAAAATAAAAAAAAACTACTAGAAGAATTAATGATGGATTATCTAAATTCGTTGATACTTTAGTCATCAAAATCAAATACTGAATAGGTCCTTCTTGACAATAGAAAATTCATCACTAAGTTCATCACTAATTTTCTAACATTAAATATGGGTTTTCTTGTAGTAAAAATTCACAAAAAGAAATTAAAGAAAGAGAATATAAAATATTTAACCACTCTCAAACCCATATAACAAACACATTCAAAATACCTCATAGTTTTCCTCTAACGAGTGTTATATATTCTTACAAACACTATATATACTCTTCACTTAATACAAATAATCTTAATTAAAAAGTAATAGTAAATAGTGAGATCTTAAGTAACCCCTGTGAAGGAAATTATTCATAACCAAATACAATGTATCTTTATAATAGAAATACAATTACATATTAGTTATTTCATAAAATTCACTTTAGTTTAGAAACTTTTGGAAATTGAAATGTATATAGGTAACGTTGCATGCTAGACAATTTCATGTTTGTTTTTTTAATCAATGTGGAAAAAGGTTACAATGCCATTTTTTTTTCTGAAAATTGATACAAAACATGTACATTACGTTTTGGAAATGTTAATTTTTTTCTTATTTGCTAAAATATTTACTGGTAAAAAAATGAATAAATATAACACCCTACTGAAAATATGTATTTTAAGTTAAAATATTTGAATGGTTATAACTTTGTGCTTAATTATCTATTTAGGATAAATTATTTTTACTTTGTGTAACTTTTTTAGATTTATCCATTATAAATGTCAAACTTGGTTTACCCTTTAAGAATTAGGAGCAAAAGACCATTTTGATGGATTTTCTTTACTTTTTCTCCATCTCTCATCGTTGTTCAATCAACTTTAAACTCCACTGCAATCTTTTGTCAAACACATAATAAGTCAAATACAATCTTTAATGTTATAAAAAAGGAAATAAAATAAAATTTTCTTAAAAAACCTATGCAAAAGAGTAAAGAAATGGAACGTATAGGGATTTAAATAATGGAAGCAAGAAAGGCAATTGAAAGAGGACATTTGCTTCATGCTTGATGCCAATTGAAAGAGTATTAGTAGCAAACATATGTGTGGTGGAGGACAAAGTTGGATCTAGGGTTTTGTAAAGGAGTTAGACAGAGATAGAAATTAAGCTTGGAAATAAATGAGAAGAAAAGTGAGAATGAGAGTGATAATTAGGAAAAAAAAGATTTTCTTCATTTATAACACAGGACTTTAGATGTCAATTCACTTTTAAGAATTAACATCTAATATTTAGACTTTAGACATCATTAAATGTCAATTTACTTGTAGGATCCGATGTTAAAAGTAAAACATGTCATTTTTTTAAAATTGACATCTAAAGTCTTCCTTGTATTTACATAAATGTTATTGGTCTCATGAATTTATATGGTTGTTATTTTAGGAATTAATGTCTAAAATCTTGTGAAAAAAACATGTTAGTTTTTTTTTAAGAATTGTCATTTAAAGTCATGACTTCATAAGATAATTATTTTAGAAATTGATGTTTAAAGTATCGCTAGAGTAAACATGTTGGTGTCTTTTCAAAATTAACATAATAAGTTCCCTCATATTTTTGAAAATGTCAATACTTCAATATAGGTGCAAGTGTTCCTTTTAATTGATCTCGATTAATGAAGTTATATCTAATTTTTTTAGTAGTGGTATTTATAGACATCAAATGCTTGACTGATAATAGAATCATAATTTGAAATAAAAAATAATCACAAATAAATAACAATCCTAATTTGAATAGGAGAATAATTTAAAATAGTAATAATTATAATTTGGCAATTATTAGAATTTATATCAAATTCTAACAGTGTCAAATATATATGGTGCCTTAGTAAGAAATTTTAAAAAAAATTGTGACATAAAAATAGTTTAGGAATATAAACATTTTAGGTGTAATAATTACTTTGTAAAAGAAGATACAAAGACAAATTCAAAGTGTGAATCATAAATCTTAAAAAGTGATTAGATATGGATTTATTTATTTAGTTTATTAGTTGTAATTTATATTATTACAAAAATGTAAAAGAATATTACCACATAGATAGTGATCAAATCTAACATTGACATCTATAATAATACATTGATGTAGAAAATATATGAAAATTTAATATGATAGTTGAAACAAATTAGGGCTAAAGTCTTTATTCAAGACTTACTTTTAACATCGGTTTATTAATAAACCAATTCCAAAGCAAGCTAATTATTAGGTTTCTTAGTGTTTGAGAAGACTTAGCATGTTAGATATTTTTAAGAAATCAATGTCTTTATCCATCCATATTTAGATATCGATTTTGTAAATATGGGCATAACTTTATATGTAAATTTTATTTCATTAAGGTGTCAGTTATCTATTAAAAAATGGATGTATAAAGTCTTTACTTGAATAATTTTCATTTCATTCTCCATTTCGTTCTAAATCTTTGCTTGAAACCTGTGTTCTTTAGAGAAAACTCTTCCTATAATTTCATAATTTCTTTACTAATTCCTAAAGCTCTATATTGTTCTTAGTTTCCTTCCCATAAACTTCGAATTCCTTATTATCATCAATATCATTCATAAGTATAGCATCAACATGTGTAAGTGTACATTAACATTGTAGTTTGTTAATCTTTTTTATTGTTAGCATTATGTTTGTTATTAGTTTGGTATTACATTTAAGATTTAGTGGGTATTGGAATATATGGCTATGTTGATGCTTTGTTTATTGTTAATGCTTAGAGATATCCTCTTTTTATAATGTTGTTTTTGTCATTACATGCTAAAATAGTGATAAAAGGGTTTAGAGTTATAATATATTATGGAATGAACCCTACTTGCACCTTAATTATGTAAATTAATGGAGGTTTTTGTGAAATTATGCAAATTATTTTAATTTAAGTTCCATTACTTGTTATACAAGTTCTACATTTGTTATTCCTACCATGAAACATTTGTTGTGAACATAATGGATATAACTCCCACCTTTTTTATATTAAGCAATGTTAGTCTCTAACTTTATTTATGTATGATTATACATGATTAAGATTATTTTTTTTTAATAACCACAGTATGGACCTTTATAGTGAAATAGCTAATGACAACCAAAAGAGCAAAACAGGACATATAATGATAAAACCCATTAGTGCAATGCATGCTTAAGGTGATAAGGCACATAAAAAGTTCGATACTAAAGGTATCCAACTAGTCTAACTATAACTCCATTAAGCAATTACATAGAAGTCATAGCACAAAATCAAATCTCAATTTATTATACAAATAAGAGATGTGTTTCACCAACATCAAAGGATAACCTTTGGTAAGATATCTTGGTCTATTTAGCCTAGTTTTATTATGTGTTTAAGATATTTAAAGCTATCTCCTTAGAATAACTACATATAATTACTTTATGTGTGCTTGTTGTTATAAAGTGGCTTTGATGTTTTTAAGATGTAGCAAATGTATACAAAAGTATTATTATAAGTGGCAAATTGATGGAGAGGCTTAAAGATAAGGTTGAAATGGGAATATGCCAATGAAAAGATTAAAACAAAGGAAAACCCATTTTAGGACTAGAACTTTATTGACTAATGAACATGGGAGAAGTTTTTGGAGCAATGCAATACTATATGTCTTTGAGTAAATTTAGGTATACTAATGGCCACTTTTCCTATTATCTTTTATGTATGTTATATTTACTCCATTATGAACTAATATGTACTTTTGTCAATAGGAGTTAAGTGTAATAAATTGGGAAAGACAAGGGTTGAACACTTATCCATATAGGCTTTTTTAGGGAGTATATTGGAAGTCAGAGTGAACTTTAATGAAAGAATGGCTTGCTTCAAACACTAGTGATAAATCTATGAAGTAACTTTCCATATCTTGCATAGAGTAATAGAAGTTAACTAGGGTAGACTTGAAGGGGTAATATATAACCCTAAAGAGTTAGGTAGTTAGGAATAAATTTTAAGTGTTTAGGGTTTTATTTAAATGTATTATTTGCTTTTAAAACTCCAGTTTCAAACTAAATTATTTGTCACTTGCTAGATGTAATAGGATAGTTTTATGTAGTAGACCTCCTATGAAGAGTTTCACCTAGCTAGGAAGCAAGACATCTTGGCCATTATCTTGGGATATAAAAAGCAAATCAACTATGTTTGAGGTGTTAAATGAGGCATGGGCATCAAGGATTATTTTAGTGCCCTAAATTGCCCTTATAAAGGACCTTTAAACTCTAATGCAACAATGCTCACTGTGAGATTATTGTTGATATGACAACTTAAGTTAATCTAAAATGTAAGGCATAAATATAGAGGCCTTCCAAGAGCAGTAATAGCTAGTTCAAACTACAATTGAGTAGTTATTCACCCATTAGCTCACATAGCTAAGGTATAGGACACTTATCATACCATCTGCCCAATAAAGGTCTAAGATGACCTTTTTAGTTGTTGACTTAAAGATGGATGCTTTATTATGTTGCACCCTAAGAAGAAAAACCAAGACTAGGCTTAAAGAAAGTACATAATCATTCTTAAAAGACATGTTATATGTAGGACTTAGTACTGGACCTGGTAAGTAACATAAAATGCAAGTAAGTGAAGGTAAATTTTTTGAGGAACGTTGTAACCTTTGAAATAAAAAACTTGTGTATCTCTTGGTTAATATTAACTTGTTGTTCTACTTGATGCAATGCCATAAAAAATGGGCAATGTAAAGTATGGCCACTAAGGCATATGATGCATAGCTAATATGCTTATTAGATGAAGAAGGGTTAATAATGTTAGCACATGATAATCATTTTTACTTATTTATAATCCTTCACACATTTACTTGAATTAGTTTTAATGCTAACATGTTAAGTTGTACAAAATGCAATGCTTTAAGAACAACTCTAAGCCATGCACTTGAGAGAAAATTGATGAAGTGTGAAAGTTATGGGCAAAGTATCTCTTTAAGGCTAAACCTACACCGAAAAGAATGTACTATTGGTTCTATGTATATTGAATATGTAATGTTGGAGGTTGAGGATTGTATTTGGTTATAATTTTTGTTATGCATGTTTGCATATATGTAACCTTAACAATTGCTATTATAGAATTATGGTACCAGGTCACACATTAATGTCAATTCAAGTGAAAAATGATGTATATAATTGTGTGTTAGGATTTTTAAAAATATAAGGAACTTTTCACATCGATTTTAACTAAAAATCAATATTATAAAACCATATTGATTATTGGTGAACTAACGTCTAATAAGAGCTTAAGAGTTAGCTTAAAAAATTGGTTCAAGAAAATAATAACTTCCCACATCAAATGTTTAAAAATTAATGTCAAAAGTGAATTGAATCATTAAATTTGAAGAAAAGCCAAATATTAGATATCAATTCCTATTAATGGCTAATGTTGAAAGTTTTCCCTCAGTGATAATTTTGTAATTATGCATAGAATGTTAGACATTAGTTCTAGTTATAGTTAATGTGGAAATATATTAACATTAGTTATTTATTAATAATTGATGTCAAATATGCTGCCATAAGTATATCTTTATTTCAATTTCTCAAACATTGGACAAAGTTGTTTAGTATGGTGATTTACTATGTATTTTTTTGTGCTTTCCACTCCATTTTCTTTAATGTTTTTTCAATGATTATATGATATCAACCTTTTTCTATTTTCGACCATCTACTCTATATTATTTAAGGTATTTTCCTTGGTTCTCTTATGCTTTGTGAGCATTTTATGTTTTAATTATGATCTTTTAAGTTAGATAATTAGCATTTTCATATATTATTGAAACCCCTTCATTTTCGTGCTTTAAAATTACTCTTCAATCATTGTGAACATAGTTTAGAAGCATTATTTAACATGAAGAGTTGTATGCCTAAAACAATCCATATTTTTGAAAATATTATTTTTGCTTAAATGTTATATTTTTGGAGTAACTATTTACATCAGTATGACTTTGTTGTTCAGAAGCTATCTTTGAAAATGTCAATTTGTTATAAGAAAAGTTTTGTTTTCGGATCAAATCAAAATTGATAAAATAATTTCTAATCATTCCTTATTATTTAAATTATCACATGTATGTGCTCAGAAACTTATAAGATATTACTTAGTTAATGTTTATGTTATTTTTGTTATAACTCTTTAAATAGAAGTATGATAGATTCAGCTAGTTTCAATAAAGGTGGTAATAAAAGGAAGGGAGTGAGGAGCCTTGCAATTATAAGAGACATGATTCTCAAGCACATCAAAAGAAAAAAGTTGGGATTAGATTCCAATAATAAGGGCCAAGCATGTGGGCTTAGTGTAATCAAATTTAATAGATATATTAAGACATTGGGAAGCACTAAGGTGCCTATTACAACTAAGAAATGGCACAAAGTACAATAAGACATCAAAGACACCATGTAGGAGGATATATTTATAGGGAACTTTAATACTTATCTTCATTTCATTTTTTATATATGTATAAAAATCTTTTTGAATTACTAATCATGTTTGTAATTCATATGTGCATTACCTTGCAGACTACTTTCAATATGCCCAAAGGCTAAAAATGACACATCTTGATGGTGCCAAGTAGAAGGTGGAAGGACTTTAAGTAAAATTTAGCAAAAGACTATATCTTTGATAAAAAAGATGGGTGATAAGGCTAGTTATGAAAAATATTATTGGGTTGATCCTAAGACATGGGAAGAGTTTCTAGAGATATGCAAGGTGAATGTGTTTCAAGTAAATATGGTCATCTCATTATTGTCTTTATTTCATTATTAATAGTAAGTTTATCATCTCATCACTTATTTTTCTCTTTTGTTAACAACTCCAAAGTGAAAAGAATGAAGAGAACCAAGTTAAAAATATCTATAAATATAGTTTATTTTAAGGTGGGTACAAAAAGCTTGAAGAGAAGTTTATTGAGGAAAGGATACAAGCTAATAAGGATAAATTTAATAAGGAAAGGACTTAAATTGCTAAAAAGGTTATTGATCAACTTAGTGCTCAAGCATCTACCTTTATCTCCCTCATATAATGATATAAGTTGTAGTTGAGAGCCAAAGTTAACTATTGAGATGAATTCATGATAGAGGACAGTCCATAAGTTGCCCAATAAATAGTAAATAATAATATTATTTTATTTATCAAATACTAAGTGTTTTATTTAGTTATTAGGATATGATATTCATATTTAATTATATGGTGCTTAGATAAGTTCACATGACAATTTCAGGTGAAAGGGAGGATAAATATGTTGATTACTGCCCTAGAAATTGAAAGGTATCCTAGATATATTAAAGGTGTTAAAGGATTAGTAGGCCTTAAAGAGAGCTTCAAAATGTCCTCACATTGGAGGACCATCCAATTTAGATATCAAAGAGCTAAGGACATGACTTATGGCTAAAGTGGTAAAGAAAGTGAAAAGAGAAGTTATAGAGGAGATGATGGCCATGTTCAAGTAAAAATGCATGATAAGGACCACCACTTCGTAAGATGAGAATAAAGTATAGATAGTAAATTTTATGCTATAGTAAAAGAGTTACTACTTTATTGATCTTCACCTCCTTACCTAATTACTACTGCTAAATTCTTGTCGCTCTACTACTTGTTGATATGTACTCTTGAATGACATTGTAATTTTACATTTATGGTGATTAATTAGTTTTATTTATTATTATAGGGTGGACATAAATATTTACTTATGGTTTGCTATTAGGTAGGTAGCAATATGCATAGTTTTCCCAAACTACATGCTTCACATCTTTGCATTGCTAGAGGATAAATGTAAGTTCATAGTAGAGGTTATTGAGGAAAGCATAACTATTATGCCATTATGGATTGATGAGGTGACCATGGTTGCTTAAGTGGTTAGCATTTACCTAACTTGGTCGAAGTTCTTGATTTCATTATCCATAAAGGTGAGGTTTTTCATTGCTTGAAGTTCTTTATTTACAATCAAATACATATTATCTAACATGTTTAATTCTTATACTTTTTTGTAGTTTATTTTAGGTATCTCTATCAGGAGAAATTTATAAGAGGTCACTAGAAGAGGATAAGGCTAAGGATGACATGTCTAAAGAATCAAAGAATTCAACAATTCATCTTAATAAAAAATAGAATTTGGCAAATCTAAGTAAAAACTCCAATTTGTTGAAGATAGGATGCACTGCATAAAGATTTTACTATTATATATGAGATACAGGATTGTGGCATATGATTGACATTTTCCTATCTAAGGAACTCATCTTGTATTTTCTGAGCATGAAGATGCTTGATGTTACTTGCATGCAGACTTAATAAGGTGCATTCATCTTTACCTTTCAAGTTTTCCCTCTTTTTAAATACATATTAGATATTATAAAGTTAAAAACATGCATTATGAAAATAAAAAGTACTTGTAATATGTTACCAAGAATATGAAATTAAGCTTTAACTTTGGTTTCCTACATCCATACCTCACTTAACAAGTGTGGAACTCATTGATAAAATGTTCAAGAACATAGATAAAGCCATATTAGTGGATAAGAAACAAGACTACCATATGATACTATACTATAAAGGGTATATAGTTGCAAAGATGATTACTTCATCTTTAATTATATTTTATCTTCACTTGTATTACTTTGGAGTTGATAGTATTCTAAGAGCCACTGGAAGTTGATGATAACTTATTTAAAAGACAAGGTTGTGTATTGGCTTGATCCTTTTAGGTAGGGCCTATGCATGGTTGGAAGATAGTACTTGATGAGTTTATGAAGATACATTATAATGAGGCAATGCCAAGAAGAAAGGGGTCATTTGTTAGATCTAAGTACAGGTAACATTCTTATATATGCTTAGGTACTATTATAGTAATCGATCATTATTACATAAAATTAACACTTTTTTAAATTAGTTTGTTATAATGACCTATACAACAATGCAACCTTGAGTGTGGCTACTTCTTGATAAAATACACGACAGACATGATCAAGCATATGAAAAGAGACAAAAGGCCTGATAAGTTAACTCATTTGAATTTTAGTTGGGTAGACACTTATGAAAATCATGTAATTCTATCTTCGTATAAAGTTTTGTATACAAATATGCAATTTTTTGGAAGACACATGACCCTTTATAGTAAAGAAGAAATAGAGGCCTTATAAGTGCAATGGTCATATGTGTATTGAAAAAGAGACTAGCATTACCTTAAGAGAGGTTGCTAAAGGTATAACTTAGTTGATTGAATAGTGAATGAAAATGTATATATGCTTCTCCTTACTAGAATTAGTGGAATTATTAATAAATGTTTAAATGTTGTTGTATGATTTAATATTGCTTTAAATGTCAGCATTTTTGCATTAATAAGTGCGTTAACCTTATTATTTATAAAACAAGTTTAGGTTTTGGCTTTTAATAGTAACAAAAGTAATTTATTTATAAAAATCCAATAAATAACATCATTTTATTAATAACTAATGTCAATATTTTAAAATGTTAGTCTTTTAAACCAAACCAATGTGGAACATCCAAACTAAGACATCAATGAAAAACTTATATGTCATATTTGATTATTAAATATTTTAAAAAAATAGTAAAGTAGTAAGTGTTGAATAAACTAGAATTTTATATAGTAAAATGTCAATTTTAATGTATAACTAATGTGGAAGAGTTAAATGATGTCATTTTTTTACTATTAAAAATTGCAAGAATAAAAGTAAGAGTTGAAATAAAAGGTAAGCATGTCCTATTGCCGAAGTGTAGATTATAGAGTAAAAGATCACTATAGCATGAGTTTAACCAATAATTCAACTTTATTTTATATTTTCTTCTACTTAACATTAAGATGCATTCCTTGAATGTTTTATTATTCCTTTAAATCTAATGAAAAATGTCCAATTGTTGTGATTATGTAGATTTATTTGCATTCCATGTTTTTTATTTAAATTTTTAGGGTTTTAGGATTTGTAATTGTTGATATATTCCATATAAAGTAGATAGATTGTATGTTCTTAGCAAGTTATGTGCCTTATTTTTAAGGTGCAGGTTATTTATTGAAAATAAGAATTTAGAAAGTGATAAATTTTTACATGCAAACATCATGCTAAAAGAATATAGGTTAAAGATCCTCCTAATGATATTAGGAAAAATTGAAGATAATAGTGTACATATTTCTTATGCTTATATTTCATGTATAATTAGGATAATTTTCATAATTATTTGTTTGTAATACTTGTTTATAATTTTTAATTTTCTAATACCATATAAGTAGTGCATTTTAAGTTTTGACTTTTCTAGTAATCACATAAGTTAGGTAATAAACTTTTCTTTAATAAAAGTATATACTATTATTATTGCAATTACAACATTAATTATGACTAATTTTTTTCCTTCTTTTATTATAATGGGTTTGACAAAGGGTTCTCTTAAAAACCATGTCATAAGAGGACAATGAAACTTCTTTCTTTGATTATTAGAGTTATTACTCTTATTTTTTACAATATTTATATATTATTTAGTACTTTAATGTCTTTAATTTTTAAGACTTAATTAAATGTATAAAATTGTTGCCATTTAGATTTTCTTGCATTAAGGTATTGTTTTCCACCATAAAGACATTAAGATGTTACACCCTCTTACAATTTTAAAATTTTATTTTAGAAAGGGAATAACTAATTGATTTTAAAGGTAATGATTAAAATGGGAGTTTTTTGTCGAATGAATAAATTTTCAAAAAGAAAGTGAGAATGTGAAATTAAGTAAAAGAGAATTAATTAATTAATTAAATGAGTCTTGAATAAAATTTTTAGGAAATATCAAATTGTTTGAATGGACTTGAAACAAGGAACTTGTAAGATTTAGTTAAAGCAAAACGTATTGAATAGAAAAATAAAAAGTTATAAGTGTTTAGAATTGAGCACTTAATTATAAAGGAGATTTAATGCAAATTTCTAAAAACATCCTTACCCTTAATAAACCCAACTTCAACTTACCTTTCTGATTCTTATCTCTAAACCCTAACTTCACTTATCTTCATCTTTCTTTTTTTTTTCTATCAAATTAGAGGGAAATAAATGTTCATCAAATCTTTCACATAAACAAAGTAAGATCTCTATGATAACTAGATTCCCCATTCTTTTCTTTAGATTTGAAAGGAATTAAGTATTTAATCTAGAAGGGAAAAAGATGAACCTTAATATGAAATCTTTAGGATTTTGGATAATTAAGGCTAAGAGAAAACAAATCTAATCTTCCAATTCCTTCTTTAAACTAGGTGAGGGAACAATCTAGCCCTAATTAGTGGATAAAGTTAATTTTGTTTAGATTGGGTGAGGTTTTAAGTTTTTATTTAAATGTATTAGGAGTGTAATGTTTTATTTTATTTTGACACCAGAAATGATATAAATAAAGAGTTCTTAATGTGTATTTATAATTTAGTATGGATCGATAGAGTAATAAATACATTAGAATGGCATTAATTGCACAGTGAACATCATTTTTGAGCTAAAAATATGCAAAAAACCTTATAGTAATTGACTATATAGTCAAATATGGCCTAAGAAAAACTTTTAAGTAGCTATAGTTGACTACCTTTTGTAAGATTAGCATTGAGAGGCCTACAGTCAGAGTATGGCCAAAGGGCTTACCTTCTAGATGAACACAGTCACGTATGTAATTGACTATCTAAGAGAATCCTACTCTTTAGAGGTTCATAGTCGATTATAACCAATAAATTGAAGGTTTATAGTTAATTACATAGTCAAATACCCAGGTCTAGCCTAGGATTCCTTATAGTTGACTATGCACCTTTCTATGGTTATGTAACTAACTGCATAGTCATCTACTCCTTATAAATCTTTGGGAAATGTAACTTAAGAAGGAACTTGAAATTCAAGTGCTATATGATATTATGTTACTTATTTATATGATGTATGATGAAGAAAATAAGATGTGTGGTTATATAAAAAGGCATAAAATGAGTGCAAATTGAGACATGAGTACTTCATAAGTAAGAATGGATTAAGATCATAAGAAAAGATAAGGGTGATGTAACATTTGAACACTGGATTTAGTGATAGCTTGTAAGGGGAAAAGTGGACTAAGAGGTACAAGGATAGACTTGTGAAGGATAAAGTTAACTAAAAGTCACAAGAGATTTACTTGCTTTCCTTATTTTGTTACTTTTGTACATTGCAAGATGTGATTGTGATATAGGCATATATACATGTTTAGGGTATTAACCCATATAAGCACATGTGATTATCGATGAGTGTGTTGATACTAATGTAAATTATATTATGAAATGCATAGCTTTAGTGCTTAAGTTTAACAAGAGGGTAAACCAAGTTAGTTTATTTATAACATTTTCTATATTTGATTATATTAGAGTACTTGCTTACTAAGCCCTGGACTTACCCCTCTGTGTATTTTTTTTAATAGATTTCAAGTTAATTCTCTATTAACACTTTAAAGTTGAGCTATCAAGAGACTATTCAATATGTCTTGGTTAGTAAATGAAATTCTAATGTAGTTAGGTATTTTAGGCCTTATTATGGATAGGTTAAGGGTAGGAGAGTAGAATCTATTTGTTTAAGGCTAGTTAAGTCTCAAGTTTAGTGGATTATAAGCATATATAACTTTTTTGTAATTGAATCATATTAATTAAATCAAATTATGGTTTATTTCTCTTTTTGCATGAAAATTTCCCTAAATTGCCATATATATTTTATTATGTTAGTGTAGAATGTAGAATAAGTTGATGGAAACTAGAAAATGAGTTCCACTTCGACCATGATTAGGGATAGGTTATGGAAAATACTAGAGTATGGTCTAAGTTCTAAGTAAGATAAAGCCTTTTGGTTATATCTATATGTTGCCTAAATAGGTGTTTTATGAAATTATAATAATAGTATGTGTGCACCTAAAATCACATATCATTTGTACCTTTTTGATAGACCCTATATTACTTTATGATGTTAGTGGTACAGTTATAGATTGCTTAACAATTATCTTTGTCATTATTTGGAAAATTTTTAGAAATAGGAATGGTTAATATTGGAAGTGAAGCATGAGTTGCAAACCCAAACACAAGTAATCATTTATAAGTTATCAGGATTAAAGTACTAGACAAAAGGATAAGGAAGATAGTAGGCAATAATTCCCTCCATAGGATGCAAACTTTATGCAGCAAGTAATGAATTAGGTTATTAGAACTTTTGATCAAAATCGAGGGCATGAACAACTTAGAAATCAAATAACCATGATAAGAATTGAAATTAAGAGGAGAGGTGAGAAAGAAAGCATAACCCTCTTGAAATGGGTGCCAAAAACAAGGTTTAAATAGTCTATATTTTCTTAAAGCTAAAGTCATCATGATATATTAGTGTCAATTTTATAACTAATCTATATTAGTTCTTTAATTAGATAAAGTGGTATGGGAAAATGCTAGGATGCCTTAATTAATTATTGATAAAAACTTATAGGTTACTAGTTAAACAATGTGGCATATTTTGGTTCATAAATGCTATAGAGAATAAAGATCTACATTTAATGGTCATAACTTAAGTGACATTCCAAGAAAGCTTTATTAATCATTTCCTACCTTCAAATGTACAATAAGTAAAGATCAAGGTGTTTGAATGCTTAAAACCAGAAGGGCTTTTTGTTATTGAGTATGATACTTAGTTTACAAGAAAATTTAGATAAGCAAATTATTTAGTCCTTATTGAAAGAGCTAGAATTGAGAGGTTGTGCAAGGTCTTTGTGACATGTATTTTGAGAGGAGTCACACCAATGACACCATTAATTGCTAATAGTCATTGCACGAAGCATTGAGGCTTGAGTTTAGGATTAAAGAAAGGGACGAAAAGGAAGCTTAAATGAAAAGGAAGCTTAAATAAGAAGAAAAATGCAAGGCTAGCCTAAGGAATAATGTTTGGTACAATTATCAAGAACAATACTCCTTTAAGTAGTACTTGAAAAAGATAGAAGTGATTCCATTATGGAACCAACATCATATTACAATTCATGGAGTGGGTTCTCTATAGGAAGAAACATTACAAGCTAAAGGAATCATCCAAATCCAACATTAAGCCATCAACAAAATTAATCTTCAATTTAAAGCTATGAAAGACTTAGGGTGCCTTGGTGCCTACAATTTTGATCTCATTACGATAGCCTATATAATTGTTTTAGAGGAATGGGTTTCAAATGCACTAATAAGGTCACAAGGCTCAGGAATGTCTTGAAAGTCTCTTTAACTAAGGCATTAGTTACATTGTATCCCAATAAAATACTTTAAATCTTCCACCCATGAATCTTTTAAGAGATCAACTGGCATCTTTAAGAGGTACCAATGTGAATAACCAGGAGAAAGTTGCAAGTGGAAGTTAAATGACAATTTATGTGTTAACATGTGAAGAATCCTTCAATGTTGTAATTATAAGTGCCTTCAAAATTGATAATTTTCCATTAAAGTTTTATTTGATTTAGGTGATAGTTTTTTTTTTTATTTCAAAGAGACTTATTGCTACCTTTAACTAGTCTTCTAATGCTTATGAATACACCCTTAATTGCAATGATCCCAATTGATAATTCTTCATTACCCACTCATGAGATAAGAACTTGCCTTATAAGCATTTATAAGCATGCCTTGCCTGACAATATGATATTATTTTATATAAATGATTTTGACATGATCTTAAGGTTAAATTAGTTATTTGAATGCCATGCTCGTGTGAATTATTTTAACAAATCTATCACTTCCTCAATAAAGGGATCTCTACCTATTGGGATTCAAGAAAGTAGGTTGCTAAGATTATGGGTGGAAATAAGTTAGGCTGAGTTAAGTTTTGGTTAAAATAGGTCAGACACATATAAAAAAAATTGGCTTAACCTAGCCTATAAGCTTATGGTAGGCTAATAGTTTGGCCTGGCCTAGTTCATGCATATTTTTTCAAAGGCTTGACCTAACTTATTAGCTTATATAGGCCTAATCATAATTAATAAATATTTTTAAAAATATTATTAAGAGTAAAATTAAGTCAAATTGAGTTTTTGATATTATTAAGTATAACTTAATGAATATAGAAAATTATTTCAACTTGAAATATAATAATATTTTAATTTGAACTTACCTAGAATAAAATTTTAAATTCAAAGTTTGGCTTAATTGAAACTTGATTTGATCCTAAAATAAATAAAATTATCATAATAAACTTTTAAGTTAATCATTAAAATAATTATAATATTGGCTAGAATCAAGTAAATAAGATAAGTTGGAATTTTTCGTACATTTTTTAAATCTATATAAAATTCTCTCTAAATATTATAGATTTATATATTATATAATTTAACATATAAAAAATATAGGTCAGACTTAATAAGCTAACAAACTAGGCATTAAATAATGAGGCTTAGCTTATTTTGTAAGATGGGCTAAAAGTTTATCATAAGTATGTTCTATTTTACAAATAAGCCAAGCTAGATTAGGCTAGAAATAGACTATGCCACTTAAAGCTTATAAGCTAGGCAGTTTACTTCTATCCTTACCTAGGAACATTAACTTGATCTTGCTTTTGAAGGCTCTAAGATTTGTTAGAAAGGAACATAACATGCTTAGCTATAGTTAAAGATCTAAATTGACTAGTTTTAGATATTAACAATGTTATTATGCTCAGAAAATAAGTGCTGGATGAGTTTCATGTAATCTAAGAAGAACCATTGCATTTTGACTCTAAATTCACATACAATGAGCGAATCGTTGAAATTCCAAACCATCAAGTCCAACAACTAAGATCCAAGGAAGTTCCATTTGTAAATGTTTATTAAAAATGCCACAAAATAAAAGTAGCTAAGTGAAAGTAGAGTCAAATATGCGGTAGAAGTACCTTTAACTTTTTTATGAGTACTAAGTTAAATGCTAATGTGTCCCTATAGTGTCATTAGCTTAGCAAGTCCTAGAATTTGATGATAAATTATTTTGAAGGAGGAAGTATTGTTACACCCACTTTAGAATTTTAAAATTTTATTTTAAAAAAAGAATAATTAATTAATTTTAGTGTTAATAATTAAAATGGGATTTTTTTGCATAAAATGAATAAATTCTTATAAGGAAAGTAAGAATGAGATAGGGTAAAAGAGAATTAGTTAATTAAATGAGTTTTTAATAAAAAATTTTAGGTAAATAGTAATAAATTGTTTAAGTGGGCTTGAAATGAGGAACTATAAGATTTAATTGAGAAAAAGTGTATTGAATAAAAAAAATTATATGTTATAAATGTTTAGAGATAATTATATTAGTATAGATAAGATTTAGATTGAATTTTCAAAAAAATGCTCCTGCCCTTAATAAACTTAACTTTAGCTTACCTTTTTCATTCCTATCTTTAAACCTAACTTCACTTTTTGTTTTATTTATTTTCTTCTTCTTCCTTTCTTTTTTCAATCAAGTTAGAGGGAAGTAAATCTTTATCAAATCCTTCACACAAATAAAGTAAGATCTCTATGACAATTAAATTCTCTATTGTTTTCTTTAGATTGGAGGGGAATTGATTATTTAACATATAAGGGAAAAAGATGAACCTTACTATGAAATCATTCAGCTTTTATATGATTAAAGCCAAGAGATAACAAACCTAACCTTCTAACTTATCCTCCATACTAGGTGAATGAACATTCTAGCCTTATTTAGGAGATTAAATTGATTATGTTTGGATTGGGTTAAGGTTTTAGGTTTTGATTTAAATGCATGAGGAATGTTATGTTTTATAATGGATTGATTTGATTTTGTTATTAGTAATGGCATAAATAAGTAGTATTTATTACGTATTTATGATTTAGTATGGATTGATAAAATAAGAAATGCATTAGAATGGCATTAATGGACAATATTTTTAAGTTGAAAATCTACAAAAACCTATATAGTAGTCAACTATAGCTTGAAAATTGCTCTCTAGGTGGCCATAGTTGATTACCCTTAGCATGATTAGCCTTGGGAGGTTGCTCTTTAGCTGACCATAATTAACTAACCCTTATAGGATTCATTACTACAAAATTGTTAATTGATATTAGGTGTTTATGAGATTACACATTGGAAAATAAGCCATGTGTAATTGAGCATTATAGTATATATATTTTTAATGTAGGCTAATAAAATGTTATAAAACATAAAAATAACGTAAGTTTTTATTCAAAAAGAATTGGCATTATATATGTTTCTATCATCTAAGAAAATAGCATTAAATATCATTTACTTTCTAAAAACTAACTTTTAATACCCTAATACCACTTCAATTTGTTTAAATAACTAATGTTATATATTTTAACCCTGGCCACCCAAACCTTGATCCCCAGTTCCTTGCTTCCTTGTTGTAAATATTAACCTTATTCTCACTCCCTTATTGCAAACATTAACCTTATCCCTATGCCTTAACCTTTAGTTCCTCACTTCTTCATCTCAAACTCTAACCCTATCATCATATTCCTTACTCTCTCATCTTCTTTATTTCTTTTGTATTCTTAATTGGATATAAAAAGTCAATATTTCCTATTACTTCAGAGAATCTTAATTTAAACAATATTAAAGAATTAACATAATAATAGATTGAAAATGGTAAAAGAATGTATACAATACCATAATTAAAGATAGTTGCTTTGCTAACTTTGTCTTGATACCCATTACTTAATATGTGAGGTTTGCACACCTTAGCAAAATCTTTTAAATACAATACTTGAAAATGTAATGAGTATTGATAAAAAATTAGTGTATTACACATTTTCATATGAATAAATAATATATAATATGAAATAACGCCGAAAAAAATGAAATAAGATCAAATTTCTTACCTATGTTGTAATACCCCAAAATACTATCTAAAGCTTAATTATTTTATCTATTTTATATGCTTTGAAATATTTAATATCAATGAGGATAATTAAATTGTATTTAAGTATTTCAAGATGAAATATGAGTATTTAAATTTTTATCATGTAATATTAGTATGGTATTATATAATGAAAATGTTATCCAAATATTATTATGACCTTGGGAATTAAGGGTGAGAAGTTTATGAAAATATAAGTATCAATTTTTGGTGGGTGGCTCTCATTTGTAAATAGGTAATTTATGAGAATAAGTTTGAAGTTTGAGATGTGATAAATTATGATAAATACATAAAATGTACATACACTTATAAGTGAATAAATTATTCTTTTAATAGTTATAGAGAAATGAAATATTTAAGTTAGGAATTTAAATTTATTCAAAAGGAGTTTTATAAAATATAAAGTTTTTAAAAAATAATAATAATCATAAAAGGCTAAGATTGAATTAAATGAAGAGGCAAGGGTGGGATTTTAAAGTGGACTTGAGTTTACAATGCATTAGGGAGCATCATATCAAAACCCATGACTCCATATATTATTTTCCCACTTCCCTCTATCCCTTACCCTCGATCTCTCTCTCCCCTCCTTTTTCTATTTTTATTCTTTTTTCCTTCTTCTTTCCTCCTCTAGAAATGTTTTCCTCTCTTTATTTTTTTTTTTGCCACGTTTAGCTAACTAGAGAGCCACTGCCATTAAAATGTTGTGCTCCTTTCATCCTTAGCCAATTACCACCATTGATGGTGCACAAAAGCCACATGATCTAATGTTTGGGCAGTAATAAAAGAAGTTATGATTCTTCTTTGATCCATCCGTGTCAAGCACCATCCCATCATTAGTGAGCTCCCACGTGTTCTTTTTAGTGTCTTTCCTTCACTTGCAATTATCATGAGCTACTATTGCAAGGAAGAGGTACCAGAACTATGGAAGGTAGTAATAGAATTTACGATTTTTTAAGCTTTTCGTCAATCCTAACACTTTTTTAGTGACAGTAACCTTGCCAATGACATTTCCTGGTGAAGGTGAGGAATTTTTCTATACGAAGATGCTATTTTGTTGATAATCTAACCTATTTAGAAAACTCACTTGCATATGACTTGGATAACATGGTGTTAGCTTGAGAAATAGGATTTTAAAAATAGAAATTGCTTGAATAACATGATCAAAGTAAATATGGAACATTACATCTTAATATTTTGAAAGATTCAAGTTTGATCTAAGAGATCTCATTTATATAAATTTTGAATAGATGATAATGACATTGAAAATAAAAGTTTTATAATATAAATTATCAAAAGGATATGACTAGATTATTTTCAAAGTATTACCTTTTAATATTTCAAAGACCTAACCTAGAGTTAGAAAACCCATTCTTAAAAAGTTTTTTGAGGTATATGATGATATATGAGAAAAATATGATTTTTATATTGTAAAATGTTAGAATGGTATGAATATGTCACTCTCATAGCATAAGGTTTTAATATTTTAATTGTTTCATATTCAGTTCAAAAACTCATTTTATCATCTTGTTTGAACAATTGATCTGACAATGATAAAATAGTAATTTAAAGCTCTAGAATATTGTGTTACTATACTTAGAGTACTTTTACATCATAAAAGTTAATATTTTGGTGGTCAAAGTTAATGATTTTAAGTGTTGAAATAACTACAAAATAAATCTAGAGTGGTAATGTCCAAAAGGAGAATAAGTAATAACCCTATATTTATAATTTATTATCATAAATTATGAAATAGAAAGAAATAAAAGGTAAAAGCAAAATATTTAAGAATACTTAAAGTAGTTAGGTGATCCTAGTGAGTAGATATCCCACTTTAAATTAATATTTTAATAAAGTATTGATTAAATGTTATAATTTATTTGATTATAGATGATATAGAATATATAAATACTTCCATCTGTGAGCTTTTTAAGATAAAATCGCATAGCATAGATTATTATTAAATTACCTTAACAATATGAGGATGATATTTATGGTAAGGAAGTGGTTATCTGTTTGAGTAAATGTGGAGTTACTATGTTAAAAAGGCATGGTGATATAATTATTATTTATTGATCAATTGTAAAAAGATTATAATGATGAATGACACAGTCTATTTTGTTATTGAATTAGCATTACTATATGCATATTGGAAAGTGTAATGTGAATTGTATTATGATGAGATTAAATGTTGTGGGTATATAAGAGGGCATGATAGTATTGATATATATCTATATATATACAGTTATGTACTTTACCGTTACCCTATAATGATGAAATAACTACTTGTGATGGAATTTATATTGAACTTGTGGTATGTAAAGCTAACTTCTAGTGAAATTATTATATTGTAAATTATGCCATGATTGGCATTGAATTGAGAAAGGTGACAGAGATGATAATGTGAAAGCGGATGGGAAATTCCTAATAAACAACTTATGGTTAGCCTAGGAGTTGAAAGTTAGATGCATATATGTTTATTATAAATGGTTATGTAAAATGGTGTGAAATTGGAAATTTATATGTGAATGTATATTTCTACTTGATATGATTGCAAAGGCTTGATGTGAATGTAATGATTCGATTGAGATTAAGCTTTAATGGTTATTTATGATTATGATGGCTACTTGGAATGGGTTATGTGTAATATGATAATGATACCATATATTAATGGTTGAGTTTACTATGACTTGTAATGTGAAATATGAAATCCAAGCCACGTGTAGGTGAGTATTCAATTGGAGATTGGGTTTCATATATATTAGAAATTTAGGAAATGGGTTTGCTATCATTTTCTAATTTAATACATAATTAGCTTGTGACTATTGTGCATGAATATATAAAGCTAATCCCTTATAAGGTAATTATAGATATATATTCACTGAGTTTTCATAACTTACTCCATTTTATTTTAAATGTTTTCAAGTTGGAATAAGCATATTTGACATATGATTAGCTTGTAACTATTATGCATGTATATATAAAGCTAATCTCTTGTAATGTAATGATAGATATATACTTACTGAGTTTTTGTGACTCACTCCATTTTATTTTAAATGTTTTCAAGTTGAAATAAGCATATTTAAGCTTGTTGTATCCATGGAGAATCAAGATTGTCTTGTTAAAGGATTTGGATAGTTAGATTAGGATTAGAAATAGAGAGAGAGATTTCATTGATTTAGCATATGATGTGTTGAATTATTTATCTGTGTATATATTTTGGGATTATGTAGTATTGTCTGTGTTGATAATGTTATCATATTTGAGAAAATTTACAACTTTTGTAATTTAAGGTGAGTAGCCCCTTGGGAAGTGTCCAAAAATAGAGGAAACTCTATCTTTTTTTCTATAAAATCAAAAATATATTTTAGATCCCTATAGGAATGAGATTTCTAATAGGCAAAATGGGTATAAATAATGTTAAGGTTAGTGGAAAACAAATATCAAGATCCATGTCAATCATAATCGAGTTTGGGTCATGACATGTGCAAACATGAAAAAGTTAAATCAAAATGATATGCAACAAAATAGGATTAATTAAGAAACTAGAAACTAAACTATAAGAACAAACACAAGAAATTTTAAAAAATTGTTACATTTATATTTTATGTTTTTGTGAGAAGCACTAAACCTCGTATATTTAGCTATACATAACGTTCATTCATATAGAATAATTAGTAAGCTAAAACATAACTAAAGATAATTATCTTAAGGTTGAAATGAGAACATATCTTGTTAGATAAAGAATCATTTCAGGGTTAAAATAGATTTGGGATGAAATTTGCAAATGACATTGTGCTTTACTATTTTTATTTTTAACCCGTGTCATGTTTTATCCTTTTCATTTTTACTTGTGGCCTAATATTCCACATTAGTTACTCTATAACAACAGATGTGTAAAATTTATATTACACATCAATTATGAAAAAATATTGTCATCTTTAATACAAGGATGTCATTTTATTAAGTAATGTTTGATATTAATTACAACAAAAAAATTAACATCATAATAGATGAATGTCTTTTTTAAAGACCATATTTCTTTTCTCTTATTATAGAATTAAATAGAACAACAACAAATTAAATGCAAATGAAACAAAAAATGCAAAAGGAGACAATGTATTACAAGCATATATTCTTTTATTTTATTTTTATATTTTTTTTTGGTATGAATCATTTGATGTCTGGTAGGCCACATTGGACCTCCGACTAATCCTGAATTCGAGCTGGGAGGACCCAATATGGGGGTAAAGCTCTCCCAGTGACAGTTTTCTCTATTCACAAGACTCGAACTTAAGATCTTGCTTAAGAGGACCAAACTCCTACCTAGTTAGACTAACTATTGTTGGTATTTTATTTTTATATTAGTACATGAACATATATAAATAAAAATTGTTATTTATAATAAACAATAGATTTTGTATTTATAATAAACATAAATGACATTCTTGTAAAAATTAAAAGGAAAAGTGATTATTATCTACTTGTAATTCTTTCATGTTACTTAATGGCTTATGAGGTATTTGCATCAATTAGTTTTATATCTATTAACCTTAGGATGCTTAATTGTTTTATTTTCTATGAAACTCTCAGTATTCTTATGTTTTAGTATGAAAATGAGCATGATTTTTGCTCTATGTGTATTAAAGTTTGACATAGCACATAAAACAAGTAACATATCAACTTTTACATTGAAATAGAGGAGCGTGAAAGGCTTAAAACAAATGTCAAAATCAAGCATCTCAATATTAATAGGAAGATAACATATGCAATTAATACTACATAATTAGAAATACCTCAAACCTTATGATCATGGTAATAACATTAAACCGTAGATATGCTCATGACCATTTATTTAGATGCAAAAGATAATCATAATTTGATACGATGCTTATGACAATAGAAAATGGCTTCTACGATTGAGATGAAAGGTATAGATCATAGTATTCAACATTGAGAAGGAACTAGAACCTCTTAAATTTCCTTCAATTGAAGGATTTGTGTCCACACTTCAATAATCAACATAAATATTCTAAAAGAATTTGGAAGGATTCTTGTTCAAAGTCCCTATAAATTCTTTGTAAAGTTCTTGTGTTTATGATTAAGATATGGATACAAGTTCTTGGAAGGAACTTAGATCAACTTTAGAACCTTTTAAAAGCATTGGTTTTTGGAATCCATCAAAGTCTTTTGAAATGAAGGGTATATACCATAATATTAACATTACATGAGCTATATAGAAAATCCAGGAATCTCTTAGGGTTCCATACAAGAAATGAAAACAAATCATTGTAAAAAAAAACTCTAAAAGTTCCTTAACCTTTCCAAATAGTCATGTTATTGTCAAATACTAAGATCTACACCCCTAACCTATGTCTATTTGTTTTACTCTCATCAATTAAAAGTTAACATCATTTATTTGACCATATGTATGGTTACAATGATCTAAAATGTTAGCTAAGTACTAAAACAATGTATACATTGTCAATGAATAGTAATAACAATTGGGAAATTACATGATGGTCACTACAAAACTTGACATTATAAGTTATTCATTAAATGTTATCACTGAAGTTGTTTTCAATTCTATTTATTTAGACTTGTTTAGTTTCATTCATTTAAACTTTTTTATAAATTCATTATTTAAACTTCCTTAGTTTCTCCCATTTAAACTTCTTTATAAATTCCTTCATTTAGATGTGTTCAATTTTATTCTTTTAAGCTTATTCATAAATGGCATTTATTTAGATATTCTCACATATTTCAAAAAAAATGTAATCATATAAGACATAAAAAATCAATGTTTTTATGTTTGTCATTTGCTCAATATTATTACAAATTTTTGTTATGTAAATAACTAAATATGAAAAAAATTTATTTCTAAACTAAATTAACACATAATATTATATTTTTGTAATATGTGTTCTCTTTGTTAATTTATGTAATCCAAATATTTATTATAGAATTTTAAGTAAAAATAACATACAAATGAGCAAAGAGAAACAATTATGTAAATTTAAGAAATTTTAATTGTTATTACTCTGTTCATAATAAAAGTACAAAGAAGTGAGTAAAGAGAAATAATATCTTTATAAATTTATACAAAATAATTAATCTAAATTATCAACAAACAAAAATTATATGTCTATATATGAATACACAAAAATAATAAAAAATCACTATATATC
The DNA here is from genome assembly GCA_020226215.1 of Sindora glabra. Lineage (NCBI taxonomy): Eukaryota > Viridiplantae > Streptophyta > Magnoliopsida > Fabales > Fabaceae > Sindora > Sindora glabra. The sequence goes on from CM035227.1 coordinate 80,972,708, forward strand.
AAAATTTTCATCTTCAATGCAAACTCCACCATTGTTTGTTTATATTTCTCTAGTTTATATACTCCATTAGGAAATGTAAAAGTATACAACGGGAGATAATTGAAGGTTAAAGTTCTCTTATTGTACACTTTCTCGATGAAAGAGGAGTGAAAGCTTAATAATTTTTCCATTTGCTAGCTTTTTCATTTCATTTTTACTCTATGGGAAATGTGAGAGTATATAATAGGAGAAAAATAAAGGGTAAGGTTCTTCCATTGCATAATTTTTTGATAAAGTGGAGTAAGAGATTAGTAGTAATATTATGCATCAAATTCAATGTCCTATAATTTTGTAGTTTCTAATAAGGCTTTTGAAATTCATTTTAGATGACAATTGTGTATAAAACTAAAGTTGTAGGTTTCCAAGTAATGTTTAGGCATCAATTATATTTTTATTTGTCATTTTAAATTTTTATATAATTTTAAAAAAGCTACTACATTAAAATAGATATTGATTTTGTTATAAATTAATATTTATCAATTGATGTAAATCATCAATTATGTATTGGTGTCAGTCTTAGAAGGCCTATAGTCAACTATGGCTAGAAGGCTTACCCTCTAGATAACTATAGTCAAATATGTAGTTGACTATCTAAGAGAACCCTATTATCTAGAAGTCTATAGTCAACAATAAAGTTGATTATAATCTATATGCTAAGGGTTTATAGTTGACTACTAGATATCCATATTTAGCTTAGGAACCTTTCTAATTAATTGTGCACCCTTACTATGGTTGCATCGCTTATTACATAATCAACTACTCCTTGTAAATCTCTAAGGAATGTAACATGAAAGAGGACTTGAAAATCAAGGTTTTTATGTTATTATTTTATTTATTTATATGAGATATGATGATGAACATGAGATATATGGCTATACAAAAAGGCATGAGATGAATGTGAATTGAGACGTGTAATTGATGAGTAAGAATGTATTGAAATCATAAGAAATGTGATAGGGGTGATATGATATTTGAATATCGAATCTTATAATAGCTTGTAAAGGATAAAGATAATTAGGATATACAAGGATAAGCTTGTGATAGATAAGGTTGATCAAGAGTTACAAAAAGATTTACTTTTCCTTTTCTAGTTACTCTTGTACATTGAATAATATGATTGTAATGTTGACATATTACATGTTTAGGGGTATTAAGCTATATGTGTACTTATGACTATTAATGAGCATGTTGATACTAATATGAATTATATTATGAAATATATGGCTTAAGTGTTTAAGTTTACATGAGGGTAAATCTAACTAGCAAGTTTATTGTTAGTTTCTATATTTGATTGTGCTAAAGTGTTTGCTTACTAAGTCTTGAATTTACCCCTCTATGTATTTGCTTTTAGATATTTTCAAGTTAATTCTCCACCACCATTTCAGAGTTGAGCTCTCATAAGACTATGCAATATGGCTTAGGCAACAAATGATATTTTGATATAGTTAGGTGTTTTAGGCATTGCTACATATAGCTTAAGTATAAAAGAGTAAAGCCTATTTCTTTAATGCTAGTTAGGCTAGCTTATCCTTAAGCTTAATGGATTATAAGTAAGCCTAACTCATTTTTTTAATTGAATCATATTTATTAAATGAAATTACATTTTATTCCTTTCAATGCATGAAAAGTTCCCTAAATTCCCATGTATGCTTTATTACATTATTGTGGAGTGTAGAATGGATTAGTAAAAACTAAATAGTGAATTCCATGTCAGTTATAACTAAAGATAGGTAATGATATTAGATATGGTTTGGATATAGTATTGGGTGTCTAATAATATGGTTGGATGCTGTTTATAAGGTTTAGGTGAATACTACTCTGTGCGTAAAGGGATTGATAGTCAATTGAACTTTAGACATTAGTTAATTAAACCAAACTGATGTGTTATATTAATTGTTATTTTCGGAGAAAGATGTTTATTTTCAATAATGGTTGATTAACTGATGTCTTAAATAAACAATAATGATTGTTGTTTAACTAAGAATTGACATTATATATCAATGCTTTACATTTTTTAGATATTTAACAAGTCAATTTTCTTAGAATATAATCAATGTTATTATTATTATTTTCCAAGTTAGTTAAGTAAGCAACAATAGATATTAAAGCATATAACATTGCTAGTATATATGTTAGTTCATAACTAATGTCTAACTTGTTAAACAACCTTTATTGTATCAGAATTTTATAGTAGTGAAAGTGATAGTGTTCTCTATGTAACTAACCTAATTCTTTATATCTTTTCCTTGTGGGCATGTTAAATTTAATATGTAAATGAAAGTTAAAATAATTTATATAAAAGATCAACTAATTATACAATATATGTTTTTGCTATTATTATCAATTGGTATGGTTGTTTGAATTGGTTTTAGGTTAATGTTATTCTATTATGGTTACTAATATAAATGGCATATCTATAAAAACTAATTTTAAGAAAATAGGCCTTAAAAAGTCAATTTTTTACAAACATTGACATGCAAGTTATATAATACATTAGTTTTTAAGTAATAGCTAACATGAAATTATGTGACATACCATATTAGCTATTATAGTTAGTCACCAATAATACATCAATTTTTATGATAAAGCCAACATTAAGGTTCTTTAGGAGGATGATGTCTCATTTATATTTAGATATTATTTATCTAGTGTACAATGGACATCTAATTTTCACTATGTTTTTATTAGAAATTTAAAATTTTCAAAATAAAAGATGTTACCATTTTAGAATTCAATTTGTTATACAAACTAATGTCTAAACTAAAATGGAATTGCCTTAACATTAACTTTACAAAACAATTAACAAGAGTTGAAAATAAAAGATTAAAATAAGGTGGCATTACTTGTAGATTTCATCCCAATTAAGCTTTTTCAACCTAAGAAGATCCCCAGGAAATATAAGTTTGTCACATGAATTTTTCTTCACCTTGTCTCAATTAACAAGATATACTTACCAATTATCTTACTCTGATATTCCATGGCATTTGATATTTTCTGTGTTATGTTCTTTGACTTTGATGTTTGTACTTGTAAAATTTTTATCTTATTATGATTTAGGTTGAACATAAGTTGTATTGCTCATACCATATCAATGCTCTATTAGCCTATGAAAATGCAATATATAATTTTAAAGATTTGTTTAAGTTTTGTCTTTGTGCTTGTAACAACTTACTAGTTTCTAATTTCATAATCATATGTATTTTATTAACTATTATTATGATATAACTTCTACAAATTTTAGAGTACTTTTGAGATAATGAATTGCATTGCATAGGTAAGAAATTTAATTTCAAGTATCAATAATAAACTAATATTTTTAAATTATAATAAATTATTACTTATGTTATAAATTATGCCATGAAAATTCAAAAATTATAACAATTTTACCCCTTACCATAAGAATAAAAAACTCAAGCAAATGCATAAAAAACTAAAAAATTTATGCCATAGAAAAAATTTATCCATAGCAAAGTGTCACTTATACCATGAATTAAACTATGGAAATACTTTATTTATGACAAAGTATCACTTGTGTTACAATATACATAGGAAAACTTTACCTATGATAAAGTATCATTTATGCCATGATATAATAAGTAATTTTTTTTACTTATGGCAAATATACATATGAAAAATCACCAAATTGATGCAATTTCCTTCCTAAAATTTAGAAGTATAAAATAAAATTTGAAAAGATAAATCTATATTACATATAAGGGCTCATTTGGTAATCTTGGTAAGGTAGATGGATCATAGTTAGATCAAGTGAATTGGTGGGTGGAATTAGTGATAATATTATTATATATATTTATATAAAAGTAATTGTATAGAAATATATATTATAATAATTTTTAAAATTATATCTAATAATGTAATTTAGGTTAATCATTTTAATATTAAAGAAACTTTTATTAAAAATAGATAATAATAACTATATAAAATTCTATATGATTTAATAATAATTAAATCTTTATTTGAAAAATATTTAATTAAATTATATTTAAGGATATGGTAGATATAAAATAGTTTAAAACTCTATTTTTGATCATTTATTAATTTTTCTTGTATCAATTTCATTCCTTATAAATAATAATTTAATTCATTCATTAGCATTTCCATTTATACATTAATGATTTAGTAGATGGAAAGACAAAAATAAGATATAAATAATATACGAGAAATGAAATTGATATTAAAAATTTGGTGAAGGATTGAATTATATAACTTATATTTATGTGGGACTAAAATTAGTATTATAAATAAAAAGGTAATTTCATTTATTAATTTTTCTTGTATCAATTTCATTCCTTATAAATAATAATTTAATTCATTCATTAGCATTTCCATTTATACGTTAATGATTTAGTAGATGGAAAGACAAAAATAAGATATAAATAATATACGAGAAATGAAATTGATATTAAAAATTTGTGAAGGATTGCATTATATAACTTATATTTATGTGGGACTAAAATTAGTATTATAAATAAAAAGGTAAATAAAATATTAATTTATAATTAATATTTGAATGTGAATGATAGTTTAAGTTTTTTATTGATAAAGGTATTTGTTTCATTTAATTCAATCTTTATTAAAGGAAGTTTTAGAAAATAATAAAACATCATAGGAAAGATGCAAAAATTTTACTTTTATTTTATAAAGACTTAATTAACAAAAATTAATAAAAAAATCTATTACTTTAAAATTAAGTTTATTCTATAATAATTTATGTATATTATAATCATATATATTTTAAAAAAAATTACATACACATAAAATTTTCAAGTTCATGTGTATGTATATAATTTTAAATATATAGTTATAAACTCAAATATTTTATTTAGAGGGTTATATACTTCAAAATACATATTTAATGTTTTATAAAAAATTAATATTTAAATTATGATCAATTGATTTTTTTATTTTTTATATTAGGATTCTCACAAATATAAGTTATATGAATTTGGTGCCTAATGTAATTTCAATATCAAATTTGTCATTATATATTATTTATCTATTATTTTAGTCATTCTATTTTCATAACCATTAATCAATAAATGAAAATACTAATTAGCCAGATTAATCAATTTATTATTTGTGAGAAATAAAGTTGATACAAGACATATGTGAGTAAAATTAGTGATAGAACAAATAGAGTTTAGTTTATAAAAATAATTTTTAAAATAAAATTATAAAGCCTTTTAGCATGGATTAAGTATGTGCATGTATTTATGTTATATTTTATTATTATATAGTTAGTGTTGCATGAGTGTATTTGTATTTTTAAAATTAGCTACTTAATAAAAAATTTATATAAAATATATTATATTATAATAATAAATAAGTAAGTTGACATGATGGTAAAGTTTGACATCTAGGTTTGATTCCTTGTAAATGCGATTTCTAGATAGATGAAATTCTTATTGGGTTTAATTGTTTACACTAGTTTGATAAAGCATTAATAGTTTTCAATAGATATTTAGACTTGATGATAGGTCGATGCTTAATCAAATTAATTGGATGATCTATTCAATCTACATATATAAAAATTGCTTTAGCTAGCCTTACATTAGTTTCTATAACATTTTTGTTTCATTTTTTTCCTCACAATTCTATTTGTAGTGATATAAGCTATTGGCTACAAGTGTACCTTTCTTACTATATTTGTACTCATGGATAGAAAGATTTATTAGTCATGAATAAACTTGTGGAAAAAAAAACATTTATGCCAAGGGACCTTTTTTCCCATGGCTATTTGTGCTACAAGTCCACCCAACCAATATTTTTATATCTAAGCAGCATAACTATAGAAATTTTAATCTTCTTGGTGCACTTGTTGTGATGTGCATATGCACTTTTTCTTACAATAGGTTTGAACAAGCATTGTCTACTTGCATGCCAAATTTTAACATTGTAATTTTCTTCTTTAGCCTTGTGAGGTATTATCTATTATTTATCTTCACACTTTTGTCTATTCAATTTATTGTATGAATTGTTAAAATTGATATAATGTAGTGTCATAAGAGATGGTGATTTTATTTCAATTAGGGTGTCCTATAAGGTTATACTAAGAATATAGGGTGTGTATAGAGGGAATAAGAGAAACATGAGGTTTAGGTTGCAAATTGTGCCATATCAATTATTTAATAAAACTAATGTGGTCTATAAGACCTTACACATCAAGCTTTAAACATAATTGATCGACATTTAATGTTCTTCCTATGATGGGCTTTTAACAATAATCAACATTTTATATTTCCATATTATATTCCTTATGAAGAAAACAACATTGGCATTTTTTAATGTAAGAATGAATGTTATTGTAGGCTTTTTATATCAGTTATGTTACTAGCATTGAAATACAATATATGTAACACCATTTGTATAAAAGTTAATTATAAGTCATTATGATTTTGTTAAATACTCAATGGATGTCCTTTTCTATATTAGTGTTATAAAACTTTTTTCACTTATTATATACAATTTATACAAATGATAACTTTTTAGTTGAACTAACTGTGACCATATTAAAGTATTTATGATTGATCTATAAAGTATGTGTGATTAATTTATTTTAAATTGTGTCATAGTTACAAATGATAATTGAAAAAATATTAGTGCTTTATTATGTATTTAATGTAAGAAGTAATCATAAAATTTATTTATTTTCTATTCTTTCTTAGTTAAATTATAAAATTCATTTAAGTAATTTCTTTTATTATTGATTGTCATAAAAAGTGGAGAAATGAAAATTTTATAAATTAATGTAGAATACAATTTATTTTGTGATAAATATATTATTACTTTTTTATTTATTGAATGATCACTTTAACAAAATTTTTTAGATCTATGAGTGGTATGTCTTTGACTAGCTTAGTTAAAAATGTAAAATTGTTAAGACATATGCTAGTTTTTCAAAATTAGTTGTGTATGTGTGTGTATTATAAATATAAGAGTGATTAAATTATTAGATGCACACATATAAAGATTATGGATCAAACTTTAAATGTAGTAAAGATATAAAACTTAGGACATCAGGTGCTATTTAAGCTAAAAACTTTTAATAAGAAATAGTAGTCACTAATATACCAAAAGATGGACGAGTTGTATTATGAGAAGTTTTAAGTTTAAACCTCTTCACAGTAAAAGAGATTTCAATGCTTAGCAATAGCATAGTTAACAATAATTATTGTAAACTCTAATGATCAAGGATTTGTTTGCTTTTTTAATTATTTTTAAAAAAATATTTTTTATTTTTTAAAAAATTAGATTAAAGATAAAGGTAAAGGATGATCGATAGACCAAATAAAGAATAAAATTTAATTTAATTACAAAATTATTAATAAGAATGGAAAAAAGTTAAGATCTAGCATTTGAGGGGCTAAATATTTATTATAAATATTTTAGTATGCACAAATTATTGATGGTTTGAATCAGAGGCTTATCAAGTAAGAGCAATATTTTTGTATAAGAATAAGAATAGTGAGTTATGAAATTTTTTTTTCATTAGCTAAAAAGTCAACTCCTACTTTCATTAAAAAAGAAATCTTAGAGTCTCTACTATAGATAGAATAGAGACTACTACTGAATCTAGTACAATAATTGAATTGAAATTTCAAAGAAATTTCAATATGATTACTGGGTGATTTCACATATTGGCATATATTCAAAATCAAGTCAAGGCTTATTAGAGTTTTATGTCATAACTTCATTATGGTTTCTAGTTTTAGAGCCTTAAATCTTAATAGATTCATCATGAGCAACAATAATGTTAAAGGCAAGTGGTTGTCAAATTTCCCAAGAGATAAAAGATTAGATCTATGAGAGGTTACCTACAAAGGAAAATATAAAAGAGTAGAAGGATGTTTTAGGTAATGAGGAGGAGTTGCTAGATCTATAACCTATTAAAAATGTTGATATCAAAATGTATGCTTATAAGGAAACTTACTTGCAATAAAGCTCTTAATAGAGGAGTAGTCAAAAAGATGATTAGAAAGAGATTTAGTTATCATAGAGATAAGTTTTAATGCACACTTTTTCACCTTTAAGATAAAGGACCAAAGACAATTGGTAATGAAAATTGCTTTTTGGCACATTCTTGATTAATTCCTTAACTTACTAGTATAGGATCACTCTATGAGCACCTTTGATGTGAATTTTAACTTAGCCTAGATGTGGGTTCAAATCCATAACCTTCTAGTAGAACATAGATTCCTCAAACATTCAAAGAATTAGTTTTAAAATTGGATCACTAGTTGAAATGAAAATCCCAATTATAGATGGGAATCTTTTGAGATATTTTTTTTTCAAATTAAAGCATGTGTTAATATTGTTAATCATTTGCCTTTCGAGTTTTGGCTGAGAAAAAGGGATCTTCTTAAAATATGGATAGCTTTCAAATTTGAAAAGATTCAAAATCTATATTTTGAATATGGAATTATAGGGTATGATAAAAAAAGATGCAAAAATACTAGGATTACTTAAGGAAAGAAAAGTAAAAACAAGAGATATGGACCTTAGACTTATCTTCCACCAAGTAAGTCCCTTAAGGATTTAAAAAATGAAATTTATCAGTGGGTAGATTTGAAGACAAGTGTGGGGTCTTACCATGATGCTTACTATGTGCTAACCTTGAGTATAGAAGGATTACAGAAGAATTGGTAGAAAAAGGAATAGGGATGCTATACTTCAATTCATAAAAATCTCGAGAATGAAGATATTAGAGGGATAATGGGAAAAAAATCAATAAGTGATAGTACAGATACAATTGGTATTTATTTGGTATATTCTTGCTTGATCTTAGCATTAATGAAGACTAATATTGAATATATTCCTCTACATAAGTCCTGGTTAGAAGAGAAATCATTAGTGTCCAAAGTAAAAAACTAGTTCTAAGTATTGATTATAGCTTGGCAAAAAATGCAATTGAATGAATAAAAAGAAAAGGAAAAAGAGCCATGGCTTTGCATGAAACTAAAGAATGAGTTCAACAAAGACACGAAGGGGATTGATCGGTAGTCAAGATAAAGGTACTATAAAAAAGCATGTTTAGGTCTCAAAATGGAAGAACATGGTAAGAAAGAATGGTGGTGCAATATCAATGAGAAAGGTTAATTTGGCTAAGAAACCTGAGAAGGTAGGCCTAACCATGACTCCAAAAGGGCTATGAAATGCATTTTCTAGAACTGTCAAGGAATTAACCAAGCCTTAATAGTTAGGGCCTTAAAAGCCTTGGTTAAGAAGAATTAGCCAGACTATGTTTTTCTTATTGAAATAAAGAAGCGTGTTTATTAGTGCAAAGATTAAAGAAACCAAAAAGGCATTGGCTTATTGGAACAAAAATACTATGGGTATTGTAATACACTAATTGAGTAACTTAAGCATGCCTTAGGAAAAGAAAAAAAGATGGTACCAAATGATGACACTAATTTTTTTTTTGAAAACACAATTAAATGAACAATATACTAAATAATTAGAAATTCTATATCAAAATCCAAGAGAGCAATGAATTTGTAACAAGGAAAGAAATATAAAGTTTTATCACATTTCTATAGTGGTTCATAGAAAAAAGGAATATTATCTATAATATTTTATTGGAAGAGTATTTTGTGAAGGGTTTTAAAAATACTTTTGAATTTGTTAATGTTTAGTTTTTGAAAGATCTTAATGGTTTGATCCAACCTATAATTTTTGTTGAATAAAATATCTATTAAAGAAAACATCAACATTTGCTTTATTTCATTAGCGAAAGGGATATAAGAGATCCTAAAAGAGATGGCAGACCTTAAAGCTCCAAGGTTGGATGGTATGAATGCAAAGTTCTATAAAAGAAAAAAACTTAGGAAATAATGGGCAAGCAAGTAGTTTAAATAGTTCAAGGATTTTTTTTCTTCAAGTTTTTCAGAACTTGAATTCAATTATGACCAACGTGGAACTTGATACTTGGTTTTCACTAGCCTTAATATTATTATACCTATTTTACCCATAACAAAATCTCTATTTCCATAGGAATCCAAAATGCATTTCAAATCTTACGAAAAAATGGATAAAGTTTTTCCTATTTTTAGAAACTTCCAAAAGGCTACATGCTCTAAAATATAAAATTTATAAATATTTGTAGATATAATAACAACATCAACATACACAATACTACATAATCTCAAGATATATATTAGACAAACAATTCAACACATCAAATTCTAATTCAATGAAATCTCTATCTCTAGTTTTAATCCTATTCCAACTACCAAAATTCTTTAATAAGGCGATCATGATTCTCTATATATGCAACAAGCTTAAGTATGCTTATTCCAACCTAAAAACATTTAAAATAGTATGGAATGAGTTACAAGAACTCAGTGAGTATATATCTACCACTACCTTACAAGAGATTAGTTATACACACACACACACACACACACATACACATACACACGTAACAATTACAAGCTAATCATGTGTTAAATTAGAAAATAATAGTAAATCTATTTTCCTAGATTTTTTAGATATATAAAACTAAGCTTTAGATTGAATATTCATCCATATGCAACTTGGATTCCATATTTCAAATTACAAGTCATAATAATCTTAACCATTTACTAGTACATGATATCATTATCATATCACACACAACCCATCTAGGTAGTCATCACCTTCACAAACAATCATTAAGGCTTAATCGTAATCAAATCATCACAATTATATTAAGTCCTTACAATCATATGAAATAGTAATATTCAAGCACAAATAGATCTCAAAGTCATATCACAAGTACATACTAATTTACAACAAATGATATATATGCATCCACCATTTAACTTCCAAGTTAATCTTATATCCTTCATAATTATTTACCAGGAATTTCCTATATGACATTTCATATCATCGCCTTATCATAGTTTACAATTTTCAATGCCGCTCATGGCATGATTTACAAATAATATACATATAAGAGCTTAGCTTTTATATCATAATTGTTTATAAGAATTTCTATACAAAGTAACTAATTCATCACAGGATAATATCAAAACACATAGCATTATATATATAATAAGGCCATCATGTTCACCAACACAACCATAACATACAAATATCAATGAAACTCAATCAGAGTTAGAAATACCACCATTATGCTTTCTAAGCATGGTCATTTATCATTCATTCAAATGAATAATTGCATTTATACTAGAGACTTGTTCCACATCACTCATTCTTGATTCTAAACTATGCTGCATAATTGTACCTTTAAAAGTTTATGCATTAACATATATGCATGGATATGATATTTGTACCCTAATAAGGAAATATAATTTACAATATTCAAACATTTTTTTATGAAGATATTAACCTATAGTAAGATATATACTCACTTGGTGAGGCTTATTCACTCTTGGAAGCTTCATAGCATCCATACTCCTCTTTTTATCAAGATACGACACTTTAAAGCCTTCAATCATATAGTTCTATTGCTCCATAGCATAAAAATATTATTTTTCAATAGCATTACTAAGAATCCATATTATGTATAATATAGGATTTCTTGGATCAAGTTGAAATCTTTTAAAATATTAAGATGTAACATTTCACAATTACTCTAATCATATTATTCTAGCAATTTATAAAATTTTTACTTTTCTTAGGCATTATCATTCATTTCTATTACACATAAAAAATAGGTTTTCTAAGTTAGCTTCAAACACCTAACACTAATAAAGTTGATGTAAAAAGATTCCAATCATGCTATTTTAAAACTTCATAGCAATAAAATCTCATTTTCAAAGAGATCATCATATTTTGCAAAACACACAAAAATGTTTTTTTCTTGGATCAACCATTAAAATGTCAAAAATGTTAGAGTTTAAGGGCATAAGGGTGCTCACCATCTTGCATTATACTTGTTAGGAGCTTACTAATGGTAAAATAGTTCCAAACGTTAGTGGAATTAAAGGAGAAACATAGCTCTTTACTATTATCCTGGCATAGCATTGAGCATCTTCCTTAAGCCATTAGTGGTAGTAGATAGAAGTAGGAGAAGAGAGCTTAGAGCAAACATTAAAGGCTTACTAGAATAACACCTTATTAGCTTATTGCTAATTTTGATCCGCTCGCATGAACCCAGTTTACTATCACCTCTTACACGACCTTTGAACATTAGTTTATAGCAACCTTAGTCATGAATGGTAGGAGTCAACAATGATAGCACATCTAACAGTCCAACTTATTAGCAAAAACGAAAGGGAGAAGAGCTTAGCTAGGTTGGTAATGATAAAAAGATTGACCAAGAGAGAAAAAAGAGGAGGAGAGAGAGGAATCATTTTGGGAATGAGAAAAAGAGAGGAAGTTGGGAAAAGAAAAAAAGAGAAAGAGAAGAGAGAAAGAAGTAGTTGAAAAAAGATAAAATACAAAGGGAAAAATAAAATTAAAAAAAAAAGCTTTGGAGTTTTATTCAGCATATCTTGATGCACTATAAACCCATATTCCATTCAAATCTAAACCATTGTTCATAATCGATCTTGGTCCTTCATCTATTTAAAAACTTAATTTTTTTAAAATAAAACTCCTACTTAAAATTCTTAAAAATAAATATCTCAAGCTTTCATAACTTTCAAAAATAATTTATTCATTATGAGCATTTGATTTCATAAATGTTTTCACTCATAATTATTAAAATTATCTTTAACATATTAAAATTATTTTCAATTGATGAATATATAAACAAGACTTAAATCAATAATGGCTATATAAAATAAATATATTTCGAATATTATCATCAGTATCATTTTGATATTCTAGAACTTTTAAAAAGGAAGAGAAATTTAAAACTAAATGTTAATTAATTAAATAAACTTCCTTTATCTTCTTTGTTTAAACTATTTACTTCAAGACATAGAAGTTTATAAATTTTAAATGTTACCTTGAGGTATGACAAAGTTATTTGTTGAAGAAGCTCAATAAGACATTTATTATCTTAATCCTTAAAACTAATGGTGCTAATTGTTTTAGAGATTTTCTTCCTATTAGTTTATGCAATATTATTTATAAAATTATCTAAAAAATCATGGCAAATTGGATGAGATATTTCAAGAAAAATCTTATTTCTCCAATCCAATCAATCTTTGTTCTTGGTAAGTAGATTGCAAAAAATAGACTCTTAGCTTAAGAAGTGGTGCACAAATTTAAGAAACATAAAGGTTCAGGTAGACTTATAAGATTAAAATTGGATATGAAAAAGATGTATGATTAAGTGGAATAGGGCTTTATTTTGAAAATTTTGGAATTGTTTGGTTTTGAATCTAAAATTATACATTGGATACAATAGTGTATTTTAAGGTTTTACTCAATTGTTCTCTTGCAAAGAAGTTTTTCTCAAAGAGAGTATTGAGAAAAAAAGATGCCATTTATCTCCTTATCTCTTAATTCTATGCTTTGAGAATTTATCAAGAAATTTTTTTTAGGAAGAAACTCAGAATAAGATTTCAAGTATGAAAATATCTAGATGAAATTTGAGTATTAATCATTTAATATTTATAGATGATTTGATTATCTTTTTTAGAGTTTCTAATGAGGAAATTATTAATATTATGAATATCTTAGGAACTAATGAAGCTTGGTCGGGGCAACAAGTAAATATTCAAAAATCAGGGTTTTCTTTTTCTATAGAAATGTGATGAGAGCTACTAGAAAAAATATTATGCAAAACTCAGGAATGAGGCAACTTCAAAGTGATGAGAAAAACCCAGGTATACCTCTATTCTTATCCATTCAAAAAGACAAAACTTTAAATATTTAATAAACAAAGTTTAGGAAGAATGCACTTTCTTAGACTAGTAGAATGGTTATGGTTAATTTAGTCTTAAATTAGATCCCTATATATTCCATATTAACTTTAAAGATTCCACTTAGTTTCCATGCTAGATTAAATAGCATTTTTAGTGGAATATTTCAGAGGAAAAGGTTCTTTTTTTCCTAAATTGTGGGATTCTATATGCGAATTGAAATTTATAGGTGGCTTAGGTTTTTAGAACTTCAAAGATATTAACCAGCTTTTTTAAGAAAACTATTTTGGAAACTTTCATCTAATTTAGAATCTTTATAGGCTAAAAGCATAGATTTAAATATTAGGAGTCAAATTTTATCTTGGAAAAACCAAAGTTGGAAGGATCGTGGGCCTAGAAAGGTAATATGATCCATTAGGATTTAGTTACTAAGAATATTTGTTTCTTAGTTAGTAATGGAATCTTAATTAGAATTGACAAGGATCCATGAGTGCTGAATTTAGAAGATTATATTCCTAAATTGAAAGAATGATTTATTTTGCTAGAAAACATGCAAGATAAAGAATTAATTATTCAAAAGGAGGGCAGTTGGAATTCTATTTTTATCATAAATTTGTTTTCTAGATATAATTGTAAATTCCGTAATGAGGATCCTAATTAAACTCAATTTTAGAGATGAAATAATTTGGATTCCTACCAAACTAGCCTATTTATAGTCAAGTCCTCCTATAAAAGCATAATAAAATTCATACAACATTTGCAATACAAAATGTGGAGTGCATTTTGGAATTTAAATGTTCATTTGAAATTCAAGACAACCTTATAGAGATTCAGTAGGGGGTTTTACCTATTAAGGTCAAATTGAGCTAATTAATTACTCTGGGTTCAATCATTTATCTTTTATGTTTGATTGAGTTAGAATCCAAACTTCACTTGATGAACATTGTGAGATTAGTCAGATTATTTGGTTCCACTTCAAAGGAGTGAAAATTGAAGAGCTATAGTCTAACGTGGCAATTAAAGCTCTTTACACCATCATCTTCAGTCATAATAGGCTATACTCACCAAGGAACAAGGAAGAGCATTGGCAAATAGCAGTGTTCACTACTATTGTTCTTCACTACGTTTGGCTTGAATATAATTGTTTTCTTCATAGTGAGAAATCAATAGATCTAGAGCTGCTGTTTGTAAGAGTTCTAGAAGAAGCTTGAAATGAGGAGAAGAGGGTTAATAATAAGGACTTGGTTCATAGGTTGAGCATGGGTAATGGAACCCAAGAGCTTCGAGGCTTGTTTTTCAAGAACTCATTTGCGTTCAATATTATAAAATTCAACGTGGATGCATCATGGAATAATAGCAAGGCTACAATGGTAGCGGTTGCAAGGAACTATGAAAGAAAAATTCTAGGGATGTGATATGAATTTTATGATTGCTCTTCAGTTCTTAATGTAGAATTGCTAGCCATACACAAAGGTATATTGATGGCGAATAATTTTCAATATAGATAGGTAATTGTGGAAAGCGATTCAAAAATTGCTATTGATGCATTACTAGGTAACGTGGAATGTTCATGGTGGGGAAAAGCTACTTTTGAAGTTGTTGTTGATTTATTAAAGAGTGTTTCTTTGTTTTTGTTACGTGTTGTCCAAGAGTTTGTAATAAGGTGGGGCATGAAATAGCCAAATGGGTAGGTAGAGTAATTAGGAGGTACAAGTATTCTGTCTTAGATCCCTTCTCAAGTTAACGAGGTTGTTTTGTTTGATATTGCCTATATCTTAGTTTAAATTATATTCCCCCCAAAAGAAGAGAATAGTGAATTATAATTATCAGATATATCATTTGAAGACTTAAAATTATAATATAAAGTTATATAACTTTTTTAAATTGTCAAATAACCTTTAATTATATTTTGATTTTAGTCATTGATTTAAGATCTAATAACCAATATTAACTCTTTTTATCTCTCATAAAAAACATTCTTTTTATTTGATATATACCCGGTCTAAATATGTGGGCATATTCTACTTGTATTTATTAAACAATGTGAAACCCTGCTTCTAATACATTTTAAATGTCACTTTATGAAGTAAAAGTTATTCAGGATCAATTTCGATCCTTCATAAATTTATTACTATATTTGTTTTAAATATATTATTATTATTTTGTATTTAAATTTATTTATTTTTTTATGCTTATTTCAGTATAAGGGTGAAATTGACCAAATTAAAAATGGTCGGGCTTGTTTTTGTAATGCGAGTACCGATACGTTATATTACAAATCTTTACATAAAATTTTACAAACTTTTTTAAAAAATCTTGCAACTCTTTTTATAAAGAGTGCAATTTTTTTTATAATGCTCCTAAATATTTATATTTATATTGTAAGTATTACGGTTCACGTTACAAAATTTTATGAAAATATTGCACCCCATATCCTAAAAGGCTGCATAATTTTATCAAGAAATTATAAATTTTATAAAAAATTTATAAAAGAAGTAAATTTAATTTTTTTAGTTTTGCCGAAGTAGAACCATTGATAGAAATTTAAAAAAAAATATATATAAAAAATGGTCAGAGAAGGCAAAGCAATGATGGGATTGGTGAATGATGAAGAAAAAAACGTGCAGCGCATGTGCTATGCCTTTCGTCAAATTAATGGTGAGATTTGAATAAAACGAACAAAGATCAGACCGCGTTTTCAAAGGAGAGTGTGCCCAACAAGCTAATCGGTATCGATGTGCAAAACTCAGATAGAAAAATAACATGAATTTTAATATTTTAACTTTTTTAAGATGAATTTTTCATTTTTGATTTTCATAAGAATAGGGGATAGTCCAAAATTAATTTATTTTGTCAACAATTGATTTTGATACTGAAGATGTTTCTTATAATTCTGAATTTGAATATAATATTTCTTCGTAGAAATCGATGCCTAGATGTTAATTAAAGTTAGGCCATAAAAATAGATTCAACTGAACAAATTTACGCAGAAAGAGACAAGGGGAGAAGCTTGTACATGCGTTCCCATGTGAATATCCGAGCCAACAAACATTCACGTTGAAGCCCTCTCTGGAGGGGTGTTGGTCCAAGTTAGGGTTTCTACGGTTTATCACTTCCCATGCTAAACTGTTTTTCTACCCTTTTTAAAGTTCTAAATTTGTCCTCTAACTTTGAATTATATTAACTTCACCTAATTTTCAAAATTGTCATGCTCTGTAAATTAGGCCCCTTTTTTAAAATGGAAAAACCCTACATAAACCAATTAATTGTTAATTAGATGATTACAAGTTTATTAATCTTGCATTTTGTACGAAAGAATGAAATGGAATGAAAATAAAAATAGAAAAGGAAATAACAATGAAATGGAATAAAATGTAATAACGATTTTATATGTTTGGTATAGTAAGAAATCAAATGAGAATTTCATTTCATTTTTGTGCTTGATGCAACAAAATAATATAGGAATTGAATAAAAAAGTGTAATTAACAATACTAATATCTTTATTACAAAATTAATAATATCTTGCTAAATAATTTAATATTATTAAAATATATAATATGACTAATAATAAAAATTATTGCAATTTAAATTTTATTATCAAAACTATAATTTACTAAAATTTTAAATTAATTTTTTTGTAAAGAATAAAAAATATTATATCTTAAGATTTATTATTAAAAATATAATTATTAAAATATTTTAATAAAAAATATTCAAAAATAAATTTTTATTATATATTAATAAAAGCAATATTAAAGTATATAAAAAATATTATGTGTAAAAATTTATTCCATCACTTTTATTATAGAATGATCATATTTTAAAAAATAAATATTTTCATTTTATAATGCATATTAAATAAATTTTTTACCTATTTCATTTTCGCTTCACATTCCATTCCATGCCACTAAACTCACTCTAATTTACAATTTATTTTAAAGGCTTTTTTATTTTTAAGAAAATTTAAATTTATTTTATATCTTATTCATCGAAGTTATGGCACATTTTCATTTATTGTTCTTACGAGTCACCTCACTTACTATTTCAACCACCAAAGTTGAATCTGTTTTCATAGCAGTAGAGAAAGTGCTGGTAACGAACATCACGAACACGTGTCAATCGAGTGTGAATGTGATGATAAATATAATTTTTAGAAATACCCTTCTTACACCTTTCGAAGGGGAGGTTTAATGAAATCACGTTAACCTCCCCCTCTATTTTAAAATTTGTGCAAGCCTCCTTAAAAGTTAAAATATAAAAAAAATATTATACTTAAATTCAAATATAATTTTTTTATTATAAAATGATGAAAGAAGATAATTATAAAATTAAATTTAATAGTATAAAATATTTTAAATCTCTTGTGTTAAAAAATATGCATTAATTAAATCCAAACAATTAAAATATAATTGATCAGGAAATTAAATTTTCATGTAAGTGTAATATTTTTAGCTATTTAAAATTAAATCAAAGAATATATTCGACAATAAAATATTGGAAATATTTTATATTATTTAATTTAAATTAACAATCATATTTTCTTATTACTGTATTAATAAAATATTCAAATATAAATTTAAGTGTAATATCATTTAATATTTTAAAGAAAATTTATGTAAATTTTTAAAATTAAGAGATATTCCTGTAATTTTATTAAAATTCAGGAGAAATTAAAATATTCTTCTCGTAACAGTTTAATAGTGCCAATTTTTTGTTCATTCAGCAGCCTGCCCTCGTTGCAATAATAATCCGTTAATTCGCGGGCAATTTTTTCATAGAAGAAAATGTTTAATTTATAAAGTATCAATCATTGTATCGATTTTAGAAGTTAGCAAATAAAATTAATCCAATTAAAAATTATATGAGACAAATTTGAATTTCTTTGTGAAAGTGAAACAGTAGACATTACATTTTAACCTTAACTTTTTACGTTTGGGATTTGTGAGCCAATAATTGACTTATTTTTTTCCCCAGCTATTAAAATAGCCATATAAAAATCGTAATAAATGTAGTAATACATCATTTTAGTTTTAGATTTTAAAAATCTACATTGACTATTTGCTTACTTAGAAGTAATTTAGTTCGTATCAAAAATAATTTCTTGTAAGAAGTTATTTGAATTTTTAAGGAAATAATTTATTATATGAATTTTTTATGAAATACTTAAAGTTATTTGATTAATATATAAAAAATAATTTAAATTTTTAAAGAAATAATTTATTATATGAATTTTCTGTGAAATACTTAAAGTTATTTGATTAATATATAAAAAATAATTTGAATGTAGTAAAATATGATTTTAGTTTTAGATTTTAGAAATCTACATTGACTGTTTGCTTACTTAGAAGTAATTTAGTTCGATTAAAAAATAATTTCTTGTAAGAAGTTATTTGAATTTTAAGGAAATAACTTATTATATGGATTTTTTATAAAATACTTAAAGTTATTTAATTAATATATAGAAAGTAACATTTTTTAGAAAGTAATTTTTTATATTTTATTTAATTTAATTTTAAATATTCTAATAAGTATTAATAAAATAATTATTATATTTTTAATATTATTATAATATAAATTAATGAATTTTAATTATTATTAATTAAATTTAATAAAAATAATTTTATTATTATATTTATAAATAATACAAAAGTAAAACTTATTTAAAAGAAAAATAGACAGGTAACTTTTTATAATTTATAAAAAGTAGGAATTTTAAAAAAATATTTTTCCTTCTAATTTATTAAACAATTACTAATCAACTGATCCATCTCTTATCTGTTTTTCAAAAAATATAACTTCCCATGCGGCGAGTACACGAGTTCTACTGTCAACTATTCTAGATGGTTATTTTATTCTATCTTTTGCGGCTTGAAACCATGTCGGCATTACATAGTGAAAAAGAAGCAAAGCATTGTCGTTTTTCAAGTAATGCGGCAAGGTATTGTCCAGAATTTTAGAGGATGCTTGGATTTGCATTTTTCCTTTTTTTCGGAAATTGTTATAAAAAATTATTTATAAAAAGTTATTCTTGAGTGCAAAGAAAATAAAAAATAAAAACTGGTTGATGAAGTAAATAGGATATTTAATTATGAAATTAACTTCAAGAATGAAAAATAAATTAAGAAAACATTTATTTTTTTCTATTTTTAAGTTACACTATAAGTTTAAAAAAAATTATAAAAGAAGTTACCAAGTAAACAAAATTTTTGTAGAAATTTAGAAAATAAAAACTATTTCTTAAAAACCCGAAACAAATAAACCCGTAATGTCTTTCACCCAAAAATAAAATCTTAATTTCTCAAATCTTGTTAAACGAACACCTCAAAATTTTTAACGTCTAAAAGAATCTTATTTTTATTCAGTACATGTAAATTGTGTATATTAAACTAATAAAAATATAAACATGTCATTAAATAGAAAAAACGTATCTTCACCAAAAGTAGAATGGAGATATAAGTGGTTTGATTTATACAAGAAATAATTTTTTGCAAAAAATTAAATTTTTTAAAAAATAATTTCTTATATAAATTTTTTTAAAAAAATTTAAAATTATTTAATTGATATATAAAAAATAATATTTTTTAAAAAATAACTTTGTATATTTTGTTTGATTCAATTTTAGATATTATAAAAAGTATTAATAAAATGACTACTATTTTCTCAATATTACTATAATATAAATTAATAAATTTTAATTATTATTAATTAAATTTAATGAAAATAATTTTATCATTGTATCTATAAAGAATACAAAAAATATAACTTACATAAGGATGAGATGGATAAATTATTTTTTATATTTTGTGGGAAGTAAAATTTTTTAAAAAATTATATTTCATCCAATTTACTAAATAGTGGTCAACTAAACAACCTACTTCTTTTTTATTTCTCAAAAAATAAAAATTTCTAAGTTATTAAAGTGAACTAAATGATCTCACACTAATATGCAATAAAAATTATATTTTCATTTTTAATTGGCTTAATATGCAACAAAAAATACCCTCATTGCAACTCAGAACTTTCTACTCAATTGCACAAAGCGAGTAAACACAGTAATTCCTTAATGTACGAGCTTGGAATATCATTGCAAGTTGTATAAACTTTCGAACTGATTTGATGTTGATTTGATTGTTTATTCTCTTAGAATAAATAAATATTTTATAAAAAATATATATTTTTTAAAAAGGCTTCAATAACAGATATAGCAGGAATTCAAATACTAGAAATGAAAATTAATGTGTTGCAATAATTGAATGTCCAGCAATCGCCCCCCCCAGACAATCTATTTTCTCATCCTCGAAATTATATTCCAAAATTGAATTCAAAACAGATATGTATTTTACAAATTGTAATCCCTACTACCTAACCCCAATAATAATAATAATAATAATAATAATAATAATAATAATAATAATATGTATTTTGTAAGCCCTAATCCTTAAATCTTAATTATTAAAATTAAATTCAATTCATTTATGTATTTTAGGAACGTAACTTTAGCTAAAACTTAACTCTTGAAATTAAATTCAAAACAAATATGCATTTCACAGATCGTAACTCCTAAAATTTAATGCTTGAAATTAAATTGAATATATATATATATACATACATACATATATATATATATATACATATATATATATATATATATATATATACATACATATATATATATATATATATATATAGAGAGAGAGAGAGAGAGAGAGAGAGAGAGAGAGAGAGAGAGAGAGAGAGAGGGAGGTAATATCAAACTCCAAAACTTAACTCAAGTAAGAGTCAAAATAGATGTATAGTTTGTTATAAACTCTTACCTTAAAACATGAACCCTAAAATTAATTTAAAAAGTATTTTTATTTTTTATTTTAAAAAACAGCTGTACAGAGCTCACCATTTTCACATATAAAATTGGAACATGAATTCCGATATTATTATAATACTTTGCATTATGTGTACGAGTGGATCATAAGCTATGTGGAAAACAAGAGGGTCAAATTTGAACGTAGAAACTACTCAACTGCATGGATTGCCAACCCATCCCAAGCCTAGGCGGTGGTCAACCGTCACCCACACGGTTTTAATTTTTTTCCATTATTTTAAATTTGAAACATCATTATTCCCAATTTGCCCTATTTTTCCCTTGATTATTTTACCTTTTTGCCCCTTAGTGATTTATACGTGCCTCAAATATCGTCACCTAAATCTGTAATTTCATGTATGAACTAAGAATTTTTCATGTGGGGTTAGTGGTTTCTTCCTGTTGAACCCATAGTGCATCTATCTCTATGAAGATATTAATATATTAATTTATCTATGTTTAACTCATGATAATTAATAATTAATAATCATATGTATTAGTTAATAATTTATATTAATTAATAATCATATAATACTAGAAATGCATGTGCATCTATTCTGCATTAGGCAAGAAGCTCTCTTACCATTATAAATAAGCAATTTGAAGTCATTCTCTTCAAAACATCAAGCTTCATTCTAATATACATTCTGTCCCAAACTTACTGCCAAAGGGAAAATCTAAATTTTTGGCTCTGGCTTTGAATCTTGATCCCAAATGGGGGGTTCCTCACCATGTGCTTCTTGCAAGTTATTGAGACGCCGCTGCACCAAGGAGTGCATCTTTGCTCCTTACTTCCCTAACGATGATCCTCACAAGTTTGCCATTGTTCACAAGGTCTTTGGTGCTAGCAACGTCAGTAAAATGTTGCAGGTCTTTCCAATTCTTCCATTTTCTTTCTTCTCTTCCTGTCCATTATATTTTCTAGACATATATTATCTATGACATATAAAGAGATTTCTAATCTTATCGCACTGCTATACTCAATATTAAGTGTACGTTCTGAGCTCAAAGCGTTCGAATCCCATCCATTTTAAGTTTTAATTTCTCAAGATGCTTCAGCTTCCTTGTAAAAGTAAAAGTGCGTTGGGTGTTATTGTTTTACACACAGTAATACGCCACCACATGAGTGCACACGAACCTATGCAGACAAGTCAAAATTGCATTCTTATTCTCATCAATGCTACATGATTAATGTTATGTTTGGATGGAGGATAACGAAGTAGAAGGAAATAGAAGAAGAGATAATGTTACGTAATCAATGAGGATAAGAAATTGAAGGTTTATAATTTCTACTTTAAAATTCTTCATTACATTCCACTACTCAGCATTCTATGTTCTTCCAATTTAGGAGAGTTTGGTAGATTTTCTTCAGATCCAAACAAGTGAAAGGGAAGTCTTTCTATAACTCATCCATTCTCCTCCTTTTTTTTTTTTTTTTCTAATTTTTCATTATTTTTTATGTCTTTCCTCTCCTTTCTTACCTAACTCCCAAACATATTTTTAAGTGTGGAAGTCTCTACAAATTCCATTTCTTCTTTTCCGAGCATATATACCTTATGATATGTTTAAAAGTTCGGAGGAAAAGAAAGGAGTTGGATGGTTAAATCATAATTTTTTATCTTATTTGAATATTTAAAAAATTCTTCAAATTTGAAAAATACGAAATAATTAGTCATGAAGAGTTATGGAAGAACTTTAAAAAAATTAACTATAAACCTTTAATCTCTTCCTCTCATTAATTCAAACCTTCAAATAAGGAGAAAGTTATGGCATGACATTCTCTTTCCTTTCCTTCGTTTCTATTATCTCCTGTTCAAGTCTTCCATTAGTCTTTTAATAGTAAAACCAGAAGTCTTTTTTTTTTTTTTTACTGTTTATATATCTTCACAAGTAGAAATTAACATTCAATTTTTGCGTTAAACTTATTCAAGATTTAGAAAAGATCTTACTTGCTAACATATAAAAATCATTAAGAACCAGTAGTATCCAGATTTTGGTTCAGAGATTGATATTTTAAAATATGAACACAGGAACTTCCAGTTCATCAACGAGCAGACACTGTGAGCAGCTTAGTTTACGAAGCAAACGCAAGAGTTCGAGACCCAGTTTATGGATGTGTAGGAGCAATATCTTATCTGCAAAACCAAGTTTCACAATTGGAAATGCAGCTTGCAGTGGCTCAGGCTGAGATTCTCTGCATCCAAATGCGCCAAGAGCCTAACTTAACCACACAAACAGAGCAAGAAGACAAATCAGCTCTCTTTTCTGAAAACATATTCGAAAGCCTTAATCCTCAGTATCTGAGTTTTGCTTCTTCTTCTTCTTCCTCTAGCAATGTACTCCAAGACCCTCTCAAGAGAGAACATTTTTGGACTTAATTTTTTTTCCTTTTTTTTTTTTTTTGGTACTAATCGTTGAATTTATGTACTCCGAGACCCTACTAAGAGAGACTGTTTGGGCTTTTTTTTTTTTTTTTAAATTGGGTACTAATGAATTTGAGGGTCCTAACAGTATTAGTTTCTTAGGGTTGATTTGGTTTTGGTTAAAAAAAAGGGTATACGCTTTTTGCTTGTGTAAGCATGCTTGTTGCACATAGTTGTGGACAGACAAACAAATAAGCAAAAAAGAAAGGAGGGTGGGGGGAGGAAAACCATAAAATTGACCAGGGGAAGGTAGAAATATATAATATTATTTCCCCACTGATTAATTTAATAGGTGACAAATTTTAGTCAAATGGGGTAATAAAATTTAAGTTAAATATAAATTCTACTGATATTTAGCATGTATATATATATATAATACCACTGATAGAATTGAATTTGATTTTATTCAAATTACGTGATATGTATTGTTGTAAAATAGCTGGGAAAGAAGATTTATGGATATGATAGAAAAACAAGGAAAAACGGGATTAACGGGTCAAATGTTGCATGTGAGATTCAAAATTAGTGTTGGTTTATAGTGTCCCTTTCTTTCATTCAACCTCTGACCTTGTTGCTTCAAATTGAAACCTATTCATTACCTATTATCTATTATTTCTGCGTTATACCTGATGGAACGTGAATCTCCTACACTCTTATCGTTCTCTCATGACTTCACTGTGTTAAATTCTCACAAAACATCTTGAGTCTCTCTCATATTCCTTAACTACTTAATTCACCGACAAGTCAAAGTCATTCGTTAGAAAATTAAAGAGCGGGTACTACTCCATAATTAGCTTTTATCAGCAATTAAATACGCCTTTAGAGAAGCAAGTTCTTTTACCGGCAATTAAGAATTTGTTGCTAATGGATGTGTTGGCAAAGGCTATAATAACCATAGGCCTTGGAAAGTCATACCAAAGACGAGGGGTGTTTAGTGTTTTCAAAACTTTCATAATTTTTAAAAACATTTATTCAAAAACTCTTGATTGTTAGAAGTCATGAGGATGATTTCAATTCAAACAAATTCAAAATGATTTAATGAAGTTGCCTACATATAAGATATATCAAATTTAAGCACTTAACCAAATCAACACATAACTATGCATAAATAAAGAATCAAGAAGGACATATATAGATAGATTTTTCTTTTAAGCATTTGATCACCTAAGCATCGTGATAAATATTGATGCACAATATATTTAATGAATTTGATCAATAAAAACATAGCATAGCATCAAATACAATGATAGGAAGGGAAGAGAGATCAAACATAGTGATTTATAGTAGTTTCCTATTTGAAAATCCTCTCTAAGTTATTGACACTACTTAATTCTCAAGTTTGGTGATTGATGTAAAAATACTAGACTAATATTAATATACTAATTAACTATCCTTACAAGTCTTTCAAATACTTTTGACTCATTTGCTTTCTTTACTCTATTAAGAATATAGATAAGCATTTATAGAAAATAATTTTTACTTGCACACACATAAAGAAATTCAAAACATAATTTACATATGCCAAATGATATTTATAAAAGAGTGTAGAATTTTTGAAAATATAACTCTATACATAATTACTATTAAAAGATAAACTCTTTATTAAGGCATCATAAAATATTACATGGAAGGCTCTTAAAGGCCAAAGGAAGTTCACGCACAAATGTTAATTGTCCTCGTGGGATCTATATTTTGTATCTATAAATAAAAATTTAATAGAGAGAGTGTGAGTAATGGAAATACTCAATGCATGGCTACTCTTCTCCTCTTTCTAGAGAGTTTACACCATAATATTTTATACATATAATAGTGTAAAATATTAATTAATTAAAGTTCTTATATATCATATTTACAAAGTTTACTAAAGAAAATGACAATAGTTAGTATATAAATTTCTCCTTATATTTTCGGTCAAATCTTATCTACTGCCATTCTAGGTACAAGACCACCAACTTTATCCGTCCAATTCTTATCACTCATTTTCTTTTTTGCAAAGGATGCATACCTAAGCCTATAAATCAGATTCAGGGTGAGTAATAATAAAATGTCAGTCATAGTATCAATTACTCATTTTAAATTCATTAGGTATGGTCAGAATGCTAACTATATTATAAAATCTTGACATTCACATATATATTTAAATTTCATCATCCCATGACTTTATATTCAAGGTTGATATATGACCTTTTCATTCAAGATAAAAATAACACTTAATTCTTTTGAATGATTAGTCATTTGTAAATTAAGCATCATCTATGCAATACAAATTTCATTTACTTGAAACAATTTCAATATAAAGCAGTAAATTCTAAATATGCTAAGTAGCTTGACTACTCCATGGTTTGAGGCCTTTTTGGATTTCCAAATCAATCTTAATTTTTACTAAAATTCTGTCTAATATTTCTAACACTTTATTATACATTAAACATCAATTTTCTTACAATTTCTTCACCCTCAGATATTGTTTATATAGTGCCAAAACAAAGAATTTCAAAATAGAATAACATATGAGCAGCTGAAATAAAAGCTTCTTTTCAATATTCAAATCACTTCCAATTATTACCAAATTTTTATACAATATCCTAACAAATTAAATGATGAAAGACTTCAATTTTTTCAAAAAAATTCCACATGAGTACTATTCATACAAAACCAAGATTTTAAAATTTGCCAATTTTGGGATTATTGTGGAAAAAGGACCTTTTAGGCATCCAAATTAAATCCATTTACCATCAAATTTTTATTCAAGGTTACCAACATGTCAATAATAAAAAAGCGTTGATTATTTTAATTTGTCTCAATCAAATCATAACACAAATAGTACCAAACTTCAACATACAGGATCCAAAATTCTAGTTTAATCTATTGTAACCAAATTCCATACAAATACACTTTTTATAACTCTAAAATTTTTCAAATATTCCTAATTCTCTCCACACCTATCTTAATACTATTTGTAATATTAAATACTAAAAATTGAAATTTTAGCAATTTCTAATCCTTGTTTTCATATAGCAACATAAACATATATAAACCTTCCTTGAAAGATTTATTTCTAAATTCAACATAATCATGTTGTCTTCTTTTAAGGGAAAACTTGATAAATGTTTTTTCTACCAATATTAACACTAAAATAATAACATCATGCCATTATACTAACATTTATACATCACCAAAACTAAATCATACAACATCATAACTCAATTAAACACCTATAAGAGATATACCACCATATTCTTCATTTTTCATGAGAAAACTCAAAGAAATAAGAGATAGTTGCCATTCACCTTAAGTTCTTGATCATATAACTTTTCAAAGCCTCTTAAAGCAGTACCTTCACAAAATAAACTAAGTCTTGAAAATTTTGAAAAGAAGATTGCCACAAGAAGTTGAAGAAGATGTAGGAAAACGTAGGTTGTCTTGTAAAAATTTGATGAAACTACTTGGAGAACCTTTTAGGAATTATTGGAAGATTGAAAACCTAGTAGAAAACCCTAGGAGAGCACTCAATTTTGGCTTGAAAAAGGTAGAAAAACTTATGCAAAAATGCCTCTAAAAGCCTTTTATAAAATCCTAACTCTAAGGCTTCCTTAATAAGCTTTCTTTTTAATATTTTTGTTTTTGTAAAAATTTTAATGATAAGGCACATCGATGCATGATTTTTCCAAGCCAAAATTAGAAGATTACTTTTTTTAAAACTAATAAAAATCTTCTAAATATAAAGCTTTATAAAAATTCACTAATAATTACTCTTAATTTTTCACTTATTTACCTAATTGCTAAAAGCTTCCTTTACAAGAATAGGCTCTACTTGGGCCTTATTTTTTTTTCAAAAATTAAATTTGGGCCTAAAAAGATTAAACTAACTTAACATAAATGAACTAAAGTGATTTATTTGAAATTTAGCTCAATTTCTAAGCTTCTAAGCTATCCGGGCCATTTTTGGGCTACCTAGGCCCCTAAATTTCTTATTGAACCTTTATATAATTTTTTAAAACTTAATATTGAATTTTTAATTATATTTTGACCCATACTAGTATTTAATATGTTTTCTATATAAAATCTAGCTAGTTGTACTTCCAAACTATTTTTGTAATTTACCTAAACTTCACCCGATTACCTAACCAGGTTTCTATTCAAGAGGTTTCTAGTTAAAATTCCTTCTTAGGCCTTGTTGTTCTATTTGGGGTATAATAGTTGTATGTTCACTTTTTAAGCTTTCTAAACTCATGTTTCAATCCATTATCTCTTCAAGTTTAAACTAAGCACTTGAAAAAGCCTTTTATAAATCCTTTTTCTCAATACAATTAGTTTCCTTTGAGATTTTTCACTCCAAGCTCTTAACCTCTAAAAGATATCTCACTTTTAGTTTCTTTGGAATTTCTCTCTCACAATATAATGAAAATTGATATAAGATTAAGATGGATTCTAATAAACTCTTTCACAAAGTGAATGAATGAAACACTTAAAATAGAGAAATTTTAAAATGAAGAGTTCAAATCATGATTTTGATAAAAGAAGGAGCAATTGATGTTAAACAATGAATTAAATATTATTTATATGTTATATTTGAAGTTTCTTAACTTATATAAGAAGTCCATATGGAATTATAGCTATTTGGAACATTTGGGACTAAAAACTACTCATTTATAGCTATTAATCATGCACCACAACAAAGAGAATTGCTTCTCAAAGTAATTCTAGCCTTCTAGTAGTTTTCTAGTTAGGGCAAGTGCTTCATGAAGCACTTCTTGATGAAATAATTACAAACATAATTTTAAAAGGTCATAGCTCTTTTATTTTAAATCCATTTTTGTGCAAATAACATATCATTAAAGAGGTATTTGAGTTTACTTTCAAATAGAATTTGTTTAATGCTCATATCTCATATAAATTTTAAGATATGATAAAAATAATAAGAAAAGGTCAAAAAGACAATATTGTAAAACACTTTAATTATGACACTAAATTTATAAAATTCATAACTTTTTTACATATTAATCATTTTAAGCAAATTACCTATTTATGGAAAGATATTTTGAGTTTACTTTCACAATTAAATCATATATATATATATATATATATATATATATATATATATATATATATATATATATATATATATATTATGAGATATGATCAAAATAATGAACAAAGGTGAAAAAAGATTAAAATGTAGAAAACTAATTTCAAACTCAAC
Organism: Sindora glabra; assembly: GCA_020226215.1. Lineage (NCBI taxonomy): Eukaryota > Viridiplantae > Streptophyta > Magnoliopsida > Fabales > Fabaceae > Sindora > Sindora glabra. The sequence goes on from CM035227.1 coordinate 81,002,004, forward strand.
TTGAAAAAATCAAAATTCTTTCATATCTTGACCATTATAAACAAATGACTTGTCGATGAAAAGCTATTTGAGCTTATTTTCACATGAAAAATTTTCATTATTAATCATAAGTAGTTTATGATATATGATTGAAAGAATGACCAAAAGTCAAAATTGAAGACACCAAAAACTCAAATCTCATTAGTTTTTAAAATATTTTATATGCTATCTTGTAAAAATATAATTATAGGCTATTTTTTTAAATTTTTTTTATCATGATAAGATTTAAAAATTGTTTGAGCTTTCATGAAAAACCTTGTCTTACAAGGAATTCTAAGCCTAAAAAGAGAAATTATACCCATGAAATCCATAGGCTTTTCATGATACCTCTAAACTTTAAAAAATTTAATCTTTTCATTTTTTAATACTTGGAATACATTTTCTTTCTTGATTTTCTCCCTATCCATTCTTGAGTTAAGAATGATAAGATCTTTCATTTATTTACTTTAATGCCAACTTTACTTCTTCTTCTTGGACTTTCTAATATAATATGCATAATCTTTACAAGTCATATGATTGGTTCAATGTAATATATCAAGATATTAATATGCATGATTCATATATAAAATATATACTAAATTATCAAAAGAACATACATAATCATCATATTACATATATTAATATTAATTAATTAAATGCTTAGTAATGCTTTTATAAGATATAACTTTTTTAGTATATAGTCAAGCATTGCTATTGAAACTCTAGTATAACATGTATATTGAAAACTTTATAATAGTTTAGTATAAAGACATACAATACTATTGCAACTACTTATTTATCATTATCAAAACTTAAGGCTAATAATGAAAATTAAGATAAATGCTAGTAAAACTTCCAATAATTACCATTAAAAAACTTAAATAATAGCTACAGTCATTTAGTAATAAAAATTATTGCCTCTAATTTAAAGGTGTCATAGCCAATCCTTTGAAATTTTGGTACAAAATGTTATGCCACTAATTACCTCTAATAATTGGTAATAAAAAAAATTCTATAATGACAATTGTTTAATTGCAAATATTATTGCCTCTAATTCAGAGATGGTATAATTGATTCACCTAATCTTTAGTGATAAATGTTGTGCCACTAATTACCTCTAATAATTGTCATTAAAGAATTTTTGAAATAGTAGCAACTATTTAATGTCGAATGTTTTTGCCATTAATATACTATTAATTAACAATTGCCAATAAATCTTTGATTAATTATAATTTTACAACTAATTTCAATTGTAACAATTTTTAAATATTTTATTATTAATATATGAATTCAAATTTAATTTCAATACAAAGAATTTGTTACTAAAAGATAATTGAATGTCATAAAATCATATCAAATTTCATTAAATTTTTAAATACACATGTAAAGTATAGTTTTAATTTTAACATCTTCATGTACTAGTAAATAGGAAATCACTCCACCAATTCATTAGCCTCTAATATTTATCCATGTTTATAAAATATTCTATATAATAAATAATTTCCTTTTCCCAAACTAATAGATAACATACCAAATCTTCAATTGTTTCCTATTCTTCTTCTCTTGAATACTTGGGATTGTTATAAAGTATGACCTAAAAATTAAATTTGGTGTAGTTGTAAAATTATATATAAACACATTTTAATCTCTAAAGGCATTTAGTATGTAAACGACCATAATAAGTTAAGAACTAAACATAGACATGTTAAGACAACAATTAACAATTTAACTAGAGAAAACAAAGATATTTTGAAGCAAAGACTGCTACAAGGAGCAAAGAGATTAAACAAATTTAATAGAAATAAACAAATAACAAAAGTAAATAAACAAAAAGGAGCTGAAAAATGGGAAAATTGTGTGGTTCCAACCTTGTAAACCAATCCTCTAGAAAGGAATCATTGAGAAAAAGTACATTAAAATAATAATAATTAGTAATGGAAAAATCTGTTGCTAAACAATGAAATTTTGTTGCTAAAATATTTCATGACAAAAATAGTAACACAAAAAAAGACATTAAAAAATAGTGTATTGATAACTAATTAGGGATGGATTATTTTCATCTAATGCTAAATTCCATTGCTAAAGCTATTGCAATTTGTAGAGACAACCATGTAGGGAACACATGATAGGATGGAACTAGTGATCTATTTTTAATGACTAAATTTATATACAATAATGAAATCTTCATTCTTAAAATGCAAATTAACAATGGATTTTTCCATTGTTACTTTTTGTTCATCACAAAATCCGTTGCTAAATTTAAATTTAATAACAAATAAATCCATCACTAATTATAATTGTAGATAAATTTGTTCTAAATTAGAAAATTCCTAGAAAGCTTGTGATGTCATATTCAAGATGTTGTCACTAGTGGTATGCATTTTCACTATGCATTATTTGTTTTTGTAGCAATCTAAATAGCAAAAATCCTACCAAATCAAATTTCATAAAACTTAAATCTTTTTAGCAATCAAATACTTTAGTTAAATTTCATAAAATAAATTTGATTCATAAAATAAAATTAAATGTGGATATTTTATTTATATTAAATAAAAATATAATAAAATTAATAAATTCCAATATATATCCTAAAAAATTGATGTCTAAGCTTTACACATATGAAAGCAAAAATAAATATAAAAAATTGCTAGCTCATGAACAATGCATTAATATTGTGCTCATGATATTCAATCATCAAAAACTAAGATGTAAATTACTATTCTTGAGTTATCATCCTTTCTTGGTAACAATTTGTGTCAAAATATCATTTCAAAATAGGCAAAGATGACCATGTTTCAATTCACTCACTGCTAACTCAATAAAATGAATTTGATATTACTATTAGGAATAATGAGCAGGTATTTCTGCAAAGGTTTACTAATAAAGGCACTAAGGATTAAATGGTTACAATGGACATGAAAGAAACTGCTTCAGAGATACTATAGTGTAAGGGAATGTTCATCACATTAATTTTATCCATGAGATGGTTACCTCTAAATGCCCAATTGTTTGCCCCTAGCCTTCAAAGTTGTGAGACTTACAGAAAGCTTTTTAAATGTTTGTGTTGTGAGTATGTAGAAATGTGGTCTTCTCCTATAATTAGAAAATCATTAAATAATTATACTTAACAATTATATATTTCCTAGTATTTTCACATGCTTATTTCCTAAGATTTAAATAAATGAATAAATATAAATTACATGTAAGTATAACATAAGAAAGATTATACTTATAGAAATTATTCTAGATAATAAAATGATCTTCTTTGCTTTGTTAACCTATTTAGACAAAGTAATGGCATTCATGTATACATTACGTCTTTTATATTTGTAAAAAATGTCTACATCTACGTTTCACAAATAAGGTAGGCTTGCAAAATAAATTCTAAGTGAAACAAATATTTTAGAGAGATAAAAAAAAAAGTCAAATTTGAGTTAGAAATAAAAATATTTTTTTTCTAAATCTTTCACAACATGAAACTTCCTTCTCTTTCTCATACTCAATTTGAATTAATTTTTCTCTTACAAGCCTTCGTTTTTTAGAGAATGTAAATGTGAACATTTCTAACAAATATGAAAAGCATAATATGCATGTGAATGCCATTACTTTATTTAAATAGGTTAATAGAATAAAGATTATCACTCTATCTTCTAAAATAATTTTTATAAGTAGGAACATATCTTGTGGTGTACTTGCATACAATTTATTTTTGCTCATTTGTTTAAATTTTAGAAAATAAACAAATAAAAATATGAGGAATTATATAATTATTGAGTATAATTATTTAATAATTCTACATGTCCATAACACAAGTAACTAAGGAGCTTGGTATAGGTCTTATGGCTTTCATGAAAAGCTATAGACAATGAGGTATTTGGAGGTGGTCACCTAATGGAGGAAATTAACAATGATAAAAATTCCCCTACACTAAGGTGTCTTTGAAGCAGTTCCTTACTCTTATATTCTTGGAAACAATTTTAATCCTTGTGACCTTAAAGATTAAATAGTTGCCATAGACATAAGAGCAAGGAACTACTTTAAGGATACTATAGCTGAGTTTAATTTTTATCACTATTCATTTCCTTTATTATACAGCCACCTTTGAATATCACATTATCTATAAAGTTGTGAGACACATACCTCCTTTGCTGTTACTTCTCTCATTTCATGTCTTTTGCTAAAAAAAAGTTATCTTAATACCTAGTATTTCTATATATGGTGATATAAGTTCCTTCCCATTTGGTTCTTATGAAAAAGTGGTTGTACTTCCATCGAATTTGGTAATATTAAAAAGAAGAACTAACCCCAAGATTTTTTTTAAGCCACTTTGGGATTATACTTAGCATCTAATAAGATAATCTTTATTGCACTGCTAAAAACTAAAGGCAATGCCAAAGTAACCTAAAGATAACCTTAGGTTAACTTTTATCCATATGATTACTAAATTTGGCATAGGTGCAATGTCTTTTTTAAAAGAACCAAATTGGATTGAACTTATATTGCTAATTGTAAAAATACTAGGTATTGAGATGACTTCTCCTAACAAAATCCAGGGAGTGAGGAAAGAAATAGTAAAGAAAGTGTAGGTTTTATGACTTTGAAGAAAATGTGTAAGATAACTGGGTAATTAGAGGTGACCATATAATGGAGTAAATTAATATTGATAAAAATTGAACTTGACTATCATATCCTCAAAGTAGTTTCTTGCTTTCATGTCCATGACAAGCATTTAATCATTAAGGCTTTGAGGATTAAAATGGTTGTTCTAGATAAAAGAATAAGAAATTACTTCGAGGACATTATAGTGTAAAAGAATTTTCATAATTGTTCATTTTCTCTATTATGCAGCCACTTCCAAATACCTAATTATTTTGTATGTTTTCTTCAAAGTCATGAAAACCCCTATCAAGCTTTTTTATTGCTTATGTTATAGGCATGTAAAAGTGGCTCATCTTCCCATAATTAGGAAATCATTCCCTCATATCCAAATAAAAAACTTCCAATTATAAGGGTCTAGAAAAATTCACTAACAATTGCCTCTAATTTTTCACTTATTTACCAAATTTGCCATTGGTTTCCTTCACAAGTATTAGCTTATTTAGGCATTATTTTTCTAGTTTCCAAAATCAAATTTAAGGCTTGAAAGGTTAACTAACTTCACTCAAATGAATCAAGGTAACTTATTTCAAATTTGGACTAAATCTCTAGATTTTCAAGTTACTTGAGCAATTTTTAGGCTACTTGAATTCGTAATTTCTTATTTAGCATTTTATAATTTTTTCCAAACTTAATGTTAAGTTTTTAACTATATTTTGACCTATATTAGTAATTAATATGTTTTCTACAACAATTCTAACTAGATGCACTTCCAATCTATCTTTACAATTTACCTGAACTTTACCTAATTACCTTATCAAGTTTCTGTTTGGGATATTTCTAGTTAAAGTGCCTTCTTGAATTTTCCTGCTCTATTTAAGGTATTACAACATTTTAACATAATTTGTATCTGTTTAATAATGGGAGATTTTCAAAATAATAAAATTATAATTAGAGATTATTTAGTCTATTTTTAGTTATGTTAATGCTCATGACATTTTCTTATTCTTATAATTCAAGATTGACTAATTACAAATTAGCAATAATCCGGTAGCTATATTTCCAAAGATGGTAATAATCAACATATTTACATGTTCATTTATCTTAAGGTAATTATTGATTACTAATCTTTAATATGCATTTTCATATGCAATTAATTTGGAGTGCAATCAATTAGTAATAAATACCTAAATAATGATAAGACATCATTATAAGAAGAAACATTGTTTTTCAACATCTAAAAACATTGTAAATTCATTGGAAATCAACTTTTTCTTTCAAAATTTTGACATATGTTAAGCATTATTATTTTGATTATCACAAATATTTTTCAACATTATGTCAAAAATTTTTAACAATATCTTCAACGTCCCATGACATGGGAAAAAGTGACATGATGACTATGAGATAGCTCTGTTATGATGATATGGTAGTGCCACATCATCTTCTTAACAAGTTTTTGACATCCTTAGACATAGTAAAATAGTTATATGGTGGATCTTCAAAAGTGGTTCCAACATCTGTGGGCACTAAAAAGGACATTTGAAATGTTGACATGTGTAAAATTTTTATTAGTTTTTAGACCTAATTATGCTATTAAAATTCATAATAAAACTAAATTTACATTATTCTAAAAGTCCATAAAATAAATATGCATATTAATATTACAAAAGTCTTAAAGTGTTTTAGAGGAAAAACCTTAAATCATCCTCATCTTCTTCCTTGTCATCTAAGATTTCATTCTGGATTAAAAGGTATTGAGGAAGAGTTTAGTCTTAAAGTTGAGCTTAAGATAAACTACCAAGGCAGTGTGCTCATGCGCTTAGAAATGATGGCTATATCCTATAATTGGATCACTTATTGTCCATAAAAAGGTTACATCAATAGATAATGAGAAAATATATTAAAAAGAGGCATCTGAGTAGGCATAGAAGTCTATTGTCTAGGTGGAGGTTGGCGCATTCCAAATTGTTGCATCATGTATTGCACTATAATATAGTAAAAAGAGTACCTTCTATCTTTTATTGCTATTTAGCTTCCTTAATGAAGAAGATAGACTACAAGTGTGTTACACTTTAAACCACATCATGTATGCCTATGATCACACTCCATAGCCTAATATTTTCTCTCTTCTATAACCTACTTCCATCATTAAGTATTAGATAACACCAAGCCACTATTGCTCATATTTGTTATTGTTTGAGAAGCTATTAATCTCTCCTTTTCTTTATTAAAAGTATCTTGAAAGTAGAAGTAAAACATGAATATAGGATCATTAAACTTACATAAGCTTAATTAATATGAAACTGTTCATCTTTAGTTAAGTACATCATTTCCATATTTTTAAGCAATATAAGGATCCACTCACTCTCCCATATTTTTATTTTTTATTTTTTATGTAGGTTAAGAAACATCTCAAGAAATTGGACTTTGATGTCAATTTGTTTCTTCTATTTTATGTGATTTTAATATGTACTACTATAGAGTAATCAATTAATAGCAACTATTAAGTGCATTATACATCAAAATATGACTAAAATCTAATCGAACATCATTGTTAATAAATTATAATGCCAATTATATAACCAATGTGAAATAATAAAATGACACTGGTTCCTATTACAACTAGACGATTGTCATTTCTTTATGAACATATAACTTGGTAAATAATAATGGTTAAAGACATCAGTTTATAATAAATAACAGTGATTAAAAATTTGACAACTTTGGTTTTTATTAGCAATAGATATGGAATATATTATATGCCACATCGGTTCCTTTGAATAATTGACATTGTACTACTTACCCTTATCCCCACCCTAAAAAAACTTATTCCCTTCTATCCACCAACCTTATTTTGTACACCTTTTCCATTTTGTACAACATCTTAAAGAACTTCCTACTACACTTCTCCTGATTTGAAAAATATATAGAATACCTAAATGGATAACAATAATCCAACTATAAAATACATACACACCCTAAACAAAATAAATAGCAATGTACACAATCCTATATTTAGTAAATACAATACATAACAACTTTATTGAGATAATAGCCATATTTCCTAATTATATTAATTTTATGCAATTTGAATATAAGATTAGATAATACCTTAAGATTTGCACTATTGAATGACAGACGACCAGACCATTTCAAACTACAAGGGAACAAAATAAGCACATGACTTTTTTATAGTTACATCAATAAATAAAAATTATTAGGGAAAGAAAAATTATCCTCTAATTTATCTTATATTTTTTTCTAAGTATATTTAAGTCATTCTTAATGTGCATCTCTCACATAAGTTTTACATAAACTAAATTTTTTATTACCAAAATTTAACTAAAAAGTAAGTAATTATGTATGTAATCATAAATATAAATTAGACGACATTAGTACCTTAAACTTATGATAAGAAAATTATTTTTCAAGATCATCAATCTATATCCTATCATCATGATCTTTTCATACATAAAACTCCTTTAAATAAGCTCATGATTAATCAACGATAGCTTTTATGAGAAAGGATGTGTATCTTCAATGTTAGTAACTATGTCACTTCTTTTAAAGAATTATAGATCACTTGTCATTAATTTAATTTGACATATAAAAAGTTTGTTTTGCTTAGGATGCCATTATGAGTGACTCCTTCTTATGACTCTTCTTACTAAGATCCACAGTGTCAATCCTAACTCGTCCATTTAAATGTTATTATTATTCTTCACCCTCTTACATCAAATGATAAGTTTCCTAATTTGGATGTGGTAAAGCTTTGATATGTCTTCAATGACATCATAATAAGATATCATTGTTGTAACAACCCTGCCATTAAGGTAACATAAGATCGTTATAACATAAAATACGGTTAGATAGTTTTCATATGAACTTAGGATTTTCTTAAATGGCCTTAAACTATTTCTTTTCCAATTTATTCAAAGGATTTAGTTTGATTTATACTCTTATCTAGTTTAATTCTACTGATAAAGCTGAGTCTGTCAGAATTTGAAAAAAAAATTTGAGTACCTCTCTTGGAGGGCTATATGAAATATGCATTATTTGAAAATAAAAAATTTTCGTAATTGTTCCTCTTGTAATTTTGCATCAAAGAGTGATTTTTAATGAATTTTTTGGAGACTTAAAAAGACCATTTTGAAAAGACATTATTTTTAAAATTTTCTAAAATTTGACATTTTGAACAAAAATCCAAAATTTAGATTTTTATTCTTTGGAGTTTTAATTTTTTTTTATATTTTTTTTAATCCAAATGGGGGGTAATTTCTTATTTACATTTATGTCTTAAGTAAATATCCTCATTTCCCCTTACTTAAATGGTAGAAATTTAAATAAGTTGTTGAACTGTGACCCAATGTGCTGAACCCTGAAACATAAACCCACAAACCCACCCAATGACCCAAAAACATATGTTAACCCGAAACAAAAATAGATCTGGTGCAATAAACCCTAACTTGAGTCTTAAAATAGAAGCATGAAATAGAAGACAACATGCTCTCTTTAGCTCCTCTTTTCTTCTTCTTCTTCTTCTTCTTCTTCTTCCTCTTCCACTTCTAATCACATGAAATAATTGCCTTCCTTCACATTTCTACATGTTTTCTTCCATTTTCTCCCTATTTTTTCTTGCTTCTTGTTGTTATTTCTGTTTAATAAAATTTTGGGGGATTTGGGTAGCAAGTTTTGAAAATCCTTTTCATTTGCTTATTAAGGTAATTCTCAAGCTTCATTCTCTTAATTAGAAGTTAGATTAGCTTAAATTAGTTAGTAAATAGTAAAGATTAGTGTGTTCTTAGGTTATACACAGTGTGGGAATTTGGGAGTTTTGTAATACCAAGCTTGATATTATTTTTTTAGTGTTAATTTATGTTTGAATTGTTGTTTAATTGCTTGCATAAGGTCAAGAAACACTTCCTAGTGGCTTTGGTGATTTGTAAAGTAGGGAGAAATCAACTCGAGCATATTAGCCATTTTGTGAGTAAATAATGTGTATTGCCATATTTTCATATACTTTCCAAACTTCTTTATATTGTTAAATACTAATTTTATTATTTTATTAATTATTATTTTTTATGCATTTTAATTACATATATGTGTAGAGCTCTAGGAACTTTTGGGACAAGCACTTTAAAAATGATTCTATGATAAAAAAATTAATTTATTTGAAATGGTGTATTGTTAGAATTTATCTTGTAATGCTCTTTGAAAGGTTTTTATGGATGAAATGATAATGTATTGAAGTTTCACATATGTTTGTAAAATTAATTCTTGATGAGTTTAGAATGATTTGATATTAGAGATATTGATTGTCAAGGTTGAAAGCTTTGATGAGCTACTTATAATTGAGATTGATTTAAACTATTAATGTATGAAATTGTTTATTTCCAATAATTTTCTTATATAACTATTATTTATATATATACATAGTATTTTGCTATTTTTATAAATTTGTTTTAGGAGAAAACTAATTGAAAATTGTAGCTAACGGTAGTGATGACATTAGCCCTAGTGTACTTTGGTTTGAACCCTAGTTAGCAGGGGAGTTACTAACCTCCATGTGTCAGCCAAGACATATGGATTAGTTATGGTAGCCTAATGGGTTGCCTTAGAGCTAAAAGCTCTCTTGATAATGTTAATTCATGAGTGAAGTGCTCATGTTTGTTAATCATAACTGAAAATCTCTCACCCTAAAGTGTAATTTGATAGTTTATATATATTTTTAACTTATTAATTTTGATTATGATTACTTATTTATCATGAATATACTATATTAAAATTTTTACCATGATTCTATGTTCATGATAATTTCTTAGGATTAAAGAACCTATTATCTACTTCTTAAATTGAAACTTATGTTTTTGTACTTTACTTTTAATGAACATTTTAATTGTTATTTTATTAAATGTGATTGTATAAATCTTGTGATATCTTTTGTATTGAAAAGCTATTTGACTTTTTCTAAGGAAAAACTCGTGCCATGGCTTGTCATATTTCTATTAGAAATTCATGTTATCTATCCACTGAGTTCATGACTCACTTTTTTTGTTGTAATATTTTTCAGGTAGAGATTTGGCTTCAGGTCTGTCATCTGCAGCTCTTTAGAGGGAGAGGAGTATTCTATTGTGGTGAGCCACACTTTATTCGTGTGGGTTTGATGTAGAACTCTTACATATTTTTTAAAGTTATAAAATTTAGATACTCTTAGATATGCTCCATTAAACCCACAGGCAGGGCATGCTTTTATAAATTTATATGTATACATTTTGTGATGACTGAGGAAAGATTGTCTAGTTAATAAATGATATGAATTTTATGTTAATATATATGATTTAACGGGTGAATGTTGAAAAAAAATGAGAAAGTCCATGTGGGATTATATGTAAGTGAAAAGTTAGTGATTGTGTGTTGGGTATATGCCCACTTGAGTTTGAAATAAGTTACAAGTTATCTTTTAATGTTTTAGGCTAGTATAACATATATGGTTATATTTTTCTCTTAGGTCGTACACCGGTCACGGCCCCTAGTTTTCAGTCGTGAAAATTGTATATATAGGATTTTTGTCTTTGGCATTTGAGACATACATTGCCTTAGCCACTAGAGTGACCTTAATATTTTACATAGTGCTCTTTTCATCTTATGCCTTTATGTAGAAGGAATTTTTATTGATGTCATATCCTTAATAAGATATGATATCCGTGCCAGGCTAGCCCATTAGCTATCCATCTTATAATCTTGGTAATAACATTTGGTGCTTTTTCATCATGCTTTTTTCCTGATAACAGAACCATGTAGTGAAATTCTTATTATGTTTAATTTTTACCTACTTCTCATTCCTACCATAATGGAGCTTTTTTAAGAAAATAATATGCTTTTCTATATATGGCTCAACCATTTCACTATTTTGTAGCACGTAGAGATGTGTGAATACTTACTTTTCATGACTTATGCTCTTTACTCAAAGTTCTTAATGTACCATCTTGTAAAATTTTTCCTTTATGTTAAGGCTTGGGAAGCCTAATAATGTTTGCATTTAATAAGTATTATGTGCAAAACTCCAAAACCTCCTTAATAAGGTATCCTTCAATAATACATCTTTTAGGCTTATTCCAATTGTGCACATGCCTTTTTGAATTCTTCATATATTATTCCATCATGTGCATCTAACTTAAGTAAATCGATCCATAAAATTTTACCTTCCTTACTAAATGCATAATCAAATGCACCATGATGTTAAAGAATGAAGGTGAGAAATACATTTCAAGTTAGCATACTATGATAATAACATCCCTTTATAAGTCACTTAAATCTTCTGAGTCAACAACCTTAGCACATATTGTATTAAGGAATAAACAAAGTCTTATGGTAGATTGTTTCACATGTTTAGGAAATATTCCTTGAATGGCGACCAAGAAAAGTTATTACATTCAAACATAATAATTATGAACTCAAAGCTAACTAATTTTAGATCTTTCATAAACTTTTGATGTTAAGAGAATAGGATTGAGGCACTTTAACCCAATATAAAAGCTTGCAGAAACATTTTTCACCTATTTAGACATTGTATAACATGGTGAAGGCAAATATGCATGTTGACCCTTTCTTTTTAGTGTTAATTCCTTTCATATGGCTATTTTTTACAAGCCTAGTTAGCCTTAACTTTATCCTTTATTTTACCTAATATGTTCAAAAGTATTCCATCCAAACTATCACATATATTTTTCTTCACATGCATGTTATCAATGTTATGTTTGACAAACAAGTCCCTTTAGAATGGAAGATAAAAAATATGGACCTTTTCTTCCATAAAGTGTTACAACTTATTGATGCATTGGGTTTGCTAAAAATAATATCAATGTTTTTCATCCTTTCATAAACCTCCTTCCTAATTAAGGGCTTTAGAACAATTATTTTCTTCAATTAACCATTAAAAACCTTTCTCTGCTTGTGATAATTATTTGAATGAAGCAAGAATCTCCTGTGATTGAGGAAAAAAAATATCTTCTAATATTTAAGTTGATAAAAGCATATGTTATTTTCATAAGTAGAGCATGCTTTACACCCTTTAACATTGTAAATTAATAGGTTTCCATATTGGGAAGTCATTAATTACGCAAAAGAGCATAAGATGTAATTTAAAAGACTCTTAATGGTGTATACATTGAACATTAACACACCTTTATCCCACATTAGTCTTAAGACTTCAATAAGTAATGACAATAATACATTTATGTCTTTCCTTAGTTACTTAGGCTCTAATATTAACAATGTTAAGATTATGTACTTTTGCTTTACGAACAAAGAAGAAGGTATTTTGTAAATCTCCAACATTATAGGTTATATACTATGTTTGTTACTCATGTTACCATAAGGGTTTATTTCATTAAAACACAGTATAAGTATAAGGTTTCTTACTCCTTTATCAAATTTAAGGAATAATAAGTCAATCATTCTCTATTAAAAAGAATTTATTAAATGAAAAAGTTTGTTTTTAGAAATCATTTACTCCATATGCCACATTAAGTTGTTAGCACATCCTACATTAGTAAACAATTGTTTAAACCTTGGCATTATAGGAAGATACCACAACATTTTAGATGAAATCATTTCTTGATGTTGTTATCATATTTTTTTAAATTTGTAATGGGATGACTCATATTTTGGACACCTATATAATGTTTTGTACCCCTTTTGGTGCAATGTGCAATCAACAAGACAACATGAATCTTTCTATACTCTATACCTATCGGGTATATGATTTTCTTCACCTTATAAAGATAAGCCTGTAATATTTTGCCATTGAGAAGAATGTCTTTCGACAATTATAGTAATGCCATAAAGCTTTGTTACTCCACCAATTTCCCACTTTCAAGTTAAACATTCTTAACATAATAGATAAAAATATGAATTTTGTGTAACCCAAATACAATGGCTTCTTTACATCACTCAATAATCTATTAAGCACTTGTAGATACTTGATAAAATTATCTACAATATTATGTATCATATCTTCTAAGCGATCATCGAAATCCTTATCTTCATGATTAGTAAATATGGTACCTATATTGCTTTCACCATGCCATTTCCATGATGCATGCTTGAGGCCAATACCATTGACATATGGATAATCTCATACTAGCTCAATCTTTACCCTTTTTACATAACAATAGTTGACATAGGGGCACCTTATGAGGTTATCCCTAAATTCTTCCTTCTTCCTCATAACTATAAATTTGATGAATTTATTAACTTTATTTTTATATTTATTAGTATGCCGATCAATACACATCTAACTTTGATCCATAACTAGCCAATCTAGTAAGAACAATACACATAAAAATATTAAACAAACCCTATATCATCACAAATTGTACATATTCTTAGCTATGTACCTAAAACTTAAACACATTCATACATTTATATACATAGAAAATATAACCTACACCATCCATAATAGAAACAATTTTCTAAGCAAGTACCCAAAACCATAACAATTTCATACATTTATAAAGGCAATCTTTTATTTGTATTCTATTTCATGCTTAAGGTTATAATTCATAAAATTAGCCAATAAAGAATCAAAAAATAATTTTATATGGTATCATAACCTCAACCCTAATTATTACAAGCTAAAGACATTAAAAAAGAGTCTAAACAAACAAGATCACACATCTACATTGAAAATATCAAGACATACACTAAATCAAAACATTAAGATATTTCATAAGTGTACCTTATTTGCATAGAAGGACTTGTGCTTCATAATTCTGTTTGAGTTAATAAAACAGAGCTTCATGTTATAGGAATCCTGATATTACATATACCATCACAACTTTTTAGTTTGCTATTTTGTTCTCTTACAGTGTTATGTATTTTTGACACTTTTCTTTTCAGTTAGTAAACAACGCTAAATATTATTTATTAGATGTTGGTTTAGTTACAATGTCTATTATCTATATTTACATGATGTAGTTCTATTAAATAAAATTTAAAGTTAATCATATGTAAGAAATAGTCATGATAATATTTTTAGATGTCGATTTTATTTTAAAACTTATGTCTTCCAGTTGGTGAAGATTTCATCATAGCTCGTATTTCTATAAATTTAAATTACATTAATTAGTGGAAAACACACTAACCATTTATAAAATCATGTCAAATTTGGCAATCATATATACAAAATTTTCCAACTTATAAAATTTGATACCATTTTTTAATTTAATTACTTTTTAATACAAATTCAAATTTATTTATATTTAATTATGGCATCATAATTTGAGATGAGTTCATAATCCCGTTGTCATTTCTTATGGCATATTTTTCTTTTCATACAAATTGATAGGATCAATAACATATTAACTATGAATTAACAAAAATATGATGAAAGGACCACCAATTATGAAAATATATTCTATAATTTTATTCACTTCTATATACTATTACATCTTCAAATGCATAAATAAAAAGGAAATACAACCTTATTGTTCCTTTTTTGTTACTATTGGAATTGCTAATTGTTGTTGTCATCATCTAAAAATAAATCTTCTCATATATTAGTAAATCATGAATTTAAGTAATACATTTATCTCTATTCTTAATGCATGAGTTTGTGTGGAAGAGGAAGAAATCTCCCCCACCATCTTATGTAACACATTTAGAGACTTGTCATAGTATGAAAGTAGAACAAATCAAAATCTCTAATGTGTCTATAGATTTTAGATGAAATAGTAAGATAGTGGTTTTCCTTATCCACATAGACTCAAGTTAGATAATGGAGGCTAAAGCAATAGCAAGATATTTGAGATATAAAGTGAACATCTAATTTATAAGAAGTATTAAAAACTATAGATATCGCTTATTAATAAAAACCTATCATTTAAGATATGCTCAATTTTTGAAAAGACTAGCCATTCCTATACTTTTAAACATTAATTAAAACAAAAATTTATATTTAAACATTTTGTATTTCCCAAAAAGATATTTGAAATAGATTTTAAATGATAGTATTTAAAAAAGATAACATCTTATGTTTTCTCTAATTTTCAAAACATTGGTAAAAGCCATAAAGTTAGACATATGGGCTATTTCTACACATTAATTTTAATAAAATCATATCTTATTGTTTTAACTCTATCTATAATCAAATAGCAAATTTATATAAAAAGTTATTTGTATTTTGATGTCTTCTATTTAGTATAATTAAATGAAAAAGGAAGAAACAATGTAAATAAAAAACTATAATTTCTCATCAATATAGATTTATAGTATAATTAATTGGTAACTAAGTTCATATTCCAATTGTATCAAAATCTTCATTTTTATTGTAAGTTCTCATGTGTTGAAAAAAAAACCTCTATTTCTCTCAATTGTTTCCAAGTAGTCTCTTAATCTTCTTAATTCTTCATGTTCTATTCTTCCTCTTAACTCAGAAATTCTTTAAATTAATGAGAAACATCCCATTCAGGACTCTAATACTTTTAAATCTCCCATCTTGATCAAGGTAGTTCCTATCAAGTTAAGGAATCTCCTTGAATACGTAAGCCATAATCAAATTCCATATAAACATAAATGAATGATGCAAGCAGATTTTTTGGCACTATAAAAAAAATATAAACATCCATTGTTAACATAAGATTGATGTCTTATGCATCATAATTTCATAGTAGGCATCTAGTTTCAATACCTTTAGATGTCAGTTAAGTATAGAACTAACATGTAAATTTATTACCTATCCAAACTAACATTTTAAATGTTATTTTCAACAATGGTTATGTATAAAATTAACATTTTAAGCTTTCATGATTTCCCACATAAAATGTTAAGCATTATTTATCTTTAAAGCTGAAGTAGAAGTTTTCTTAATTAATTTCAAAAATGCTATCACATCTAAATAGATGTTAATCATAATTTTAAACCACCGTCTTAAAGTTTCATACATTTTCAAAAAAGCTGCCATGTCATAATAGACATAAGTGATAATGGTAATTAACATAAAATACTAATGAGAAAAATATTTACTATTTTATGTCTCTTAGTAGGTTACACATGCTTAATTTTATAAAATTAATTTTGTTTTATAATTTAGGGATGATTTTACAATATTCTAAATTTATTCAGTTAATACTAGATTTTAATACTATATCTATTTTGCAGTTATATCTTGAATTTCGAATATTAGATTAAGGCCATCTTTATATTGTTAGAAAGCTTAAGGAGATATCTATAAATCTTATATTTTGGCCCAAGCCCAATTTAAACTTTTGAAGGTCATATATGATTAAGAAGTTGAAATCATGTCTTTGTCCTAGCTGAGTCTGCTCTGTAGTTGAGCCATATCTAGAGATGTAGAAGTTTGATTAACTTAAAACTTGTGCCTAAATTTCATAAGACATAGGCTTACAACATTGATATTCATGGATTATCCAAATTACTTTATTTTAATGGTCTTAAGCTAATTGGAAGTCAAACCTATAGGAATTCACTAATGTAACCATTAAAGTTAATTATCTTGTTAAAAATAGGTCAGACATTCTAAAAATTAAGAAGGCTCTATTATTGTAATCTTAAAAGACATACAATCCAAGTCTAGTAGGATTTTAACTCAATTACGTTAAATAAATAGGGAGAACTCATTAAACTATTGAGACTTTTACATAGTATTCAGTAACATAACTTTTCTTCTTATTATTTCTTTTTTATTCTTCATCAATGGAAACTTAAATTCAAAGTTGATTCAAGGAGTTTGAGGCTCGTCTTTACTAGATTATAAGGTTATGAATTATAACGTTAACTTTTTCAAATTAATTTTCCTCTTTTCCTAATTTTATGTGCTAATTTTTTGAAATTACATATGTTAGATGTTGATTTGATATAATTGATATTCATTTTTGTGATTTTTTATTTCTTGCTATTGTGATGTTGAATTGTTATTAGTAATTCACAATTTTATGCATTAGGGCAGAGTGTTAAGGGATTAGTTTGAAGGTTTCTAATTTAATTTCTCAATTTAACTTAATTATATCATTAAATTAATTTCGATCTAGCATAGGCATTACAACAGTTGTTTAATTGATTAAATCTTAGATAGTTATTTAGCATAGGATTCATAAAATATTGCAAGACTTCTGAGTAATTCAAGTTAAAGAATTAGTTAGGAAATTCAAATCTTAATTGATTTATGATTAATCCAAATTAGAGCTTTCAATTCCTTGAAATGGTTGTTTTGCTATATTAATCTTTTTACTTTCTATTTGCTTTGCATTTTTATTTTACTTAATACATTTAATTTAGTTTCAACCCCCCAATTATAATTCTATTCTTCATACTACATGTTATTGCATACTACATTTTTTTATTACATTCTGCATTTTATTACAGCATTCTATTTGTTTGCATTTGTATTCTATTTGCATTGGTTACTTTCATTTTTAATGTATTAATAATTCAAAAATTATGTAAATATTGCTAAGAATTTAATTAGAAAAGATAGTATTAAAGGATTACTAATGGTATGACCTCATTTGTGCCATTTTACTACATTATATTTTCAATAAACAAGTATATGATTAATTTTGATATATAACAAAAGTGCAATCAAATATCAAATTTATAATAGTGATGAATAACATATTTAAGGCAATTTCTTTTACACAAAAAATAGATACAAATAAGTTACTTAAATATTTAAAGGCATGCTCTATTATAGGCATGGGACTTCTACAATGAAGATATGCACCTAGATTTGTAGCTCTATTCTTTTTATTCTACTTCTATAACTTCTTAATATTTGGATTATTCCATTAAGCTAATAGATTATCCTAAATAACATTAGTAACCTAACTAGCCTTTTTCTTTTGGCATCATTGAATGTGCATGACAATATTCTAAACCTTTGGTGGCTAAAAGACCTTCATAACTTTTCATGATTAGCATAGGTCCATTAGTAGAACTTTTACAAATCATAACAATACACTGAGCTAAAAACACAACATTAAATAATGGAGAAGGTTAGCTACAAATAAGAAATCATAAATACTGAATTTGCAATTAAGTGTAAAATATTGCAAATTATTTTTTAAACTATATATTGTGAATCTACACTAGAATGCTTTTCCACTTCAGCCATGGTTCATTAAAGAAACTTTGCACAATGTCCCTAATTCTATGCACAAGTGTTTTTGTGTGGTAGAACATGTTTTAATGTTTGAAAACATTATAATATGAATAGCTTGAAATTATATTGCTACAAAATAATTAATTTATGTTTGGTGTTAGTAGCATACATGTTAGTTTTTAACTAAAATTTAATCGAGTATCACTATATATTTGTTCATGAAATCAGTTATATAATTAATGTGAAAAATGTCATTACATCAATTTCTTTACTAGAAACCAACATTTTTTCTTTTCAAAATATTTTTTTTACATTTTATGTTGGATTTTAGTAAAAAATAATCTGAATCAACTTGAAATGTTTGCATAATATTGTCTCAATGTTGGTTTTTGTTTTCCCCACTAGAATCTATATAATAAAGACTAAATAAACTCAATATCTTGCTAAAAACGTGTGCTTTATGTTAAAATTTTAAAGGTTATAACTTTACACACAGTTATTCATTTGGGGCAAATTTCATGTTGATTTCATATAACTTTTCAAGATTAATTCATATGCACTCTTAAAATCATAAAGAATGATTATTTTTCATGGTACTTTTTCATTTTTTTCTCTATTTTTTTATCATTATTTGTCTAACTTTGAACTTTGATGCAATATTTTATTAAATGTATAATAAGCATTTAAGACTTAGATGAAACTTCAAAAGTTATATAAAGAAAATACAAACAAAAATCTCTTAAAAAATCCTATGTAAAAAATTAGAGAAATGAAAAAGGCAAAGATATAAAAAATACAAGTAAGAAAAGTATTTCTTATATTTTGAACTAGAATAGGGTATTTGCTTCATCCTCAATATTAGTTGAAGGAGTATTAATGACTTATTAACATGTGGTGGAAGATGAAGGAACATTTAAGGTTTTGCAAAAAAAACTAGATAGAGATGGAGATTAAGCTTGAAAACTAATAAAAGGGAGAGTAAGAGTGATAATAAGGAAAAAAAAAGATGTTCTTTATTTATAGTGCAAAAATATAACTATATCTAGGAATTTTACTAGAACTTTACAATACCTCTAAATTTTGGTTAAATCTAAAATTAACATCTTTCCCTACAACCTTATAATGTCATGTATTTTGACATTAATTAAATAAAATTGATGTCTTGAAGTTTTTACTAATTTTAAAAATGTTATTGCATTCAAAATAGATGTTAGTAATTTTAAAAATAACATTTTATATTTCTTTATTTTCTAGTGACTTTTAAATGTCATACATTATGATATTAAATAAGTAAAATATTGATATCTTAAGTTTCCTAATAATTTCAAAAATGTCATCATGTCCAAATAAATATTGGTTAATTCTAAAATTGATTTTTAAAATTTTTTTGTTTTCCTAGTAATTTTTAAATGTCATATAATATGACATTGGTTGAGTGAAAAACTAATATTTTAAATTTTCTAATAATTTCATAAATGTCATTACATCTAAATAAATATTGATTAATTCTAAAATTATCATATTAAGTTTTTTCCATTTTCCTTATAACCTTTAAATGTCATATATTGTGATATCAGTTAAGTAAAAATTTATCATCTTAAGTGTTCCAAAAATTCAAAAATGCTATCATATCAAAATAAATGTTAATTGCATATACAAATCGTCACCTTATTAATCCTAATAATTTTAAAAAATGTCATTATGTTATTATAGATGTCAGTTTTTCCTTTGATTAATATCTATTTACTGATGTAGAATTGTAATTCTACAATAGTGTTACTTATACATATAAGTACTTAAATAAGTAAATATATTCACTAACTTTTGCCCAAGCATTAAGATTATTTTTTCATTACGCCTAAAACTACACCATTGATAGTATGACCCATCATTATATTAAAGTGGAAGCAAGTAAAGTAGCAGATGTGTGAGGTGATTCATATAAAGAAAGTTATGTGAGAAGCAACTAGGAGAAAAGGACTAAGTAGGAGATGGCAAATAGGAAAAGGAATGGATTAGAGGTAGCATACCAGATGAAATTAGGTGGGATATGACATACTAGTTAGAGTATAAGTAGAAGGCAATATACAAAGAAGAGTCTAAAGGTACATCCATATTGGAAGGAGTCTATGATGGGAACTAATCTAAGTATGGTTGTTAACTACTAACAAGAGTAGGCATATAAACATGTAACCTATTAATAAGTTGCCATCTAATGGTAACCTAGTTAACAGTGTCTCAAATAAGTTACCTAGAGCAAAAGCTTACTTTTTATACTTTGATTTCACCTTTTGTTTTGCTTTTTCATAGTGACATACATTAAACAAAAATAACAAGTAAATAATCATGTTAAAAAATTGGATAGATAGAGCATATATATCAAATAAAAGTGTCATGCATACTACTAGCATGTAAAACATGGCTATAAAGAAAATGTATACAATGCCAACAAATATATACTTAAATGCATTCAATCGATAAGACAACCTATTAATTTGAATTTCTAGGGTAAATTAATTGCTCATCATTATTACTATTCTAATTTATATCATATGAATTTATGAAGTTAGATTACTTATCTTCATCCACAATATCATCTCCTACTAAATTAAGAGCTTGTAACATCTAGCCCAAATCTAGGGGTTTTAAAATTTTTCTTTGCATATATTTTAAAATGATTCTATTTTTCCATTAAATTGATATTTCCCATGAAAATTTATTGCAATAGCCAAAGTTCTCCTCTTACATTAGCATTTCTTTTTTTTACGTTGATGGGTACCTAAAAAAATCAAATCACAACAAAGTGACGCTTCATACAAACCACTCTAGAATTTTTAATCATGTAGTGTCTTTCCTTTCTATTTTTGGTGCACTAATTATTGCACCTTTGGTATATAGCTCATACATGATATTTTCATAGTTACAATGTCTTAGAGAGCAACATATAATTACATTTATATGTGTACATTGGATTTTTGTATTCAAAAGTATTATATATCCTGATATATTGCATATATTTCTACATTATCTACAATTATAATATATTTTCTTCCATATAATGAAAACCTTTAATCTTATTTAATATATTTCTAATAATGTTTAGTAGGTTGTGTTTATGTAATTACCAGAAAGAGTGGTAATTTTTTTTTTGTTTCTAGTTCTTAGATCTATTATATTAAATGTATAGACATGTATAAGTGTTATGTCAAATGTGCATCATGTTACATGAATTAAACATAAGTGTTAATAATGTATATATATTATACTTTCATTTAATCATCCAAGGATGGCTATGCCAACCCAATACTAAAAAATCAAAAGGTAGCCACTACTACTATGGCTATTAAATCATCAAAAGTTAATAGAGTCTTATGCTTTATGAAGTCAAAAGTCTGAGTACCTATACCTGACCAGTTAAGAAATATCAGAGCTAGTAACATATTCACTATAAACATTATACATTAAGGTACATTTGTAGAGGTCCATGAAGACTTATAGTGAAAAAATATACAGATGGTCTTGAACAAACATAGTGCTATAATCATAACCATGTCCTTATACATTAGTATCCTAGTACTACATCTTGGTACTTAAAAATAAAAAATAATGGAGTAAGTTTAAAACAAACTTAAGAGATGAATTCTTAATGAATCATTAAATTCATTGTGAAGTATAATCATTTTCAAGGGTATGAGTTTATATTCCCACTTTACATTCTAAGTTGGACACTATTCTTAAAACTTTATCATAGGTTAATCCCTATCTATTCTTTATAAACTAGACATGAACAATTTAATTTAAATATTCTTCTTTTAGTAAAATTCACATAATTGGATAGAGTTTTCTTTTGAAAACAATTAAGTTTGAGTGAACTTTTATTTAAAATGTACAACCATTAGCATTTCAAGGGAAAACTCTATATTTATTATTATTATTATTATTTTAAAATTTAACACACTAAGAATTGTTTACGAAAATCATTTTGTTTAATTTATTGATAGAACCCATGAAATATTGAAGGATAATATTCATACATGTTAGTATTTAATATATAAATATATTCTTCTTATAATTACTTTTTCACTTCCTTCTAAGAGAAACATATTCATATATAGGTGGACTTCCATTCTTGCACTTTTCCTTAGTAACTCAAAACTTATTTTAATTGTAGTCCTTGTATACATTTTAGAGACTATAACTAGACTGGTTAAAATAGGCTAATCTAACCCTACTAAATTAACTTAATGAACAAAAATTGTACATTGGGCTAATCCTAACCTAAACTACTTTTTCATTAGGTTAGTTTAGATCAGATTATTACAGTACTAATTTGAGTCCCAATTACAGGTTGATATTTATCAGGCGGGCTCAAACAAGTTTTATAATCCGTTACATTATTATTATTATGATTATTATTATTATGATTATTATTATTATTATTATTATTATTATTATTATTATTGTTGTTGTTGTTGTTGTTGTTGTTGTTGTTATTATTATCATCATCATCATAATCATATTAATTTTTTTTATTATTAATTTTGCATCATTAATTAATTAAAATTTATTATTATTAAATATAATTATATTTTATTATTATCACTTAAAATTTTGTTAAAAGGATGAAATTAGGATAAATTTATTAAAATAATTTAAATAAAAATTATATATTTTTAAAATTTTAAAGAGATAATATGAATTCTTTTAAAAAATAAAGTAATAATTTTTTTAAATATTAACGTAATTTTATTCCTAATTTATTAGGATATATTGATAACTTTTCAATATATTAAAATTTTAAATTAAAATCTTTTCATATTTAATATATAAAAAAATATTGACTAAAAATAATTTGCCCATTTATAAAAATTATTTATATAAAATGTATTTAATTTAAATAAGTTAAATTTAAATTTGACGTATAATAAGATTTGTAATCAAAATCACATATTGAAAATTTTAAGTGATTAGTTAGTGATGAGAAACTTTAAATTTTAGATTACAAATTTTTCTTATGATTATTATTATCATATATTATTGTTATTATTATGCTTGCTCTTATTATTATAAAATATAATTATATTTTATTATTATCACTTAAAAAAATTATTGTTATTATTATTATTGTTGTTTAATAGAACTAAAAATAATAAGGAATAAATTAGGACATAATAATTTTAATATGGAAAACCCTCTTTAAGAAGGGTAAAAATTATAGAACCTAATATAAAAAAATTTTACTATTAAATAAAATGAGTACAAATAAATATCTATGTTAGTGAGTCATATTATATATAAAAATAAATATATTTAATAATTTATATATTATTAAATATATATAAATAAATAATTATATAAATAATATATTAATAAAAATAACTATAATAATTTATATATGATAATAAAAAAATAAATAATATTATATTATATTATATATATTTATATAATATATTTAAAATTAATATCAAAATTATTTATTTAAAATTTTAATATAAAAGTATTAATTTAAATTTTAATATAATTATTTATTGAATAAACTTAAATAATATATATTGATAATATTAAATATATAAATTTATTAATTTTAATATTAAAAATTATTTAATATTGCTCATATATATAATTTTAATATTACATATATTAAAGTATAATTTAATATAATAAAATTATTATTTTAATATATATAAAAATTAAATATACAATAATAAATTAATCATTTATTACTTACTATTATTAGCAGGCTAATGAATTAACTCAATAACTTAACAGACTAACACTTACTAGTTCTAGTCATTTACTAGGTTAAGCTAACTTATTTCAATTTCTTATTAGGTCGGGCCACTATTATCATTTTTCATACCAATTTCAATTTTAGGTGAGGCAAAATTATACAAGTCTCAAGCTAACTCATTAAACCCAACCTATTTTAATACCTTTAATTATAACAAACTTGATATCATGAGACTATCCAATATCATTCACCATTCTAGTAATTTAAAGAGAATTTTTATCCACCAATATCTAAGGTGACCAAAACATATGCCTTTAAATTTTCTCATTCTTTTTCTACTTTCTCACATCATATTTTTCTCTCAAATCATATGTTGTCATATTCTAAAAACTGAATACATATATTTCCTCTAGAAACTAAAACAATCATAGTTCCATTAGATGGATCACTTGCATATATTTTTCTTTTGTAATTTTTTTCTCTGTCATTTATGTTTATTGAAGTCAGATATTGTGCAAAGTCACATTTTCCCTAAATTTCCCTTAGGTTCTTGAACTTCTAAGGCCTTTGCCAAGGAATTTTTCCTTTTCCTTCTTTCACAAAGTTAATTTGATATTAACCCAAATAAGAGTTCGATATATTTTTACCAATCATAGAGTTTGACATATTTCACCAATCATATACATCATTTTATCAAACTTTTCTCTTATTTTTTTATTTGCACATTATCCTTATTTTTTAATATTTTTCATCCAAACTACTCATATCACTTACACGCATCTTTTAGTAGATAATGTAGGAAATTCTAAAATAAAAGTGTAGGGAGAATGCTTACCTTAGAATGCTTGCTTCAAATCCAAAGAGGATGAACCTTAAATAATTATAAGAAAAATTCCAAATCATTAATCTAATTAAATAAAAATAATTTTATCAAAGCCTAAGGTGGCAAGATATTTTATTTACTTAGAAGAATGAATTATGATTTTGCTTTATTTCCTTTTCTACCTAAACTTAAATGCATACCTAATGGAGATCTTGTCATAATTTTCGTTAATCTTTTCCTTCTCTTCTAACATACTTCTTATTTTCTTGATTTTATCTACCTTTAAGCTTAATTCTCAATCGTTCATTCATTCTATTACCTAGGACAAAATATACAAACACCAAATCCATATTTTTCTTGTATATATAACCTTAAATCCTTTTCTTTTCTTAGTTTACTATTTTATTTTTATAAGATCCTTTATTTTTCTACTTACCTTAGTAGGATCAATTCTTAAATGGAAATGAGATCTTTACCAAAATAAAATAATTCATAATCACTAACATTTATCTCTTAAAAACCTTAAAGAAAGAATATGAAAGGGTAGTGTTCTTACTAATAGATATGAAACTTAAAGCTACTATTCCTTGCCTCACGGAGCTTTGGTTTGCCTTTGGAGAAGAAGAATAGAAGTTTTTATATTATATGTATGGATATGGCATGTGAAAATGAAAAAATAAGTGTAATATCCCTAAAATTTATTCTTGGCATTATGAAAAAAATTAAGGCATACTTTAAAAAAATTATTATTGTAAATATAGAGATTTCATTCAAAAAATGGGATATTATGTAGAAAAGAAGTATTAAAGATAGTATGAGTAGGTAAATTAAGTTAAAATGAGAGGAAGTTAGAAGATTTTGACAAAAGATATTCCATATGTATTGGATTATTAAGAATTTGAAAACTCAAAAGTAAGAACCATGTAGATATGAAATGGAAGGTGAAGGATTAGGGTTTAGAGTTTAGGATTTAAGGTTTACATGATTCAATATAAATGAGGGATATATATTATCAAATAAATTATAAACAAGAATCAGGTGAATTACTAGGAAAAATTTAGAAATAATCATGTTTATACATAATTTCTATTAGAAGTAATCATGTTTATATATTTTCTACATACTTGATGGTATTTTAGTCATAACTTTGTACATAAATGTTTGATTTATGAATTGTCAAAAGATTTGGATAGTAGACATTCGAGGTTTCCATCCATTTGAATTTCATGATTTAATTCCTAGTTAACTAATACCAAAATTTTTCTAAAGTAGGAAAATTTTGGATGTCATAATACTTAACCACCCTTAAGTAAATTTATCATAACTTTTTCTAGGAGCTTCTCATTGATGCAAGGTTAAGGCCATTGCTTAAGGGATATATAAGGCTACTTTGAATGAAAATTTCATGTAATGGGTTAAGATAAGCAAAGAGACACATAATTTTCTTGGAGGATGACATGACAAAGATCATAAAAGGTAAGTATTTCAAGTATAAGTGAAAATGCCTATGGAAAGGAATTAAAATATGCAAGAAAAAACAACAGAATATGTTTGAAACATAACCCAAAAAGATTTGGAAAATATATATAGGTGGTATGAAATGTTCCATAGGGATACATAGTAGTAAAAGAGCCTATTTACTATAAGGTGGTTAAGAGGATGCATAAAAATGTTATTCTAAAGACCAAAATTGAGGCCCATTTGGCCCTGCACAAGAATAGGATAGAATGGTTCTTTATTCCTTAAATAAAACTTAAATGACTCTTGAATTTAGCTAAACTTGGGAAGACAAAGTTAGGATGATAGCATCATTACATTAAGTGTCTATCTAGCCAATGCATGATAGAAAAATTTTTAATTAAATTAAAAATCCCTTTCACATGATAATTTGAGGCCAATTAAAAAAGCATTTGAGAATTTTAGCTAATACAAGTAAGTGGCTTCTAATTTTTATGAATGGGTGATTAATCTTTTAATTAAGAGAAGCTTGGTTATGTTAAAACAAGTTCTCCCTCTTTCTCTTTAGCAAAGTGCATGAAACTTTTTCACACATGCACACACACATATTAGGTTTTTTTTATTTTGTCTTCCTTTTCCACTCTAAGGCTAAAGTCCATCTATCTTACTACACTCCCTAAAGCTTCATCCTTTTCACACCACTATTATGATACCGCCACTAAAAACTAAAAGGAAGAAAATGTCCACTAGGGAGTATATGGAATCTTTCTATGTTAGAAAAAAGCGAAGTAAAAAAAAATAAGTAAGCTGATTTTTTTTAAGGTTTTGTCATAAATTGTATTAACTTTGCATGTTTTATTTAAAGAGGAACTTAAAGATGAAAACATATCTAATCCTGTTAACCTTTAAGTGAGAATTCTCTTTACACTCTCATTTTAGAATTTTAAGATATCACCTACTAAAATCTTTATGAAATTTGCATGAAAAGCTTTGGTTGAAATAGTAAGAAACATGGAAAAACATGCATGCAAGGAGGAAGAAGAGTTTAATAAGAAGATAGAAGTATTTGATTAAATGTATTAAAATTATTCTTAAATTTTATGGTTAATTTTCTAGAAGAAATGACAAAAACAACCTTTATAGAACCTTAGAGGGTTTGGGTTCCATTAGGAAGAATTAATATAAATTGATTTTTTGAAGTCTTTTAAACTTAATTAAATACGCAATAAAAGCATAAACTCTTAAATAAAAATATAAATATCTATATATTTATATGCTATTATATGAAGAAATCACTTAGTTATAAACCAAGAATGGTTCAATCTTAAAGGAAAATAGGAGCCTTCCTTTCCTAAATTTACCTACACTCAAAATAAGAAGCAAAGATATAAAATAGAGTAATGAAAGATATGAAAACATGGCACATAAGTTTTAAACATATAAGAGAGGGTGAGGGAGAGCACAAAATTTATCCTTAAAAGTAACATATTTACATAAATAAAAAAGCTTTAAGTAGTTATATGATCTTTTCAGAAAGAAATGTACAAAAAAATGGTAATTTAACCATTAGTTACATCGTTAAATTTTAGCCAATAGAGGGTAATCATGAGGGAAAGTGAATTTCAAATCTTAAAAATAATTTAAGTGGAATGCACATAGAAGGATGGATGGATGTTTAAAGGAATTTTAATTGATTACATAAAGAAAAGATTAGGGAAGCAAAAGCCTTATAATTTATCTCCTTAGGGAAAATTATGGATTGGTGTCTCATATTCTAATATGTTAAATAGTTAAAGTGAGGTTAATATTAATAAAATGGAAATTTAAAAAGTATATTTGTTTATATATATGTGCATGGATGTGCAATAAATGTAAGAACAACTACATATGCGTGTACAACAAATAAATAATGAGTAATATGAATAAATAAATGTGTAAGGAAATGTTTTAAGATTTGAGAGAGAAGAAAACTTAACTTAAACCACCTAGAGGTGTTTCAGGTGCTAAGGAAATAAAGAAGATGCTATAAGATTTTGAGTAATTAATAAAAATTAAATCAAAACATGAAATATGTATAAGAGTAAAAGAATTAGAATTGTGTAGAACATATGATTGCACCCTCTAGAACAAGATCTTATCATTTAAAGGGAAATGGCTAGAAAGATTCCTAAATTTATGAATACTATAAAGGTGGATTCTGTTGCAAAGTAAAATATAATTAAAATCCTTGTCTAAGTAAAAGAGATTCAAAATTTTAGTGGATGTGGTTTCGATTAAAATGAGAAAGAAGAAGTAAATGGACTCTACTTATTAAAGTTTAGTGTTTATTAGGTGTTTTATGCACATGTGCATTAAAGGAAATATATACACAAGTATTAAGATGAATTGATGAATTTTTGAAACAGTGAGCATATTTAAATGCATAATATAGTAAGGAAAAGGAGAAAGAAGAAAAAATATTTAGTAAAAATTTTTTAGGACCTTAGGTTTTCCTTTGGAAAGACAATTAGGGTCATAAAATATGAAGTTATGACAATGATGACAACAACAATAATAACAAAATTAATAATTAGATATAAGTAGCTAATGAGATTAAAGATTAGGAAAATGTGAAATATTACAATAAAAGGACATAAAAGGAAACAACTATGAGTCCCATATAGAAGATAATTATGAAAAGAAACTCAAGACATATTATATATATAAAGGATAAAAGTAAAATAAATATATGAATATTGGTTACTATAAGTACAACTTTATGAGTTACAAACATCATTATAAATTATGCATATACATATGATATGAGTGTGATGAATATTGATTCATCACATAAATTATACAAGGTTACTATTAAATGATGGAAATGATCTTAATTGGTTAGGAAGCAGGTAAAATGTTTATGAGAATTATATTGACAGGGATAAAACATTTAACAATATTAATAGCAATCTTACTAATGGTAGGATTTAATTATAAGTGTACTTAATTAGGGGACATGATTCCCTTATTAACTTATAAAAAATTATGCAATATAAAATGCGATAATGAATAAGTGCAAATTTAGAAAATAGATCTTGAATTTAAAATG
Organism: Sindora glabra; assembly: GCA_020226215.1. Lineage (NCBI taxonomy): Eukaryota > Viridiplantae > Streptophyta > Magnoliopsida > Fabales > Fabaceae > Sindora > Sindora glabra. The sequence goes on from CM035227.1 coordinate 81,031,840, forward strand.
TAGGGTAAGCGTGCAAGTATAAACAACAAAGTGTGAAAATTAAAATAAAGTGAGAAATGAACATGTATGAGTATACATATATTTATATGAATATATCAAGTGGAGAATATAATAAGAAATTATGAGTTTTGCATAATTATGACATTACTTTTGTTATGGATAGGCATGAGATTTATGAATTTCAATTGCCTAGTATTTTATGATGTCTAGTACGTTAAACATATGAATTTATGAATCTTGTGAAATAATAAAAGTACTAATATTTATTGAGAAATACATAAGAATTTGTGGGATTTGGCCATCCATGACATTTATTTGTAATAGTTGTGGATTATGTGTGAAATTTTAATATTTGAGTTACTTATGATGTTTATTTTGAAATGACTATGAAATATTGACCAGTTGTTATACGAATTGAGAAGTGCCATTTGACATGAAGATATGGCCACACATGATGCCATTATGATTATCGGAAATGAGATGAAAGTCATTTAATATGGCAAGATTATTAGGAGATAAGTTGGCATATACTATATACTGTGATCCCCTATGAGATGGGGAGTGCACACACTATATAAATCAATGGTGGACAAATAAGGCTAGACTTAGAGGAATAAGGTGGGATGGGATAGATAAGGTTATAATCCAAAGATATAAAGAAAAATTGATATTTATAAGGCATTGTGAGTATCTTATGAATACATATGTGTATGTATGTGTGTGTTAGAAATTGCTTATTTTATTGTTTACTATTGATTTATTTATCCATCTACTAATTTGTTTACTTATAATTACCTACATTATTATTTCATATGCATGGCCATCTTTCTTAAAGTGCATCAAGATATGTATGAATACAAGTATATGATGAAATGTGAGACTAGTGTGCCTTTGAGGTAGATGACATAATATATTATTAAGCATGAACTTGATAAAGCATATATGTAGCATAAAACTAAAAAACAATATATCTATATATATTTAAGTAGTGGTATGATAAGAGTTGAGAATGAGAGTACATAATAAACAACTGTAAGGGTTATATAACTATCAAATGCATCTCCTAAAGTATATAAAAAATTACCTTTTCCATCAAGTGTATGGGTGATATGGAGTCACAATGGTACTCTATCACTTATGATGTAATGAAAGTAAACATGCTATAAAACAATTGCAAACATAAAGATTGATATACATAAATCATTTTACATTCAAAAGAGTACACCAAATGGTGTGTGGAAGTGAAGGAAAGGCAATAAAAAAATAAAATTTTAGAATAGTTTTTATGGAGTCTCAATTATTAGTCTTTATAATTTACGTACCTACCAATTTCAATAAGAATGCTTGGGTGGGAAGAAATGCCTTGGCTATCACAACAGACCATTTAAGAAGAATTACTATAATACCCTAATGGAGTAAGGAAATTTAAGAAAAAATTTTGAATAGAAAATCACTTTAATAGAAACATGGTAATGAAATCAAATAAAATTTGATTAAATTGCAAAGATAGATTTAGGTCATATCTATCTAGAATTTTTATTAAACTTATATCAGGCATTAGTGTTGGTGAAAGTATTATAAAAAGTCTACTATTAATTTGACAAAAATTTTATGAAAATCTAGTAGGAAATTAGGATCTGGGTGGCTAAAAAATGGCTCAATTAACTCAAAAATTTAGAAATTGAGCCTAAATTTTAAATAAATGATCTTGATTCATTGAGGCTAAGTTAGTTCAACTTTTTAGGGCCCAAATATAAATTTTGGATCGAAAATTTTAGATCCAAAAATAAAGCCTAAATTTTGTAAAAAAAGCCTTGGTAAATTTGGTAAAAAAATGCAAAACTAGGGGCATTTGTTTGCAAGCTTTCCTAGGATGTTATTTGGTTGATTTTTAATAGTTTTAGGAGGAAAATATTTTAATCTATTAGCTTAGAATCATGCCATCTGCTACCATCACGAAGAAGATTTTATAAAAATTTAAAATTAGGAAACTTAAGTAGAAAGCTTAGGCAAATTAGAATTTTACATATATATAGGGTTTTTAGGGTTAAGATTTGGACATTTCTTACTTATTTTCCTAGCAAAACCATGAGCTTCCTCTAACTTCTCCACAAGGATTTTCAATTTCTTCATACATCCTAATGAGTTTTTCAACTAGGTTCTTTAATTCTAGCAAGGTAACTTAAAATTTTCTTTATCTTTTTTCAAGTTTTCATGGCCATTTCTTTTTCTAAAGTTCTAAAATCTGATTTATTTTAATGAAGATATTTTTAAGTTGCGCTCAAAGATATTTGAAAGTTTAAAGACTAAAAGATCAAGGTAAGTGGCATTTATTCCTTAATCAATTGATTTTTTTAATGAAAGTTGAAGAAATTTAATGATTTTAACTATATTGGAAGAGAAAATGAGATATAGTGCTATGTTAATTGATCTTGATATTGTATAAATATTGATATGAATATATAGTATTGGTTTTATGATGTTGAAATGAGTAAGAGATGATTTATAGGGTTTTTCCTTAGAAAATTGCCATAGGGAAGTGTAGGAAGAAATTCTATCAAGGATGTTATAAGGATATATTTCTATTTGTCTATTGGAATTCATAGTTAGAAATTGTCAAAATTTAAAATTCAAGTGTATTAATATTACAAATGATGTTAGGATATGTGAGGAAAAATTTGGAAATTTTTAGATTCATGAAAAACTAAATTATAGATGAAATACTCAAATTTGCCAACTTCAAATCCCTATTTTGTTAGGTCTGAATTATTTAAAGTACCAAATGATTGAGAAAAAGTATAAAACCTATTAGATATGATACATAGGATGTTATTAATCTTATGCCAAAATTTAGTGGCAATTAGAGTTAATTTAATTGATCAAATGATAGTTTTATTTTTATAGCTTTAATGCCATCCAAATTTGGCAATTTTATGTTCATACCTTTAAATCATTAGGAAAGCCATGAAATGAATTATACAACAACTAAGTTATTATTTATTCAAAATCATGGCCAAGTTAGTAATTGATTTTCATTTGAATGATGTAACTCCCTTACTTAATAACGCCTTATTCCTCATTTAATAGATAATTAACGCATACTAAAATGCTATTTACTCCAAATTACTCAGAATATCTCAAATATGCTTATCTCAAACACATGATCAAAAGTCATATAATTACTCATAAGTTCAACTTTACAAATTGTACATCCATCATATACAATGTTATCAACTATACAATTAATTACAACTTCAAATACTATTGCCCTTTATCGTGAGAGCCCTTGGAAGCATCACCTGGAATGGTTAGTCACAATACATAAAACATAAGAAACAAAGTTTCCCAGTAGCTAGCTATTGCCATAAAAACATTTCAAGCCACTCCAGATCCTTAAGCAAATAAGACATACGTTTCGAAATCCAATAATCATTCATCAACATATTCAATATTATACTATTATAGGAAATACGCATCACACACACAGCAATTCACAACAATCATCAAGTCCATTCAAGGACTTATCACAATATCTAGATGGCCATCTCAACAATCGTACCTAGGCCTCACACAGCATCACGCTGTCTTCCCGGGGTTCCCGTGCCAAAAGGCCTAACACAGTATCACACTGTCTTCCCGAGGTCCCTGGCCATAGGTACCACAACACTCACAATATCATTCCGGGGACTCGAGCCATAGGCCGAACATAGTATTCTACTGTCTTCCCGGAATGCGCACACAGCAATTTCATATTCATTCCATACAATGGCATAAAACACATAAAATCATGTAATTAGAAAACAAAGCTTAAGGATAAAGCTAGCTACCTTTCACAAGCTTCCAATGTGATGTTCCTTTTGCTCTCACCAAAAACTCCTTTACACTTCCTCTTGCCTTTGCAAAATGGCACTCCTCAGTCTATACAAATACACATCATAGTTTCTTATTAGAACATTATCACTTTCCTTAATCCTCATGTATTCTTTACTTTCTCCACTTAATTAAATGCATACTTAGATGCTCTATACTTTACTTTCCAACCTTGAACTAACACATAAGAACATTAGAAAAGGATCCAAGGGCAAAGCCATGCAAAACATGAAGGATTAAAGCCAAAAAGATCACTCAGCAAAGAACACGGGGGTCCCATACCCCAGTGTTCAGGGCCGTGTTTCTCACTAGATGGCTTCGAGGCTTCACTGGCTTAATCAGAGAAGAACACGGGGTATAACACGGGCCGTGTTCTACCCCGTGTACATCACTGCCCTTCAGTCCTGAGGTAAACACGGGGGAGTGTTGCACCCCGTGTAGGACACTGATCAGCTTCGACGAGGAACACGGGGTACAACACGGGCCGTGTTCTACCCCGTGTACCTTGCTGATCCTCCGAAAACACATTAAACAGCTAAAACTCCTTCCTTCCTTCTTTTTCTCATCCATAGTTTTGGCTTCTCAAAAAGGAAAAATGCACACAAACACTTCCACAATCAAAGTTTCACCTTTCATAGGCTTTATAATTCATAAAACTTATTCTAACTTCACCAACTTAGCCAAGTTCTAAACACATCATGCCCATACTACACATGCATCATTATACCCTAAAAACCCAGGTGTGTAACCATGATTTCTTGTTGTTTTTACACCAAACCAAAGCCATAAATCAACACTACAACATTCAAAACATCACCAAACATGTTCAAATCCTCCTAAACTCCATGTTCAATCACCCTTGACTTTACCAACTTCAAGATTTCAAGAAAATAAGAAGAGTACATTAAAGAGCTCTTAGAGGAGAGCATTTTTACCTCTTAGTGTAACTTGAAAATCCTCACTTGGGACTCCCCAAACTTAACTAAACTTGAGCCTTTCTTCACTCTAAGCACACCAATGGATAGAGCTTGAGGAGAAGAACAAATTTCCCTTCTACACCTTAGCTTGAATCTCACTATTTTTAGGTGAAAAAGCTATGAGAAACTTTCTCTCTCTTCCTTCTCTCTCTCTCTCACGTCTAAGCTTCTTTCATGGAGAAATTCTGCAGCTTTTTTGAAAAAGGAGAAGAGAGAAGACTTTTCAAGAAGCTTCTAGGGCAATTTGGTCATTCCTAAGATTCTCAAGGGTATTTTAGTCATTTTTCACCAAAAGTAAGGCTATTCTTGCCATTAATTTTCTAGCAATGACACTTGTCACAAGTCCATTGGTCACACTAATTAAAATCACATATTGCACCCCAAACTCTTGGTTATTCATATTAAATCCCAACTCCTTAATTATTTACACTTTAACCACTCTCGATTTTACACTTCTGCAATTTAATCCATAGGGTTTCTGTCTGTCTAAAATTCCTCACACTATCAGACTCAAACAACTTCCCTTTTTAGGGTTTCCTAACCTCCTCTGATCATTCATACTATTTAGGGAAATTAATTCTTTCCCTACCATCCCTTTTTCCTTCAAAATTTCGATTACCTTACGCTTAAATTCCTTTGACTTAAAATTCACCCACCAGACCAATTCAATCATGCTCTTCGTTTCTATAACCTCAGAATTTAGAAATTAAAATAATAGAAATGAAAATTTGGGACATTACAAATGATGAAAAGTGGCTTGATTTATAAATGCTTATATGCTATCTTATTTTGTAAGCCTTATTTTCATATTATGTGAACAGTACCTGTAGGATGAAATCGTGAAAAATAATTAATGTTTGATGTGTAATATTATATTAGAAATGTTAGGACAAATTTTGATAAAATTTTGAAATTGATTTGTGATCATAAGAGGGCTCTAAACCATAGTGTATACAAAGTAAATGGCAATATAGTTGTTTGAAACTCTTTTGAGAAATATTGAAAAGGATATAAATGTATACAAATGTTGATGATATAGGAATTACATTATTAGCTATTCATGTGAGTTATGTGTTTCTATTACTATGAATAAGGAGGTTTTATGTATATTTTTATAATTCTTGTTAGGAAATGACAAAAATATGAATATATGTAAAAATAACTAAGTTTTATGGCAAAGTTGATATTTTGACCACATTTAATAAATTTGAAATGAGTAATTAACACTATAACTGGTATCTCATTATTACTCACTTTGTACATGAATTGTAAGTAGGAGATTTACATCTTTCGTAGAGAAAGAGAGGAGTGGCGAGGGTTAGAAGGATAGGATTGAAGGTTTAATTCCTAAGGTGGTAGGGGATGAGGTTGAACCAAAGATATAAAGAGAAACCTATATACCAATTGTTTTCATTTGTTAAAGTAATCTTTTAGGCATTATATTGAATGGTTATAATAGACATAGTAGAGTTAAATTAAATTAGTACTTATTGTTTATTGCTTGTTATTATATTTTTGACTTATTATGATGAGAATTCCTTATGAAAGGAAATGTATAGCCACTCACTGAGTATGTTAGTACTCATACTTTTTGTTTTTAACTTTTCATTTATAGATTTTGAGCATGCTTTGTCTAAGGATAACTAATATTTTCACAAGAACCCTTTTAATGCCATAAGGTACCTTCCTAATCATATTTTGATACAGATTTCATATAACTACATTATGGCCTCGTATTGACTATTTTGTAGATCTTAGAAATTTTTTTTTGAAGTAAATCTTATTTTACAAAATTATCCATAGAGGGATGTAATGAGTAGTTCTAGTTCAATTAATATACTTATTGATCAGCACATTAGAATACAAAAAAATTAGATTAAAAACTAGTTTGCTATAAAATAATGCAATATTGTGAAACAACTAGGTTATACCTTTAGTGTTCCCTTAATATTATATTTTCTTAATTGAATTACCAAAAATGTTTACACAATTGTCTAATTTATTTTGCATTATAAATGAAAGAAACTAATGCAAATAACACAAAATGCTATAATAGAATGCAGAATGCAATAATATACAATATATAGAATGTAGAACTAATACAAAATTAGAATTGGGAGGTTTTATGAAATAAAATTAAATTAAATATATTAAGAAAAACAAAAATGCAAAGCAAATAGAAAGAAAGAAAATCAATATAATGAAGCAACCGATTCAAGGAATTGAAATGCTTTAGTTCGATTAATCATAAATTAATTAGGTTTTAACTTTTCTAATTAATTTTTTAACCTTGAACTACTTAAAACCCATAAAATAATTTATAAATCTTAAGCTAAATTATTATCTAGCATCTGATCAATTAGGATTCGCTAAATCAAGCAACCACTATAATCATTAAGCTAAAACAAAATTGACTTAATGATAAAATTTAGTTAATTTGAAAAATTAAATTAGAAACCTCCAAATTAATCCCTCAACCCTCTGCTCCTATGTGTAATACCATGATTTATCAATCATAATTCAACATTAAAATAACAAAGTATCAGAAATCACAAGGATGAACATCAATTATATCAAATTAACATCCAATACAATTAAATAACAAAAGAGGAAAATTAATTAAAGAAAGTTAATATTACAAATCATAATCTCATAATCCAGTGAAGGAAAGCCTCAAATGCCTTGAATCAACTTTAAATTTAACCTTCCATTAATAAAGAATAAAAGAGAAATAAGAAAAAAGAGAGAAAAAATGTGCTGTTGAATGTGTAAAAGTCCTAAAATCTAATGAGTTCATTCCTTTTATTTAAACTAATTAACCTAAAACCTTATTGGACCTAGATTTTATGTCTTTTAGGATTACAATAATAGGGTCTTCCTAATTTTTAGAAGCCTAACTTATTTTTAACAAGATAATTAACTCTAATAGTTACAATAGTAAATTCTCATAGGTCTGACTTCTAAATAGTTTAAGATCATTAAAACAAGGTAATTTAGGTAATTCAAAAATATTAAAGTTGTAGACATGATATTATGGAGATTTAAGAACTAGTTTCATGTTAATTGGACCTCTATAGCTTCAAATATAACCTAAAAATTGAAACTAATTCAATTAGGAGAAAGACAGGGCTTCAACTTCTGGGCTAAACGAAGTCTTGAAGGAGTCCTAACTAAGCTTTAACTAAAATACCAAAATGTAGTTCTTTTTTTAAGCTTTCCAATAATGTATAAATCATCTTAATCTGACATCCAGAGTCCAAGATATAGCTAAAAAATAGAAATGGTGTTATAATGTAGCATTAACTAAATAAATTCAGAATATTGTAAAACTAATCACAAATTATAAAACAAGGCTAATTCTACAAAATTAAACATGTGTAACTTATCAAGAAATATGAAATATGAGGAAATAATATAGTAAATATTTTTCTCATCACTTACTCCTTCACATTCCTAGTCTATACAATTAGATCTTGAAGAAGATTTTGATTGGTAATAGGATAGTTTAAACTAGAAGTCTTTTTTTTTTATATATTTTAGTCTTTGTATATTAATTTTAGTATCTTTGTAAAATTTTGAAACTTTGGTATAAATCTTTTCATATATGTAAATTATATTTTGATTTTCAAGTGCACGTGTAGTAAATTTTATTTTCTACAAATGTCCATTATTATTATAGTAAAACTAAGTAGTAAAGAGTTAGAAATATTTTAAAGGCTTGTAAAGACATTTTGCTAGTAGATTGATACTAATAAGATGTTTTTATGCCATTCATAATTGCCCAAATCTTAGGTCATGACAAAGTTTGTATTAGAGCATAGTTTAGGATGGTCATTATAATACAAACAAAAGAGGGCCTAGTTAAAATATGGAATCTATGGAAAGTTGAAGGAAAAGCAGACCAATTATAGTGAATCTATGAAGCTTAATAGGTATATTTCTTATTTCTTTCTCTAAAAAAATAGTATTTGTTATTAAAGTTATTTGATAGAATCATGGCTAGAAAAAAAAAACTCGAGCTAAAGTGCCTCAAAGACTAACTAGGGCACATCCAAAGGTACCTAAGCATAAAGCCTTTATGAATATACCACCAAAAAATATGTATAAAGTAGAAAGAGAACAACTTGAAGCTCCAGCTTGGGCTATGATTTTCTAATAGACTTTGGAAAGAGTCTTAGCTCAAACCTAGGAATATCTCGCTCTATCTCTAACTCCATTAGCATTGATGTAACAAGTTTTTCCATTATCTCTAAAAGAACAATTATAAATAGCGCATAAGTTTCAAAAATTGAACCCTTTAAAACACAACAATATAGATCCAATAGTGGATCTCTATTAATTTGTAGACTAACTAAAAAGAGCTTATAGATTTTTAGGATGTAGTAAGAATATGATGGTGGAATAAGAGGCTATTAATTAATGGATGTGGCTCATGTTTTTGTATGTCTGTAATATTAAACCAATAGTTGCTACTAATGAACTAATCACTTAGAAGTAATTTCAAAATGAATTGATGGATAAATTTCTACCACGAAGCATCTGTAAGGCAAAGGCTTGTGAATTTGAAAGATTGACCCAGGGATCTATGATGATAGTGTAATACAATGTGTAATTCACTTGCTTGTCTTAGTATAAAGAACATTTAGTACCCACATAAGAAGTGAGGGTGAATTGGTTCATATATAGCCTTTGAGATTATTTTTATGATCGTGTAGACATTTCAAATGGAATGACATATAACCATGCCATAGATTAAACTACAAAGGTAGAAATATGCACCAAGGAAAGCTAAAGTAAGGAAGCAAGTACAAGAAAGAGGAAAGCAAATTTTCAAGAAAGAAATAGCACAAGAATAAGTAGAATGATAGCCTTTTAGAATATACCAAATAGAAGTAAGCAAATGAAGAGAAATAGATTCCCTAGTCAAAGAAATTTCCAAGGAAAAAACTCTAAGTAGAAGAATGGAAATGGGTCCTAATATGTCTAATAGGAGCTTCTCATTTCCAATTCCATTTAATAGACTTCCTCGTTATTAATAATGTAATTTTAGTCATTTTGGGCTATGCAAATCTTACTTTAGATGTGGGCAAATAGGACAGCAGGCTTTCAAGTGTCTAACTACACTACAAAGAAGTAATATTATTGTCCTAGTGTGCAACCTACCCAAAATAGAACTACAATAAAACTGCCGACAACATCAAATAAGAAGAATAAAGGAAAGGAGCTCGCTAGGACCTAAGTAAGAGTATTTGCTATAACATGTCATGAGGCCCAAGCCTCTAATGCCATTGTAATAGGTACTATATTAGTCAAAACATTTTTGGTAAAAGTGTTATTTGATCTTAATGCTATGCACTCATTTATATCTAGAAATTTAGTGATTAAATTTTAAAAATCATTAGACGAATTGCATAAACCTTTACTAGTGAATAGATTGGTAAGAGAAGTGATGTGGATAGTATTTTATTAATATTTTCTCTCATATTTAAGCCTCTTAGGATGATATGATGCTTAATTGAATTAATTCTATGTTGATTTAAGACTAATTGCATTAATTTGAACTTGATTGAATTTTAGGTTGTTTCAGGTTTCTAGTCATAACGTGAGCTTTGGGTATCAAATTTGGACGATTCTTATACCGTTGGTAACCTAAGAAAAATTTATACAACTTTCTAGTTTGATTGAAAGCCCAGTTCTATAATCTTGGAGGTAAAAAATGAGTATAAAATTATCTATTATTGTTGTTCTGATCCAGACCCAACCCTGCTGCAATGATTAATTCATATTTGGAGCTCCAAGTATCTTTAGTGTATATGCCCTAAAACTAATCATATTGGTGATTGTAATTTTGAATCATATTATTTTAATAGCAATTCTAATTATTATATTTATATATATTATCTGCGTAATATATTCAATTATGATAATAACCTTAGAATAATTGTATTCTTAAATGTCCCTAGTCATATATCATTATGGATTAGGTTGCTTTGATATGTTAAGACTAGCATGTGTGAAGACTTATATGGGATATTAAGTTTACACATGAGTACAAGTTAGAGAACTTGTATATTAGACCGACCCATATTAAGAACACTACATGGATTGTTATATGAGTGTCGTGAATAGTTCTTAGTGATCATTATTAATATGGTCCTTTGACCTGAGATCACCAAGGTTCCCTACATGTGAGTTTCATATTTTAATACTATTCTATGTCACTAATGGTTGAGTGAATGCAAGGGTAGATATTGGATATGTCATATATCATGCGGAGGGGTTTGTGTGAGTAAGATGGGATTTGTCCCTCCTATATAACAAGAGTAACATCTGTGGGCCCCTTGATTAAGTAAAGCTGAGAAAATGTATGGCCATGCTTAAATGAATTGATATGGGATGTCGATTACATTTGTTTCAGTCAGCTTACTTAGGAATCAAGAAACCTTAAGATTGGGCTATACGAGAATGACACGGTCCATGTCTTGTGCTCAATTTAGATGTATAGGACAAAAGGACATAGGTGATGATCACGTGTAAAGGTTTAGTCAAATCACTGACTTTCTCATTACTTAAGTAACAATGATGTGTTGTTAGACACCGATCATTGTTTATTATCATTGTTAATGTAATGAGAGCCTGTAGGGTCGCACACTTAGAGCCTAGTGAATTTGGAATTAATGGACCAAATTGTTTAAGCCTAATATTTGAGAATTCATGTTATAATTATAAGGCCCAATAGGAAGCCTATAATTGTACATGGAATAAAGCCCAAATAGGTTAAGTTTTTCTACGCACCTATTTAATAGGCTTGTTAGATAATAATAGTTGATATGATTATCATTATTCATGCACCTTAAAAAGGAACAGAAAAATCCTAGCACCTCTCCTTAACCAAAACCCATGAAAAGGCGTAGCTAGCACTACGAGGTGAAAGGAGATCAATTCCAACCGGTGTTTGTGTGGACATTCATCGGTAATTCACAGGTTCATGTGGATACTTTAGAGTCTTCGGCTAAAAGGAAGTTGAAAAGGTGATCAACGACCGAGTTCTAGAGTCATCAACAAAGATATTGAACGAACCCTTATTCCAATTTAACATTTTTGCATGGATCCGGTGGATGGGATCGATTTATTCCGTTGTGCTCGTATGACTCCCGATCCTTACATCTAGTGAATGCAATTCCAAGCCCAATTATTCCCTAAGATCCATACCTCATCATTCATGAAGCCTTTTTGAAGAAAATAAGTCAATTTGATGGCTACAGAAGACAGACTAATGGCTGATTATGTTAAATTGGACTGGATTGAGCTGTCTATAGTATTTTAGCTATAACTTGAGTTAGGAATGTCAAATTAGGATGAAATTTTGAGGGTAGATTCTTAAGGCACTGTGATAAAAGTTTGTAGTTAAGGCCTAGTCCTAATTATGCCTTGAAAGTTATCAAAAGTTTATATCAGAACAAAAAAGGAAGAAACAGACAGATAGTTTTTATGAGAATTCTGAATTTTATTTTATGTTTTCTCCCTTCAATGGAAGGCTAATTCCCTTTGAGTTGATTCAAGGAATTTTAAGGCTTTTGTGCTCTTGGATTATGAGATTCTGAATTATATGGTGATATTTATAATTGGTTTCTCTGTTTCTTCATCTATCTTTTCTGAATTGCATGAGTTAGTTGATTTGAATGTTAGTTTGATATAATATTGATTCAATTCTTAGGCTCATGATTTGGAATTGGTAGTGAATTTTGATTGATTAATCATAATTCTTTATAGGAGAAAAAGGGATTAATAGACAGTTTAAAATTCTAAATTAATCCATTTAATTTGGCTGAACTCTATTTTTAAATTAATTTTAATCTAGCTTAGGGGTTATGGTGATTGTCTAACTTTGCTAATCTTAATCAATTAAACTCTAAATAATTATTTGGCTTAAAGTTCATGAATTGTTCTAGGGATTTCGAATAATTTAAGGTCGAATAATCAATTGTAAAATTAAATTTATAATGATTGATGATTAATCCTTTGAAGAGTCCTTAGATTCCTTGGATCATCTATTTTTTATTCATTAATATTCCTTATTTTTGTTGTTATTGCTCTGCTCTATCGATTCTGCTATTATTTTCTATTTGTTTGAACTTAAAAATCCACCCTAACCTAGTTTTGTTTATTTTAAATCCTAAATTCTGCATTGCATGGTTATTTTGCATTCTGCATTAGTTTAAGTTTGCACATTTTGTGTTTAGTATTTCAATATAATTTTACATTATAAACATAATTAGTAAATAATCACAGAGAATTATTAAAAAGGATCTCTAGAGGTTCAACCTAGTTCCTACTATTTTGCTACAAAATTTCTTAAGAATTAGTAAATTTAATTTGGTCAATTCGACAGCCACGATCAAGAAGTCATTTTTGTAGCTCACATTATTAAGGGGTGTAAGACTTGGATAGATGATCATTTTACTTTGGTTGATTTGATTATGCTAGAGATGGGAGATTATGACATAATTCTGGGAATGGATTAATTATCAAATATCATGCCTATGTTAATTACTATCACAAAATTGTGATTTATCAACTAGAAGGGAAAGAAATTCAAATCTTGCAAGGTGAAAAAAAGGCAGGAATGCTTACTTTCATATCATGCACAAAAGTTCAAAAATTGGTAGATAAAGGGTGCATGGTATGAATAGCTTCAGTAAAGGAAGTTGACATTGGAGAAGTGGGAATAAATGAAGTTCCCATAGTAAAGGAATTTCTCAACATTTTTACCAAAAGATCTACTCGAATTACCACTGGATCAGGAAATTGAATTTATAATTAAAAGCATTTGCATAATAGATCTAATCTTTATATCACCTTATTGGATAGCATTGGCAAAATTAAAAGAATTGAAGGAGCAATTGCAAGAACTGTTAGATAAGGATTTAATACAACCTAGTATATCACCATGATGAGTGCAATTATAGCTATATATTGATTATAGATAGTTAAATAAGGTCATAATTAAGAATATGTATCCTCTGTCAAGAATAAATAACTTAATTAACTAGTTGTAAAGATCATAGCATTTTTTGAAAATCGACTTGTGGTCAAGTTATCATTAATTAAAAATTTGAAAAGAGGATATGATGAAAAATAGTATTTCGAACTCATTATAATCATTATAAGTTCTTGGTTATGTCATTTAGATTAACCAGTGATCTTGCAGCATCTATGGATTTGATAAATCATGTTTTCAAGCCTTCCCTGGATAAATTCATTATTGTATTTATTAATAATATCTTGGTACATTCTAAAAATGGGGACGAGTATACATAACATTTAAGGATCACATTATAAACATTAAAGAAGCATAAGTTGTATGCAAAATTCTTAAAGTGTGAATTTTAGATGAAATAAGTACATTTTTAAGCTATGTAGTATCACAAGAAGGAATACAAATAAATCCCCTAAAAATTAAAGCTATGCTTAAATAGCCATGACCATCTTCGTTGACTAAAATATGTAATTTTCTTAGGCTAGCTGAATATTATAGAAGATATATAATTTTTTTTTAAAATAGCTATATTGTTAACCAAGTTAACTTGTAAAGGAGTTAAGATTGTGTGGAATGAGGAATCTAAGAAGAGTTTTCAAAAGTTAAAGGAATGTTTAACTTTTGCTCCAGTGTTAACATTGCCTAATAGTGAAAAAAGATATATGGTGTATTATAATGCTTTTAAAATGGGATTAGGATACGTGTTAATGTAGTACGGTAGAGTAATAGCTTATATATCTCATTAATTGAAGAAACATGAGGCAAATTACCTTACTATGACTTAGAAATGGTAGCCATGATACTTGTGACGTGATCCCGCAAATGCATGGGTTTAGTTAAGTTATAGTATAAAAGATATCGTCTCCACAAGGATTGAATGTTGAATACTAACTGAATTTCAAGGTAAATTATCTAGGTATGCCGATTGATATTGAGAATTAAGGGTAAAATATAAAACAGAGCTTAATTATAAAAAAAGTTTAATTCAAATGAGATGGAAGTGTACTCAGCTTAAAGGTTCCCTTGTACATTTGATTATGGAATGAAAATAATCCTCTAACTTGGTTTATTATTAATTTAGATTGCTGGATTACCAAAAATAAGCTATATCTCATTGCAAGGTTACTAGTTACTAACTAAAAGATTAAGTGCCCAGAATTTCTCTACTAATCACTCATCTAGGTTGCATTAACATTGCTTTAGAATCCATTTTTAGACATTTCATCCTGTGCAAAGGAATCCAATTAGCTTAATTCCTAAGTCTAATTGATATTCCCAATGATCATGCAAGGTCCGATTAATTAATTAGTCATTCCAACCTAGAATTAACTAATCTATCACACAAATCCAATTTTTCGAAAGTATTGAACTGTAGAAATACAAAACAGTATAATCAAATCATAAATCAACAGTAAATCAAGCTAGATTATATAAAAATCAATTCCATAAATCCATGAACAAGTTTACCCCTAGCTGAGCACTAGGGTTTAGTGTGAAGTCATTACACAATTTGCAGAAAACTAGAAAACAGAGAGGGAATTCAAACAAATCATGAAGCTCTACAAATTCCTTGCTTGAATCTTCAATCCTTCGCTTGAATCCACGATTAGCAGTTGCCCTTGGTGAGTTTTTGGGTCTCCTAGGGTTTCTACTCACGGCCCCCTCTCTAATTTTCGGTTCTCTTCCTTCTCCTTTTGATTTTTCGCACAAAACTTATATGGGTAATGTACACAGGTTGTGATACGGCCCGTGTTGTACCCCGTGTTTTTCTCTGCAAAGGTTGAGCAGCATGATACACGGGGTATGACATTCCCCGTGTTTACCTTTGAAGTGAAGGGCAGTATGGTACACGGGGTATGACACGTCCCGTGTTTACCCCCGTGTTCTTCTCTGAGCAGCTCAGTGAAGTTTTGAAGCAATCCAAATAGATACACGGCCCTCCACACGGGGTTCCCATACCCCGTGTTCTTTGCCAGGTGAGCAACTTTGCTTCGATTCTCCATAATTCGCACGGTTTTGACTCCGGATCCTTTTCTAATGCTCAAATGTGTCATTCCAAAACTTGAAAACAAAATATCGAGCATCTAAGTATCCTTTTCAATCAATTTTGTACAAGATACTAAGTAAATCAATGATGAAACACATAAAATTTAAGTACAATTATGCATTTATCAATTCCCCCACACTTGAATCTTGCTCGTCCTCGAGTAAGGAAGTAAGAGAACAAAAAATCTACTCCAATTTTTATTCTTTTCTTCTTTTTTTTATATAGATATATACATCAGGCAATCATTCAACGAAGCAGAGATTAGGATCAAGTCATGCCAAGCAACTAAATGAAAATAAAGCAACTAAATAAGTCAATCCTCAGCATAAAAAGCAAAAGAGAACAGCCTCACAAGTATAGTGTTTACTCAAACTCTCAGCAATAGGCTTGTGTATACTCTCAAATCAATCAGCTCAGGACTTAATGCTACCATATGCTTGCAAAAACTCTAATCTCCACTACTATATTGTAAAATGCATGCAAATCAGAGGACTCTATTAGGGAAAATGATAAGGATAAGGGAAAGGAAAATTAAGGGATGAAAAGTGATAGAGTCAGAGAAGGGAAAAGACACATTGGTCTTGAGTTTGACTATTGTCGAGTTCCATTACTCATTTTAGTATATTACCTTGCTTCAACCCCCATTCTCTCTCTTTTTTTTTTAAATCATATATATATATATATATATATATATATATATATATATATCAGCAAACACAATATTTTCTTCTTTCTCTTTTTTTTTATTAATTCCCAACAAGCTTTTCTTCCTCTTCTTCTTTCCAAATTATTTATTTGACACCATATTTTATTTTATTTTTTTTTGGGAAAATCAAAGCTATAAATTTGGGGAAAATCAAAACTATAAATCAACTTATCCAACTAGTAGCTCTATGTAAAAACCTCTATGTGATAGCCAAACTCATTTAATGTGTCTAAGTTCCCTTTGGGCAGTAGCTTTAAATGCACATAGGATAGGTTGGCTAGGCTAGAAATAAAAGTCCAAGGCTCAAAGTGGCTAACTAGGGTCCAAGTTGAAAATAGTTTAGGGTATATCAAAGAAAAGGATTCAAATAAGCAAATCAAATAAAAAGGGTGAAGAAATATGGCCTCATCATTTTTGACATACAAAATACATAAAATGTAGCCTCAAAAAGAGCAATTGCAAGTTTTAGGACAAAAAGTCAAGAGTGAGACATAATCCCTCAAGAAAATAAAAATGAGCTTCAAATTCTAATGTGAAAGTTGCTTAAAAAGGCTCAAATCTCACAAGGGTCAATTATGCTTATTTCTCTTAGCTTTAAGCTTTAGATTTTCCTTATTAAGTTGCTAGATAATCATTAAAAGAGCAAGGCATGAACCAATATCACTTTATTCAAAAGATTGCCCTAAAATTTTTTTTTATTGAATTTGGAGTAAATTTCAGTACTCTAAATCAATCAAGCAGATTCAAGTGCAAAACATTGCAAAACAATCTAAACGCTGCTCCCCTACACTTAAAATTGGACATTGTCCTCAATGTACAGAAAAGTAAATGGAAAAGAGACAGAGAATAGATGGGGGACTGAAACTTCCCTGACAAGTGGAGCATGGTTATCCAGTATAGATCATGACTTCAGGGAGATCCAGAAGTAGAGACAGAGTAGAAGAGAAGGAGAAGACTGGTAATCTAAAAGAAGAAGATGCAATATTGAGAAAAAATATGCTGTTAGTTATTACAGACATGAATATTAAAAGTGCAAGAAAATAGAAAAGAAATAATAAAAATGAAATGAAAGTGCATAGTCAATATAAGTACAGACCAAGAGAAATAGAAATAGAGAGGAGAATTAAGTAAAAAAAGAAAAAAATATATAAGTAAAAAGGAAAAATAAACAATCCAAGCTACTGAGCAGGAGAGTCTGGATCAGCTGGGGAAGAGGGGTGGAAAAGCTTGAACAAGGGCTCGACCATGCTCTCGATATGTCTGGATCTCCTATCCAAGTCGTCATAGAGACCCTCAATCCTCATCTGACACTCAGAGATAAGCTGAAGGTCAGCCAGAATCTGCTGCTGACCAGATAATATGTCTCTAAAGTTGGCGTCGGATGAAACTCTGCCCCCCGCAGAAGATGATGGATCCATATAAGGAGCGGCATCACGATCGCCATCATCTCCTAGAATATCATGCTCTTCCTCATGGGGTTGCTGCTGCATAGGCTGGATCCCCATAGCTAGAAGAATGCCTCTTCGGATGGGGGTCATGTGAGATACTATAGTGAGGGATCCATAAGGTCGATCAAATACTCCTAACCGCCTGGCTAGTCTAGTGATATATGGACTGGCAGCAATAATCGCAGCTCGTCTATCTGATGCCTGAGTCGAGAAGAAATGTGCAAATGCACCTCCAATATGAATAGGGACTCTCTGAATCATGCTATAGAAGAAAAGGACATCAGCAGTGCTCACGATCCCATGACTATGCCCCCGACCACTCAAGGTGTGACTGAAGATAGAGTGGATCACTCGCCAGGCAACTCTTCTAAGGCTAGATGCCTTGCTCTTGGTGGGATCATAGGTGTGCCCGGTAGCAATATCAGCCCATATGCGCCACTCCTGGGTCCCATGGGGCAATCCTATCAGCATATCATGATACAGAAGAGTAGTCACAAATTCTTCAGAATAAAGTCCTAAGTGCACTGAGAGCTGGGTCACGCTCATGGAATAAGTGACTCCCCCAAGATGAAACTGCACTGTGTCAGCCGAATCAACAGTGCCAAAGTACCTCTCTAAGTAGAAAGTGCTAAGAAACTCCAAAGTAAGCTCTCTGTAGGTAGGCTCTATAATATGAAAGAATACCTCCCAAGCACCTACACTTATGAGCTCACGGATCTCATCTTCTAGGCCGAACTCTCTCAAAACAGCCTAATCTAGGTATCGGCCTTCCACAAACGATCGGTCCTTGTGTCTATCGAATGCTTGAATATGAACCTCTTCTATGAACTCCAAAAATGGGGGTGTTGGTCCTCTAGAGGAGGTCCCTCTAAAAGTACTACCCTTAATTGTCTTCCTGGCAGTTGTCTTTTGTCTCTTTGACATGATCTTGAGAATTTCAGATAGAAACCCTAAGTTCTTGGTTTAAGCAGAAGAGGAATCCAAATGTTAAATTTCAATCGATTAAATTGAAGATTAAGCAGCAAAATCACTTCAAATAGCCAAATAAAGCACTTTAATCGGTGTAATTTGGCAAAACAATGGCAAAAAATGTAGATAGAGAGACTAGGGCACAGAGGAAGACGAAGAAAATGAGGGAAAAATGAAGGAAAATCAGGGGTTTTCGCCATTAAAAGCTCATCCGCCCAGGAACACGGGGTTAGACACGGCCCGTGTTTTATCCTGTGTTTCTTTGTGAATGAGTGTTCTGGATTTCGCAAACATACACGGGGTCTGGCATACCCCATGTTCTCCCCCGTGTTTCTCTCTGAAAGATACTAACATACTTCGCAATAGTACACGGGGTTTAACACGTCCCGTGTTGTACCCCGTGTTTCTCTCTGGAAGGCTTATATTCAAAAATCCTTTTTAGGAGTTTAGTTAGTGAGTTACACGAGGTTAGACACGTCCCGTGTTCAGCACCGTGTATCTCACTAGAATGCCATGGAAATCACAAATCTTTTATGCTAACCAAACAGTGAGGTACACGGTGTATGACACGGCCCGTGTTGTACACCGTATATCTCATTGGACTACATTTTGAACCTTTTGGGCACGAAAATGAACAACAAACATGCATATATGCTTAATTTACCCCAGAGACAGAGACCAAGTGCAAAAATGAACATCCTAAATCAACAACTAATCATTTATATACCTCAAACTACTTAGAAACTCAGAATGAAAATGAGAAAACTAAGATTTAAAAGCAAGAAAAATAAAAAAATAAGCTTGGGTTGCCTCCCAAGAAGCGCTTGTTTAAGGTCATAAGCTCGACCCCAATTTCGATCATCCTGGAGTTGCCATCATCGGTAGCTCAGCAACATAATGCTTCAATCTTTGACCATTAACCTTGAAATTACCGGTGCTTTCACTCTAAATTTCTACAGCTCCAAATGGATACACCTTCCTCACAAGAAATGGTCCAGTCCACCTTGTCTTAAGCTTTCCGGGGAAGAGTTTAAATCTGAACTGAACAACAATACCAAGTCTCCTTCATGGAATTCCCTTCGGAGAATATGCTTGTCATGCCAAGCCTTTGTTCGTTCTTTATATATCTTGGCGTTGTCGTAAGCTTCATTTCTCAGTTCTTCAAGTTCAAGGAGCTGAAGCTTTTTTTTCTCCCAAGCAGATTGCAAATCGAAGTTGAGCAACTTGATTGCCCAATACGCCTTGTGTTCAATCTCTACTGGAAGATGGCAATGCTTCCCGTAAATTAGTCTAAATGGTGCCATACCAATAGAAGTCTTGAAAGCAGTTCGATAGGCCCATAAGGCGTCATCCAACTTGAGGGACCAATTTCTCCTTGATCTAGACACAGTCTTCTCCAATATGCTCTTGATTTCTCTATTTGAAAGTTCCACTTACCCACTGGTTTGAGGATGATATGGAGTAGAGATCTTATAAGTTACTCCATACCCTTTCAAAAGCGATTGAAATTGATGGGCAATGAAGTGAGACCCTCCATCATTGATGATGGCCCTAGGTATTCCAAACCTAGGAAATAACACCTTCTTGAAGAATTGAACCACAACTTTTGCATCACAAGTCCGAGTGGCAATTGCCTCAATCCATTTGGAAACATAATCAACCGCCACAAGTATATATTTGTTGCTGCAAGAAGGTGGGAATGGTCCCATGAAATCAATTCCCCAGACATTGAATATTTCCACTTCCAAAATGTTGTTCAAAGGCATTTCATGCCTTTTTGATATATTACCAACTCTTTAGCACTGGTCACATGAAGTGACATAGTGGTGAACATCCTTGAATAGAGTCGACTAATAAAAACCCACCTGGGCAATCTTTGCAGCTGTTCTTGAAGTGCCGAAGTATCCACCATATGGGGAGGAGTGACAATGGAATAGAATGCTAGCAATTTCTTCCTCAAGCACACACCTTCTAATCAAACCATCAACATATCTTCTATAGAGAAGAGGTTCATCCTAAAAGTAATGTTTCACCTCTGCTAAAAACTTCTTTTTCTGTTGATACCCTGCATTCGAAGGTAAAACACCACTCACGATATAATTTACATAATCTGCAAACCATTGGATAACTGAAGAAGAGACAACCAATAGATAATCATCAGGAAGGGAATCATTTATTGGCATCTCTTTATCTTCCTCATCTCCTAACTCTTGCTTCAACCTTGAAAGGTGATCAGCCACAACATTTTCGGTACCCTTCTTATCTCGAATTTCCATATCGAATTCTTGTAACAAAAGAATCCATCTGATTAGGCGAGGTTTAGCTTCTTTCTTGCTCAAAAGGTATTGGATTGCTGCATGATCCGTAAAGACTATCACCTTGGAATCCACCAAATAGGATCGGAACTTGTCAACTGCATAAACGACCGCAAAAAGTTCATTTTCAGTTGTGGCATAGTTTAGCTGAGCCTCATCCAAAGTCTTGCTGGCATAGTATATGGCATGAACCTTCCTATCCTTTCTTTGTCCAAGTACTTTTCCTATTGCATAGTCGTTAGCATTGCACATCACTTCAAATGGTAGATTCCAATCTGGTGCTTGCGTGATTGGGGCTAAAATCAAGGCTTTCTTTAACCTACAAAATACATCCAAACAATCTTGATTAAAATCAAAAGCAATATCTTTAGCAAGCAGGTTAGTTAAAGGTTTGGTAATTTTAGAGAAATCCTTGATGAAACGTCGGTAGAAACCGGCGTGTCCCAGAAAGCTCCTCACTCCCTTTACAGAAGTTAGGGGAGGTAATTTCTCTATGATGTCCATTTTAGCCTTGTCTACCTCAATTCCATGCTCGGATACTTGATGGCCAAAGACAATCCCTTCTCTTACCATAAAATGGCATTTCTCCCAGTTGAGGACCAAATTTACCTCCTCATATCTCTGCAACACTTGAGATAAATTAGTCAAGCAGTTATCAAAGGAAGTACCATATACAAAAAAATCATCCATAAAAACTTTCATGATGTTTTCAATAAAATCGGAGAAGATAGCCATC
The DNA here is from genome assembly GCA_020226215.1 of Sindora glabra. Lineage (NCBI taxonomy): Eukaryota > Viridiplantae > Streptophyta > Magnoliopsida > Fabales > Fabaceae > Sindora > Sindora glabra. Next base: position 81,053,948 of record CM035227.1, read on the forward strand.
ATATAACACTGAAATGTAGCAGGAGCATTACACAAACCAAAAGGCATTCTTCTATATGCAAAAGTGCCATAAGGATATCTAAATGTGGTCTTTTCCTGATCATTTGGATGTATAGGAATTTGAAAGAAACCAGAATAACCATCCAAATAACAGAAATGTGAATGCTTAGCTAACCTTTCCAAAGTTTGATCTATAAAGGGGAGAGGGAAATGATCTTTTCGGGTTGTTTTGTTCAATTTCCTATAATCTATGCACATCCTCCAACCCGTGACAGTCCTAGTGGGAATCAGCACATTTTTCTCATTTTTTACTATAGTTAGCCCCCCCTTTCATAGGAACAACATGTACCAGACTAACCCACTGACTATCTAAAATTGGGTAAATTACCCCAGCATCTAGTAACTTCATTATTTCCTTTTTTACAACTTTTTTCATATTCAGATTCAGCCTTCTTTGATGTTCAATGGAGGCTTTACTATCTTCCTCCATCAATATCCTATGCATGCATATTGAAGGACTAATCCCTTTCAAATCAGAAATTGTATACCCCAAAGCTTTTCTATGAAATCTAAGCTGCCTAAGTAATTTTTCTATTTCGTGAGTAGTTAGATTTGCATTTACTATGACAGGATAAGTGGAATGGGGTCCTAAAAACTCATACCTAAGGGTAGATGGGAGAAGTTTCAATTCTACCTTAGGTGGTGTTTCTTCCTCAGTAGAGGGATTTTCAGACTTCACTTCCAATGATTCAATTGCTTCAGGGAGGGAAAGTGGTGGGCCTACTTCCAAAAACTCTGCATATGCAACAGTCTCTTCATTTTCAACAACTCCATTTGTGACTAGACATACTTCAAGTGGATCTTGAAGGCACCCCAAATGAAGGGTTTCTTTCACAACTTTGTCTAGCACATCAATCCTGCATATTGAGTCTTCACAAACAGGTAATTTAATTGATTCATTCAAATTAAACTTAACTTTTTTAGCCCCAACAGATAAGGAAAGCCTTCCATTTTTTACATCAATCAAAGCACCTGCAGTGGTTAAAAAGGGTCTACCCAAAATGATAGGGATTTGTGAATCCTCTTTCATTTCAAGCACAACAAAATCAACAAGAATGAAGAACTTACCAACCTTGATAGGTATATCCTCAAGTATACCTACTGGGTATTTCACTGAACGGTCAGCTAGTTGAAGTGAAACTGTGGTGGGTTTCATTTCTTTTATATTCAGTTTCCTTGCAACCAATAGTGGCATGAGGCCCACACTTGCTCCCAAGTCGCACAATGCCCGGTCAATAGGAACATTTCCAATCACACAAGGAATGGAGAAGCCGCCTAGGTCCTTTAGCTTAGTAGGTAGTTTATTCTGGATGATGGCACTACACTCCTCCGTTAGGGCTACAGTCTCATGCACTTCTAGCTTCCGTTTGTTTGAAAGAATGTCCTTCAAGAACTTTGCATATGATGGCATTTGTGAAAGAGCATCAGTGAAGGGAATATTGATATACAGCTTCCTCAATACTTCCAAGAACTTCCCAAACTGCTTATCAAGTTTCGCCTTTACTAGTCTTTGAGGATAAGGGATAGGCGGTTTGTATGGTTCTGGAAGGACATGCTTTGGCTTTTCAGGTAAGTCCCCTTCCTTCATTTCAGCATCATTAGGAATTGAAGCCTTTTGGCTTTCTTTCTACCTTTCCCCCACACTTATCTCTTCTTCACCTTCTTGAGTGGTATTTAGATCCTTCAATAGCCTCCCACTTCTAAGAGTGATTGCTTTACAATGCTCCATAGGATTTGATTCAGGTTGAGTAGGGAGTTGACCAAAAGCTCTAGAAGAAGAAGCAGAAGCTTGTTAAGCTATTTAAGTCTCCAACATTTTTCCATGTGTGGCCAATGAGTCGACTTTGGAGGATAGTTGCCTAATGGAATCCTCCATAGCTCTACCATGCTGCCTAAACTCTTCATTAGTTTTCTCTTAGGAAACGAGAAATTTCTCCATGAGGTCTTCTAATTTAGCAATGGAAGAGGGTTGAGCTGGTGGGTTGTAGGGTCTTTGGTTTTGAAAATCAGGTGGTGGTGGTGGTGGCGGCCTATTGTGAGTGTTTTAAGTGTTGTATGGCTGGTTGGGCTTGTAGGATAGATTTGGGTGGTTCCTCCATGATGGATTGTAGGTGTTTCTGAAGGGTTCATTCGGATTCTTCTGTCCATACCCATTGTTGTGCACATAATTCACTTGCTTAGTGAAATCCTACCCCAATGTACACTCAGTTGCCATATGACCTGTCATGCCACAAATCTCACAAGGAAGGTCAGTAGCACCTGTTGCATTTATACTATTAACTTGAAATTTATCAAACTTAGCCATAAGTACATCTACTTTGCTACCTAGACTTCCTAGTGCATCTACCTTAGCTGACAAATGATTAAAAGCATTTAATTCATACTTACCTAGAGCTTTCCTTGAAGATCCCTTCTCATTTGACCATTGGTAATGGTTCAAAGCCATATCCTCTATTGAATCATATGCTTCATCCAACCTTTTGTTCATCAAGGCACCTCCAGCGGCAGCATCCACAGTAAGCTTAGTATTATAATTCAAACCATTGTAGAAAGTATGGAGAACTAGCTATTTCTTTAACCCGTGATGTGGGCACAACCTCAATAGTTCCTTATATCTATCTCAAGCATTAAATAAAGATTCCCCTTCTCTCTGAGAAAATGTGATTATTTCATTCCTTAGTTGAGCAATCTTGCTTGAAGGAAAATATCATGACAGAAAAGCCCTCAGTAGCTCTTCCCATGTTGTGATAGACCCTACTGGTAAAGAGTGTAGCCACGCCCTTGCTCTATCCCTCAAGGAGAATGGGAAGAGTCGAAGTTTGATAGCATCCACTGCTACACCATTTATCTTGATGGTATCACAGTGTTTCAAGAAAATCTGAATATGGAGGTTGGGATCCTCCATTGGTAATCCACCAAATTGGTTCTGCTGCACCATAGACAAAAGAGCTGGCTTCAATTTGAAGTTGTTAGCCTCAATAGTAGGTCTTCTTATACTGGATTGAAGCCCAGTGGCATCGGGTGCTGCAAATTCTTTAAGAGATCTGTTATCCATGTCTTCAAGCACTGGTTCAAGGTTAATTTCCTCTTAGTTATGTACTGATTTTTGCTCTCTCCTTCTCCTAAGCAGAGTTCTCTTAATCTCCGGGTCGAAGTTAAGAATTTCTTCAAGATTTCTCCTTTGCATATACCAAGATTTTTCTGCAAAAAGAGTAGATAATACTTGAACAAAACAAAATAAGAAAGAAATACTATATATAAAAATAAGAAAATCAGAGCAAGATAAATCAAGAACTAAAAAGAAAATGAATTGCCTAGTCCAATTCACTCAAAAGTTTCTGTTAATATCAACTAGTTGCAATCCCCAACAATGGCGCCAAAAACTTGACGTAATCTCGCAAGTGCACGGGTTTAGTCAAGTTATAGTATAAAAGATATCATCTCCACAGGGATTGAATGTTGAATACTAACTGAATTTCGAGGTAAATTATCTAGGTATGTTGATTGATATTGAGAATTAAGGGTAAAATGTAAAACAGAGCTTAATTATCAAAAAGGTTTAATTCAAATGAGATGGAAGCGTACTCAGCTTAAGGGTTCCCTTGTACATTTGATTATGGAATGAAAATAATCCTCTAACTTGGTTTATTATTAATTTAGATTGCTGGATTACCAAAAATAAGCTATATCTCATTGCAAGGTTACTAGTTACTAACTAAAAGATTAAGTGCCCAGAATTTCTCTACTAATCACTCATCTAGGTTGCATTAACATTGCTTTAGAATCCATTTTTAGACATTTCATCCTGTGCAAAGGAATCCAATTAGCTTAATTCCTAAGTCTAATTGATATTCCCAATGATCATGCAAGGTCCGATTAATTAATTAGTCATTCCAACCTAGAATTAACTAATCTATCACACAAATCCAATTTTTCGAAAGTATTGAACTGTAGAAATACAAAACAGTATAATCAAATCATAAATCAACAGTAAATCAAGCTAGATTATATAAAAATCAATTCCATAAATCCATGAACAAGTTTACCCCTAGCTGAGCACTAGGGTTTAGTGTGAAGTCATTACACAATTAGCAGAAAACTAGAAAACAGAGAGGGAATTCAAATAAATCATGAAGCTCTACAAATTCCTTGCTTGAATATTCAATCCTTCGCTTGAATCCACGATTAGCAGTTGCTTTTGGTGAGTTTTTGGGTCTCCTAGGGTTTCTACTCACAGCCCCTCTCTAATTTTCGGTTCTCTTCCTTCTCCTTCTGATTTTTCGCACAAAGCTTATATGGGTAATGTACATGGGGTGTGACATGGCCCGTGTTGTACCCCGTGTTTCTCTGCGAAAGTTGAGCAGCATGATACACGGGGTATGACACTCCCCGTGTTTACCTTCGAAGTGAAGGGCAGTATGGTACACGAGGTATGACACGTCCCGTGTTTACCCCCTGTGTTCTTCTCTGAGCAGCTCAGTGAAGTTTCGAAGCAATCCAAATAGATACACGGCCCTCCACACGGGGTTCTCATACCCCGTGTTCTTTGCCAGGTGAGCAACTTTGCTTCGATTCTCCATAATTCACACGGTTTTGACTCCGGATCCTTTTCTAATGCTCAAATGTGTCACTCTAAAACCTGAAAATAAAATATCGAGCATCTAAGTATCTTTTTCAATCAATTTTGCACAAGATACTAAGTAAATCAGTGATGAAACACATAAAATTTAAGTACAATTGTGCATTTATCAACTTGCTTTGAAAATATGGAGTCATTGTTTGTATAGGGCTACTTGTAAAATTTATATAGACCATAAGAGCCTTAAGCATATATTTGAGCAAAAAGAACTTAACATGAGACAAAAAAGATAGATGGAGTTTGTAAAAGATTATGATTGCTTTATTCATTATCATCTAGGTAAGTTGAATGTAGTTAATAATGTTTTAAGCTAAAAAGCTCCTGATCGTAAAGGAAAGGAGTTAAAAAAAACTAAAAAGGTAAACTTAGCTTGTAAAATGTTGCACTCTACTATAGTAGATCAAATCAAAATAACATAAAAAGAAGATCCTAAATATGAACAATTGAAAAGTAAAACCATGAATGAAGAGAAGGCCTATTTAACAGCAAATGAAAATGGAGTAATAAGGAATAGAAATTGATTATGGGCATCTACAAGTCTACAAAAAGAAATATTAAAAAGAGCTCATGAATCATCTTATACAATGCATCCTGGTGGAATTAAGATGTACCAAGATTTGAAAAATGTATACTAGTGGGATGGAATGAAGAAAGATGTACAAGAATATGTAATTAAACATTTGACCTTTCAACAGGTAAAAATAGAGCACCAATGCCAAGCAAGATTTAATTAGAACATTTTCATTCCTAAGTAGGAATAGGGGAGCATTACAATAGACTATATAATTGAGTTGTTATGAACTAGTAAAGGTCATGATTCCATATGGGTAACTATAGATCATCTTACGAAGACAATGCATTTCCTACCAATAAAGACAATATACACCACATTATAATATGCATAGCTATACATGGATAAAATTATTCCATTTCATGGCATGCCACTTATGATCATATCAAATCGCAAATTGCAATTTACTTCACAATTCTAGTAATTGTTTTAGGAGATGCTAGGCACTTAACTACAATTCAGTATAGCATTTCATCCATAAACTAATGGATAATCTAAAAGAACAATTCAAACTTTAAAAGACATGCTAAAAGCTACTGTAATAAAATTTAAAGGAGTTGGGACAAACACTTACCATTAATGGAGTTTGTATACAACAATAGTTATCATACCAGTATACAGATGACTCCATTTAAAGCTCTATATGGCAAAAAAATTAGATTACCTATTAAATGGTTTGAATTAAGATAAGCTAAAATAATTGGCCCTGATTTAGTTGAGGATATTGTTAACAAAGTTCTAATCATTAGAGAAAAGTTAGAAGTATTTCAAAGTTAACATAAATTTTATACAAACAATAGATGAAAGGAATTAGAATTCTAAGTAGATGATTATGTATTTTTAAAAGTTTCACTGATAAGAGGGATAATGAGATTTGGAAAAAAAAAAGAAAAGTTAACCCCAAGGTATATTGACCTATATGAAATCATTAAACGAATTGAAATAGTCACTTATCAATTAGAATTATAGGAAAACATGAAGGTAATTCACCCAATTTTTTATATGTCATTATTAAGAAAATATATTTTGGATGAGTCCTATGTATTGAAATAAGTATCGATATAATTATATCAAAAGCTAGCTTGTAAAGAGAAACCCATACAAATTGTTGATAAATAAGTAAAGAAGTTGTGCTCCAAAGAAATTCTAATAGTAAAAGTAATGTGGTAAAAACATAGAGTAGATAAGGGTACATGGGAATCAAAGAAAGATATGAAAGAAAAGTATATTTGATGAGATTTCCTCCAAGAATTTTATGCAGGCCATTGACAATTCTACATATTACCATCTAATTTCTTGAAAATTTAAGGTCAATTTTTCTTGAAGGGGGGAGAACTTTTAATGTCCTAATAAAGTAAGAAAATTTGAAAAAAAAATTTGAATAGAAAATCACTCTAATAGAAACTTGGTAATAAAATCAGGTAAAATTTAGCTAAATTGTAAAGATAGATTTAAAGTATATCTATCTAGAATTCTTTTTTCAAACTCATATTAGGCATTAGTATAGACCAAAATACTACAAAAAGCCCACCATTAAGTTTGGAAAAATTTTATGAAAATCTAACAAGAAATTAGAATCTAGGTAACCAAAAAATGGTCTAAGTAACCTAAAAATATAGAGATTGAGCCTAGATTTGAAATAAATTATTTTGATTCATTTAGGTTAAGTCAGTTCAATATTTTAGAGTCCAAATATGACTTTTGAACTAGAAATTTCATATCCAAAAACAAGGCCTTGGTAATTTAGTAAAAAAAAAATGAAACAAAGGGCATTTGTTTGTAAGCTTTCCTAAGATGTTATTTGGTTAATTTTTAATGATTTTAGGAGAAAAATATTTTCATTTCTTAGCCTAGAGACCTTGCCCATGTACTTCCATCAAGAAGAATATTTTACAAAAATTTTAAATTAGGAAACTTAAGTAGGAAACTTAGGCAAATTAGGGTTATATATATAGGGTTTTCCAGTTAAAATTTGGACATTTCTTGGCCATTTTCTTAGCAAAACCATGAGCTTTCTCAGCTTCTCCACAAGTTTTTTTAATTTTTGTTCATACATCCCATAAGGGTTTTCCAATTAGGTTTTTCAATTCTAGTAAGGTAACTTAGAATTTTCTTCATTTTTTTAAGTTTTCATGGTCATTTCCTCTCTTAAATTTCTAAAATTTGATTTATTTTAAGAGAGATGTACTTAAGCTACTTTAATAGCTATTTGAAAGGTTAAAAACTTAAAAGGTTATGGTGAGTGGCATTCACTCCATATTCTATTGAGTTTTTCATGAAAATTGAAGAAATTTGATGATTTTGACAATGTTAGAAAAGAAAATGAGATGTGGTGCTATATTAATTGATTTTAATATTGTATAAATGTTGATATGATGATATAATATTGGTGTTATAATGTAGGAATGCGTAAGAGATGATTTATAGGGTTTTTCCTTAGAAAATTGCCATAAAGAAGTATAGGAAGAAATTCTATCAAGGAGGTTATAAGGATATGTTTTTGTTTGTCCTTTAGAATCATGGTTAGTAATTATTAAAATTTAAATTTTTTATGTATTAATGTTATAAATGATGTTAGGACATGTGAGGAAAAATTTTAGAATTTTTGGAAATTTTTAAACACATGAAAAATTAAGTTATAGATGAAATGCTTAAATCTACCAACTTCAAAATATTGTTTTATAATTTCTAAATTATTTGAAGCACCAAATGATTGAGAAAAATGATGAAAATTTTTAGGATGTTATTAAGCTTATGAAAATTGTAGTTAATTTGATTGCCTAAATGATAGTTTTATTTTTATAACTCCAGTGTTGTTTGAATATGATAGTTTTAGGTTCAAGCCTTTAGAGCATTAGCAAAACCATGTAATTAATTGTACAACAACTATGTTATTCTTTGTTCAACAAGCTAAAAATTTTATGGCTAAGTTTGAAAGTAATTGGTTTTCTTTTTGAATAAGGAGAATTCACTTGAATTACAAGTGCTAATATGCTATCCTATTTTAAGAGCCTTCTTTTGGTATTTTATGAACAGTAACCATTGGAAGAAATCATGTAAAATAATTAATGTTTAATGTGTAGTATTATGTTAGAAATGTTAAGACAAATTTTATTTTTCTAAAATTTTAAATTGACTTGCTAGCATAAGAGGGCTCCAAACCATGGTATATACAAAGTAAATGGCAATGTAGTTATTTGAAACTCTTGAGAAATGTTAAAAAGAATATGAATGTATACAATTGTTGATGACATGGGAATCATACTATTAGTTATTCATGTGAGCCATGTGTTCCTATTAGTATAAATGGGAAGATTATATGTATATTATTGCAAATATTGACAAGAAATGAAAAAATATGAATATGTGTAAAAATAGCTAAGTTTTATGGCAAAGTTGATATTTCAACCATACCTAATAAATTTAAAATGAGTAATTGATGCTATGACCAATATCTTATTATTACTCATTCTATACATAAACTATGAGTGGGGAGATTTACATCCTTTATAGATAAGAGGAGGAATGATAAAGGTTGGAGGGACAAGATTGGAGGCTTAATGCTTAAGGTGGGGGGATAAAGTTAGACTCAAGATATAAAGAGATACCTATATACCAACTGTTGCCATTTATTAGAGTAATCTTTTAAGCATTAGATAGAAAGGTTACAATAGACATATAGAGTTAAATTAGATCAATACTTATTTTTCATTGCTTATTATTATGTCTTTAACTTATTATGATGAGAACTCCTTAGGAAAGAAAATGTATAGCCATTCACTGAGTATATTAATATTCACACTCTTTGCTTTTAGTATTTTATTTATAGATTCTAATCATGGTTTGCCCAAGGATAATTGATATCTGCATAAGAACCTTTTTGACAATATAGGGTACCTTTTTAGTCATATTTCAATTTAGATTTCATATGATTGCATTGAACCTCATATTAACTATTTTGTAGATCTCAAAAGGATAAATTTTGAGTTAAATCCTTTTGTAGTAAATCCTTTTTTTGCCAAATCATCCATAGGAGGATATGATGAGTTGTTCTAGTTTAGTTAATATGCCTACTCTTTTGCATTCCCCCTCTATAGAATTAAATTCTAAAGAAGATCTGGACTGGCAATGAGATGATTCAAAATAGAAGTCTTTTTTTTATTAATTTTAGTGTCTATATATTAACTTTAGCATCTTTATAAAATCTTAAAACTTTGGTATAAATCTTTTTATATATGTAAATTATATTTTGATTTTCAAGTGCACGTGTAGTAAATTTTATTTTATACAAATATCTATTATTATCAATAGTAAAGCTAAGTAGTGAAGACTCAGAAATATTTTGAAGGCTTGTAAAGATGTTTTACTAATAGATTAATATTGGTTAGATGTCTTTACACCAGTTATCATTGCCAAAACTTAGGTTATGACAATTAGTTTAGTTAAAAATTTTAATAAAGTTAGAGCCAAGTAAAAAAAAAAAAAACCCTCCAATTTTTAGATTAAATGTTACAATATAAGTGAAACTAAGTGAAGCTCTTACCTTTATAAAGACACTTACCACCTAAAGCTTGTAGGTTAAGCTTTGTTGCAAGCTTATTCTTCAAGTATTAACTTGTTTTAATGAAAAGTTGAAATATAATGCTTAACTCCTAAGTTTTAACTAACTTGGAGAATAGATTGGGTTTCATTTTAGCCTCCAAGTTCTCCTTCTTCTTAATTGAAATTTTAGGTTTTTTAGGGTCTAAAGTGGCTCTTTTCACCACTTCTTTATAAGATACTAAGTGGGCCCCTTTTTTTAGCCTTTATCAATGCCAAAAATCTTATTAAAGAAGCCTATCATTAGTACAAAATTGATTATTTACATTAGTTGATAGATATTAGTTTATAATGAAACTAATATTTATTTTAACAAAGTTACTTTTTGAAATTATATGAAAATTTAAGATGACAAATAATAAAAAGATTGATATCTAAACCTTAAGCAGTAACTTACAACATTAGCTTGGTGCATGACTATCATTTAAAATGAATTTGAAAAGTCTCATTAGAAACTACAAAATCATAAGATGCCAATTTTGGTCAATAACTATCATCTAAAATGCATTTTAGGTATTTTATTGAAAATCACATAAGCATAGGACATTAGTTTTTATTAATAATTGTTATCTGAAAAGCATTTAAAGAGTTGCATTAGAAATCACATTAGCATAAGATATCAGTTTTGTTTAATAACTAATATCTATTTTTTTCCTCTAAATTTTTTTATATCCTTATCTTTCAATATGAACTTTTCTAAAATCTCTCTAATATGCATACTGAGTTTGATACATAATGTTACTATTAATCTCTTATTCTATTTTTATTGAGAAAGTGTACAATGGAAGAAGCTTAGCCTTCATTTTTCTCCCATTGTACACTCTCTTATTTCCCGTGGAGTAAATATGGAATGGAAGAGCTAATGAATAAAAGAGATAAAAATATTTCACTCCACTTTCATTAAGAGAGTGTAATAGAAGAACCTTAACCTTCAGTTCTTTCCTATTATATGCCTTTTCATTTCTTAATAGAGCATAAAAATTAGAGAAATTTGAGCAATCATGTTGGAGTTTACATTGAGATTGTAGATTTTGATACATAATGTTTTTTCTATTGTTTTTGCTTATTCATGAGTAAAAATGTATTCTTTATTTATTGATGATTTAGTGTAATTATTTTGTATAAAACTGTAAAGATATTATTTCTCTTTAATTATTTATATGTACTTTCATTATGAACAAAGGAATAAAAATTAAATTTTTTAAAAAATTATAGAATTGTTTCTCTTTGCCCATTTATATGTATGTTATTATTACTTAAAATTTTATAATAGACATTTGGATTAAAAATATTAACAAGAACTAAAAACATTCGAAATTGTAATAATGCTGAGGAAATGGTAAACATAAAAATGTTAGTTTTAGGTCTAATTGATGTCTAATATGATTACATTTCCTTAAAATATATAAAGATGTCTAACTAAATTTCATTTATGAAATAGTTTACATGATTGAAACTAAGCACATCTATATGAATGAGTTTATGAAGAAGTTTAAATAAGAGTAATTGAAAAAGTCTAAGCAATAAATTTATGAAGAAGATTAAATGAATGAAACTATAGAAGTTTAAATGAATAAAATTGAAGATAATTTCAACAATGGTTTTACAACTTAACTTTTCAATGGTGACTATCATATAAGTCCATTTCAATCGTCATTACTATTCATGATAGGAAAGTACATTGTCAATTTTTTATGGTGACCATCATGTAAATTCATTTCAATCATTATAACTATTCATTATCAATTTATAACATTTATTTTTAATTAATAAATCATGTGTAGTTATTTTTTCTTGACTTATAAATAAGGCTTTCTAACAACAAATCTATCATCTTTCAAGATAATGTGAATTCTAGGATTGGATCATCCAAAATAGAAAGTAGATAAAAAAGGAAGGATAATCAAGCCTCACTTCAAAAAGAAAGAGAAATGAAAGCCATTAATGAGAAAAGATCACATCTTAAAGGATTTTAATTTTTTGATAAGTGAGATTTGACGCCATAAGAGTTGAATCAACTAATAATTCTAAAGTTCTTGCTAGAACCATCAAAGGAAAAGCTTTTAAAAAGTTCTTTAATTTCAATTTGCCATAAATGGTAATAATTAGGAATAATGCTCCTCATATAGGCTCTAAATTCTATAAGTTAACAAAACTAATTGGGCTTAATTAGGCTCACACTAAACCTTAATTAAAACTATAATTAATTGTCCAAATAAAGTGCCAAACTAATGGGCTAATTAATAAAAGGCCTAAGAATGTCTTACAACATAAAATATAAGCTCAATAACTCAAAATGTGCATCAAACATGTTGATAGTGGACTATGGGCTACCAAAGATAAACTTTGCTATAGATAATTGACTATGATAGTTAACTATAGGTAAGCAAAGATAAACATTACTATAAATAGTTAGTTATAATAGTTAATTATGGACAGACAAAGATAAGTTCTAAGCTTGATAGTCAACTATAATAGTTAACTACTTATATGCAATAAGCTAAAATTGAAATGCATAAGACACATCGTCCTCTAAGTTACTTTAAGCTTCCTTTCTCTTGCATCTAAGCCTTCTCCAACAAGCCTTGTAGTCCTTCCTTAAGCTTTCTAGGCTTGGATCTTATCATTAAACCTTGCAAAATTAATGAGTGCTCTTCCTCATAACTTGAATTCACATTACTGCCCTTTTTTTTTTAAAGGATTTGTCATTAAATATTCAAATCCTACGTTAAAAGGAGAACAACTAATAACTTTAAAAGTAGCACTAACATTATACTCATAAAGTAAATTAATTTATATTCATTGTCATTGATTTTTTTAATCATTTAGTAAAGACCATCACCTTTTGGATGCAATTTGTTTTTTCCTTTGAAACAAGAATCTTTCCTTCCTTATATGTCCAAACCCAATCACCTAGCTCAAAGATAACCTTCTTTTAGGCCTTATTAGCTTGTTTAGCATATTGCCTATCTTTTTCTCAATATCCATTTAACTTGATCATGTAACTTATGAATCACATCTATTTTCCTCTTCCTATCTAAACTTATCCATTCATCAATGGGCAAAGGCATCAAATCTAAAAAAGTTAAAGGATTAAAGCCATAAACAATTTCAAAAAGGGAAAAGTTAATGGCAAATTGAAAAACTTCTATTGTATACAAACTTAATATGAAACAAGTATTCCTCCTGACTTTTCAAGTTCTTTTGAATTAAGGAGTATAATAAAGTACCTGATATTTTATTCACTACCTTAGTTTATTCATCAATTTAAGGTGATAAGTTATTGAGAAAAATAACTTTGTCCCTCACTTAGCCCATAAGACCTTTCAAAAGCAACTCAAGAACTTAGTATCTATTACAATGCTCCTTGGCACTTATGTAATCTTATAACTTCCTTGGAGAAAAGGTTTGCAATGTTCGATGTGTCATCCATCTTATGACAAGGTATAAAATGGGTTATTTTCAAAAATTTATCAACAAATAATAAAAATAGAATTCTTCCCACTCTTTTGTCTTTAATAAACCTAGCATAAAAATTCATAGGAATGTTAATCCATGGTTAATTAGGAATAAGAAGTGGAGTATAAAGATCATGAGGTAAAACTTTGGATTTAGCCTCTTTACATGTAACACAATTAGCATAATATTTTTTTGCATCATGCTTCATGCTAGGCCAAAAGAAATGCTTATTCAATTGTCTAAGGTTTTCCTAATCCTAAGAATGACACATAAAACCTCCCCCATCTCACAAGTGATTTCCTAAAAGATCTTCTAGGCACACACAATTTATTCTTCTTCAACAAGAAACCATCATGGTTATAAAATTTCTAAAAAGATTTCTTTTCACATGCTTAAAAAATAGTGGCAAAATCAAGATCATTCCTTTATAAATGTTTAATGTGTTCAAAACCTAACAATTTAAATTGCAAAGTAAAGATAAGAAGTTACCTCTATAATAATGCATTGGTAACTACATTATCTTTACCTTACTTATATTATTAAATTTAACCCACCTTACATGCTTTCTACTTAGATTTCCTTGGCTCTTCAAGTGTTTCAAATACTCATGATCCATGTGAATTATGAACTCTTTTAGCCACAAGTAATGCACCAAGTCTCTAACGCATAAACCAATGCATAAAGCTCTTTATTATAGGTAGGATAGTTAAGAACTATTCTACTTAACTTCTTTCTAAAGTAAGCAGTAGGATTTTTTTACCTACATTAAAATAACTCTAATACCCACACTTAAGGCATCGCATTCAATTGTAAATGTTTTAGTATAATTCAAAAGACTAAGTAATGAAACTCAATCTATTCTTTAACAACTTAAATCCACTATCTTGCTTTTTCCCTAAATGAAACTCAACAATCTATTTTACTATCTCATTCACGGGGGTAGCTATAGTACTAAAGCCTATCATAAACCTCTTATAAAAGCTAACTGATCCATGAAAATTTCTCACCTAACTTGCACTTTAAGGGATAGATCACCCTCTTATTGCCTTCACTTTTTCTTAGTCTATCTCAATTCCCTCGCTACTAATAACATAGCCTAAGAACATAATTTTATCTAAATAAAAATGAAAATTTTCTCCATGTTTGCATTCAAATTTTCATCTTTTAAAACTTGTAAAACACATTTTAAATGCAAAACATGCTCATTCGCACTCTTACTATATATAAGGATGTCATCAAAATAAACAATCACAATTTTCCAATGGAAAGGTGTAAAACATGTTTCATTAACCTCATAAATGTGTTCAATGCATTATGTAAACTAAAAGGCATTACCAACCATTTATACAATCTATGTTTTGTATTAAATGCGGCTTTCTACTCATCATTTTCTTTCATTCTTATTTAATAATATCTTTATTTTAAATTAATTTTTGAAAAAATGCAAGACCCATATAATTTATCCGGTATGTCATCAATCTTAATGATATGATGCTTATACTTTATCGTAATTTTGTACATTGACCAGCAATTAATACACATTCTCCAAGATCCATCCTTTTTTAGCACCTACAAGATTAGTAATACATATATGGGTTCATGCTCAACTTATTGTATCCCTTGGACATGAGATCTTCCATTTGTCTTTGAATTTCTTTTACTTTTTTCGGGTTAGTTTTATATATAGGTGATGAGAAAAAATATTTACTAATTTATTTTTCCTTATTTTTATGTATCTTATGTGTTATATTTACTTAATTTTACTGATTAGGCTTTGTCTTATAAATTATGGTCAATTTTATAATATTGTGATTTATTTGGTAAATGTTAGATTTTGATACTATTTTTATTTTTTAGTCATATCTTGGGTTCTGGATATTAGATTAAGGAAAAATTTATATTACTGGAAATCTAAAAAAGAGGACTACAACTTTTATATTTTATTCTAAGCCAAGTTTAGGCATTTTGAAGGTTATATGTAGCTGAGAAGGTGAAGTTATGTTTTTATCCTAACTAAACTCATTTCTATATTTGGGTCATATCTAGAGCTGTAGTGGTCCAATTAACCTAAATATAGAGCCTTAATTCTCACAAGAGATAGGTCTACAAGTTTAATGCTTATGGGTTTTCCAAATTACATTAATTTCTTACTCAAAATCTAGTTGGAAGTCAAACCTACAGGAATTTACTAATTTATCTAATGGATTTATTTGATTTGTAACAAATAGGTCTGGGCTTTCAAAAGTTAGAAAGGCCTTATTATTGTAATCCTAAGAGTCATACAATCCTAGTCCATTAGGGTTTTGACTTAATTACCTCAAATAAATAAAGGAAAGACTCATTTTACACATAGACTTATATAGAAAACTTAATAGACAGCTTACTTATTTTTCTTGCTTTCTTTGTTTTTCATCAATGGAAGTCTAAATTCATGGTTGATTCAAGGAGTTTAAGGCTCTCCTTTTAAGGATTATAAGATCATGATTTGTAATATTAATTTTTATTAATTAATTTTCCTCTTTCCCTATTTACTTATGCTGAATTCTTGAAATTGCTTGTGTTGAATATTGATTTGATATAATTGATATTTTCTCTTATGATTTCTAATTTCTTTATTACTTTGATATGAAATTGTGGTTGATAAATCCTAGTTTTATACATAGAGATAGAGGGTTAAGGGATTAATTTGAAGATTTTTAATTTGATTTCTCAATTCAACTAAAATTTATTCATAAATTAATTTTAATCTAGCGTAGGGATTATAGTGATTGTTTAATTCAGCTAATTTTAATTGATTAAATCCTAAGCGATCATCTAGTGCAGAATTCATGAATTATTACAAGGATTTTGAATAATTCAAAGTTCAAGAATTAATTAAAAAAAGTCAAATCCTAATTGATCTATGACTAATCTAATTTAAAGGTTTCAATTCCTTGAATCGGTTGTTTGATTCTATTGAATTTCTTTCTGTTTTAATTCTGCTTTGCTTCTATTCTGTGTTTGATTATTTTATTATTTTTACTATAATTTCATACAACCAAAACCCGCCTAATTCTACATTCTATTGTTGCACAGTTATATGTACAGCATACAACAATTATTGAATTCTATTTTTGTGACAATATTCTATTTGCATTAATTATTTACGTTTCCACTACATAAATAATTCAACAATTGTATAAGTATTGTTAGGAATTCATTTAGAAAAGGTAAAATCAAGGGATCACTATAGGTACAACCCAGTTGTGCCATTATACAATATTATACTTTTAGCATATCAATTTTGATTAATTTTTGTGCATTACAACGTGTACATCAATGGGATAATTTGGAAAAGAAACATCCAAAATGAAGCCAATTTGGTATTCAATACCCCTCTTGGGTGGTAACTCTTTTGGAGTCTCTTTTAAGAAATTCCTGCAAAATAGATTGAATAGCTTTTAGCAAAATAAGGCTTTCATGGTTAGTTTTAACATAAGCATTTTTATACAAAAGTACAAATATAAGCCTAGATACAGAGTGGGAACTCCTTAAATCACTCATTTTTACATAAATGCTCATCCTTCCACTTACTTTGTAATACCCTAAATAAAGTAAGAAAGTTTAAGAAGAAATTTTGTTTAGGAGCCTCCCTAATGAAAACCTAGTAAGGTAATTAGATGAAGTTTGGGTAAATTGTAAAGATAGTATAGAAGTACATCTAGATATAATTTTTATAGAAAATATATTAGGCACTAGTATACATCAAAATATAATTAAAAACATAACACTAAATTCAAAAAAATTATATAAATGCCTAATAGGAAATTAAGGGCCTGAGTAGCCTAAAACCTAAAAACTAGGCCTAAATTTGAAATAAATCATCTTAGTTCATTTGAAATAATTTGGCTCAAATTTTTTAACCTAAATTTGATTTTAGAAGCAAAAAAAAAAGGCTTAATAAAGCTTAAACGTATCGAGGAAGTTAATGGCAATTAGGTGAATAAGTAGAAAATTAGGAAAAATTCTTAGTGAAATCTTCTAGACCATTTATCTAAAATATTTTTATTAGATTTGAGAAGATTATCATCTAACTCTAACCCATAATGACTATGTATCATATGCCATTTTATCACCAATTTTTTACATAAAAAATATAAAAAGAGTAGCTGATGAAGGAAGCTTTGTATTGGGGTTTTATGTAAGGCTTTTGGATTATTTTATCACAAATTTTTTACTCATATTTTAGCCCAAAACTGTGACCTCCTTAGGGTTTTCTAGTAAGGTTTTCAATTTTTTAGTAATTTTCAAGAGGTTTTCACAGTGATTCCATCTAGCTCTTGCAGGGTAACTTAGGTTTCTCTTTATCTGCTTCAAGTTTTTATGAAAATTTTCTCTTCAAGGCTCCTAAAATGTAGTTTATTTTGGTGAGGTTGCTACTTCAAGATATCCTTGAAAAGTTAAAGAATCAAGAATTTAAGGTAAGTTGTAACTATTCTTTATTCCTTTAAGTTTTCTTATGAAAGATGAGAATATGATAATAATAAATGTTAAGTTGATTTGTGGTGCTATATGATTTAATTTTAGGATTATATAAATATGGATATGATGTTCTCATTTCAGTACCAATATTGGTCAAATAGAATCCACTAAGTTTTCTTAAGAGATGACAATAGGGTTTTTATGGAGAATGGAATAAAACTTTTAAGGGAGGATATATTTTCTAGTATTCCTCAGAATTAAGGTTTAGGAATTGCTAAAATTTCAATTTTTTGATATTTTAATATTACAAAAAGTGTTAAGATAGGTTTCAAAAGAATTAGGAATTTTTGGAAAATCTTAGAGATATAAAAAGAGAATTTTTATGGACTTTGGTTATAAGAATTCAAAATAGAATTCTAAATTCTATGTTCTAAAGTTTGGTACTATTTGTGCAATAAATTGATGGAGAAAATTTAAAGTAATTGATGTTTTTTGGTTCTTAACATGTTAGTAAATTTGTATAAAAATTTAGTGACAATTGAAATTGATTTAGATGCCAAGAAGGCTCCTTCATTGTAACAACTCCAAAATTACCCAATTTTGGCAACCTTGGGCATTTGGTTTTGTATGAATAATACTAATGTGATATTTTTGTGAAATAATTGGATTTTTCCATCATTTAAATGTTAGGAATATTGTATAGAAATTTAGTGATGATTGAAAATGATTTAAATATTGAAAAGGGGCTTTCATTCTAATTACTCATGTGCTATCATATTTTCAATTTCATGTTTTTGGTATTTTATGAATAGTATCCAAGAATAAGAAAATTGTAAGAAAATTGATGTTTGATAATTAGTAATAAAGACACTAGATAAAATTTTGGTAAAAATTTGAATTAATTTAAAATCCTCAAAGGCACCAAATTGTGGGAGTGTTCATACTACCTAGCAAGTTGAATATTTAATTATTCTTGTTAAGAAATGTTGTAAGAAATTAAAGTTTATAATAGAGTTAATGATGTTTGAGCTATTATAGATAGTTATTTAAGAAAGCTTTCTCATTATCTTGAATGGAAAGGTTGTATATCAATCTTGGACATAATGATATGTGATAATGAAATTTGAATACATGAGAATGCCAAATTTTGTTAACAAAACTCTTATGGCATAATTGATATTTAATCATATGTAATGAAATGAGTAATAAATGTTATAGCTAGCATTTTATCATTGCTCATCATGAATAAGGGGAGATGCATCCTTCATAGAGAAGGAGAGGTGCGGTAAGAGTTGGAGGGATAAAGTGGTGGCTTTATGCCTAAGGTGGTAGGAGATAAGGTTGGATCGAAGATATAAGATAGAACTTATATACTAACTATAAACATTTTCTTTAATAAACTTTAAGAGTGACAAATTGGCCAATTTGTTACCAAATATTAAAAAAATATAATAAGTACATAAAAGCTTAAATCATTGTTATACACTATTATAAATCTAATCTTTTATGTTAACAACTCTTTCAAAAAAGGAGAAGAGTAGTCATTCACTGAGTACTCCAATACTCCCACTCCTTTTGTTGTATTTTATTTGTAAATTTAGAATACGAATCCTATAAGGATAATTGACACTTATGCGAGAACCTTCCTCTTACCTTGGGGAACCTTCTATATAATATTTTATGGTGTCCTAGTTAGGTGTTTTATCTTTTAATAGTATTTATCTATGAAGTTATATTTTCAAAATATTTTACACTTTTGTATAAACATCATTTAGTATATGTAAATTATGGTTTGAACTTCTTTATGTTTGTGCAAGTAATAATATTTTCTATAAATACTTATTTATGCTTTTAGTAGAGTTAAGAAAGTAGATGAGTTAGAAGTGTCTTAAAAGCTTGTAAGAATATCTAGTTAGTGTATCAATACTATTTAAATGTCTTGATGCTAGTCATGGTATCCAAGAATTAGGTTATGACATACTTATTTTAATCTCTCTTTTTTATCACTCTTACTCTTTTTCTTTCTATTTACACTTTTTTCTCACTTTCAATTTTCTTTTTATCAGTTTCATTGTTTATAAATTCTTTTTCTCTTTTTATTTTTCCTCTATTTTCTTTTAAAACCTTAGCTGATCCTTATATACTTGTTATAAGCATCAAAGGCTTAAGATTTATTTTCTAGATATCTTTTATGAATTGATATTTATTGAGAACACCATCAAAAGTAACTTTTCTATTAAATTATTGAGGTCTACCTAGCAAAAGATGACAAGTATGCATACGAACTATTAGGATCAGAAGCCAAATAGTTGCAATGAAAATTAACTAATCCTAGCCAAAGCATCTATGCAAAATATTAGAATAAAATAAGAATTCATTTTATACCTTTTTAGATGATTCAAAAGCTCATTCGTTAATCACCTTTCTTAACTTGCTTTCAGTCAAAAACTCTGAGGTATCCACATGAACTAATAGATCACTAATGAACCTCCATGATCACTAATTGGAATTCTCCTCCTTTTGCCTCATAGTGTTAGCTATGCCTATTCTAGAATTATGGTAAAAAAGGGCTGCTAGGGTTTTCTATGTTTTAGGATGCGTAAATAATTAAATATTATTACCCAATAAGCCTATTTAAATAAGTGCATAGAAAATTCTAACTAATTAGGCTTTGTTATATATATAATTATGGGCTTATAATTATAATAGGGAATTCCCATATAATAGGCCTAAAAAATTTAGTCCATCAATTCCAAATCTACTAGGTTCTAAGTGAGTGACCCTACAAGTTCTCATTACATTAGCAATAATTATAAATTATATTAATGATCATAAATAATAAGCGGTGTTTAGTAACATATCATTATTTCCCAAGGAATGAAAAATTCGGTGCTTTGACTGAACCTATATATATGATCATCATCTATGACTTTTTATCCTAAACATCTAGATTTTGTACGAGACATGGACTGTGTCATTTTTGTATAATCCAATTTAAAGGTTTCTTGATTCTTAAGTAAACTAATTAAAGCAAATGTAATTGACATCCC
The DNA here is from genome assembly GCA_020226215.1 of Sindora glabra. NCBI lineage: Eukaryota > Viridiplantae > Streptophyta > Magnoliopsida > Fabales > Fabaceae > Sindora > Sindora glabra. The sequence continues at coordinate 81,074,786 of CM035227.1, forward strand.
ATGTCAATTCATCTGAGTATGGCCATGCATTTTTCTTAGCTTTACTTAATTAAGGGGCCTATAGATGTCACTTTTGTTATATAAAAAGGACAAATTCCATCTTGATCACACAAATCTCTCTGCATGATATATAACATATCCAATAACTACCTTTGTATTCACTTATCCATGAGTGACATAAAGTAGTATCAAAATATGAAACTTACATGTAGGGAACCTTAGCAATCTCAAGTCAAAGGACCATATTAATGATGATCACTAAGAATCACTTATGACACTCATATAACGATCCATGAAGTGTTCTTAGAGTGGGTCATTTCAGTATACAAGTTCTCTAACTTGTACTCGCATGTAAATTTAATATCTTGTATAAGTCACCACACATGGTAGTCTAACATATCAAAGTAACCTAATCCATAATAATATATGACTAAGGACATTTAAGAATATAATTATTCTAAGGTTATTATCATAATTAAATATATTACATAGATAATATATGTATAAATATGATAATTAGAATTGGCTTTAAAATAACATGATTCAAATTATCAATCATCCATATGATTAGTTTTAGGGCATATACACCAACATGAGCAACATCACAAATTATTTTATTAGGGTATTTCATAATGGAAAAGGACATTAACACTTATTTGTTCACCTCCATTTCCATATTATCATTTGACCATTATAATTTGTATGGGGTAGGATGTTGTAAAGTAAGCAAACTCAACTTCTCTACTAAGATAGTACTAGCCATATTTGCATAACTATTATTATTTATAATAATATTGCATATTTTACCTTTAATGTTGCACCTAGTGGAAGATTTTTTCCTTTTACTCCTTTCCTTCTTCTTTTACTTTTACATTTGATACTCTTCTAATCACTAAAGCATTTTTATCAAATGGGCTTCCACTCTTTTCATTTTCCCTATCCAAAGATGTTATGGACTATTTATTCTCTTTATCACTAGTGGACTCATAGTCTTTATCTTTTAAGACCATAATCTTGTTGTTTAGGTAATCATTAGCAATGTGTCCTCTCCTAAGAATTTCAAGCACTTGGTGTTTAAATGCTTTTATTGCTGTTTAACTTTTTCCACTCACTTAGTATCTTCACCTTTTAGTTTGGAAGAAGATTCTTTATTGTATTTGCTCCCTTTTTCTTTCTTCCTATCACTTTTCTTATCCTATCTCTTCCATGAAGAACTTAAATAGGAGCTATACTTAGAAGAACTCTTTCTTTTAAATTGTCTCTCCTCCTTCATAGTCATATGCACCATGTCCTCTATATTTTCATAGTGTTGTCTTCCTCTCATCTCATCAATTCTCTTAAAATGTTCTTGCTAAATTTCCTTAATTATTCTTGAATAAGTCTCATCATGTCATTATTCTTCACAATACTACTTGACATCTTTATGAAGATTTTCCTATAAGAAAAGGTTAGACAAAGAATAAGACCTCACAAAATCACACTTTTCACTTAAGTTTTAAGAAACTTTACTCATGTTTACACATTAAATAAGGCTTTTTCCATTAAATGATCTCACACACTCTTATCTTTTACCAATCTTATCCTTTGCTTTTAGTGTTTCTTTGGGAACTAGGTGACACTATTAATAAGGTTCAACAAATATAACAAATAAATTCACTTAATAAAAAAATAATTAAAGGACTAATGGATACACTTGGAATTCAAGAAAGGAATGCACAAAGAAAGACACAAGCATACAAGATAAGCAAAACTAGGAACTAGGAGATTAATGGGAATTAGAAGATTGAGAAGTATAAAAGTAATACTGAAAATGTGATTTCAAAATAAGAAGTTTGGAAATGAAATAGAGCATACAAGGATAAAATAACGCAAATAATTAAACAATATACTTCCTTGACCAGCAACATTCTTTTTTTTTGGGTTCTTTCTTTTTTTCACTTTCTTTTAATTTCCTTTTTAATATTTATTTTTTCTTTCACTTTGTCTTTCCTTCCTTGTTTTTCTTCTCTTTTCTTTTTGTACTTTGACCTTTTAATCTTTCTTTTCTTATTTTTCGATTCACTTTTCTTTTAATTTTCTTCTTGTTTTTCTTTGATTAAAACCCTAAATGATTGTAAAACACCTTTGTTGTTAATTGGAATAATGTCAAAGAGTGTTATAATAAAATACCTTGAATAGATAGAAGTATTTGACAATGGTATGTGGCTACCATAAATTGGAATTAACTTGGTTTGACAATATTCAATTATGGTAATAAGAAACCTTTAGTTGTGGTGATATTATTTGAATACAATAGTCAATAATAAAAAGTCTGTGTAGCCTCTACATCCGAATAGTTGCATATGGTACTTGAATATTGCCAGAATGGTTGCTTTTAGCCTAGTTATATTTGACTATAGTAGTCAAATATTGTATTAATTTTTGTATAAGATTTGAATACTATATTTGACTATAGTAAATTGAACTTTACAATTTTGAAGTTTTTTTCAAACATTTACAAGGCAACTTTCACACTAAGAAATTCTAATGAGATTTCTATGAATTTTAACAAAATTAACTTATTTTAACACAAATTAAGATATAAAAATGCAAAAAAAGGTCAAAAGATTTAAGGATTAAGCATAAAAATGATCTAAGACACAAACTCAAATCACAAATTACACTTAAATCAAAGAAGACAATGTCAATTATGTAGAATAAAAATGAAGAATAACAAATTAATAAATAATAAGAACTCAAACTTAAATATAAACACAAATTCAATAAAGAACAAAAGATAAACAAAAATGAAAAAATCAAACTAAAAAAAGTAGAAACAACAACTAAAACTAGATTAAAAATCATAATTGAAGAAATTAAATAAAAAAGTCTAGAAATGATGAACATAACCTAAAAATTTAGTAAACCATTGCTCTAAATACAAATGATGTGAATTCTGTAGTTTGAACACTCAATATTTTAGAAAACAAATTAAAAAAAAGGATAATCACACTATACTTCAAAAAAAGGAGAAATATAAGCAATTAGTGAGAGGAGATCACACTGCAAAGGATTTTAATCCTTTAACAAATGAGATTTGACACCATAAGAATTGAATTAACATTGATAAGTCTAAAGTTCTTACTAGAGCTATTTGAGAAAAAACTTTCAAAGAGTTATCTAATTTCAATTTGCCAAAAGTTGTAATAACAAGGAATGACTCTTTCTATAAAAAAGAAAGCTTTTAAGTTAGGTAGTGTAGATCTTTTTGCTTTGCATTACTGTGGATAATTAAAAATTCTAGAGAATTTTTACAGTTTCTTACAAGAACTTGTATCCATACCTTGAAAGAAACTTTAAGAGATTCTTAAATTTTCTTAATAACCTAGGTAATGTTAATACTATGCTCTATACCTTTCATCACAAAATCCTTCTCTATCCATGGATTCTAAAAGCTAATCCTTTTAGAAGCCTCTCAAATTGATCTAAGTTCCATCCAAGAACTTATTTCCATGCTTCAACCATGAACATAAGAATTCTACAAAGTATTTATAAGGATTTCAAATAAGACACCTTCCAAATTCTTTATAGAATGTTTGTGTTCATTATCAAAATATGGATATAAG